>AP025063.1:17212331-17776868 GCA_036186865.1 Eustoma russellianum | reverse complement strand
ATCAAAATGCCAACTAAGCTCCACATTTGCTCTATTTAGCTGATCTAGTCGTGTGATGTAAGATTGGCATGTGCTGAATTTTAATTTTGTAAGCTTTATAAAATAGTGCACAATAATTATACACATATGGTATATTCCAATCAGCCCTAAATTGATTTTTCTAGAACACTTTAGAATGTATTGAATATGTAAAAAGTGTCTAGATACATGTTATATGTCATGCCAAAAATGTTCCATGTGTCGTGTTCGTAGAAAACCGAATTTTCGACTTTTGTCGATTACGCAATTTTTCTACGATTGAATTCAAACTTGCTCTAATGGCTGAAGTAAAGTGGCGCTCCATTTGCTTAAAAGTTGAATTTGAAATCTCCACAATTTGGCCTTAATTGGGGGTGATTTGTGTGTGCCAACAAGAATGATTTTATGGCTGAATATACCATTTAAGCCACGAAAGTTTTGGCCATTTTTAAAGTGTATGGGCTGGCCATCTATATATGGCAAGTATGCGACACGTTGGCGAAGTTTCAGTTGTCACCCGATACGACAATTTTCGGTTTAGAACCTTGTAACGTGTCGTAATAATTTTGTCATCACCATGACTTATATCATATGATATAAGACCTGAATATACTCATAAATATGAGATAAGTATGGTGGTGTGACGTTGACGTACATTCGTAAAATATATAATGTGTCGGTAGTACGTTGGAATATATGTGTATAGTGCCTTTTTTAAAAAAATCTCAATATATATTTTTATTTTTTTAATTAAAGAAAATTTTATTAAGAAAAAGCCTCACTTGTGGTGGAGGAAAACCATATTACAAATGTCAGAGTATGCGAATAAATGAAATAACGAACTAATGATGACGCATCTCCAGTCGTATATGATATGCCGCATTAAAACCTTGCCAAGTAAAACCACCCTTGTGGATAAAACCTTGGCGAAGGAAAAAACGTACATATTTATACAGCTGTCATTGACACCGAAAGTATATAAGAATGAGTACAACGATTTGATTGCTGATGAGGAGAAAGCACTACTTGTCCGAGTTGGCAGTGTATCACGGAATGCGTCGTTAGGGTCGCTGCTTGATCTTGAAGTATCCATTATGATTTGCACCTCGTTAGATTGCAAGGAAGAATGTCAAGTGACGCGCAATTGTACGGAGGAGATATCCAATGAGATAGAAGCACGCACTAATGAAGGAAGAGTATAAGAAGTATAATATTGTGTGCTAGGATTCAACATGGCATGTTGATCTAGGTAATGCGCCGTCATATTTTCCTCTCGATAAATGTGATGGAAGTCAAGGCGATGAAGATGAACTAAGGTGTGAAGTAACCGAAGATAATAGTTCCCATGGACCAACTGTGGGCATGACAAACGAGATATCATCTGAGCACAATTGGACTCCAGTATAATTGTGCGATACAGGGGAAGAAAATATAAAAGTCAAAATACAACGGCCTGAATCTCTGCATTGAGTGGTGTACTTGGAGGCAGTCGGTAGGAAATGGCTCCAACACATGAACCTATGTGGTTACGCAATATCGCACTCCCTGCTGCATAATGTCTACCAACTGCAGCATCTATGTTTAATTTTAACCGACCAGGAGGCGGTGTAAGCCAACGAATCAGATGAGGCCGCGGAGGCTGCAGTGACGGTAGCCAAGAGAAGTATCGTCGATGTCCAGCTGCTAGTTTGGATCCCGCTATTTGTTTGCACCACATAGTAATGTCATATCTTATAGAGGCCCGAAGTGATGTAAGTGTAATATTACTGTGTTCCCCATAGACTAAGGAGGCATAGCCGCACCATATGTTATATACTATAATCGCCGGAATAACGATTTTAAAAACCCCAAGAAGAGATGAAAACGAGGAGCGATACCACCAAGAGAGAAGATACTGGCGAAGATGCAGCGAGGATGGATGAGGACAGTGTAGCTCACTAGCGAAATAATGCCAAAGAGGACGTATGTGGGAACAATATATAAAAACATGATCCACTGTGGCCGACGCATGTTTACAGAATGGACATTGCGTTGGACGAGATGCAGAGTACTTACCAATATAATCCTCAAACGGCACCGCGGAATGGAAGAGTCGCCATAAAAATAATTGAACAACTGGTGAATGGTGCTTAAACCAAATAAACTTCGCTGAAAGCAGTTGTGGACTAGATGTGCGGCAGTTATCATAAGCGCTGCGTAAAGAAAATTCTCCTGTGGACGTGCGAAGCCATGGAGGTGGTCGCCTTGGCCTTCTGTCTGAGAAATGCAGAAAGTATGAGTTCTGCAAATAATCTTCCAGACGGGTGAGTCTGGTAGTCGAGGTAGATAATCTCCACGGTGACCGTATTTGGCATGCATATACTTGCTCCAAAGCGTAGAATGCTACTGATACGACCACCAAATACGGCAATGGTAAGCTTGCTGTAACATGCTAAGGTCTCGGAGACCCAAGCCTCCTTCTTCACGAGGCGTGCAAATATTAGGTCATGACACCCAATGATGTCTGCTCCCCCAATAAAATGATGCCATTTTCCGATTTATTACCTTAATCACTGATTTTGGTAGTCCTCCAGCCGCGAGGATATGTAATGGTAAGGCCGCTATCACAGAGCGTAATAAAACTATACGACCAGCTGAGGAAAGTAAACGAGAGTGCCAGCCCTGAAGCCTGTCATCAATATGCTGCAATAGAGAGACACAGTATCTGGCACAGGCGATGCCCTTATGCAAATAAGAACCAAGGTACCGAAAGGGTAAGCTGGAACATCGCATGCTTATGATGCCCTCTAATCTGCGTCGCTGCTGCGGAGGTATATTTGTAGAAGGAATAATGGTACTTTTCTGAAAATTAACCTTCTGACCAGATGCAGTTTCATATTGAGTGAGGAAGGTATGAAAACGATAAAGGTTTCTCTGTGTACCTCGCAAGAATATCAGCAAATCATCTGCATAGGCCAAATGCGTTACAGTAAAAGGAATGCGCCCTAATCGAAAAGGCTACAAAACTCCAGAAGCTGTTAAAGCTTTCAACCCTCTGTTGAAACCCTCCGAAGAAAGAATAAACAGTAATGAAGATAAAGGATCCCCCTATTTTACCCCTTTGTATGGCCAAAAATTAGATGAAGGCTGGCCATTGATCAAAACTGCTAAAGTGGTGGCACGCGAGTGATTTAAGATAATGCGAATGAAGAAATCAGAGAAACCAAAAGTGCGCAGTAACACTTCCAAGTATTCCCAGCTGACTCTATCAAATGCTTTCATCATATCTAGCTTCAAACAAAGCTGTGAACCACCCTTATCCATCATATATATCATCTCTCGAGCCAAAAGTACTTGGGTGGATATATCTGAACCAGGCAGGAAGCCCGTTTGTTCTGGAGATATTAATCGGGGTAGCAATGTATTCAGGCGACTAGCAATGATTCTTGTACAGACTTTGCTCAAAATATTAGTGAGACAAATTGGGCGAAAGTCACTGAAGGTAGCAGGGGAAGACTTTTTGGGAATCAATGTTATCAATGCACTAGCCATCACAGTAGGCTGAGGAATTCCAAGGAAAAATTCCTGCACCGCTTTAACCACATCAATATGAATAATTCACCAGCATGATCGATAAAACTTACCATTGAAGCCATCAGGGCCTGCTGCACTTTGAGGGTCCAGGTGCCAAACTGCCTCTTTAATTTCCGGCTCCATTGGTAATTGAGTAAGTAGAGAGTTATCATCCGAAGTGACCAAGCTCGGAATGTGACGAAGAATATCTTCAGAGTTATGAGTTGGCTCACGAGCAAATAAACACGTGTAGAAAGCTACAGCTTTGGCCATAATAGCATCGGGCATAGTACATGGCATGCCCGTGCTCGTATGTATTTGCTGGATACGTAATTGCAACTGTCTGCCTTTAACAATAGAATGAAAGTAGCGCGTGTTTGCGTCACCTTTGTTTAACCATCGAACACGTGCTTTTTGTTTCCAAAAATGCAGCTCATATGAGGAGGCTTGAAGGTATTCAACCTTTGCTCGGTGATACTCCGCACGATTCACATCAGTTGGGTCTGCATCCCAGATGTTTTCAGCACGACAGATATTAGTTTCCGCTTGTTTGACGTTGGAGAATATGTTACCAAAGATTTCCTTGTTCCACCTCTATATATCTTTTTTCAGTCGGAATAGCTTGGAGTAAAAGCCATACATGTCTCTAGTAGTAGGATAAGATGCCCAAGCATTTTGCATATAATTATGGAAATCCGGATGAAGCAACCAAGACTCTAGAAAACGGAAAGAGCGATGGGCCTCAGACGGACATAACCGACATAAAATCAACAAGGGTGTGTGATCAGAAGTAATGCGAGGGAGATGCGTCAGATGTAAATCATCAAACATGTCCTGAAAAGCAGTGTTGATAAATAACCAATCCAATCTCCGACGGACTCTTCCTAGGCCCTTGCCATCAGTCCAAGTGAATCTTGGGCCGTGAAACTGTGGCGACATCAAACAACAGGATTCTATACATTCATTATAGTCCTGTAATGCGGAGAGAGAGGGATGTGATCGGACTTCATGATCAGATAGAGATCGAAAAGTATTGAAGTCTCCTCCTACCATCCAAGGAAAAGTAGATGTTTCCGAGAATGCACATAAAGAATGCCATAATGAGCGGCGTAGAGAAGCCGTGTGCTTGCCATAAACCACCGATAGTATGAAAGTAAACTGTAGGGGCCGAAACAATAGTGTAAGGTGTACCACTTGGTCATGATCCTGCACTGATACCAAGTGAAAGTCTGAATCACGCCAGAAGAACCAAATTTGTTCTGACTGAGATGAATAATGATAGAATAGCCAAATTCTAAAGCATAACAAGCAATACTAGAAGATGAATGTTTAGGTTCTATCAAAGCAAATATATTTAAATGATGATCACGTATCAATTGATGCATCCTGGGCAAAGAGGCACGCATGCCTCTTATATTCCATATCATAACATTCATTGAGAAAGAGTAGTGTCACTTCCCTGAATGGCATGAGAAGCACTTCGCGTGAGAATAGTAGATGGTGGCAATGGAGGTAAATCTTTTCTTGCCCGACGCTTTTTGTGAGGAACTACTGGAATAAATTCTGCTGAGTCTGTTGGTTCCTGCAGCCTCGATATAAGAATATCCGTGTCCAGTGAAGGAGGGATTAGTTGCATGCGACGGACCACCTCCTCCTGAACGGTTGACATGTCTAAATGATGTTCCTCCATAGGTAGATCATTATCCGAAGAATGTCCCAGCTCGCAATTATCCGAAGAATGTCCCAGCTTGCAATTATCCTAAATGTCCTGTAACGGGGGGTCGGCAGTCTCATAAATTAGATCATCGTCTTGGGTAGGCGGAGGAGCCTGTTTAGTTGGGCCGCAGCATCATCCTGGGGATTGTCTACCGATGACGGGCCAGGCTGTGCAGAAGGTTTCTTTTTAACTGGTGTCCAGCGTTGTGTCGGCGGGCGGGGCGGTGGGGATGGTGGCGGAGGCGGCACTGTTGGTGGCTTTTTCGGAGGGCATGAGGTCACTGCATGACCTAGTCGTCTGCATGATGTGCAAAATAACGGCAAGTCTTCATACACTACAGTCTGCAAGATGAATCTGTTCTTAGCCTGTAAATAGATCTTTGAGGCAATTCCTGGGAAACATCAACTTCAACACACACTCTAGCAACTGAAGGCCGCAGTCCATCTGCTGTGGCTACGTCAAGTTTGAGGGGGGATCCAATTGGTCGAACTATTTCAAATAACGCCTCCTTACGATGAAGATGAATAGGGAGACCAGGGAAAGCTATCCAAACTGGGACAATAGGAACATCAGTGGTAGGATCAAAATCTACTGTCCATTTTGTTATTCGCATATGACAACCCGAGATGTTCCATGAACGACGATAGAAGGAACGCAAATAATCAGCCTCATTCCGAAAATTCAACAAGATGTGTGTTGGATTAATTAGGGTAATGCAGAGATCATGGTGAAAACCTATTTTTTCAAATACCTCCTGAATGACTTTCAAAGGAGGGCGACCATACCAGAATGTACCCACCAAAGAATATTTGAATGGTGCTGCACGCTCATCAATTTCTGAATCCAAAAAGGAGATTAAGGGGATATCTTTGTATCGAGAAACTGTCTTTGGCGAAATGTTGATTTTTTGCGATGATGATTCACTGGAAACCACCGCCTCAAATGATGGCGGTGGTGTTAACTCCATGATGATGATCGGCGAAAGGGGAGCGCTGGAATAACAACAATGGAGGATGTAGCGATTGGAAATTCTTCAAAGAATGTTGAGAGAGGAGCAATATGGCGTTGGTAATGGTGGAAGCAAGCAGAGTGACGCAGTATCAAGCGGCAGCGGTGGGTGCTGTACGATCGCCGTTAATCGCCAGAGGCATCCCCTGAAAATAGTTCAAACACAACAAATGTTTGCCATTTGATGTAAGCTTTAAAGCTTCATAGCTCGTTAGTACGGCAACATTATACATGAACTATATAAGTCAGGTTTCATGCAAAAATGTGTCAAGTCATAAAACGTGTCATGCATTTCTTTAGTTTACGTTATTTAAATCATGCATTTTGTAATCACTCAAACCCCTTTTTCTCATCAATCTCTCCCTGTTGATGATTTACAAAATAACCTACGTTCATGATTTAGATTTTGTCGCTCCCCCTCCAATCATGCACAAATTCTAATTTTGAATTTTGAATTTTAAATTCTCTCCCCCTTGATTTGTGCAATCAATCTCTCTCTCCCCCTTAAATCATGCATTCTCTCCCCATTTATTTTGGATAGACAATCAAAAGTGCATGTAAGTATGGAAAGAGATATCAAATCAAATTATGAGAAATCATGCCTAATTTAGAACGAAGATTTTCATACGTGGCCTGATTTAGTGCCTTAGTGAAGATATCTGCTACTTGTGCCTCTGTGCGTACGTGATCTGTGATAATATCACCATTATTTACGTGATCACGAAGGAAGTGATATCGTACTTCTATATGCCTGACCTTAGAGTGTAGCACGGGGTTCTTAGATAAATTGATGGCACTCATACTATCACAATAGATAGGAATACATTTTAAGGTGATACCAAAATCAGAAAGTTGTTGTTTTAACCATAGTAATTATGTGCAACAAAGACTAAGTGCCATGTACTCAGCTTCGGTAGTGGATAAGGCTACACTTGCTTGCTTTTTAGAAAACCATGAAATTAGTGAATTTCTCATAAATTGACAAGTGCCACTTGTGCTTTTTTTTATCTATTTTACATCCATCATAATCTGCGTTAGTATAGGCATGCAAGTTAAATTAACAATCTTTATCATACCAAATGCCTAAAGTGGGTGTGTGCTTAATATATCAAAATTTTCTTTTCATAGCATTGTAGTGAGACACTTTAGGTTGACTTTGAAAATGTGCACACATACATACATTGAACATGATATCAGGTCTACTAGCAGTAAGATAGAGCAAAGAACCAATCATAGACCTATATAAAGCATTATCAAAGTCTTTTCCATGTTCATATTTATCTAGTTTAGTGGTGATGCTCATAGGGGTGGGGGACGGTTTTAAATTCTCAAAATTGAACTTTTTAATCATGTCATCTATATATTTAACTTGGCTTATATGTATACCTTTACACGTTTGTTTAATCTGCAAGCCAAGAAAGTAATTCAATTCACCAACCATACATTTCAAATTCGGATTTCATGCAAGTTTCGAAATCTTCAACAAGTTTATGAGATGTAGATCCAAAAATGATGTCATCAACATAAATTTGAATGATTAGTAAACCCAATTTATCTTGTTTTAAAAATAGAATGCTATCTATCGTGTCTCTTTTAAAGCCATTTTCTAAAAGAAAGGTAGCAAAACGATCATACCATGCCCTAGGTGCTTGCTTTAAACCATATAGTGCCTTCTTTAATTTGTACACATGATCGAGGTGTTTCAAATCTTCAAAACCGGGTGGTTTTTTCACGTATATTTCTTTTTGTATAAACCCATTTAAAAATGCACTTTTCACGTCCATTTGATAAAGTTTAAGACCTTTCATGCAAGCAATAGCAAGTAAAAGTCGTATGGCTTCTTAACGTGCTACGGGTGCAAATGTTTCGTCATATCTATTCCTTCTTCTTGATTATATCCTTGTGCTACAAGTCTAGCCTTGTTCATAACAACTTTTCCTTCTTTATTCATTTTATTTCTAAACACCCATTTTGTGCCTATTATAGTCTTATCTTGTGGTCGTGGCACTAAGTCCCATACATCATTTCTCACGAATTAATTAAGTTCATCATGCATAGCATCAATCCAAGAAGAATCACTCAAAGCATCAAACATATTTTTAGGTTCAATTTTGGATATCATGGCATGAAATTGATTTATTTCATCCGGATTTATTCTTCTACGTGGTCGCACACCGTGAGTAGTGTCGCCTATAATAAGATCGTGTGGGTGATTCCTATGCCATCTTGGTTGATTATTTTCTACGTTCTCATGCATTTCTAAGTGATCATGCATTTCTAGTGTGTCTACTTCATCATACGTGCCATCATCATCTAACACAGGTTTTAATTCAAAATCATCATCATATTCTTTATCTTTTTCAACCTCACCAAATTCATTGAACTTCACATGAATAGATTCTAAGATTTGTCTAGTGATGGGATCATAACATCTATATTCTTTTGAATTCACAGAATATCCAAAAAAGATGCATTCAATTGATTTAGATTCGAACTTGTCTAAATTATCTTTCGTATTTAAAACAAAACATTTGCAACCAAACACACGAAAGTAATCAATCTTAGGCATGCGATCATTTATTATCTCATAAGGCGTTTTATTTATTTTCTTTCTAATAGACAAGCGATTAGCTATATAGCATACACAATTTACGACTTCCGCCCATAAAAATCTAGGCAATTTATTTTCACACAACATGGTTCTAGCCATTTCTTGTAGTGTCATATTCTTTCTTTCTACTACTCCATTTAGTTGTGGAGTTCTAGGTGGCAAAAACTCGTGTTTGATTCCTTATTCTTTGCAAAATGCAATCATGTCCTTGTTTTTAAATTCACCGCCTCTATCGCTTCTAATCTTTTTCACATTTAAACCATATCAATTTTCAAGTTGTTTTATTATTTTCACAATCTCAATGGCACTATCATCTTTATGTGCAAGAAACAAAGTCCAAGTATAGCGAGAAAAATCATCGACAATAACACATGCATAATAACGTCCACCGAGACACGTAGTGCGACTAGGACAAAACAAATCAATGTGTAATAATTCCAAAATTCTAAACGTGCTTAGTTCATTTTTAGGTTTAAGTGACTCGCGTGTTTGTTTGCCTTTAATGCAAGATTCACACAACTGAAAGTTGTCTAAATCAAGTTTAGACAATCCTCGTATTAGGTTCTTTCGTTGGAGTTTTTCAAGCATGGAAATGCCGATGTGTCCTAAACGTCTATGCCACAAATTAACGTTAAGTTCATTTGATATAAAACACTTAACCTTAGCGTCTAACATGTCATCCATAGAAAGCGTAAAAATGTTTCCTTCCCTTTTTCCTTTTAACACTACTTCTCCATTTTTATTCATTATATTGCAATATGGATGAGTAAAGCACACATCAAAAACGTTGTCAATAAATTGTGAGATGCTAAGAAGATTATAGGATAAGTTACTTACCAAGAAGACGTTGGAGATTTGAAGGGTGCTTGGGCTTCCGATTGTTCCTTTTCCGATGATTTTTCCTTCATTGTTGTCTCCAAAGGTCACAGATCTACCTTTTGTGACCTTCTTCAACTTTATGAACAAGCTCAGGTCACCCATCATGTGCCTCGAGCAACCACTGTCAAGGAACCACTTGATAGATGTGTCTTTTAATGTATGGGTTCCCTGCAATGTACAACAATGATTTAGGTACCCTTTTAATTTTGGGTCCTTGCGAGTTAGTTATTCACCTCTTAGTAAAAGTACCTTTCGGTACCCATACTTGGGTAATCCTTCTCGGTCTAGCGAATGGTAAGAATGTAGATGAAGGAGCAATGTAGTAGACATGGGGTGAGAAAACGTTAGGCCTTTGGCCGAGAATCCCCTTATACGCATTATGTGGTGTGCGTTTTTGATATGCTATTGTGTTAGTGTGCATTGTGCGTGATCTGGGTGTATGGAAGGAATGTCGTGTATGCATCACTTGTTTCTTCTCATATCTATATGGCACATAATTATATTTTGCATGATATGAAGAAG
The DNA here is from genome assembly GCA_036186865.1 of Eustoma russellianum. Lineage (NCBI taxonomy): Eukaryota > Viridiplantae > Streptophyta > Magnoliopsida > Gentianales > Gentianaceae > Eustoma > Eustoma russellianum. The sequence continues at coordinate 17,766,561 of AP025063.1, read as the reverse complement.
AAGTATGACGAGATGAGGGGAGAGGGGGTCTTTGCGCCATCTTAGGCGCCATGTTTGCTTTAGGTGTGTCTACTTTCTTAGACAAGATGAATTTCGTTGGTTTAATCGATACTTCATTTGTCTCAATGTAACCTAATCCGGTTTTATCACTATCATATTTTTGTGATAAAATAATACGATCTAGCATGTTCGATCCCGTGTCAAATTGTTTCATCATTTTCTCTAAATCCGTATTCCTTGATTTCAAATTTGAAATCTCGAATTTTATTTCATTATTATGCGTGGTCAATGATGAGATCTCTGACTTTAATGCATTGATGATGCATGACGACTCTTCTTTTGAATCGTTTAATTGAGAAACAAGATTCGTGTTAGAAGATTCTAACAACTTCTTGTCTTCAATCAATCGCTTCTTTTCTTTTGCGAGAGTCTTAGTGAATTTATGAAATTCTAAGTATTGACTGAAAAGATCGTCATATGAAGGTTCAGAATCAGAATCAGAGTCAGAAGATACCTCGTTTGATGCTTTGGATACAAAGCATACTTGTGCAGTCTCCTCTTCTGTATCAGTCTCAGAATCAGATGTGTCACTCCAAGTGGAGGCCTTGAGAACTCTTCTCATTTGCTTAGGTTCTGAGACGAGTCTATTTTTGGTCCGATCCTTGTCAAGGTGTTTGTTTGTTTGCTTGTCCTTATTAGGACATGTTAGGAAATCATACGAGATCACTGCAAAAACATCATCATCATCATCATCATCCGTACCCAGGATCCATGTTGTTCGTTTAATCGATAAAAAACTCAAAAAATTACCTCTGAAGATTCGAAATACACAGATGGAAGAGGTGCGAAATCACAAACACCCTCTGTCGGTATCCACACGAACGCTTCCGCCCGGAGTGCTAGCTCTTCAAACGACGCGGCTGAAGAACTCGTTTTTCTCCAAAAACGGCTCTAGGATTTCTGTTGGTTTCGTGTGTATTTCGTATGTCTCTATGTACGAGATACATAGATATATATACATATATATGGATATTAAAACCGAGTCCTAATCGGTTTCGTTGATGCCAATCAAAATCCATATCAGATATCGATTCTGTCAGGATATTCAAAATCCATATCAGATATGGATTCTCTCATTATTATCCGACAGCATATATATATATATATATATATATATATATACATATAACCACAAAAAACGAAAATAATAATAATATTAATAATAATTAATATCCAATATTAATATTATTAATATTAAAACGATAATAATAATAATAATAATAATAATAATAATAATAAATATCCAATATTAATATTATTAATATTATTAATCTCAGCCTTACGCATTCTTGTGTGTGACCCGATAGGCCCATATTAATTGGCAGTTGATTAAATCTCTATTAAACCAACAAGTCGTAATTGGCCTCTAGCAAGGCATTACAACTACCCAATTAATACGAGTAAAGTCCAACTAGCCTAATAATAGTACATGCATTAATCCCTTTATCACACGATATCTAGTTTGAACATAAGTCATGGTCAGCGTCATACTTATATAGTTCAAACATATGATTACTCGATCTCTAAGTAGACTGATAAAACAAATGATATTGATCACACTATCAATTCATTTGAGCACGGCCATGCATTTCACAGTCTCACTAATTGAGGGGCCCAAAGATATCTCTCTCAAAAGAGATGGACAAATTCTATCTTGATTGTTCAATATCCTCTACATAATTTCTATCACATTCAATCATGACCTTTATTATTATCCAGTTACGGATAACGTTTGATCATGTCAAAATATAATAGTCCTTATGTTGGAAACTATGACAATCTCAAGTCAAAGGATTAAAACATGACTATCATGAGATTTACTTATGATGCTAATCCATGTAGCAATCTCATGATGGGTCTATCCAATACACTGTTCTCTAACAAGTATCTATGAGATTGATTTGTATCACCATACACATAATCATCTTATGATCATCAAATCAATACTCATACTGATTATAAATTATTTTATCTCCATAACAATAATGAATCAGGGACATATATCAAAATTGTGTAACATACTAAATAACAATAATGATAATAAAACCTCTTTTAATAATAATAAATGCATAACATAAATATCCAAATCATGGCCTAGGGCACATACACTAACAGGACAGTCATATGATAGATGTCCAAGTTTACCGCATTCGCAGCATTTAACGTCCTTATCATTTGTTTTATTCTTATTTATTTTAGTGGAAGTAGCCTTAGGTTTGTTCTTAAGTGACTTTCTCATGAATTTTCTCAAACCTTTAGCCAATAGTATTAAGTCATCATTGTCTGATTCGGAATCACTATCATCTACGTGATCGGAAGAAGTAGAGACGTATTCATTTGATTTAAAAGCAATAGTTTTATCTTGTTTCGATGTTGATTCCGATTTCCTTATAGTGAGTTTCTTTTCATATACCTTTAGTGATCCAATTAGTTCCTCCATTTTTATTGATTTGGTTTCCTTGCTTTTCTCTAGAGCCGTCACTTTAGGGTCCCATTCAGATGGAAGGCTTCGTAATACCTTTTGGACCTTTTCCTGCGTAGAGAAAGCTTTGCCAAGAGACTCAAAAGAATTGTAAATGTTAGTCAAGCGTAGATCCATATCGACAATAGACTCATTTGGCAATAACTTAAAAGACTCGAGTGTAGACATAAGCATATTAATCTTGGACTCCTTTACTTGGCTAGTCCCTTCATGTTTCATCTCAAGAATTCTCCACATTTCTTGAGCACTAGAACAACTAGACACATAGCTAGATTCACTTTTACTTAGCCCGTTTAAAAGTAATTGCATGGCTCTAGCATTCATGCTTAGTCTCTTTTTGTCATCACTAGTATACTCTTGTTTTGGCTTAACGACCTCTAGTGTGACTCCATCTACAGTAGATAATTTTGAAGGAACAAATGGACCGTCCTCTATGATGGACCATAGATCAATATCAATAGCCATAAAAAAAGTTTCATTCTTAACTTCCATTGAATAAAGGACTCACCATCAAAAAGAGGAGGCCTTTGACTAGCCATACCTTCCTGCTCGATTTTGAAGCTAGTGGTTGCCATCTCACTTAGATCGTTGGATCCTTTGATTATGAGTGTGCCTGTGCTGTGATACCACTTGTAAGACCTTCAAGGCACCACTAGAAGGGGAGGGGTTAAATAGCGGAAAATTTGGTTTTTAAAATTGTTTTAATCCAAAAACCCAACTTCTGAAAACAGATTCTATTTTCAGGACCTGTTTTGCAACTTTTTAAAGACTCGGTTACAGGTCTTCAAAAATTCTGAAATTTAAAGAGATCTTAGTCTCAGATGTTCTGAGTATCTCCTAAAATTTTCAGATCAAAATTCAACCTTTAACCCTTTTAAAAATCGTTGGTGGTCAGATTGCGCAAATCTACCAGAAACGGTAGTCTAACTTGAAAATTTTATTCTGATTAAGCTGTGACTTCAAACGATCTGAAAATTTAATGACAAACCCCTTACTATGTTTATTTAATTGGGTTGAAACAGGTTTGAAATATTCCTTTGGGAAGTTAGTCAAATATGTTCAAAGTCTCAATTACAAGCCTGAAAATCAGACTGCACTAGTCTCAGAATTTTTGACGTTTGGATGATTTATACTTGTCCAAAAGGGTTGAAACTCACGTCAAATGAAACTCAAAATGTGTGGCTATGTTTCTGAAAAGTTTCGTGATTTTTGAAATTTGTTTGATATTTTTAAGATCGCGATGAAAATGATGCACTGTGCTGGAAACTGAAAGTAAGTGCTGAAAAGTAAAGAACACAAGGAATTTTATACTGGTTTGGTTAAATCAACTTACTTCAGTCTTCGAGGACACCTTCCTCGGTTATCACTAATCACAAAATAACAAACAACATCTTACCACACAGGTTTGATGGAGTTATACACCAACTCCAACCCTTTACAAACCTTGTAAGCAATTACAATGATCACGAACACCACCACCTAGCGGATGCAAGATTGATCACACCTTGATCAATCTTTTACAACAATATAGCATGTATGGTGTGAATATGAATACAATAGGCTTTTAGAGATAAGAAGAAAGTAAGGTAGAAGAAAAAGATGATGAACACGTTTTTAGCTCTTTGATTTGTAAGACTTGTCTTGTATTTGATTTGCTCTCCTTCTCTTCTTTTTGTCAAGAGCCGCCCCATATTGCCTTTTCTTCCCCTTGGAAATTATCTTTTAAGTCCTTGGAAGAATATCTTGCATCATTGTGACAGTCACTTGCTTACTTGGCAACACTTCATTGGATGATCATTATAGCCTTGCTTACTTGGCACTCATTGATTGGATGAGAGTTGTCATCATTTGATGACTGTATATATCTGAAAATATCACTTAAAAAACATGTGCCAATTAGTCCTAAAAACATTGCCAATTATCTCACAATCAATTCCACATAATTTGCAAGACAAATTATCTCCATTTTCCTTAAAAAATCAGCCACATGATTTCTTCACATGCTGAAATTTCAGCATGTGATATTTACAACATATTCAAAACATTGCCATGTTGGTATTAGATTAATCCCTTGAAAATAAAGAATCAAATATGTTGAATGTTAGTGCCAAATTTCGGCCATATACATTCAACACATGTTGAAATTTTCAGCATGTGTGACATTTCAAATATCATCACAATATTTCCATAAAATCTTCAAATCAATCCATTAATATTGAAGAGGCAAATAAGTCATCATTTAGTATAGGAATTTCGGCCAGCTCAAGTGTACACATGCTGAAATTTTCAGCATGTGTTACAAATGTGACATAGTTTGAAACATTACCTTGTGTAGCTCCTTCCTTTATGTCACCATCCTTGTATACTTCATTCTTGGCCAATCAAAATGCCAACTAGGCTCCACATATGCTCCATTTAGCTGATCTAGGCGTGTGATGTAGGATTGGCATGTGCTGAATTTTAATTTTGTAAGCTTTATAAAATAGTACACAATAATTACATACATATGGTATATTCCAATCAGCCCTAAATTAATTTTTCTAGAATACTTTAGAATGTATTGAATATGTAAAAAGTGTCTAGATACATATTATATGTCATGCCAAAAACGTTCCATGTGTCGTGTTCGTAGAAAACTGAATTTTCGACTTTTGTCGATTACGCGATTTTTCTCCAATTGAATTCTAATTTTTGCACATGTTATATATATTAAGTCACACATAATATACATAGAATAACTTGAATATTCAGCTCTAATGGCTGAAAGTAAACTGGTGCCTCATGTGCTTAAAATTTGAATTTGAAATCTCCACAATTTGGCCTTAATTGGGGGTTGTGTGTGCCAACATGGAATGATTTTATGGATGAATATACCATGTAAGCCACGAAATTTGTGGCCATTTTTAAAGTGTAGGGGCTGGCCATCTATATATGGCAAGTACGTGACACATTGGCGAAGTTTTGATTGTCACCCGATACGACAATTTTCGTTTTAGAACCTTGTAATGTGTCGTAATAATTTTGTCATCACCATGACTTATATCATATGATATAAGACCTAAATATACTCATACGTATGAGGTAAGTATGGTGGTGTGACGTTGACGCACGTTCGTAAAATATATAACGTGTCGGTAGTACGTCGGAATATATGTGTATTGTGCCTTTAAAAAAAATCTGAATATATATATATATATATATATATATATATATATAAAAGGCGTGTGATAAAGGTGTAGGAGAAACTTTCCACTCTTCAATTTGTTGCCTTTGTGCCTTCTCCAAATATATCACCATTTAATGAACTACTTAGTTCATTTAACTAAGTACTTCACTTAATGAACTAGTTTAGTTCATTAATGGTGGCACCTGAAAATAGTTCAAACACAACAAATGTTTGCCATTTGATGTAAGATTTAAAGCTTCATGGCTCGTTAGTACGACAACATTATATATGAACTATATAAGGCAGGTTTCATACAAAAACGTGCCAAGTCGTAAGACGTGTTATGCATTTCTTTAGTACACGTTATTTAATCATGCATTTTGTAATCACTCAAACCCCTTTTTCTCATCTTGTAATACGTTTTGCTCGATACATGTTTGTTTCATATTCGTGTATCATTTATGTGACTTAGTTGGTTTTGATGAGTTGTTATAAAAATAATATTTGCTTACCTGAGCACCTTATTTTGGACATTGATTTATATACTGGTGACTCATCGTGTGTGGTCCCGTAAGGTGTATAGACGGGTGACTTGCTAGCGATGTTTTCGCTAAGAATAGATAATCCATCTCCTTTTCAGGTGAGCCAGGGTGCTAACTGATCTTTGTAGAAGACGACGGTGAGTGGGCTCATTGGGATGATGGTCATTGAAGTGGATAGATTTATGTTCATTCTCTTCTTAGTTGGAAGACTTACTGTTTAACATTTTATACTGGAGGATACATTAAGCATTTCCCCGAACATGTTTTAATTCCGCTATATTTCATTTGGTTACGTTGTTGTTATTGAAGTTTTCAATTTTATGACGTTTCCACTAATTCATCTTACATTATGGATGGCGTGTACTTGATCTGCTTTGACGCTTCGTAGTTCTCGTAGCAAACTACGGCGGGTGCACTGGTACCGATGTTCAGTAGCTGGCCGGGACGCTACATCGATGCTTCCACGACTACTTCGGAAATAGTTTCTGTAAGAGAAAACTTTCTGGTTGTTTTGAATCCTTCCTTTTCAAAGAAAAAAAAAATGTGTAAAACACAATTGTGTCTTATGATGATATTTAATTGTTTATTCTATGTAATTATATATCTCAATCATATAGTAGTTTATTTTGCATATTTATCATGTATTATATATTATATATCTCAATCATATCATGACGTATAATACATTACGTATAAAAGAAAATGATAAGGGAGCTCCTAGGACATAGTTATGTTGGTATTTGAATTGGGATATTGCACCAAGAGGCCCGGGTTTGAACCAGGATACGCATAGTGTCGGTGCAACACTGCTATCTGGCCAGTACTAGCTTATGTCATAGTACCCGGTCCAATTGGGTTAAAGGTTGTTGGTCAGTTTGTATTGTGTACTTTGCGTGAATTGTCTGGTAAAAAACATTATCAATCTAGAAGACTGATTCGTTCTTGATTTACCTCTTGCGGGAAACTCTTTAAAGCTGGAGCGATAGAGTTATTCTGGGTCAGAATATATTTTTGCAATAGAAAATGAGAAGGAATGATCTGTTAGCAGAAATAATAGAATCTATATAGTGTGTATTCGTGTAAACAGAAACATAACAACATGCAAACCGACACGAGTTCAGGACTCTGTCCTTAAGACAAATTGCTCTGGTATACTGTGCCAGACAAGAAGTAGCAAATGCCTCTCAGGATACAATGGATATCAATTCAGACGAGCGGCACAGTAACGTAAAAACTCTATGAACTTGTGAAGTGTTCGGACTTCTCGAATTGATGACCATATGCAGTAGCAGGCAGAACGTATACAGGAATGCAGTAAATTTCGTATGCAGGGAATGGGGGAATGCAAGATGAAGGAAGTAATTCTTCAAACAGAGGTTTGCCTCTGTTTATGTAGAGGGAAAAATCGGTTTGCAGGTTAATTGCCAGAAAGAAATAGAGCTGTCATATCAGATAATTTAGATCTCCACCGTTAGATCCAAACTCCAAGCAGTTTAAACCATAGCTATTGGATTAGAAAACTAATTGGCCAGATTCACCCATAGCCGTTGGATTGCAACTGTTGATAAGATTAAATCCAAATCCATTAGATTGCAACGGTAACCATTAGATTTAAATGATAGCCGTTGGATCAAAAACTGCGATGCAGTTTAATCATTGAAGTAGATCATCAGACTTAATCATAGCCTTATGATAAAAATTATTTTTCTAGAAAAATGTAAAAGAAAATTTGTCCAAAAAGATAAGAACCATGCCGAACCCACGAGCCGAGCCGAGCCGAATAGGCGGGCGGCGGTGCTGCATGTGGCGGCCATTTACGTCTTCCCTCTGGTCAAAAATTCTCTTGCCCTTAGGACACATCTAAAGTGTCTCTCCTAACAATATATAAGGTGGCGACTTTTTCTCAATTGTCCAATGTGGTATTGTTGCAAAGAGGTGATGTATCCTCTTCTCATGATGCCACATCACCAATTTTCTAATTTTCAACCAATTTTTACTCATACTTTGAGCATTAATTTCTCATTCATCCGGTATCGAAATTGAGTGATTTAAAAGCCTAAAATCATCTAATCATTATGTAGATAATTTAGGACTCATTAGTTTCTATTTTTGATTAACGAAAGATAATCATAATTAAGCTCAAAATATGTTGCTCATCAACTTTGGCCAAACCTAATTTCCAAAATTTTCAAAACTTCCTCCAACAATCCCCCACATGAATGAAAATTAATGCAAATGTAGATATAGACTCTAAGGAGAAGTTAGATAAGAAAATGTTCCATCGGAAGAGGCAACTTCTGGCTTTGAACCTTTCATAGTGATGTACCATCGGATCCACTCGGCTATTGAACCAGTCAGCCTATGCTGTGAACCTAGACAAAAATACTTACACAACATTTCCTTTAACACTCTTTTGGTTCTCATGGTTGTGTTTGTTTTGGCCATGAACAACCTGGTTTCAGAAAGTGTCCTAGAGAAATCTTGCCTCACAGAATTCTCATAGAAGCGGCCCCACTTCAGACTTACATAGGTGATTCCTATCATGAGCATTCTGCCATACCCCACTTGATGTATCAAGATATAGGACATCATTAAAAGCTTTAGCTTACCCCAAATATTCTCTGTAGACAAAACATTTATGTAACGAAATGAGTAAGTGTTAAACTGAAACTTAATAACTTAGTTGTCCTATAGAACCAAGATTCTGGGATCTCCAGTCAACAAGGTTGGGTTACCATTACAAAGATTATTGCATTGTAGGCTTAAGTCTCATTCCCTTTTTCAATTTTGATATCTGATCTCTAGGAAAGCCTTTTGCAAGCGGATCCGCAAAATTTTCCTTGGACTTTATGTAATCAATGGAAATCACGCCATTAGATATCAATGGCTGAATGGTATTATGTCTCTGACGTATATGTCGTGACTTATCATTGTAAATGCTGCTCTATGCTCGTCCCATAGAAGATTGACTATAACAGTGTATGCTGATAGGAGCGATTGGCTTAGGCCAACATGGAACATCCTCCAAGAAATTTCAAAGCCATTCAGCCTCTTCTCAGCTTTATCTAGTGCTATAAACTCCGCTTCCATAGTGGAACAATCTATGCTTGTTTGCTTTGTGTATTTCCATGACACAACACCATCACCCACAATGAATAAGTTTCCGCTGGTGGATTTAGAATCCTTACTATCTGATATCCAATTTGCATCACAATATCCTTCCAATACTGCTGATATCTTGTGTAGTGTAATCCAAGGTTCATTGTGCATTTTAGAGAGATTTCCAATGATCTTCACTTGGATTACTGATAAACCTGCTCAATTTGTTTACTGAACAAGCTAAGTCTGTTCTTGTACAGTTTTTTATGTGCATCAGACTCCCAATTACCTACGAGTACTTCAATTGAGCTACAGATTTTCCTCGGTTTTCCCTTAAGTGTATACTTAAGTCAAGTGGATCTTTATTCGTTTTGTATCAAACATATTAAATCGTTTGAGAACATGTTCAATATAATGAGTTTACGACATCACAAGACCTTCAGTTATCCGATAAATTTTAATTCTTAGAATATCGTTTGCAACCCCATATCCTTCATATCAAAATTCCATGTAACATCTTCTTTGTATTCAAGATGATGTCACGAGTACTGCCCGTGATTAGCGTGTCGTCTACATAGAGATATACTATCACATAGGCATTTGGTGTGTTCTTGATGTACACACACTTGTCACACTCGTTGATCCTGAAGCCATTTGACAACTTTGTCTGATCAAACTTCAAATGCCACTGTTTGGGTGTTTTTTTAAGTCCGTGCAGAGACTTAACAAGTTTACACACCTTTTTCTCTTGTCCTAGGACAGTGAACCCTTTAGGTTGCTCCATATATATTTTTTCTTCCAACTCACCATTTAGAAAGGCAGTCTTGGCATCCATCTGATGAATTTTTAAGTCTTAGACTGCAGCGATCGCAACTAGCATCCTTATCGAAGTGATGCTAGTTACTGGTGAGTAGGTATCAAAAAAGTCAAAACCTTCTTTTTGTTGATAGCCCTTAGCTACCAACCGAGCCTTGTACTTGTCAATAGACCCATCCTCTTTCAGCATTTTCTTAAAGATCTACTTGCATCCGAGTGGATTACTTCTTGGTGGAAGATCAAACAGCTCCCAAGTGTGATTTTGAAGAATTGATTCAATTTCACTATTTACTGCCTCTTTCCAGAAGGGAGCTTCTGGAGTTGACATAGCCTCAGAAAAGGTTCTTGGATATTTTTCTACCAAGCATGTTAGAAAGTCTAGTCCATAAGACGTTGGTATCCTGGCTCATTTGCTTTGACGTGGTTCCTCAATTTTTTGAGGGGTCGTATCACGCACTCGCTTACTAGTGCTTGCTTCTTTGCTGTTTTTGCCTTTCTTTGGAAAGACATTTCAAAGAACACTGCATTCCTTGTCGTGCACTACTGTTAGTTGCATATGCTACGAATATGCAATCAGTTGTTTTATGCCCAATTCTATCTTGTCTTGGTTTAGGTACAGCAACCTTCGCCAGACACCCCCACACTTTCAAGTATTTATAACTAGGCTTATAGCCTTTCAAAAGTTTATATGGGGTTTTGTCCATTTTTTTAAATGGAATTCTATTTGAAATGACGTTGGCGGAAAGAAGTGCTTCCCTCCACAAGTTTTAAGGTAAACGCGAACTTATCAACATAGCATTCATCATTTCTTTTAGAGTCAGATTTTTGCGTTCAGCAAGATCATTGGATTGAGGTGAGTATAGTGCAGTTGTTTGATAAATAATGCCATGTTCTAAACATAGTTCATTAAACAGTGCATCATATTCACCACCTCTATCACTACGAATTGTCTTAATTCATTTGCTAATTTGATTATCAATTTCATTTTATAATCTTTAAAATCATCAACGACCTCATCTTTGCTACTCAGCAAATAAACAAAACAGTATCTTTTTACCACCTTTTGTTTGTACCAACTTTAAAGCACACACATATGTATGAATTAAGTCTAACACTTCAGTGTTTCTTTCAATTGAAAAAAATGGTGTCTTTGTCATTTTTGCTTCAACACAGACTTGACATTTTTCTTTATTAATGTTCAGTTTGGGTAATAAGTCAAGATTAATCATTCTTTGTATGGACTTATAATTAACATGTCCCAAACAAAAATGTCATAAATAAGAAGACTCAAGCATGTAAGCAAAAGTAGAAGCAGTCTCATTGGCCTCTTCGAGCAGAGTTTTCTTGGGTACAACAGTCATTACACTTAATTTGAACATATTGTCCGTCAAGTACCTTTTCCCACAAAAATCCCATTCTTACTCAGAATACATTTATTACAATCAAATACTAGTCTAAATCCATGAGTGACTAATAAAGCTCCAGAGACTTAGTTCTTCCAGATGTCAGGAACGTGCAGTACATCTCGCAGAGTTAATTCCTTCCCTGAAGTCATCTTAAAAATCACATTGTCCGAACCTTCAATCTTCGAGCTACCAGAGTTCTCTATGTACAGTTTTTCATTATTATTCGCCGGAGAGTATTCTCTGAACATTGCCCTGTTGGTGCAGACCTGTCAAGTGGCTCTAGTGTCCACTCACCATTCACGAGGATTTCCTACAGCGTTGCACTCAGAAACAACAACACATAAATCCAAATCATCCATCTTACTGACAAGGTTGTCTTTTGCTTTTTCTTGCTTTTTCTTGGGCTTACGACAATCAACACTGCGGTGCCTATTCCACAATTATAACATTTTTCAGTGAATCTTTTGGCAAATTTCTTGCCTTTAGGGTTCACTCCGACATGATTTCCTCTTTTCTTTTTCATCGCCTCTATGATGTGAGCTTTAGCATGATCAGAACTCGAACTTGGCCTTTTCTCGGATCGCCGATTGTCCTCCTCTATTCAGAGTTAGACAATCAGATCCTCCAACGTCATCTCCTTTCGTTTGTGTTTCAGATAGCTTCTAAACTCCCTCCAGGAAAGAGGTAGCTTCTCAATCACAACAACCACTTGGAAAGATTCACTGAGCGACATGCCCTCTTCTTCTATCTCGGCCACTAACATCTATAGTTCCTCAATATGAGAAACAACAGTCTTAGAGTCTGACATTTTAAAATCAAGAAATTTACCAATAATAAATTTCTTTTTATCGGCATCCTCCGTGCGGTACTTCTTATCTATGGCTATCCACAGTGACTTTGCAGTTTTAAAGGTACAGTACAGTCCATACAACGAGTTATCGAAACAACTCAAAATATGACTCAAGCAAACATAATTATCGTAATTCCATGCTTCAGCCATCAAATTATTCTGCATGTTTAGATTCTGATCTTCAACCGGAACAACCTCTGGATGATCCTTAGTCAGCATCTTAGCCAAGCCCAACGTTGTCAAGAAAAATAGCATCTTTTGCTACCAGCGATTGAAGAAACTGGCTCCAAACTTCTCCGGTTTCTCAACTTGTCCAGCAGCAGAAATAGGAGCAGGAATAGATGCAGCAACAGTTAGGTGCGACTGGAACGACACTGTTCTATTCTTGAGAACCAACATGCACTTAATTGAACGAGTTGGAACTTTTGTTTTCCATCGCGTCTCAGTTTCTTTGAAGTGTAGAAACTGAACGCTAAACTCAGTTTGTTTTGAAAAGGAACGAAAAGATTATACACAAACATAGAATCTGGTTTGCTATCAAAAGCAAACCAGCAATACATAACAACAGAAATAAAAAAGTCGTCTTAAGATTGTTAGCGGAAATAATATAGAATCTGTACAGTGTGTGTTTGTGTAAACAGAAACATAACAACATGCAAACCGAGGCGAGTTCAAGACTCTGTTCTTAAGACGAACTGCTCCGGTATAATGTGCAAAACCGGATGTAGCAAACGTCTCCCAGGATACAACGGATATCAGTTCAGACGAGCGGCATAGCAACGTAAGAACTCTACGAACCTGTGAAGTGTTTGGACTTCTTGAATTGATGACCGTATGTAGTAGTAGGCAGAACGTATACAGGAATGCAGTAAATTTCGTATGGAGGGAATGAGGAAGTGCAAGATGAAGGAAGTAATTCTCCAGACAGAGGTTTGCCTCTATTTATGTAAAGGGAAAAATCAGTTTGGAGGTTAATTGCCAGAAAGAAATAGAGCCGTCGGATCAGACAATTTAGATCTCCACCATTAGATCCAAACTCCTGACAGTTCAAACCGTAGCCATTGGATCAGAAAACCGATTGTCCAGATTAACCCATAGCCGTTGGATTGCAACTGTTGATAGAAGGATCACCCAAGTATGGGTACCGAAAGGTACTTTTACTAAGAGGTGAATAACTAACTCGCAAGGGCCCAAAATTAAAAGGGTACCTAAATCACTCTCGTACATTGCAGGGAACCCATACATTAAAAAACACATCAATCAAGTGGTTCCTTGACAGTGGTTGCTCGAGGCACATGACGGGTGACCCGAGCTTATTCAGAAAGTTGAAAAAGGTCACAAAAGGCGGATTCGTGACCTTTGGAGACATCAATGAAGGAAGAATCATCGGAAAAGGTACAATCGGAAGCCCAAGCACCCTTCAAATATCCAACGTCTTTTTGGTAAGCAACTTACTGGAGTCCTTGGATCGCAACGATAACTATCAGATTTAGATGATAGTCGTTGGATCAACAACTGCGATAGTTTAATCATGGCCGTAGATCATCAGATTTTATCATAGCCGTAGATCTCAGATTTAATCATAGCCGTAGGATTAAAATTATTTTTCTGGAAAAATGTAAAAGAAAATTTGTCCAAAAAGATAAGAACCAGGCCAAACCCACGAGCCACGAGTCAAGTCGGCTGGTCAGACGGGCTGCGGCGACGTGCGTGTGGCAGCCATCTGCGTCTTTCCTCCGGTCGAAAAATTCTCTTGCCCTTAGGGTACATCTAAATTGCCTCTCCTAACAATATATAAGGTGGCAACTTTTTTTCAATTGGCCAATGGGGTATTCTTGCAAAGAGGTGATGTGTCCTCTTCTCATGAAGCCACATCACCTATTTTTCAATTTCCAACCAATTTTTACTCCTACTTTGAGCATTAATTTCTCATTCACCCTGTAGCGCCCCGACCCAGACAGCGGAATCCGAACCGGTACACCCGTCGTAGCTTACTGAGAAGACTACAAGACGTCTCATCTCTCGAGTACACATCATCAATGACGTAGGAGAAATAAGTGCAGAACCATATCTCGTAAATCTAAACCATCAATGCAGTACATCAAAGACAACGTGAATACCAAAAACTGTATATGGTCGCAGCCATCTAAATCTCCAAATGAACTAAGAAACAGAAATAACAAAATCCATCTAGTCAATCCCCTCAACAGGGCCTAAGCATCCCATTCAGCCCACTCGCCGTCGTCCTCTATGAAAATCATATCGTAGCTAGGCTCATCTGCAATGACAAAGGCAGTACCCTTAGCGAAAAACGCTAGCAAGTAACCCGCTTATAAGACATACGGGATCAACACATGGCAAGACATGAGTAATATATAATTCAAAGGAATTGTGGGGCACATGTCTTTTAAAACTCCCAAATATATAAACGAATCACGTAATAGCAAGTACAGCAAATTGAACGTAATTAACGAATCAATAACAATCAAATACCACGCATATCCATACCACAACGACTCTCGTGATGCATGTCAAAATATGCACTACACTACACAATCAAAAATGCATAAGCCATTTCTTTTCAAATCAATGCAATGCATGTCACAATGTTCGGTCTCGTAACTCGTTACCCTGTGACGCGCCCCGGCTTATATTTCCATCCCGGTTTACGTTACAGGCTCATATGCTCTCTGATGCGCCTGGGCTTATATTTCCATCCCGATTTACATCACAGATCTCGTAAAACTCTGCAATGCACCTCGGCTTATATTTCCATCCCGATTAACATTGTAGAGAACTTTATACCCTGTAACGCGTCCCGGCTTATATTTCCATCCCGGTTTACGTTACAGCCTTTTGTGCCCTGCAATGCGCCCGGGCTTATATTTCCATCCCGGTTTACATTACAGGTCACCTTCGCAAATATGTACCGAAGCACATCTCTTTTTCAAATCCATATGCAATGCAAGTGCCATGATGCAAGACTCCTCGTTTCAATCACATATCTCATTCACATATACAGTTCGTGTTCACATGCGCAAGTACAAGTAACACACAAGATTTCTCTAGCTTACACATCAAAGTTTATGCTTCAACTAGGTCATCAACACTTAGTATTGTTACTAAACTTCACACACTCATGCGAGTAATCCTATCTTTCTTTCGAAGAACACTATAACACCTCGTACGATCATTTCCTAACCCTCCTAGGTCATCCGCATTAAAATTCGATTCGAATAACCCCTTGAAGTCTCCAAGTTGCTTCACCATCCTAAGGCATGTTCCCAAGACTTAGAATACCCTTAATCAGGTCTTAAGAAGTCTCTAAGGTCACCCAAAGATTCCCCGAGCTTCCCTCTTCCTTCCTCTATTTTCCCACAAAACTGATGGACATCATCCCCTCACATCGATCGATCGATGTGACATCATACCCTCACATCGATCGGTCGATGTCCATCAGAGAACATCGATATCTCAGCCTCTCCTACATCGATCGATCGATGTCCATCAGAGGACATCGATCTCTCAGCCTCACCCTACATCGATCGATCGATGTCCAACAGAGGACATCGATCTCTCAGGTCACCCTACATCGATCGATCGATGTCCATCAGAGGACATCGATCTCTGACATCGATCGATCTATGTCAGCGGTTTCTCCAAAATTTCCTCTGCGTTTTCTGCAACAACTGCAGAACCATAAACACCAACGTATCCAAACTTCATCCCAATCAATCCAAGCCTAATCTCTGCTATTATTCATGCTTAAGCTATAGATTCGAACACTATACACATGACAAACAAGATCCAAGCCTAGAACGCAATTGCTCCAACCTCATCAATCCCAAAAATCCCACCTTTTTCCCTCAAACTCACGCAGCAACGAAGTCACCACAAGAAAGGGTTCACGGGATAGGGATTTGCAGAATTTCACATAATCAACAACAACGGCGAATGCCTTTTCATATACAGCGGCCAAAACTTGAATCAAAACACATAAATCATATACCAATAATCACAAAACGAAACTACTGCATGGTGATCCAATTTGATAACAAAATAGGCCAGTTTTCTTCCGCAAAACGTAGGAACTTATAAGATGATTACTTGCCTGTGATTACTCGAAGACGGATTGAAGAACGGACGGAGTTTGGATCAAAACCTGAGGATGTCTTCCTCTCCTACACCTTTGAGAAACGGCTAGGGCTTAGGGGGGGGGGGAAAGAAAGTCGACGTCTGTGAATGGGAGAAACAAAACCGACGTTGTCAGTTTAATAGGGAATAGGGTAAGATTTAGAGTTTCTAAATTATATCTATTATCTTATTTATCTTAAAAGATAAACCTTTATTATTTAATTCTAATATTTAATTTTCTCATTAATTTCTAATTAATCTTATACTTAATTCCTAATTCATTACCGTTGACCGTCATTAATCTCCTTTAATTCCTTCTTTGTCTTTTATTTATCCTACGGAGGGTACGGGGCATAACACACCCAGTATCGAAACTGAATGATTCAAAAGTCTAAAATCATCTACTCATTACGTAGATAATTTAGGACTCATTAGTTTGTATTTTTGATTAACGAAAGCTAAACATAATTAAACTCAAACTATATTGATCAACAACTTTGGACAAACACATTTTTCAAAATTTTCAAAACTTCCTCCAACATTATTGTCATACTGTGTACTACTATTTCAAACGTAAGCAACCTTCTGAGGCAGAGTATGCATTTGCAATAGAAAATGAGAAAAGATTGTTGTGATCCTGTGTGCTAATATTTCAATACAAAGGAAACAAAAAAGTGCCTTTTGTTTAAGGCAAAATAAAAAAGGGAAAGTGGTTAAGTAGTTATTAATAGGAAGGTGAGTGGGTAAGTGACCGTATACGGAAGAGGATACGGAAGAAATAAAAGGTGAATCTGACAACTCCATAAACCGGTCATACTGGCAGCCTAAGAGTGTGATGATTGTGGGGCCCAATATTATTTTGACATATCAAGACAAAAATCTGTGGGCCCCTGGAGACCAAGGAACAGCCTCCTGTGACTCCTCCCACAATGCACGTGGGCTTGATTTACTTCTATGCCCTTGATTCACGAGGGACAAGCCTACAATTGTTTTTAAACTAAAAAAAAACAGTCAGGAGTGAAAGTCACCGGTGTTATCTTTAGAATATTTTTTAAGAAATATTATATTTGGATAACATGAATTTGAACTAGTATCTTATTTTTAAGAAAATCAACTCAAATTTAAGACGAAGGGATTTTTTCTCTCTAAATTTTGAATTAAAAATGAACATGTATATATATGTTTAAATACAGTTATATGTTTAAAGAAAATTTGAAAATACATCAAATACGAAGTAGTTTTAATTAAATGTGATTTGGAAACACTATCAATTTAAAATTTTTCCTTTTTAAATGATGGAATATAAAATTGACTTATATGAAAAAAATTCATGACGCAATTGTTACATTGCATAAGATCCTAAAATTACCACACAATCATTAGATTTTCCGGTATTTAGAGAAATCTGACAGTATTTTATTTATAAAATTCAATTAAAATTTTAGCACGAAGTCTAACTTTTTAAAAAAATTTAACTCGAATTTGAAATGTGTATATATTAATTGTAATATATATATATACATATATATATATATATATATATATATTGCGAAAAACCTTTAGGTGTAGTGGTTGAGTAGCGTTTATCCCAACCCCGGGTCTCGATTCCCCTCCCCAGTTTTTTTTAATATATATATATATATATATATATATATATATATATATATATTAAACAGACAACTTTTGATCAACTAGGATCGAAACTCTACCGATTAATTTACTGTTTTTACAACAGAATGAATAACAAAATAGCATATGTGACGAATTTCATAACATAATTATGTCCTAATTATTAGTTATCATAGAAATTTTTTTATTAATGAATCATTCATGAAAATACAATATCAAGCATACTTTTATTATCATTAACAATGTTTGTCGGAGAGAGGCGACCAGAATTGAAGAGTAAAAGCTTCAAATAAACAGCTATGTAAAATTAGTCATAGCTGTGAGCAATTGATACTTTAGAAACAAAAAAGGAAAAAAGAAAACCAGTGTCAATTATGATAATATTGAAACATTCATGGGCAAGAAGGAGCTTATAGTCATAATAATTCCAGGCCCCCTGTGTATCCTCAGAAGTGGATCTTCGCACGTTATGAATGTCGTAGCATTCTGCTACTGCTAACTACCACTTTTCTTCAAACCATACCAACTTTAACTGCCAAACAACAAAAACATCTGTTTTTTTTTTTCTCCATCAAATTTTCTTCAAATTTCCTTGTGAAAATGTTTTTCCTGATTTGGGTTTTTTCTCTTCTTCAATCTTTTTCATTTGTTTTTGAACGGTACAGATCTTTTAGACTGGCATTTTACTTTCTCTGCATGTGTTACTCTGTGAAACAATAGTAGCTTTATGCTGCAATTTGTCAAAGAAATAGAGGGGAAAAGCTCAAAGTTAGGATTTCAAGCTTAAAAAATTACTGGGTTTTTGTCAGTTTGTCTTTTTGGACTGATCTGTGAATAAAGTTCCCAACTTTTGACAGCTTTTATGTTGCATCACACCAAAAGTTCCAGGAAGAATTTTTACTAGCATAAGTTAAAGCTGGTTGGTTGAAAGATGATAGTTTCATGCTTCACAGGTAAAAAAACAAGTGGAAAGGAGCTTAAGAGATAAAGATTTTGATTCTCAAATTTGTGGTATATATTCTACTTTTCGGACTGACGTGTCATTTAAATTTGGAAATTTGATTATTATTTGGCGTAATTTACATAGAATTCCATGAAGAATTTTCAGTTTTATTGGTTCAAGAAAATTGGGGCAAACAATGGGAAGCTACAGAGGAGGCTTTCATTGGGAGAGTACAAAAGAGCTGTGTCTTGGTCTAAGTATCTAATCTCATCTGGAGGTGAGATAAAAGGGGAAGGAGAAGAGGAATGGAGTGCTGATATGTCTGAGTTGTACATTGGGAACAAATTTGCTTCTGGGAGGCATAGTAGGATTTACAAAGGGGTGTACAAGGACCAAGATGTAGCTATCAAGATCATCAGCCAGCCTGAAGAAGATGGAGATTTGGCTGCATTATTGGAGAAAGAATTCACTTCTGAGGTTGCCCTTTTGCTAAGATTGAAGCATCCCAATATCATCACTGTAAGTTTCATATTTTTTTCCCTCTTTGAACATCAAAAGAAGGAAGACCCTGCATCATATAACCGCAAGTTCATTTAAGCAGTGATGTACCATTGTTGATGGCTTATTTAATGCGTGTGCAAAGATTTGTTTGTTTAAACTTTTTTCGGGATAGTGTGGGAGCATATAGATGTTTGTGTCATGGGCTTACAATTAGGTGCTGTAAATGCCAAATCTTGCAGTGGATTGAGAAAGTTTTGAGTTTTTCTTTGTCTTTTGTGCAGGTCTTTTTTTTTTTAATGAAGTGCACAAAAGCTAGTTTTTAGATTATTTTCCTAATGAAAAATAATAGAAAGTAGGCATAGAAGTTTGTAATGGAGTGCAGAAATCTTGACTCCTGAAGGGAAAATGGAAGAAATGAAGTCTCAACTGTAACTATTTCTGCGGAGACCAACTATTTTGTATTTTATTTTATCATGAGGTGAAAATCCATGGATTCATCTTTTATATCTCCTAAGTATCAGACTACATTCAGATATGTGATTTAGTTAAAGCTAGAATATGGAGCTGCAGATTTGTTGCTGGCATGAGAAGGTATTTTTCTTCATTTGGCTGCCCCCTTGACTTTCGCGTGTTGTTGGTAAATCAGCCTATAACATTATCAGGCAAAGAAGGAAGGTGTTCAGAGAAATCTATGTTCTTAACTAATATACCTCTTTTATATGTTTGTTGGAAAGAATTGTAACACTGTGCTACCTTGTATGATTGCATTTCGTCTTTGTTAGACCTTAGAATCAGAGATATGGATAGACTGCACAAGAATGAGTAACTAGGGGAAGATCAGCCCATTACAGAAAGCAAAAAACTCGACATACAGTTCATGATTTCTTCCTGATTCCCTTTAATATTCCTAATCAGCACTACATATGACTATTCCTTGTTAATCTTCCTTTGAGCTTTTCTTATCAGTATGGCTGAGTTGTTGTTTAGCAAGATGCTAAGTCATATAGGTACAATGACTCTAAAGTCTAAACCCTTGGGGCTAACATGCATTAGAATTTCAAGTAAAATGTGATGAACATTTACATATATATTTTCCTCATAAGCTGTTTTTGTTACATCATGAATAGTAATGTCTATGCTCGAATCTATCAAAAGAGTTCGTGATTATCAGATAGATAAAGTTGAAACTAAGTTCTTTTTTTGTCATCGGCATGACAAGTTAGTCGAGGTCCTGAAAAATGCTGTTTGAATACATATTTGATCTCTTAGTGTGATTGTTACTGTGTACTTGATTTCTCTTTTCACCTTTCTTTCCTACCAATAAATTGATGACCGGTCACTCTCATGAACGTCCTGTTGCAGTTTATAGCAGCATGCAAGAAAGCCCCGGTTTTTTGCATCATCACTGAGTACCTAGGTGGGGGTTCCTTGAGAAAATATCTGCATCAGCAGGAGCCTTATTCCGTTCCTCTGAATCTGATTCTTAAGCTGGCACTAGATATTGCACACGGTATGCGATATCTTCACGCTCAGGGGATACTACACCGTGACCTTAAGTCTGAAAATCTACTTCTTGCTGAAGATATGTCTGTTAAAGTGGCAGATTTTGGAATATCATGTTTAGAATCGCAATGTGGGAGTGCAAAGGGATTCACCGGAACTTATCGTTGGATGGCACCTGAAATGATTAAGGAAAAATGTCACACAAAGAAAGTTGACGTTTACAGTTTTGGGATTATCATGTGGGAGCTGTTCACTGCCATGACACCATTTGATGATTTGACTCCTGAACAGGCAGCATTTGCAGTGTGCCAGAAGGTTCGTTCATATAATTATTCTTTTCTAGTGTGGTTGTGTAATATCAAATGTGCAATTCTTCTTCTTCCAGCTCACTTTTATAAATTTTTGTATTTAATTTAGCTAAAAGGATAAGATACTTGATTTCAGGACACACCATAGCTTTATTAGTGATGGTTTTAGTTTAGAGAACATTAGGAATCGAGTATAGAGTAGGTGAACATTACAAAGAAAACGAAAAAGACTGTTTTGGTTCATCAGATTATATGTTTGGAAAAGTTAACTCTTTTGCTGAAATGACGAAATCAATCAAAACAGCAGGGTGGATATATATGTTAATTGGACTTTACTTACATGGTATATTCTAAGTGATATTGACATTTTGGGCTTCCTATATTTCATTAGCCACAGTGATTTTATTAGAATTAACAAGAATGAATAAAACGCACCAAGAAACTAAGGCAACTGTTACTTTTTAATGCAACAAAACACTTAGAACTTCTAGTGGTTAATCATTTCCTTCAATTTTTATGTGACTGTATAACTTATCCCACCACTAGGAGAATATACAGAATACAACTAAGAGTGCAGATGGCGCTAGAAATCAGTAATTTATGATCATGGACTGGCTTACTTAGGGAGCATCTTGCTACACAAATTTTAAGACTGATCACTGAGAGTTTATGTTATCTGTTTTCCATTAAGGTCAAATTTACATTATTCATTCTTGCACTTGTCCCAATGCAAACTCCTGCACTTGTCCCACAAATAAGTACGAAAAGTTTGTAGTTTTCACTCCTGCCCTTGTCCCATTGAATATATATCCATTCCTGTGAGGAAAGTTTGGTTAGTAGTGACAATATATTACATGAAATATCCAAGAGGCTCTGCAATGTTGGTATATCCAGTATAACGCAATTGACCTGCATTATTTTTTTCCAAATTTTATTTATGCCTTAGAATGAAGGAAGAGTTAGTATCAGTTGAAAAATTCATCCTTGCACTTGTATTATTCTTGGACTTGAAAGTACTTATTCCTTCCTATTTGAATATGTAAGTATGGTATGAAATTCTAATTTCATATATTTTGTACTGTCCACTTACCATTTCTCAACTATGCCAAGCAAGATCTCTGATTGTGAACGAAACAGCTAGAGTTTGAAGCCAATAAGTTCTGAGAGGAACTATCTTGCCTTGCGTGATGGAATAGGTAGCTTGCGACTCATAAAGGCATGAAGGAACACTTGATCAAATATAGATTTTTTGCTCTCGTAGGGGGATTACCAATATGGTTTCTTGAATCCCCTTGCTTGATGATTGCCTACTCCATGTTTGGTTTACTTTCTCTACTTTCTTAATTCCTTTAGTGTCTCCATTTGACTTCTGTATAGCTTTTTGCAGAATGCAAGACCACCAATACCTACAACATGCCCCAATGCGTTTCGCATATTCATCAAGCGTTGCTGGTCTAGTAATCCGGATAAAAGACCTCACTTTGAGGAGATTGTTAAAACTCTGCAAGATTTTGCATACTCTCTCGAACAAGATCCAGAATTCTTTTCCGATGAAGAGCATATTAAGGATCGTCGCCTACTGCAGTGTCTGCCTAATTGTGTCACAACCCAGTAACCTACCTTGATGAAAGGCCTGACTGGTTCGCCTCTGTGGCATTGGATTATTTCACCAAGTGTATCATGTAAGTTCTTGCTTCATTGTTGAGGCTTTAGGCATATTGTGTAGGAGAGCACTCACATAATGGTCGTGTGACTTTTAGTTATGGATACAAAATCATGGAATCAACCTCTTATAAGTGTACAAGTCCAAGGTTGTCCAACTGGAGAGTTCATCTTCCATTGCCCTTTTTACGGGCTCTGATGCCTCCATCTTCTAATCCACTAACTAGAATCGTGCTATGGATATTGAAGTTTTATCAAACTAACAGACATGATTTTACATGTTAAAATATCCTACAAGAAAATGAGTTAGAAGATCTCTTGGTGATCTAAAATCTTCCTCATGTTTTGGGGAATCTCAAGTCTTACTTTCTTGGTTGTTATTGTTTATCTTCTCCGTTTTTGGCTGTTAAATCCGAGTAATTTTTTAATTAGGTTAACGTCTGTTTTTCGATATCTGTGGTATTACAATTGATGTTAGATTAAGCAACGAAATTTGCGAGAGATGGTGGCAGATGCTCCCAAATTCCATCAGAGGGAATTTGAAGAGTTTTTTTATAGAGCTCTGTGTCATTATTGATTAAGTCAAAGATTGATCTTGGAGTTGACTAAGCTATGCAGATTCACTTGAGCTGTGCAAAAAATGTTTTGGTTAATCGAAGGATAAGGCAACAGGGGATATAATGAACTATTACTCTTTGAAGACCTTTGCGGAGCCATTTAGCTATTGTAGTCCGCATAGGACGCAACTAGATAGGACACAACTAGACTGGTTCTGCATAAGGCGCATAAGGTGTTTTATATTATTGGATACATGGCAAGATAAGGTACACTCAGGACCACTGGTTGTTGAACACAAAATGCGTCATATATTAGAGGTGTCAATCTGCATATTATTTAAGGCTATCTATTGGATCACTTTTGTAACAAATAACATCTCATCAATAATAAATATATGACACGTGTCACAACAGAATTATCTTGGGTCATACTTATTGAACTTTTCAACAAGTTAATCAAGGCCCAAATACATATTTGTCCTATAAAACTGGGTCAAAATCTCACCTATAAAAGGGTATGTCTTCTTCCAGGTAAAGCATTAAGGCCTTTGTGCAATTTCATTCCAGTCTTGAGTTTTCTTTTCTTGAACAGATTTAAGTATCGAGAGACTTTCGGAAAAGATAACTCCAACGTGTAACCCCATTTTCGGTTGATTGTGCTTTCAGATTTAGTTTATATGCAAATTTGGGACGCATGGCTTGTACGTGGGAAATTCATTTTCTCCCTAAAAAAAACCCACTGTAGAAGCCCATTTAAAAATCTTTCGAAATGACAAACATCTTTTCTTGTTTCTCTTTTCGAAAAACATTTAAAAATGTCCAAAAACACTATAAGATTCTACTGAGCAGTGGCGGACGCAGCGCCTACATTGGGGGGAGGGGGGCAAAATTCACACTATGGGATCACCGTCCACCTTTTCGGACTCAATAGACATTCCATCAAAAATCCGGCAAAACTCCCTTACAATATAGATATATGCAAATATTATAACATAAAATCTAAACCAACACATCCACTAATCAAAAAGCAACAATAATAAGCAACCATCAACAATATCCAACAAAAGTTATTCATAAGCAACATTAACAAGCAACAATATCCAACAAAAGTTATTAATTTGACGCTCGACATACCTTTTATTTACGAAATGAAGGACGAGCAGATCTTTTCATTAAATAAAGGTCAAACCATAAATTACAAAAATTTCAGGGGCATGTGAAGAAACCAACTACAAGGAATTGATTATTTGATGATATGCATAAACAATACAAGAAATCCTCTTCTCAGGAATTGCTGTCACCAAAAAATATTCATCTTCTCAAATCGAACATAAAAAAGAATTCAAAAATAAAGCATCAAATCCAAACCGGTGGAAAACAGAAAAGAATCGACCAAAAATAAAGAATTCAAAAAATAAAGAATCAATTGCAAACCGGTGGAGGAATTGAGCAGAGCTGCAGAAATAGGACGGTTTAAACTTGAAGTCGTGAGAGGAGATTGCAGAAGCCTCAAGCCGTCGACAGAGAGCGGCTATGTTTTTTTTAGCGAAGAGCAGAGCGCCGCAGGGTTGGGGGAAAGGAATTGATCGAAAAGAAAATGTCAAATGTCAATTGGGTTGGGGGTAATGACGGAAAAATGGGAAAAATATTAAATTAAAATTTATTTTTTTAATCATGGAAATAGGAAGGTAAAAGGTGTAATATTTATTGGTTTTTTATTTTCAAAAACCAGTTTGTTTCTTATACAATATATTTTTTAGTTAGTTAAAAAATACAAATGTGTATATCTAATATCTACTAATCAAAAAATTTTCCCTAGTTCCTAGTAACACACATATATCACATATCATAAGATAGTTTTAGGATTAAAAAACAGATACCTTAAATTTAGATAATCAAAAATATAACTGCATCTACCTACTACCTAAATTTTTTCTCCGAGTTGGGGCGGCTGCCCCCGTGCCCCCCCCCCCCCCCCTGAACGCCACTGCTGAGAAGGATCCTGCACCTGATGTAGCTTCCGCAAGTGCTCCAGCGAGGGTATGGAGAGTAAGCCCACCACAACGTCGCTCTGCTACTTTTTGCAAATTTCGTAATCGCTTTAGATGTTGCAGTAGATGTTGGTATATTTTAAGGAGTTTAAGGAGTTTGTCCAGTCAAACAGCAAAACGCGACCATAGCTCCAGTTAAAATAAGTCTGTCTAAGGCTGCTTTACACAAAAAGGAAAGGAGTATCAAAACAATTAATGTGATTGATGTAATTATATTTTTGATTGATATTGTATTAATCTCAGAATCCCTAGATTGTAGGAGCCTATGACTATTTAAGCAGGCGTTGGTCTGCTATCAAATGCAAGAATAGAATTTTTTCTTCAAGCAAACATGCCATCAGAACAAGGTATTCCACTCTTAAGGTAATGAAATGCAAAAACGCTCATCACTTACCTCAAAATTACCTGTAACCTTTCTCTCTCGTCGACCAAACGCCCCAGTCAAGTACTTCTCAATATGGGGGAACAACCAACCCAATGACCGAGTCAATGAATCTGTCTCTGGTTTTTGAACTACTGCAAAAATGGGCACCCAGACAACACCCAAAGAAAGTTCATCCAATGCTAAGCTTAACCTTACAGACAAACTTAACGACCATAATTATGCAGTGTGGGCCAGAAAAATAAGTTTAGATATCGGCGGGAGGGGGAGGCTCAGGTACATCACTGCCCTCCCTCTCCGGAAAGAAGATCACACCTGTGAATAATAGAGACAGTCAGACTCCACTATTCTCCATGGATCTTGGAAACATTGAACCAGACATTGTGAATCAATATATCGATTATCCTACCTCTTGGGACTTAAAGAAAGGAATCGAGTCTACATAAAGTAGTGTTAAAGACCCTTTGCAGAATTATGACTTGACTATTAAAGCTAACGGTCTGAAGTAAGGAATGCAGCCTCTAGAGCAAATTTATAGCCAACTCCAGTCAACCTGGAAGGACATCGATCAACGACTGCCTAATCCGATGCAGTATCTAAGGGACATGACAATTTATAATCAAACCCAACAACAACACAGACTCTACCAATTTCTATAAGCCATAAACGGAGATTACGATGCTGAGAAGAGAGACATGCTAAAAACGGCCCATATTGTTGTAACCGTAAACTTTTTAAAAAAAATAAATGAAATTAATTAAATAAATTATGTTAAATTCAAATATGGAAACTTAAAAAAATAAAAATAAAAAAAATAAAAGATAATGAGTTAATGGGGCCATTAACCACCTCCTTTAACTGCTAAAATATCTCTCCTAAATTTCCTTCCCACAACCGTTTTGCCATCATGTTTTTTTAAAAAAAAAACTAATAATAAAATATAACAAATTGAGCCATAAAAGGGGCTCAGTCGTTATCAACACACACATATTCATTCACTATACACACATTTGGAGTATTGGGTCGAGAGCAGAGAAAGGCAACGGCAGTAAAGAGGAAAAGGAAAAAAAACAAAGAAGGGGAAGAAAAGAGAAATAGGAAGGAGAAATTGGTCACCCACATCAAATCCAACATCGTTTTGTCAGTGGATTCGCATTCAAGAGGTAGGTTACCCTCCCCTCTGTCGGATTGCTTTGGATTCCCTCGCATTCTGTATTGGGTTTGTTGTTTATCACTTGTATGTTAATCCTTATATGTTTTGATGTTTTCTTTATGCTTTTGGTATGGAGATTTCGTGATTGGCCTTAGATATAGATCACATAGCACGGAAATAGGCTTAAATGGGTTCAGTTCATCAAAAATCGCGTCCGGAGGCGGCACGTGTATCACACATGCGGCGGCCTACGCGCGCCCCTGAGCGGCGCGTGTAGTACACACGCTGACGTTGCCAGTTGCGTTACAAGGAGTGCGTTAAATGGAGTCCAATGGAATTAGTTTGGGGTTAATCGGAGTTAAAATGGAAAAGATATGGATTTTTGAATAAACCTAGAAATTAATTAAGAGAAGTGATAAAATAAAGGGAACAAAATATGCAAAAATCGCAGGCCAGCCTGCCTCAGCCATGGCGGGCCGGCCCTTGTCACGGCAGATCAGAAAATGGCGGCCCAAAACTGCAGCACATAAAAAAAAGAGTGTAAAAGGAAAAGGGCCAGAAGACCAGCCTGCCAGCTGCAAAAGGCCACGCACGCAGGCTTAACAGGGGAAAGACCCAAGATTGTGAAGGGGCTGTAGGTTAAAATAAAAAAAATGAATAAGAATAAAATAATAATAATAATAATAGCAAGTAAACAAAAGAAAAAGAAAAAACAAGCAAGCAAGCAAGCGATGAAAAAGAAATTAAATAAAATAAATAATAATATAACAAAATAAAACAAAATAAAACAAATACAAGAATAAAGAAAAAGAAGGAAAGTTGAATGTCAGCCGAGGGAGAAGGAAAAAAAATATACTTAATTAATTTGATATTAATAGTGTTTTTTTTAATAAGAAAATTTAGAAACTCATTAAATAAATTAAAATAAAAGAAAAAAAATAGTAGGGGAAGATAAAAATATTTAAATATCAAATTTAAGTGTGTGAAAGCCTAGAAAAATAAAATAAAGTGTAGAAACCTAAAATAAAGTCTAGAAAGATAAAATAACGGTAGAAGATAAAATAAAGTAATGAACCCCACGCAACATAGGGTAACTACGCAATATAGGTAATACGCAACATAGAACGGAGCATGCAACATAGGACAACCGGAAGTGTGATAGTGTGACGCATTCATGGCATGAGCATTGCATTTGGCCTATGAGCCGTGTGGCCTGACGAGGCGTGTGATGAGTGTTGGTAATAATGGTTACCTTCATCCGATAGGACCCGGGACATGCATAGCATAACATAGAAAGGAATGAGCATAGCGTGTGATATTAAATGACTGCGTGTGACACGGAGATAGAAGTGCATGCATCATGAACTTGCGCATTGCATTTATTATTGTTGTGATTATTTGTCTTGTTATTAAGTTGTTTCATCGTTATGTTTTGGGATGCGGATCGGGTCGGGTATGTGTTATTTCTTTAATTATGCTTTATTTGCTTTATTATTTATTTGTTTATGCTTCATTGCTTTATTTACCTGTACCATGCTTTATGTGCTTTATGTGTTACCCAACTCAGTATGTGACAATCCCTTTTCGGGAGAGACGGGTAACCTACGAGTGACTCCCATCACTCACCCCCCCCACCACCCCTCCACAGGTGAGCATGATTATGAGTATATACAATTAACGAGGGTGAGACAGATTACGTAAGCTGGGACTAGTGAGCTGGACTCGAGAAGGGATCTTGTTGACCAGGAGCTTCTTACTTGGGATAGTCAGATAGACCTCCACATAGGTTTATTGTTTTGATTTTAGTATTTCATATTTGACTTAGCGAGTTTCGTTAACCCTTGTACTTGATTTTATTCTGATGGATTTAATTTAATCAAGATATTTATTTATTTAATTATCGTTTCCGCGAAAAATTTCTACGTCAGTTTCGACGTGCAAAGAAGTTTGAACGACGCTTTGTAGTCCTCATAGAAGGCTACGGCGGGTGCACTGTTCCCGATGCTAGGGCTCGGGAGCGGGGCGCTACAGGTGGTATCAGAGCCGAGGCTCCAGATCACTTAGACTTAAGCTACGATCTTTTCCTAAAATGACGATTTTACCCTTAAGAAACAAAATAGGGTTAAGTGATGACCTTAGACTTAAGTTGTGATCGGGCTAAGGGGAGCTTGAGCGTTCTTTCGTTTTCTTTAGTTATTTACCGTTTTACCCCTAAACCTCTACATGCAACCCTTAAGCTGTTCGAAATTCCCGAAATACCCTCCTAACTTAGCATATACTTAAATAAATATATTTTCAACCATTCTAAATTCCAGAAAAATGCCGGCAAGACATGAACAAACCGGTAATAAAGGAAATGGTGGTGAGAACAGTCAGAATCAGGGGATCGTCCCGAAGCACTTGAAGATGACATAGTCACCATGACCAACACCTTAGCGCAGTAGCATCAGCTGCTATACTAGCAGGCACCGCCTCTACAATCACCATATTCGGACCTAAGATTCTTCTACAAGAGATGCAGAGGAGTGGTAGCGTAGCATAACTGACACCACCGATAACTTGAATCTAATTTTGAAATGAGTCCAAGAGGTATTACACGCCGAGAGTATGATCTTCAAGGATTGATTCTAGATCCACATGAGAAATGTAGATTTAGGCCATCATATTAGAAATTAAGTTATGATTTTAACCCTAAGTCATAATCTTAGACATAAGTAATGATTTGAACATAGATACTGATCTCAGTTATAAGCTATAATCTAAACATAAGTCACAATCCTAAACATATGTAATGATTCCGATTAGGAGTTGACCTTGGACATAAGTATTGAAGGTAGTCATAAGCGTTGATTATACACTAAGTTCGATTTTAGAAATAAGACAGAATCTTAGACTTGAGAAATGTTGATACTAAGAACAATCTTAGGAGTAAGTTATAAACTTAGACTTAAGGAGACGATCGGTTACGAAACATGATACCTAGTAACCCATACAATTCTACCTTATCTAAGTTGATCATAACTCTTTAAGCCGTGACCTTATTAACCCTAGTTGAATACTATATAATTAATTTGAATAAATTAAAACATTAACCAGAATACCGTACTGCAAGCGCTAGTGACATATTAATAGGTCAGGCAGTAACTCAGGTTGCTTCACCGCAACAACAGCATGTGACTCGGTACCATTAAAGTAAGTAAAATGAGTCCATACCCTACTTGGACGGTAGTATAAGAGCAGACTTAGGTCTAAGTTAAGACAATAGCTACTAAAAAAAAGAATTATCATCGTATGATAAATACTAAGAGATAATTTATAGAGGAATAGTAGAAACTAAGTAATGATCTATAAGCGCCATGATCACTAGAGTTTAGCGAAAGAGATCGTAGCGAAGGAATTTATAATCTAGGGTTAAGATGTTGAGATTTAAAATTATTAAGTAAGACTCTGATATTAGCTCATTAGAGATATTGATCGGTATCAAAGGGCGTGAATCGGCTATAACATGGGAAGATGAATCGTGACAACTTTCTAGTTAAGTGTTGACATCGAGACATTTGACTTAAATTTAGTAGGCTTGAATTAAAATATGGCAGGCACGAGCAAGTAGTGACTACTTTTGATATAAAGCAGAATAAGTTTAGTGGTTCAATTAATCAAGTAATGAGGTACAACAGATCAATATGGCGCGCGGAAGTATGGTGAATTAGAACACCTTAAGTCGATCAATAATTTGTGTGTCATGCTGTAATTGGGCAAATTTAAGTTAAAGATTTTATTATGAGTAGACAAACGTAAGACTTACAAGAAACTCTACATAGGATGACCCATAGAATGTTGTCTTTGGAAATACCTTATTGGATGAAAGACGGGTGATACCGTCCATTTATTTTATTAATGTATGTGCCCTCACTTGTGGCGGAGGAATACCGTGGTTACAATCAATTCCCTAAGCTAGTGAGGGAGACTCTCCCATATTGAAAAGAGAAAAAGTAAAGTAATATAGCAATGTATTACATCCAATTTTAATATGAAAAAATCGTAATAACTTAATGTTAATGCGGCCAACCAAAAGTATCGTGGTACGCGGATGAGCACCAGTCCTCAAGTGAAAGGGTTGCCTCCATCGCCAGATGATCATGGTGTGCATTCCCAAATGAAATAAGAAAGCATCAAAATATTATCGATCAATCAAAATGTAAAGGTAATTAAAGTAGGCCAGGACATACCAACGTTGCCCGTATCTAGTCGAAATACGGGCAACTTGAAAAGCTTAAGCACCATGTGTGGAAGACGATGTCCTAAGTTTTGGCTCGCAAGGGACATCACATGCTCCTCATTTGAATGAAAAAATAGCAAGTTAAACATAGCAATTGTGGGAAGGACTATAGCAGCAGAAGAAAAGAAGTAACGAAACAAAGACGTACCGACGTTGCCTACGTCGTGAAAGACATAGGCAACCCTGAGCAAAGCGCGCCAACCCATTGAGAGACATTATGGGGTAAACCTCAAGTTTGGCACGATAGCATCCATTCGTAGTGCCCCTCGAACCTCACAGGGCATGTCAGCCATTGTTGAGAAGATGGTTACGCCCACCGAATTATGTCCATGTGATGCTAATGTGTGTGCCACAGTATTTGCCTCGCGATAACAATGCTGAAGAGTAGAACCATTCAGTTGCATAAAATGCAGCGTGCGGCCTAACACTGATGCATAGGAGCCTGTGAATCGATGTGGATTGAATAAGTGCTGTATGAGTACTTTACAATCCGTTTCTAGTATCAAAGCATCATGATGACGTGCATAAAATATTAAACCAAGCTGCAATGCCAGCAACTCAGCTTGCAGAGGAGTTGACGCAGGCAGTCGAAAACAAATAGCTGAGATCAATGTACCAACATGATCGCGTAATATTGCTCCACCAGCAGCAGAAACATTATTAACTGATGCATCAATATTCAATTTTAACTTCCCTGTTGGCGGATTTGCCCATCTGATAATCTGTGGCCTCCTATGTCGGATAGCAGGAGAGAAAGAAAGAGAGATCAAATGTGGCACACGTTCTGAAAATTTGCGATTGACCGTGGAACCACACCAAGTATACACCTGTGTTCGCAACCGCTCAAACAGCCTTGAGGAAGAAAAAACTTCATCGCCAAATCTGCATCTGGCATATTCTTTCCATGTGACCCACACCATGAATGACGGCACAACTGCTCTCAGCTGACCTAACATTGTTTGTTGAGAAGAAGATCTCCACCACTGCTGCAAATATTGGCCCAGCGTGTCTGTATTTGGCCATGGACCCGAAAAGATTATTGACAATTCCTGCCAAATGGAAATACCTTATTGTGTTTTACTTTTATATATATATATATATATATATATATATATATATATATATATATAGTCTACCAACCTTCAAAAGGCAAATTCGTTTCCGTATTTGTATATCAATATAAAATTTTTTAAATCTTTTGACGACCTTAAAGAGGGAAAGGCTTGTATGAGAATACAATTGTCACGAACACCTCACAAGTGCAAGATTGATCACACTTTGATCAATCTTTTACAATGATAAAGAATATGTGGTGGACTATATGAAGCCTATTCAAGAATATGAATGTAAGTACAATAGGCTTTTAGAGAGAAGAAAGAAAGAGAGTGTAGAAAAGAAGGTGATAAACGTTTTTTATCTTGGAATTTGCAAGACTTGTTCTTGTTTTTGTTTTGCTCTTCTTCCTTTCTTTTTATCATTATGGCCACCCCCTTTGATTGCTCTTCCCCTCTTGAAAATTATCTTCTAAGTCCTTGGAAGAGTATATGGCATCATTGTGACATGTCTTTGCTTACTTGGCATGTTCTCATTGGATAATCATTAAGCTCTTGCTTACTTGGCACTCATTGATTGGTTGGATGTTGTCATCACTTGATGACTAGACAAATCTGAGAATAACACTTAAAACATGTGTCAAAATCATCATAAAATACTTACCATAAATCACAAGAATATCACACAAAATTAGCAAGACAATTTTCTACAAATTTCCTTGAAAAAATCGGCCATAAAGACATCTTGCACATGCTGAAATTTCAGCATGTGTAACATTCACCATTTATTCAAAATATTGCCCATTTTACATTTATTTAATCAAAGAAATCAAATAATAATTCAATCACCATTTAGTATACAATATTCTTATCATTTATGGAATAACAATTGGACACCAATGTGGACTAAATTTCGGCCACTATACATTCCCACACATGCTGAAATTTTCAGCATGTGTGATATTTGAAAATATCACTTTCTTTATTCCATAAAATATTCAAAACACTTCCATATAATCTGCCAATTAATTCACTTAATTCAAGAAGTAAAATATGCCTCATAAATGGATAAAAATCGGTCAGCTTTAATGCACATGCTGAAATTTTCAGCATGTGTTGCAAATGCGACATAAATTTGAATTGTTACCTTGTGTAGCTCCTTCCTTTATGTCATCAATATTGTATGCTTCATTCTTGACCAATCAATATGCCAAAAAAGCTCTACATATGCTCCAACATAGCTAGAATGGGCGTGTGATGAGGATAGAACATGTGCTGAATTTTATTTTTGCAAACTTTGTAAAATAGTGCACATTTAATTATATACACACGGTATATTCCAATCAGCCCTTAATTGAATTTTCTAGAACAATTTGAGATGTATGAAATATGTAAAAGTGTCTAGATACATGTTATACGATATGCCAAAAACGTTCCATGTGTCGGGTACGTCGAAAACCGAATTTTCGATGTTTATCAATTACCCGATTTTTCTCTAATTAAATTCTAACTTTTTGCACATGTTATATATATT
The DNA here is from genome assembly GCA_036186865.1 of Eustoma russellianum. NCBI lineage: Eukaryota > Viridiplantae > Streptophyta > Magnoliopsida > Gentianales > Gentianaceae > Eustoma > Eustoma russellianum. The sequence goes on along the minus strand of AP025063.1, from coordinate 17,732,452 downwards.
ATGTTACACATAATATACATAAATTAAACTTTAATATTTAGCACTTAGGATGATTAAAGTGGCGCCCAACACATGTGACAAAATTGAAATTGGAATCTTCACAATTTGGCCTTAATGTGGGGTGCTTTGTGTGTGCCAACATGAAATGATTTTATGGCTGCATATAGAATGAAACCCACGAAATTTGTTGATATTTATGAAGTGTAGGGGTTGGCCATCTATTTATGGCAAGTACGTGACACGTTGGCGAAGTTTCGGTATTCGTCCGATACGACAATTTTCGGTTTAGAACCTTTTAACGTGTCGTATTCAATTTGTCATCACCATGGCTTATATCATATGATATAAGACCTGAATACACTCATAAATATGAGTTAAGTGTGGTGGTGTGACGTTAACGTACGTACGTAAAATATATAACGTGTCGGTAGTACGTTGGAATAAATGTGTATGTGCCTTTTTCCAAAAATCTGAATATATTATATATATATATATATATATATATATATATATATATATATGGTAATGGCGTGTGATATATGTGTGGAGAGGAGAGTGGAAGACTTTCCTTTCTTCACCTTGTTGCCTTTGTGCCTTTTCCAAATATTACTTCCTTTAATGAACTACTTAGTTTAATTAACTACGTACTTCACTTAATGAATTAGTTTAGTTCATTAATGGTGGCACCTGAAAATAGTTCAAATACAACAAATGTTTGCCATTTGATGTAAGCTTTAAAGCTTCATTGCTCGTCAGTACGGCAACATTATATATGAACTATATAAGGCAAGTTATATGCAATATGTCATGCATTGCTTTGTAACACGTTTAAATCATGTATTTTGAAATCACTCATACCCATTTTTCTCTACAATCTTCTCCTTTTGATGATTTTTAAAATAACCTACATTCATGATTTAAATCTTATCGCTCCTCCTTCAATCATGCATAAATTCAAAATTTGAATTTCAAATTTCAAATCACTCTCCCTTAATTTATGCAATCAGTTTCTCTCTCCCCCTTTATTTATGCAATCAGTTTCTCTCTCCTTAAATCATGCATTCTCTCCCCCTTTATTTTGGAAAGTCAATCAAAATATGCATGTGAATATGGAAAGATAATCAAATCAAATCAGCAGAGCATGCCTAATTTAGAACGAAGATTTTCGTACGTGGCTTGATTTAAGGCTTTAGTGAAGATATCCGCTACTTGTGCCTCTGTGCGTACGTGATTTATGACAATGTCACCATTATTTACGTGATCACGAAGAAAATGATAACGTACTTCTATATGCTTGGCCTTAGAGTGTAGTACGGGGTTCTTAGATAGGTTGATTGCACTCATACTATCACAATATATAGGAATTTTATTTACGGTAATTCCAAATTCTGAAAGTTGTTGTTTTATCCATAATAATTGTGTGCAACAAAGACTAAGTGCCATGTACTCAGCTTCAGTAGTGGATAAAGCTACGCTTGCTTGTTGTTTGGAAAACCATGAAATAAGTGAGTTTCCTATAAATTGGCAAGTGTCACTCGTGCTTTTCCTATCTATCTTACATCCACCATAATCAGCGTCAGTGTAGGTATGCAAATTAAAGTCACAATTTTTATCATACCAAATGCCTAAGGTGGGTGTGTGCTTAATATATCGGAATATTCTTTTCACCGCATTAAAGTGAGACACCTTAGGTTGACTTTGAAAACGTGCACACATACATACACTGAACATGATATCAGGCATACTAGCAGTAAGATATAGCAAAGAACCAATCATAGATCTATATAAGGTATTATCAAAATCCTTACCATGTTCATCTTTATCTAATTTAGTGGTAACACTCATAGGGGTGGGAGATGGTTTTAAATTCTCAAAATTGAACTTTTTAATCATATCATTTACATATTTAGCTTGTATTATGTGAATACCTTTACTCGTTTGCTTAATCTGCAAGCCAAGAAAGTAGTTCAATTCGCCAACCATAGACATTTCAAATTCGGATTTCATGCAATTTTCAAAATCTTCAACAAGTTTATGAGAAGTGGAGCCGAAAATGATGTCATCAACGTAAATTTGAATAATAAGTAAATTCGATTTATCTTGTTTCAAAAATAATGTACTCTCTATAGTACCTCTTTTAAAACCATTTTCTAAAAGAAAAGTAGCAAAACGATCATACCATGCTCTAGGTGCTTGCTTTAGTCCGTATAGTGCCTTCTTTAGTTTGTACACGTGATCGGAATGTTTCAAATCTTCAAAACCGGGTGGTTGTTTCACGTATACCTCTTCTTGTATGAATCCATTTAAGAATGCACTTTTCACGTCCATTTGATAGAGTTTAAAATCTTTCATGCAAGCAATGGCAAGTAAAAGTCGTATAGCTTCTAATCGTGCTACGGGTGCAAATGTCTCATCATAATCAATTCCTTCTTCTTGATTATAGCCTTGAGCTACAAGTCTAGCTTTATTTCTAACAACTTTTCCTTCTTCATTCATTTTATTTCTAAATACCCACTTTGTGCCTATTATGGTCTTATCTTGTGGTCGTGGCACTAAATCTCATACGTCATTTCTAACAAATTGATTAAGTTCGTCATGCATAGCATCAATCCAAGAAGAATCACTCAAAGCATCATGCACATTTTTGGGTTCAACTTCAGAAATCATAGCATGAAATTGACTTATTTCATCCGAAGTTATTCTTCTACATGGTCGCACTCCGTGAGTGATATCGCCTATAATAAGATCATGTGGGTGATCTCTATGCAATCTTGGTTGATTATTTTCTATGTTCTCATGTATTTCTAAGTGATCATGCATTTCTAGTGTATTATGCATATCATGCATATCAAACGTGCCATCATCATTCAAAACGGGTTTCAATTCAAAATCATCATCATATTCTTTATCTTTATCAATCTCAACAAATTCATTAAACTTCACATGAATAGATTCTATAATTTGTCTAGTGAGAGGATCATAACATCTATATGCTTTTGAATTTACAGAATATCCAACAAAGATGCATTCAATTGATTTAGATTCAAATTTATCTAAATTGTCTTTTGTATTTAAAACAAAACAATTGCATCCAAACACACGAAAATAGTCAATTTTATGCATGCGATCATTTAATATCTCATAAGGCGTCTTATTTATTTTCTTTCTAATGGATAAGCGATTTACTATGTAGCATGCACAGTTTACGGCTTCCGCCCACAAAAATCTAGGCAATTTATTTTCGCATAACATAGTTCTAGCAATTTCTTGTAATGTCTTATTCTTTATTCTACTACTCCATTTAATTGTGGAGTTCTAGGTGGCGAAAACTCGTGTTTAATTCCTTTTTCTTCGCAAAATGAAATCATGTCCTTATTTTTAAACTCAATGCCTCTATCGCTTCTTATCTTTTTCACATTGACACCGTATTGATTTTCAAGTTGTTTTATTAGTTTCGCAATCTCAATGGCACTATCATCCTTATGTGCAAGAAACAAAATCCAAGTATAACGAGAAAAATCATCAACAATCACGCAAGCATAGTGACGCCCACCAAGACTCGTAGTGCGACTAGGACCAAACAAATCAATGTGTAATAATTCTAAAATTCTAGTCGTGCTTATTTCAATTTTAGGTTTAAGTGACTCGCGTGTTTGTTTGCCTTTTATGCAAGATTCACACAACTGAAAGTTGTCTAAATCAAGTGTAGGCAATCCTCGTATTAGGTTCTTTCGTTGGAGTTTTTCTAGTGTAGAAAATGCCAATATGTCCTAAACGTCTATGCCACAACTTTATGTTAGGTTCATTTGACATGAAACACTTAACCTTAGCGTCTAACATATCATCCATAGAAATCGTAAAAATGTTTCCTTCCCGTTTTCCTTTTAAGACTGTTTCTCCATTTTGATTTATTATATTGCAATATGGGTAAGTAAAACACCCATCAAAACCATTGCCAATGAATTGCAAAATGCTAAGAAGATTATAAGATAAGTTACTTACCAAAAAGACGTTTGAAATTTGAAGAGTGCTTGGGTTTCCAATTGTACCTTTTCTGATCATCTTGCCTTCGTTGTTGTCTCTAAAGGTCACGGATCCGCCTTTTGTGACCTTCTTTAATTTCTCGAATAGGCTCGGGTCACCCATCAAGTGCCTCGAGCAACCATTGTCAAGGAACCATTTGATTGATGTATCTTTTGATATGTTGGTTCCCTGCAATGTGTAAAAATGATTTAGGTACCCTTTTAATTTTGGGTCCTTACTAGTTAGTCATTCATCTTTTAGTAAAAGTACCTTTCGGTACCCATACTTGGGTGATCCTTCTCGGTCTAGCAAATGACAAGAATGTAGATGAAGGTGCAATGTAGTAAACATGTGGTGAGTGCACTTTAGGCCTTTGGCCAAGAACTCCTATATACTCACTATATGTAGGACGTTTTTGATATGTCCTTGTGTTTGTGTGCATAGTGCGTGATCTAGATGAATGAAATGGATGACGTGTATGCATCACTTGTTTCTTCTCATATCTATATGGCACAAAATTGTATTTCGCATGATATGAGGAAGAAGTAAAGCGTGAGGAGGGGATAGGGGGTCTTTGCGTCATCTTAGACGCCGTTTTCTGTTTTGGGGTGTCTACTTTCTTAGACACTACAAACTTGGTTGGTTTAATGGATACTTCATTTGTTTCAATGTATCCTAAACCTGTTTTATCACTATCATGCTTCTGTGATAAGATAATACGCTCTAGCATGTTAGATCCCGTATCAAACCGTTTCATCATTTTCTCTAAGTCTTTATTCCTTGATTTCAAACTTGAAATATCGGATTTCATTTCATTATTTTGCATGGTCAATGATGATATCTCTGTCTTTAATGCAGTAATGATGCATGATGACTCTTCCTTTGAAGCGTTTAATTGAGCGACAAGATTCTCGTTAGAAGATTCTAACAGTTTCTTGTCTTCAATTAATCGCTTCTTTTCTTTCGCGAGAGTCTTAGTAAATTTATGCAATTCTAAGTACTGACTAAAAAGATCATCATGAGAGGGCTCAGAGTCAGAATCAGAGTCAGATGGTACCTCGTTTGATGCTTTGGACACAAAGCATACTTGTGCAGTCTCCTTTTCTGTTTCAGTCTCGGAATCCGATGTATCACTCCAAGTGGAGGCTTTGAGAGCTCGTTTCCTTTGCTTAGGTTCTGAGACGAGTCTATTCTTGTTCGATCCTTGTCAGGGTATTTATTTGTTTGCTTGTCCTTATTAGGGCAGTCATATGATAGATGTCCAAGTTTACCGCATTCATAACATTTAAAATCTTTGACGTTTGTCTTGTTCTTATTTCTTTTAGTCGAAGTGGCATTATTTTTGTTTCTAAAAGACTTTCTCATGAATTTTCTTAAGCCTTTAGCCAAAAAAATTAAATCATCGTTATCCGCTTCAGAATCACTATCATCTACGTGATCGGAAGAAGTAGAGACGTATTCATTTGATTTAAATGCAACAGCTTTACCTTGTTTTGATGATTCTGATTTCCTTATGGTGAGTTTGTTCTCATAAACCTTAAGTGATCCAATTAATTCTTCCATCTTGATTGAATTAGTTTCTTTGCTTTCTTCTATTGCCGTTACTTTAGGGTCCCACTCGGATGGAAGGCTTCGCAAGACTTTTTGTACCTTTTTCTGCATAGTAAAGGCTTTGCCAAGAGACTCAAGAGAATTGTATATGTTAGTCAAGAGAAGATCCATATCAACAATAGATTCATTAGGCAATAATTTATATGACTCTAGTGTGGACATAAGAATGTTGATCTTGGACTCTTTTACTTGACTAGTACCTTCGTGTTTCATTTCAAGTATTCTCCACATTTTTTTCGCACTAGAAAAATTTGAAACATAACTGGATTCACTTTTACTTAGTCCAATTAAAAGTAACTACATAGCCCTAGCGTTCATGCTTAGTCTCTTTTTATCCTCACTAGTATACTCTTGTCTAGGCTTAACGACCTCTAGTGTGACTCCATCTACAGTGGATAACTTTTATGGAACAAATGGACCATCTTCTATAATTGACCAAAGATCAAAATCAATTGTCATAAGAAAAAGTTTCATTCTTAACTTCCATTGAATGAAAGACTCACCGTCAAAGAGAGGAGGCCTTTGACTCGACATACCTTCTTGTTCGGTTTTGAAATTTGTGGTTGCCATCTCACTTAGATCGTTGGATCCTTTTGATGTGAGTGTTCCTGCACTCTGATACCACGTGTAGGATCTGCAAGGCACCATTAGAGGAGGGTTTGAATAGTGGGTGCAGAAAATGTGGTTTTTAAAATAATTTTAAATCAAAAACTCAACTTCTGAAAACAGTTTCTGTTTTCAGGACCTGTTTTAAAACATTTTGAAAACTAGGTTGCAGGTCTTCAAAAATTCTGAAATTTGGAGAGAACTTAGCCTCAGATGTTATGAGTATCTTCTAAAAATTTCAGATTTAAATTCAACCTCTAACCCCTTGAGAATTCGTTGGAGGTCAGATTACACAAATCTGCCAGAAACGGTAGACTGATTTGAAACATTAATTCCTATTTGTACGTAACTCCAAATGCTCTGAAAATTTAAAGACTAACCCCTTATAAGTTTTATTTAAATGGGTTGAAACAGTTTTGAAAAATTCTTTTGGAAAGTTAGTCAAATATGATCAAAGTCTCAACCTTTGTAAGCCTGAAAATCAGACTGCACTAGTCTCAGAACTTTGGACGTTTGGATGACTTATACTTATCCAAAAGGGTTGAAACTTATGCCAAATTAACCTTAAGACGTGTGGCTATGATTATGGAATGTTTCGTAATTTTTGAAATTTGTTTACGATTTTTACGAACGTGATCAAAAACGATAAACAGTGATGAAACTGAAAGTAAGTGCTGAAAGTAAATGACACCAAGAATTTTATACTGGTTCGGTTATAAACAACCTACTCCAGTCTTCAAGGACACCTTCCTCGGTTCACAATAATCACACAACACAAAGAACACCTTACCACAGGGTTGATAGAGTTACACATCAACTCCAACTCTTTACAAACCCTGTATGAGAATTCAATTGTCACGAACACCACCACCTCGCAAGTGCAAGATTGATCACACCTTGATCAATATTTTCAGTGATAAAGAATATGTGGTTGAATATATGAAGCCTATTCAAGAATATGAGTGTAAGTACAATAGGCTTTTAGAGAGAAGAAAGAAAGAGAGTGTAGAAAAGAAGGTGCTAAACGTTTTTGATCTTGTAATTTGCAAGACTTGTTCTTGTTTTTGTTTTGGTCTTCTTCCTTTCTTTTTATCATTATGGCCCCCCCCTATGATTGCTCTTCCCCTCTTGAAAATTATATTCTAAGTCCTTGGAAGAGTATATGGCATCATTGTGACATGTCTTTGCTTACTTGGCATGTTCTCATTGGATGATCATTAAGCTCTTGCTTACTTGGCACTCATTGGTTGGTTGGATGTTGTCATCACTTGATGACTAGACAAATATGAGAATAACACTTAAAACATGTGTCAAAATCATCATAAAAGAGTTATCATAACTCACAAGAATATCACACAAAATTAGCAAGACAATTTTTTTCAAATTTCCTTGAAAGAATCGGCCATAAAGACATCTTGCACATGCTGAAATTTCAGCATGTGTAACATTCACCATTTATTCAAAATATTGCCTATTTTACATTTATTTAATCCAATAAATCGAATAATAATTCAATCACCATTTAGTATACAATGTTCTTATCATTTATGGAATAACAATTGGACACCAATGTGGACTAAATTTCGGCCACTATACATTCCCACACATGCTGAAATTTTTAGCATGTGTGATATTTGAAAATATCACTTTCTTTATTCCATAAAATATTCAAAACACTTCCATATAATCTCTCAATTAATTCACTTAATTCAAGAAGTAAAATATGCCTCATAAATGGATAAAAATCAGCCAGCTCTAATGCACATGCTGAAATTTTCAGCATGTGTTACAAATGTGACATAAGTTTGAATTGTTACCTTGTGTAGCTCCTTCCTTTATGTCATCAACATTGTATGCTTCATTCTTGACCAATCAATATGCCAACAAATCTCCACATATGCTCCAACATAGCTAGAATGGGCGTGTGACGAGGATAGAACATGTGCTGAATTTTATTTTTGCAAACTTTATAAAATAGTGCACATTTAATTATATACACACGGTATATTCCAATCAGCCCTTAATTGAATTTTCTAGAATACTTTGAGATGTATGAAATATGTAAAAAGTGTCTAGATACATGTTATACTATATGCCAAAAACGTTCCATGTGTCGTGTACGTAGAAAACCGAATTTTCGATGTTTATCGATTACCCGATTTTTCTCTAATTAAATTCCAACTTTTTGCACATGTTATATATATATTATGTTACACATAATATGCATAAATTAAACTTTAATATTCAGCACTTAGGATGATCAAAGTGGTGCCCAACACATGTGACAAAATTAAAATTGGAATCTCCACAATTTGGCCTTAATGTGGGGTGTTTTGTGTGTGCCAACATGGAATGATTTTATGGCTGCATATAGCATGAAACACACGAAATTTGTGGATATTTTTGAAGTGTAGGGGCTGGCCATCTATTTATGTCAAGTACGTGACACGTTGGCGAAGTTTCGGTATTCGCCCGATACGATAATTTTCGGTTTAGAACCTTTTAACGTGTCGTATTCAATTTGGCATCACCATGACTTATATCATATGATATAAGACCTGAATATACTCATAAATATGAGTTAAGTGTGGTGGTGTGACATTAACGTACGTACGTAAAATATATAACGTGTCTGTAGTACGTTGGAATAAATGTGTATGTGTCTTTTTCAAAAAAATCTGAATATATATATATATATATATATATGGTAATGGGGTGTGATATATGTGTGGAGAGGAGAGTGGAAGACTTTCCTTTCTTCACCTTGTTGCCTTTGTGCCTTTTCCAAATATTGTTTCCTTTAATGAACTACTTAGTTCAATTAACTACGTACTTCACTTAATGAACTAGTTTAGTTCATTAATGGTGGCACCTGAAAATAGTTCAAATACAACAAATGTTTGCCATTTGATGTAAGCTTTAAAGCTTCATGGCTCGTTAGTACGGCAACATTATATATGAACTATATAAGGCAAGTTATATGCAATATGTCATGCATTGCTTTGTAACACGTTTAAATCATGTATTTTGAAATCACTCAAATCTCTTTTTCTCTACACAGTTCACATGTAGATACATATCTCACATATGCACACAATTCATATATAGAGAAAATCCAATTACAGATATACAACAACTAACACACTGATGCATGATAAACATAACAAGCACAAATAGACCATTTACCTCTGATGCATGAGAGTATAACGAGCATAGATAGACCACTCCCTCAAATCGGTCACTTAGCTTTCTTATTCTATTCTCGAACGTGAGGAAGGTTGCCTTAAAAATCTCTATTTCTACATGTTCAACTTATCCTTTAGAATCTCCAAAATTTGAACCTGTAAGTTAATTATTAGTTATTTGACTTGTCTCTTCAACTTCACCATTACACCACAAATTCCTTCTCTTTTGAGTTACTCTTATTATTTCACTACAATTATTTGACCATTTTATATTAAAATGTTTAATTTCAATTCCAACAATAACATAAAAAGCACTTCACCTAAACTAAAAAGCTGCTCCAAAGATAATATTAGTTAAATCTATAATCTTGCCCACAAATTGGGTTGCATATGAAGTAACGTATAATTTCAGAAATAACACTTTTATATTTTCAAATATTAAAACACTTTATAAAATACTTTTCAAGAATCTTTTTTTTTGGAAAACCGTGTACAATCATTTGCACACAAATTGCAGTAACCAGTTTTGCCGAAAGAAATTGCATATATGTATATATATATATATGTAAATTGCAAAACAGCGTTTAAATGCATACACATATATATACACTGAAATTAAAACAACATATATATAATGTGAAATTTCTGAACAGAAAATGATTGTATGTATAAAATCCTGAAATTAAAACAATATATAAAAATTCTGACCCTAAATAATTATAGACACATGATTATGAAATCTAAACAGATTATATTTGTATAGATACAGCGGAAAAAACGAAATCGAAATTCTGTATATGCCATATTTACTTCTAAAACAGTTTAACATAGAATTATATACATAGTTCTTTAGACAATTTAATATTTATCCTTCAAACTTGAAAAGAGTGACTAATATATAATATGCCAAAGAAAATACAATATTCGTCTATATACATACATACATACATACATACATACATACATACATACATATATATATATATATATATATATATATATATATATATATATATACATACTGTTACACCCCGTGACTTTTAAGCACGACTTTCAACACTCTAGGTCAACCTTGAATGCAACTTAATTAACGATGTAGATTGTGAAATTTAGTCACTTAAAATATAGAAAATAAGAAGAAGGGGTTAAAAGTAGAATTAATGGAAAATTAAGGGAAATTACTAAACTAGTCCCTACTAAGAGATAGGGGAGTTACACAACACTTAGTATAACTCCCCATCAACCTATAGGGGGACGGTTTTCACACCAAAAAGGAGAGGGAAAACCTCAAGAAAAAGAGAGAGAAGAGAAAAGGAGAGGAAGAAGAAGAAGAGAAGAAGGAAAGGAAGGAAAAGGTCATTCTAGGTTCAATCCTTATCAAGGTTCTGCAGTAAATCCGTAAGATTAACTAGAAACCAAGACAAGTAATCTTTCTATACGTTTTACGCAAATTTTGATACTTTAGGCCCTATGTTCTTACAAAGAGAAAACTTGAATCACACATTAGTAATCTTGTCTTGTCTATGTTAAATGCTTTATTATATGTAAGTTTTGTTGCTAGTTGCGTAAAGTCTTGTTCTTTGGGCCATATTTCTGAAAATAGTTGTGTGGTGCTTTGTTGTTTGTCAAGCATGCCCATGAAAGTGTATATTTTGATGTGCTTATTGTCTTGTTCTATTCTTATGTTGATCGTCTACACTTAGACGTTTGAGAGTAGGTGCAGGGAGTTAAAGGATGAGTGATGGCATTGTTGTAGACTTGTTGTGTTGGGAGTGTTGATGATAACTTTTGAGGGTTGTGAATGATTGAAGGTTAAGAGTGGATATTGTTAGACATAATTAAGCATCAATTCATGATTAGATGTGAGTTAAGAATGATGAATCTAGATGGTAAGATGGATCTTGAGAGGTTTAACATGAAAGGGTTGAAGGAGGAAGATGATGGGAGGAAGTTACTGCAGAGAAACTGTAGTTTAGCATCGTCAGAACACTTCGAACGCCTACATTAGGCGCTTCAAGTCACATTAGGCGCCTAATGTAGCGTTCAATGTGTCCTGAAGCTTTCCCGTACATAAAAACTGCAGTTTAGAACCGTCAGAACACTTCGAACACCTACATTAGGCGCTCTATGTCACATTAGGCGCCTAATGTAGCGTTCAATGTCACATTAGGCGCTTCATGTAGGCGTTCAATGTCTACGGCACATCCCCGAACACTTCGAACGCCTAGTATAGGCGCTATATGTCACTTTAGGCGCCTCATGTGGCGTTCCAAGTATATTGGAAGTCTTTTTGACCCCTTTAGGCACCCTATGTATGTGTAGTAACATTATACACTTCTTTTGAACATAAAATGCAAGGGTATTTGAGTATGATTGAGGTGTAGATGGTAAGTTTGATCAAGTAGGAATAAGATTGAATCCTGAGTGAATTAGTAAGACGGATGGACTTGGAAAGGTACGAACATGGGGTGTTTGAGGTGTAAGACTGTATACTTGATATGTACAATATATATGTGTGTGTTACATGTTTGATACGAAGTTACATGTGCATCCTGCATCATGACATGGGCATTTGCAATTGATTTGAGATTTGCTTTGCAAAAGAATATGTGTTTACAAGAAAGATGTAAAGTTTTCGAAAGACAAAATGGCTGCTGGTTGATCGCAGGGTATAAAAGTCACGCCTGCGAAAGCAGGGTATAAAAGCGTGATCTGTGAATCAACAGCATGGTATAAAGTATTTTATGGGGCCGTGGACCTATCAGCACGGAAAATAAAGTATTTTATGGGGTCGTGGACCTATCAGCACGGATATATGATGTATGTAATAGGGCCGTGGACCTTTCAGCACGGGGTATAAAGTTATATGTTATGGGGCCGTGGACCTTTCAGCACGGGGTATAAAGTTCTGTTTGCTGTGGACTGATCACCCACAGGGTATAAAGTTTTGCTACGCGAAGAATATGATAAGAAGAGTTATGAAAAGTTTTGTGAAGTGACACGCATGACATGTTTATGAAAGAAGACATATGCATGGGTGTTGTGTGTGATGTTAAAGAAGTACATGCATCATGATACACGAAGCATAAGATTTGATATGCAAGAGATGTGACTAGTTTATGACTTGTTTTTGATGATATGTTGTTTTAGTACATGTTTATGCTCATATCCGTGTATCCTTTATGTGCTTAATCTGTTTGGAGGAATTCTTATTAAGTTGCTATTTGTTAACCCGAGCACCTATATTTTGGGCAATGATTTATACACTGGTGACTCGTCGTGTGTGATTCCGTAAGGTGTGTAGACGGGTTACTTGCTGGCGATAATTTCGCTAAGAACAGTTACTCTATTCCTTTTCAGGTGAGCCTGAATATGAGTTGATATTTATCGAAGACGATGGCGAGTGGGCTCAATGGGATGACGGACATGAGAATAGATAGGAGCGGGATTATTTTCTTTAAGATTGAAAACTCAATGTTATTATGTTGTTCTGAAACTTATGTTAGCTAGGTGAACAAACACCTTTTATTTCCGCTGCATTTTCTGGTTGTAGTATTGACGATGAAGTTTAAAATTTTATGACGTTTCCGCTGACTTATCTTATGTAATAGATGATGTGCACTTGATCCGCTTTGACGCTTTGTAGTTCTCATAGTAGGCTACGGCGAGTGCACTGGTTCCGATGACAGTCTCGGGCCGGGGCGCTACAGGTGGTATCAGAGCCTAGGCTTCAGATCTACCTCGGAAACTTAGGTTCATGATCTTTTAGACACCTAAGTTATGATTCTCCCTTAAGTCTGACCCTTAGATATAAGTATTGATTATTCTTAGTGGTTAAGTATGATATGGGTTGGGTGTGTGCGAGCGCGTTTATCATCTACTGTCGTACTAATAGTTGGCTTACATATCTCACCCCCTTCGTACGCGTTCAAGCTTTCAATAACCCTTTGTATTTACTGAATGCTAATGCAATGTTGACCTTTTTTCAGAGAAATATGCCTCCAAGAAGGGATAACACAGGCAACTCTGGCAATGGACAGGAGAACCAGCCACCACAAGTTGTTTTACCCCAGGTGCTCACTGATGCACTGACGGTGATTGCACAAGGGTATGTGCAACAGCATCAGCCTCCGCCTCCACCGCCGCCACAACATAACATCAGATTCTTTTATGGAGAGATGAGGAAGATGAGGGTGCCAGAGTTCGGTGGATGTACTGATCCTGAGGAGGCTCAGCACTGGTTGGCTGAGGTGGAGAAATGTTTTAGGCTAGTGCAAGTACCGAATGAGATAAAGGTTGAGGTGGCCACGCCCCTTCTAAGTGGCAAGGCTGGCGAATGGTGGGACGGAATGGTGTTGAGAATGAACCCACCAATCTCCTGGACTCAGTTTTGTGATGTTTTCTTAAAGTACTACGTACCGGAGACTGCGATATTGGACAAGATAAGAGCATTTGACAGATTGGAGCAAGGAAGGATGACGGTGTCGGAGAATGCAGATCGTTTTCATGCTTAATGTAAGTTTGCCCCTGCGATCATGTCTGATAATCGTCTTAAGATGATGAAGTTTGAGAGGGGTTTGGACTCGAGGATACAATCGGCGATAGTGAATGCGGGGATGAAAACTTATGAGGATATGTTAGATTCGTGCTTCCGTGTTGAGAGTGATTTCCGCCGAGTAGCGGCAAGAGCAGCTGGCGCAGGAGGGTCTGATAGAGGCAAAAGGCCAAGAGAGGATGTGAGAGTGGGTGGAAGACCCGGACGTTGGGTCAAGATTCCAAGGAGAGGTCCGGTTGGAAATTTTCAGAGACCTCCACCCCAGAACCAGGTGGCCCAGCAGGCTGTAGGAGTTTGTCCACATTGCAACAGGAACCACGTTGGAGAGTGTAGGAAAGTGGCTGGAGCATGCTTCCGATGCGTTCAGGTGGGTCATATGATTAGAGACTGTCCGGAGATGAAGAAGAATAATCCTGGAGAGGCGGCTCAGCAGCCGAGAGTGAAGCCTCGAGCAAATGCCTGTGTACATCTCATGACGGACACAGATGTGCAGGAGGCTACCGATGTAGTAGCAGGTGCGGTTTTAGTAAATAAGATGCCTGCCAATGTACTTTTCGATAGCGGCGCAAGCCACTCCTTTGTAGCGAAGAGATTCACTAAGCACCTTGGTAGTTTGCCTGAATGGTTAGAGACTCCGTATCGTGTTCAAGCGGCCGGAGATCAGGTTATGGTTTCGTATCAGCAGTATCGAGATTGCGAGTTAGAGTTTGAAGGCCAAACATTCTCCGCCACACTAATCCCTATTCAGATGTACGATTTCGATGTTATATTGGGAATGGACTGGATGGCCAAGCATCATGTCAATATTTATTGTCGATTGAAACAAGTGACAATCAAAAACGCTAAGATGGAAGAGGTAACGTTTCAAGGGGAACCTGAACGAAAGAAAGTTCCTAAGAAGATGTATGTGTCGGTTGCACAAGCGAGCAAAGACTTAAGGAAAGGTGCTGAGGGATTCCTAGTGTATGCAATGGATGTTACTCAGGAGGTACCGTCCCTTGAGCAAATTCCAGTGGTCAATGAATTACCTAATGTGTTTCCGGAAGATTTACCAGGAGTACCACCCCCGAGAGAGGTTGAGTTCGAGATTAACTTGATTCCTGGAACAGAACCTATTTCTAAAGCTCCTTATAGAATGGCTCCGGCAGAATTGAGAGAGTTGAAGGAACAACTGCAGGAGTTATTGGACAAGCAGTTTATCCGCCCTAGTGTATCGCCTTGGGGAGCACCTGTTTTGTTTGTAAAGAAGAAGGATGGTAGCATGAGGCTTTGTATCGATTATAGGGAGTTGAATAAAGTTACCATCAAGAATAAGTATCCCCTTCCGCGAATCGAAGATTTATTTGATCAGCTCAAAGGTGCCAAGATCTTCTCGAAAATCGATCTCCGATCAGGATATCATCAGTTGCGAGTGAAGGCCGAGGACATCGCAAAGACAGCATTCCGCACAAGGTATGGCCACTATGAATTTTTAGTGATGCCATTTGGATTAACAAATGCCCCTGCGGCTTTTATGGATCTTATGAATACCGTCTTTCGAGAACAGTTGGATAAGTTTGTAGTGGTATTCATAGATGATATTCTGGTGTATTCTCCTGACGAGCAAACTCACACTGAGCATTTGAGAACCGTACTAGGTATTTTGAGGCAGAAACAACTTTATGCTAAGTTTAGTAAGTGTGAGTTTTGGTTAAGAAGTGTGGCTTTCCTAGGTCACGTGATATCAGAAGAAGGAATTGCTGTTGACCCGAAGAAGGTGGAAGCGATAACTGAATGGCCTAGACCTATCAACGTCACCGAAGTACGAAGTTTCTTGGGTCTAGCGGGTTATTACAGAAAGTTTGTGGAGGGATTCTCAAGAATTGCCGTACCTTTCAGTCGCCTTACCCAAAAGAAGTCCAAGTTTGAGTGGACGGCGGAATGCGAGCAAAGCTTCATGGAGCTTAAGAAGAGATTAACGACAGCTCCAGTATTGGCTCAACCCTCCGGAACTGATGGGTTTGTGATTTATAGTGATGCGTCGAAGAACGGTTTAGGTACGTAAACTATAGTATAAGGTTATGATCTTGTATACCCATTAAGTGTAGACTAATATCTTGTTTGTAGGTTGTGTTTTAATGCAAAACGAACGAGTCATCGCATATGCCTCAAGACAGCTAAAGCCTTATGAGCAAAACTATCCCACACATGATCTTGAACTTGCCGCGGTTGTCTTCGCCTTGAAGATTTGGCGGCATTATTTGTATGGAGAGAAGTGCGCGGTATTCACGGATCATAAGAGTTTAAAGTATTTGTTCTCACAGAAGGAGTTAAATATGAGGCAACAGAGATGGTTGGAGTTGCTAAAAGATTATGACCTGACTATTCATTATCATCCGGGAAAGGCTAACAAGGTAGCCGACGCCTTAAGCAGGAAATCCAGCCATGCGAGGCAATCACCACTAGAGAGAGAGATTGAGGAATTTGGTTTGGATTTGGTGGAATCCACGGTGAACGTCCTGACGGCATTGACTATCACACCGAGTTTGATTGATCGGATAAAGGAGGCTCAGAGGAAAGATAAGGCTCTAAGTGAGATAATGGAAAGGGTGAAACATAGTCAAGTTGAAGGATTCCGGACCAAAGAGGATGGGAGCTTATGGTTTAGGGAAAGATTATGTGTATCGGATGTTGACGAACTTAGGAAGGAAGTGTTACAAGAAGCTCACAACTCAAGGCTATCCATACACCCTGATAGCACCAAAATGTATAGAGATCTCAAGCAATATTATTGGTGGTCCGGAATGAAACGACATGTTGCTGAATTCATTGAGAGGTGTTTGGTTTGTCAACAGGTCAAGGCGGAACACCAACGGCCCGGTGGATTGTTGATGCCATTGAAGATTCTGGAATGGAAATGGGAGCATGTCATGATGGATTTCGTAGCTGGATTACCAAAGACAAGAAATGGATGTGACATGATTTGGGTCATCGTAGATCGTCTAACAAAGTCTGCACATTTCCTACCCGTTTCAAGTGAAGCACCTCTTGACAAGCTAGTGAATGTATATATGGAGAATATCGTTAGCTTGCATGATGTCCCGGTAAGTATAGTGTCCGACCGAGATTCACGGTTCACATCTAAGTTTTGGACAGCATTTCAGGAAGCCATGGGTACAGAGTTAAGGTTGAGTACGGCGTATCATCCACAAACCGATGGACGGTCCGAGCGGACTATTTAGACCTTGGAAGATATGCTAAGGGCTTGCGTGTTGGATTTTAAAGGGAGTTGGGATGGAATGGTAAAGCTGATGGAGTTTTCTTACAACAATAGTTACCACAGCGCGATTGACATGGCTCCTTTTGAGGCTTTGTATGGAAGGAAATGTAGGTCCCTGGTTTATTAGGACGAGGTAGGTGTGAGGACCATTACCGGACCTGAGCTATTGGAGAAAACGTTAGAGAAGGTGAAAGTTATCCGGGAAAGACTTAAGACGGCTCAGGATCGCAACAAGAGTTGGGCAGATTCCAAACGACGACCATTGGAATTTGATGTAGGTGAAAAGGTCTACTTGAGAGTATCGCCTACAAAGGGTGTCATGCGGTTTGGAGTAAAAGACAAGCTAAGCCCTCGATTTATTGGTCCTTACGAAATACTGGAGAAAGTGGGAGCCTTGGCATATAGGTTAGCGTTACCTCCCATGTTGGCGCAAGTTCACAATGTCTTTCACGTGTCACAACTAAGGAAGTACGTGATGGATCCAAGTCATGTACTGCAAGCTCAACCTTTGGAACTCCAAGATGATGTTACATATGAGGAGATACCCGTGAAAATTGTGGACCGAAAAGATCAAGTGTTGAGGAAGCGAGTGATTCCGTATGTAAAGGTCCAGTGGAGCAATCACACGGAACGTGAAGCCACTTGGGAGCTCGAAGAACAGATGCGGGAGAAGTATCCTCAACTCTTTGGCTAAGGTACATAAGTTTCGAGGACGAAACTTTTTGTAAGGAGGGTGGAATGTTACACCCCGTGACTTTTAAGCACGACTTTCAACACTCTAGGTCAACCTTGAATGCGACTTAATTAACGATGTAGATTGTGAAATTTAGTCACTTAAAATATAGAAAATAAGAAGAAGAGGTTAAAAGTAGAATTAATGGAAAATTAAGGGAAATTACTAAACTAGTCCCTACTAAGAGATAGGGGAGTTACACAACACTTAGTATAACTCCCCATCAACCTATAGGGGGACGGTTTTCACACCAAAAAGGAGAGGGAAAACCTCAAGAAAAAGAGAGAGAAGAGAAAAGGAGAGGAAGAAGAAGAAGAGAAGAAGGAAAGGAAGGAAAAGGCCATTCTAGGTTCAATCCTTATCAAGGTTCTGCAGTAAATCCGTAAGATTAACTAGAAACCAAGGCAAGTAATCTTTCTATACGTTTTACGCAAATTTTGATACTTTAGGCCCTATGTTCTTACAAAGAGAAAACTTGAATCACACATTAGTAATCTTGTCTTGTCTATGTTAAATGATTTATTATATATAAGTTTTGTTGCTAGTTGCGTAAAGTCTTGTTCTTTGGGCCATATTTCTGAAAATAGTTGTGTGGTGCTTTGTTGTTTGTCAAGCATGCCCATGAAAGTGTATATTTTGATGTGCTTATTGTCTTGTTCTATTCTTATGTTGATCGTCTACACTTAGACGTTTGAGAGTAGGTGCAGGGAGTTGAAGGATGAGTGATGGCATTGTTGTAGACTTGTTGTGTTGGGAGTGTTGATGATAACTTTTGAGGGTTGTGAATGATTAAAGGTTAAGAGTGGATATTGTTAGACATAATTAAGCATCAATTCATGATTAGATGTGAGTTAAGAATGATGAATCTAGATGGTAAGATGGATCTTGAGAGGTTTAACATGAAAGAGTTGAAGGAGGAAGATGATGGGAGGAAGTTACTGCAGAGAAACTGCAGTTTAGCATCGTCAGAACTCTTCGAACGCCTACATTAGGCGCTTCAAGTCACATTAGGCGCCTAATGTAGCGTTCAATGTGTCCTGAAGCTTTCCCGTACATAAAAACTGCAGTTTAGAACCGTCAGAACACTTCGAACACCTACATTAGGCGCTCTATGTCACATTAGGCGCCTAATGTAGCGTTCAATGTCACATTAGGCGCTTCATGTAGGCGTTCAATGTCTACGGCACATCCCCGAACACTTTGAACGACTAGTATAGGCGCTATATGTCACTTTAGGCGCCTCATGTGGCGTTCCAAGTATACTGGAAGTCTTTTTGACCCCTTTAGGCACCCTATGTATGTGTAGTAAGATTATACACTTCTTTTGAACATAAAATGCAAGGGTATTTGAGTATGATTGAGGTGTAGATGGTAAGTTTGATCAAGTAGGAATAAGATTGAATCCTGAGTGAATTAGTAAGACGGATGGACTTGGAAAGGTACGAACATGGGGTGTTTGAGGTGTAAGACTGTATACTTGATATGTACAATATATATGTGTGTGTTACATGTTTGATACGAAGTTACATATGCATCCTGCATCATGACATGGGCATTTGCAATTGATTTGAGATTTGCTTTGCAAAAGAATATGTGTTTACAAGAAAGATGTAAAGTTTTCGAAAGACAAAATGGCTGCTGGTTGATCGCAGGGTATAAAAGTCACGCCTGCGAAAGCAGGGTATAAAAGCGTGATCTGTGAATCAACAGCATGGTATAAAGTATTTTATGGGGCCGTGGACCTATCAGCACGGAAAATAAAGTATTTTATGGGGCCGTGGACTTATCAGCACAGATATATGATGTATGTAATGGGGCCGTGGACCTTTCAGCACGGGGTATAAAGTTATATGTTATGGAGCCGTGGACCTTTCAGCACGGGGTATAAAGTTCTGTTTGCTGTGGACTGATCACCCACATGGTATAAAGTTCTGCTACGCGAAGAATATGATAAGAAGAGTTATGAAAAGTTTTGTGAAGTGACACGCATGACATGTTTATGAAAGAAGACATATGCATGGGTGTTGTGTGTGATGTTAAAGAAGTACATGCATCATGATACACGAAGCATAAGATTTGATATGCAAGAGATGTGACTAGTTTATGACTTGTTTTTGATGATATGTTGTTTTAGTACATGTTTATGCTCATATCCGTGTATCCTTTATGTGCTTAATCTGTTTGGAGGAATTCTTATTAAGTTGCTATTTGTTAACCCGAGCACCTATATTTTGGGCAATGATTTATACACTGGTGACTCGTCGTGTGTGATTCCGTAAGGTGTGTAGACGGGTTACTTGCTGGCGATAATTTCGCTAAGAACAGTTACTCTATTCCTTTTCAGGTGAGCCTGAATATGAGTTAATATTTATCGAAGACGATGGCGAGTGGGCTCAATGGGATGACGGACATGAGAATAGATAGGAGCGGGATTATTTTCTTTAAGATTGAAAACTCAATGTTATTATGTTGTTCTGAAACTTATGTTAGCTAGGTGAACAAACACCTTTTATTTCCGCTGCATTTTCTGGTTGTAGTATTGACGATGAAGTTTAAAATTTTATGACGTTTCCGCTGACTTATCTTATGTAATAGATGATGTGCACTTGATCCGCTTTGACGCTTCGTAGTTCTCATAGTAGGCTACGGCGGGTGCACTGGTTTCGATGACAGTATCGGGCCGGGGCGCTACACACACATATATATACATATATATATATATACATATACATATATATATATATACATATACATATATATATATACATATACATATATATATACATATACATATATATATACATATACATATATATATATATATATACATATATGTATATACACGATTCCAATCTCTAAAACTGTCTACGTGCATAATATACCAAACAAATTCTTAAATCACCTTTATACATGTACACATTAACAAATAGTAGATTTATATATATATATACATACGTAAATACACTTGAATGTAATAAACATATTAGTATAATATTGAAAACAAAAGAAAAACAGTTCATATATCAATGAGCTAAATTCGGCATTTTTTTCATGTATGTACACTTAAATACATATATATGTAGATTTATATATATGAACACATAGATATGGAAGAAGATATATTATGCTATACAATATAATATTGTACACACACTACACACATACATATGTATATATATATATATATATATATATAACAAAATAGTGGCCTCAAAACAAAAAGATACATACCACAAGTATATACATGTATACGGATTATATATACATATATAAATTAGCACCATTAACATATTAATATACACACAACTATAACAAACAAATACACTACTAAATGATGCAAAAATAAAGCCAATCTAGAAAAATACATAGAAAGTACAGATGAATACTTATCTCTTTCCGGATATAATACTCTAAGACTATCACATTCTTCTTCTTTTCTCCTTCCTCTTCTTCCTTTTCTCCCTTTTTCTTTCCTTTCTCTCGGTTGGAAGAACAATGATGTGTATGTGCCAATTACTTGTGGTTGTGGAGGAAAATATGGGTAATATTTTATTAAGTAGTGGAGGAAGTTAAGGAGAGGTGTGTGGGCTATTTAGGTGGGGTAGTTGTCGGTCAAAGGGGATTGGATTATGGGTTGTAGGTTGCTTAAATCAAGGGAAATGGGGTAGGGGTTTGACTATGTATTTATTCTAGTTTTGTTTTGTTTTGTTTTTGTTTTGTTTTTTTCACAAATTTGGGTTGTAACATTTGTAGAGAGTAAGCCATCCGAAACGCCAATGATGGTAAATCATGGACTACAAATAGTTCAAGGAGCAGAACCGGCGGATAAGATGCACTACCAACAGTTGGTAGGGAAATTGATATACCTGTCACATATGAGACCAGATATAGCTTATTCAGTCGGAATAATAAGTCAGTTCATTCATCAACCACAGAGATAGCATATGGACGCATCACTAATAGTTGTGAGGTAC
This sequence comes from Eustoma russellianum, assembly GCA_036186865.1. Lineage (NCBI taxonomy): Eukaryota > Viridiplantae > Streptophyta > Magnoliopsida > Gentianales > Gentianaceae > Eustoma > Eustoma russellianum. Next base: position 17,710,506 of record AP025063.1, on the reverse strand, counting down.
CGAAAAGGATCCCCCGGAAGAGGATTGTTCTTTCAAAAACATGACAATCTCGAGATTCAAGCCTACACAGATACTGATTGGACAGGTAATCCGAATGATCGAAGGTCAACCTTAGGGTACTTCGCACTGATCGGATGAAATTTAGTCATTTAGAAAAGAAAGAAACAGAAAGTAGTAGTCTTATCTAGTGCGGAGGCTGAACTCCATGGGATTGCGAGAGGGTTAACTGAAGTGTTATGGCTCAGGAAGATTTTGACAGAGATGGGATACCTCCCAAAGTCAGTACCAAGAAGGATGTGCGACAGTAAAGCTGCAATAAAGATTTCAGAAAATCCAGTTCAACATGGCAGGATAAAACATGTGGAAGTGGATTGACATTTTATAAAAGAAAAGCTCGAAGAACAGGTGATTTGCCTCCCGTCTGAAAGATCCAAAGACCAACTGGCTGACATACTCAAAAAGGCTGTGCCAGCTGAAAGATTTCTCGATACTCTGGACAAGTTAAGCATTGTAGATCCGATGACTTAACTCGAGGGAGAGTGTCAGAATATTACACAAAAAGGAACGGAGTATCAAAACAGTTAATGTGATTGATATAATTATATTTCTGATTGATATTGTATTAATCTTAATTATATTTCTGATTGATGTAAGTATGGTGACTTCGATAAATTTTCCTCTGACTTCATTTCTACCTTTGTCGGAGGAAGAAAGCAGACGAGATCCATTGTGTATCTCATGGCAATCAAAAAACAATTGAAAGATTATGCAACTTGGTTTAATTCCGAGGAGTAGTTAACGAAATAGATTTGGTAGATATAAAGAAGGATCATTGAGCGATGAGATAACTATCTCAAAGCTGGAAACAGCTGCAGAGTCGCTCGCCATGATTGAAAGGCACACTGAGATTGAGGAAAAGCAAGTTCAAATTTTTACTGAATGATCCTCATGGAGCCCAGATTGGTGAAAGGGCCAAGACGAGTCAAGCTATGGGATAATAAATGTTACAGCCGCTGTATACAAAAATAATAATAGAAATAATAGACAAAAAAGTACTTTAAATGTCAAAAATAAATAAAATAAAATAAAATTAATTTAATAAAACGTCAGCCGTGGGGGCGGTTAATTCCCCCACAAACTGACCTGCCGAAACTCCCTCTCCCACTTCATCAGTTATGTCCTTTCAATTTAAAAAAAATCATTTAGCCCCTTAAATTCTCCCCTGCCGTCCCCCTTTTCCCTGAGTATCCCTAATACCCATTGAAACAAATATATTTCCCCCAAATGATGAGTTGCTGAGAGTATAATTGGAGAGAAGGAAAATATCAACTTCATCCTATTTCGAATCCATTTACGGTATAGTATAATCCATTTGAGGTTAGTAACTTTGGTGTATTTACTATCTGTTTTGATAACATCTATGTTTATATTTTCGGTACCAACTTAGACCATGTATTAGTACTTTTGAATTGAATAGATGAATTGTGTGTGTATATATATATATATATATATGTTTGTACCATTTGTGTATGTGTAGATACATGAATTAGATGTAAATATGAGTCTATTTTAGTATAATCCTTGGATCATACATGTTACCATTGCCTTTATAGTTACCGTTGCCTTTATAGTTGTATAAATTTATGTATATGTGTATATGATTAAGCCCATTTTCTTGCATAATTGTATAGCGGCCGAGTAGGCAATCATTAGTGTGCTTCTGAATAAGTGCGTGCGCATATAAATATTTTGGTATTTTCGGTTGCAGTGGCCGAAAGAAAAAGAAATGGACAGTGTTGTTATCTTTTCTGCATATTGGAATTTCACATGTATGATAGCCTGCTGACGATGTGGGAGTTTTAAGTAATACATGAGTTATGTTTGGTTGCTAGGAGTACTGGTCGAAATGCAATTTGGTAGGGAAAAAAATAAAATTATTTTGAATGGCCACTGCTTGCGAGTGATAGATTAGAAAAAAAAACAAAGTTAAATGTTCATTTCATATGCAAAATGATTGTTTTCAAAATTCACTTCATATATGCAAAATGATTATTTCCAAATACATTCACAATTCAATGCATATTCACAATTCTATGCATTGTAAATTTATGGTACAGCCGATGTGGTACATTTTCAATTAAGTTTCATGTATATTTAATGCGTGTAAGCTATGCGTATGCAATGTATAATTTAATTTATATTTGATGTTATGTTTCAATTGAGTTTCGTGTATATTTGATGCTATATTTTGTGGGCTGAGTGTTTCTCTTGAGTTTGGGTAAATTTGACTAACTTTTGTACTTGGAAAATAATTTTGAAAAATTTACATTCATATTTTTAAATTCATCCGTACAACGTGAAATATATTGTTAAGCCAGATTTGGTTCCAATTGAACAGAGCGTCCGGGCATATTGACTATTTCGGATATAGAGCGTCCGGACATATTGGCCGCTATTGCCCGTCCCGGCATATTGACTATTGTGGTATAGAGCACCGGGGCATATTGACTATTGTGAGACCAATTCGTAAGTCTTACGGTATGTCATTTGTAGGGAAAGTGCTATAGCCATTGCATTTGATTTTGGACTTTGGACCGATTAAACCGGATTCTGGTTATTTGGATTTCGGACTGGTTTAATCGGAGATGGACATTGGTTTTGGACATTGGACAGTGAAATCGGAAACTTTGGTTTTGAAAATATTAGAACATTGGCATTGCATCGTTTTGGGAATTGCATCATGTTTTGGCTTGGACTAACTTTTACTTGGTTATTGTTTTGGTTTGGCTTGGTTATTGGTATACTTTATTGTATGTCTTTGTTGGGTGTATTTGCTATCGTTGTTTTGGATGTTGGGGATAAAACTGTAAACTCATTTGCAAATGAGAAGCATTATATTTTCAATACTGTTATTCATTGTTATTACCCTTGCTTCTCCGGGCATGATCCCATGGTAAACATGTTAAGGTTACTTGCTAGGTGAAGTGTCGCTCATACCAGTCTTATCATTTTTCAGATGATCAGGAGTACTATTTAGTGTATGTCGAGGACGATGCTTTGTGAGGACATTGACCGCTTGACCGAGGACATTATTGATATTTGGAATAGAGATCGCAGTTTCATTTTATGTACCTGTTGGGACTTAGACATTCACCTTTATTTTCGATGATGTATTATTGCCCATTGACTTGACCATTGTACGTTTTTATTTTTTATGATGATTTGAGGTTTTATTTGACTTCGCCGACATCGATTTACGTCGTACTACTGACGTGTTTTGCATTAGTATTGACGCCTTGTATCTTCCTTAGCGAGATACGGCGGGTGAGTCGTTCTGAGTATTAGGGCTCGGGATGGGTCGCTACAGTTTTTTATCTTGTTTGCTATTTATCTTTACTTGACCATTTTAGTTTCGTTCATTTATTTAAGTATATAAATTTTGATTAAATAGCCTACAATTGTATGGTTACAGCATCATGCTGCCAAGAAGAGATCCCAACGGCAATGGTAATGAGAGTAATGAGGGTGCAGTGCCTCAGGCTTTGACCGATGCAATGAATGCGATAGTGCAGTTACTGGCCCATCAGCAGCAGCACCAGAGTCAACCAACGCCGCACAGTCGGGCCTCCGATACTTTTATCAGGAGATGAAGAGGGCCCATGCGCTGACATTCAAAGGAAGCACTGATGCAGATGAGGTTGATGCATGGCTAAAGCAGGTAGAGAATAACCTCCGTCTACTACAGGTACCTGAGGAGTTACGAGTAGAGGTCGTCACACCATTTCTACTGGGAGAGGCTGAGTAATGGTGGAACGGAGCTACGTTAAATCTCCCTTAGCCGGTTTTGTGGCACCAATTCCGAGAAGAGTTCCACTGATACTACATGCCGGCGACAGCGATTATTCAGAAGATGGCTGCCTTCCAGGCATTGACTCAGGGGAGCATGACAGTATCCGAGTACTCTGACAGATTTCATGCTCTGGGGAGTTTTGTTTCATCTACGATGTCTGATGCTCGTTTGAAGATGATGAAGTTCGAGATCGACCTAAACTCTCGTATTCGCTCTATCATTGTGAATGCGAATGCAAGGAACTTTGACAAGCTACTAGAGGCGTGTAATCGAGTGGAGACTGATTTGTAGAGAGTTGCTGCGGAGGAGAGGAGTAAGAGGCCTCGAGAGGAGGGCAGCAGCAGTCGACCCGGCAGATGGGTCAGGGTACCGCGACATCAGTCAGGGGGTCGACCAGTCATGCCCCAGCAGCCACGACAACCGTCACAACCACAGTAGCAGCAGGTCGCTAAGGTTCCGTCAGCGGGGGTTCCAGTCTGCCCAGTGTGTGGGAACAGACACACCGGAGAGTGTTGGAGGAGGACTGGGACGTGCTTCATTTGTGGCAAGGTTGGCCACATGGCGAAGGACTGCTCCGAGCCACGGAGGGCACCTTTGAAGGCGGCTCCACACCAGCATCAGCAAGGTCGGCCGCGACCCAATGCGAGGGTCCATGTCATGACGGACACGGAGGTTCAGGAGTCCAACGACGTAGTGACAGGTACATTTACCGTTTTAAGTCCTTATTTGATTGTACTATTTATATCTGTGTAACTCTGTATTTGAACCTTGAATCCCTTAGGTGTCATACTACTAAATAGACTCCCAGCGAACGTTCTATTCGATAGTGGTGCGAGCCATTCGTTCGTTGCTAAGAGGTTTGTTAAGAATCTCCAAAGTTGTCCCAAGAGATTAGAGACCCCATATCATGTGCTAGCAGCTGGCGACCAGGTGATCGTCTCCCATCACTTGTATAAGAATTACAGATTAGAGATAGAGAATCGAGAGTTCGAGGCTGCATTGATACCAATCACTATGAGCGACTTCGACATTATTCTAGGGATGGATTGGTTGGCCAAATACTACGTCCATATTGATTGCATGCAGAAGCAGGTTGTGTTCAATGACCCTACGAAGGAGGAGTTTGTAATTCAGGGGAACATAAAGTTGAAGAAGCTGTCTCGCAACATTTATCTGACCGCGACACGGGCATACAAGGCATTTAGGAAAGGAGACGAGGGATTTTTGGTGTACGCCTTGAATACTGATGTAGAGACTCCATCCATCGACGATATTCCAGTGGTGAGTGAGTTTAAGGACGTTTTTTCTTGATGAGTTACCAGGGTTTCCACCGAGCAGGGAGGTGGAGTTCGAGATCAACTTGATACCTGGAGCCGAACCGATCTCGAAGGTGCCCTACAGAATAGCACCAGAAGAGTTAAAGGATCTCAAGGGGCAGTTACAAGAGTTGCTGGACCGAAAGTTCATTAGGCCTAGTGTTTCGCTCTGGGGGCACCAGTATTATTTGTGAAGAAGAAGGACAGTAGTATGAGGCTATGCATCGATTATCGTGAGCTTAATAAGATTACGAAAAAGAATAGATACCCGCTATTGAGAATCGACGGTCTATTCGATCAGTTGAAGGTAACGTTTCCCTTTAATCGTTGCGAATTTGATGTATTGCATATATCAACTTGTGTAAAATGGAAATTGCGTGCAGGGTGCTAAAGTTTTCTCGAAGATTGACCTTCAATCGAGCTACCATCAGTTGAGAGTCAAGGCGGAGGATGTGGCAAAGATAGCGTTCTGCACCAGATATGGGCACTATGAATTTCTTGTGATGCCTTTTGGATTGACGAATGCACCCGCAGCTTTCATGGACTTGATGAACACAGTATTCAGGTAGTAGTTGGATCTATTTGTGGTGGTGTTCATCAACGATATTTTGGTATATTTGCCTGATGAGGAGATGCACGCTGAACACTTGCGAGAGGTGTTAGAGACTCTCAGAAAGAAAAAGTTGTTCAGTAAGTGCGAATTCTGGTTGAGGAGTGTGACCTTTTTGGGTCACGTGATTTCTGAGGAGGGCATTCTGTTGATCCGAAGAAGATTGAGGCGATTACAAAGTGGTCCAGACCCAAGAACGTCACTGAGGTACGGAGTTTTCTTGGTCTTGCGGGATACTATCGGAAGTTTGTGGAAGGATTCTCGAGGATTGCAGCCCCATTGAGTCGACTGACGCAGAAGAAGACCAATTTTAAGTGGACCACTGAATGCGAAAAGAGCTTTATCGAGTTAAAAAAGAAGATGACGTACGAGATACCAGGGACTTCGATTGATCGATGTCCTCCAGAATTCAAATTTTTCGAACGCTGGAACGAAATCCAAGGAAGATTTATGATGTTTTCTCTTTCCAATCTTGCTAAAATTTCTTGTGGACTTTAACCCAACCTATTACATGCTTCCTTGACTATTGTATACATGTCTAAGATTTTCTAGAGTGGCTATCCAAAATCAAATCACTCCATAGAGTAGCTAGAGACTATTTGGGCATTATCTTGACATTTTTGAAGATGAAGACTTGGTGGAGAACCTCAAAAACGTGGTGAACTTCATCTATAAATAGAGAAGGCTTGGATGAAGCAAAGACACACTTTCAACATCATCTAGCTTCATTTTCCATTGTTGTATATTTCTCTTATACTTGTAAATTTGTTTAAAGCTTGTCTAGCTTTTCTTTGATCTTCATTATTGTATATTGAGAGAAAGAGAGTCAAGCACAAGAGGAACCATAAATATTTGATCTCTTGCTTGTGCTTAGACTTGTGAGAAAATGTGAACCTTACTATATTTCTTCAACCCACTGTGAGAAGTTCTTGAGGGAACTTTTGTTGAAGTAGTGAGGAAGCAAGAAGTTGTTCTTGCTAAGAGCTGTAGTTGCTGTAGTTGCACAAGTGTGTTTTGTGCAAGAAGTTGTTGTTGTTGTTGCTTACACTAAAGTGTTAGTGTAAGTGTTGCTGTGGTTGTTCTTATTGTTCATAATAAGAAGAGTAGTTGTTGAAAATCCACTTTGGAAACAAAGTGGTAGTGGAGTAGAATCTTTTACTATTCGAACCACTCTATATCCGGTGTACTCATTCATTATCTCTCATCTCCAATTCTTGCTCTGATTTTGAATATCCTTTTCGAGTTGAGACAAACGAGAAAATTCCGCAAAACAGCCAAACACTCTATTCACCCCCCCCTCTAGAGTGTATTTCGGACCTAACAATTGGTATCAGAGCTTAACCTTGATTGCTTGGTCTGTCTTTGCAAGTAGCAAGGTTAAAGATCATGGAAACCTCAACTTCAACCTCTTCATCTCCTAAGCCTACTGCACTATTTTCCGGATCAAACACTAAAGCACCTATGTTTGATGCCCAAAATTATTCCTTGTAGAAATTTCGAATGATCAATCACTTGAAAGGCTGTGGATTTGATATATGGAGAGCCGTTGTCAAAGGAATTGAAGTTCCTATGATTACCAACTCAAAAGGAGAATCAATATTCAAAGATGAGGATGATTACACCGATGAAGAAAAGATAAGATTTGCCATTAATGGTAAAGCATTTGATATTCTCTCAAGTGCTCTCACCACCACCGAGCTTATAAGACTTCAAGGTCTTGAAACAGCTCATGAGGTATGGAAAAGGCTTGAAATGATACATGAACGAACTGAGCAAGTAAGAATGGCCAAACGACTTATGCTCATGAAGGAGTATGATATGTTCGGAATGAAAAGCGGTGAGAAGATTGAGGAGACAATCGATCGATTCACACGAATAGTGAATCAACTCTCCATGATGGACAAGAAAATCTCAAATGAAGACCTTGTCTCAAAACTCCTTAACTCTTTGCCAAGAGAATGGACACCCAAGGTTACCGCCATCACCGAATCAAAGAATCTCAAGACTCTTACCCTTGATGAGCTATCCGGTAATCTTCTTACTCATGAAATTCTTATTGATGAACAAAATAGGATGAACCCTATCAAGCCCACACAAACATCACACAAAGGATTGGTGGTAGAGTTCGATGACTCAGATGAGGAAGTTGCCCTTCTAGTAAGAAAATTTAGAAGAATGGCAACTAGAAACAAAGCACAAGCAAGAAAGTTTTTCAAAAGACCATCTAAAGAAAAGGAAGCAAGTGAAAATTGCTATAGATGTGGTCGACCCGGTCATTTCATTGCCGACTGCCACGTAAAAGAGCCGTAAAAGCAAGAGAAGAAGGTCTTTCCTCAATAGAAGAAAGCCCTCAATGCGGAAATAACCACGTGGGATGATCTCCTTTCGGAATCGGAAGGAGAAGAGAGTGAAGATCAAGGTGTTGGACTTGTTGCAACAGTTGACAATCCAAAGACTCAACATACTTGTCTCATGGCGATTGAAGATGATCTTGAGGTAAATTCTAACCCTTCAAATTTGCATGATGAAATAGGAGATTTGCAAGATGACTTTGAGAAATTAAATTTGAAATATAAGCATTTAAAGAAAGAATTCAAGAAATGCATTTTAGAAAATAAGAGCTTGCATGACAAAAATATTTTGATGTTTCAAGAGCATGATATCATACTTACCATGCATAAAACCGTAGCTCTTGAAAATGAAGAAATTAGAAAATAATGTGAGAAACTAAAGTTAGACTTACAAAGACTAACAAATGGTAAAAACAACTTAGACATACTACTTGGAAATCAAAGAATTGGAAATGATAAATCCGGTTTAGGATTTAACTCATCATCTTCTTCTATTAAACCTAAGTCCTTAAAGAAAAAGGCAAACAATAGAAAAACACAACAAAATTCATCATCTTCTAAACCAAAGCATGTACCCACTTGTTTTTATTGCAACAAACTAGGACATGTAAAGAAATCATGTAAAGCTCGATTTGAAAGCACATATGTTTGGAAGCCTAAGGGTCGAAAAACTAACCCTAAAGGACCCAACCATCAAAGGGTACCAATGTATACATCTTTTGGTTTTGTAGGCTCTCAAGATAAATGGAGTAGCCAAAGAAGAAGGAACCAAATGGCTTATGGACAGCGGATGTTCAACTCACATGACCGAAGACAAGACGTTGTTCACCAAGCTCAAGCTCCAAGATAGTGGAACGGTGCATTTTGGCAATGGGAGAGCCAAAATCTTTGGAGATGGAGAAATTGGTAATTCTTCCTTTACTATTAATAATGTACTATATGTAGAAGGGCTTAAGTATAATTTGATAAGTGTTAGCCAACTATGTGATGCTAATTTTCAAATAGAGTTTGTGAAAAGAAAATGTGTTGTGAAAAAGAACGATAAGATTGTTTTTGAAGCTATTCGTAAAAATGATGTTTACAAATTTAGCACACATGATTTGATATCACAAAATGTTTCTTGCCTAGTTGCCAAAAATGATTTGACTCAACTATGGCATAGACGACTTGGATATATTAGATTTAAAAACTTCAAAGAGATTTGCAAAAATGATTTGACTCAACTATGGCATAGACGACTTGTCAAAAGGCAAAGCTTGTTAAAATAAGCTTCAAACCCAAAAGTGAAATCTCCACCACCAAACCTCTACAATTGCTTCATATGGATTTATATGGGGATATTGGTACGGCAAGTCTAAGTGGAAAACATTACACCTTTGTGGTGGTAGATGACTTCTCTAGGTACACTTGGGTAATGTTCTTAGCTAAAAAGAATGATGCATGCCAAGAATTTATAAAGATTTAATCAAAGAGAGGACACAATTAAGGAAATTAGAAGTGATAGAGGTGGTGAGTTTGATGGAGAATTTCAAGAATTTTGTGTATCCAAGGGGTATGGACACAATTTCTCAGCTCCAAGAACTCCTCAACAAAATGGTGTTGCGGAAAAGAAGAATAGAACACTTCAAGAAATGAGTAGAGCCATGATAAACGAATTTGAGTTACCCAAATATTTTTGGTCCGAAGCGGTAAATACTGCTTGTCATGTGATCAATAGAGTTTATTTGAGACCATTTCTCAAAAAGACTCCTTATGAGCTTTGGAAATGTAGAGTACCAAATATTGGTTATTTCAAGGTTTTTGGTTGTAAGTGCTTTATACTTAACACCAAAGATAACTTGGATAAACTCGACTTCAAAGCGGATGAAGGAATCTTTATGGGCTATGCTCAAAATAGCAAGGCATTTAGAGTATATAATAAAAGAAGCATGAAAGTTGAAGAATCAATTAATGTCAAATTTAGTGAACTCAATGAGGACAAATCAAACATTAATGATGATGATGATGATGAAATAATTGAAGTAAGCCATATAGAGAAATTTGAGAATCCAAAAGGTAATATTGTTATTGACCTTAGGATTGATCCGCTTCAACCTAAGGTTGAAAATGAAGAAGTAGGAGGAGATACCTCAAATTTACCGGATTCATATAAGTATAGGAAAGATCACCCTAAAGAGTTGATATTATGTGAAACTAGCCAAGGCATAATGACTAGGAGAAAATTCAATGAAAATGCTTTCATTTCACAAGTTGAGCCTAAAAATATAAAGGAGGCAATAAATGATGAAGATTGGATATTAGCTATGCAAGAAGAATTAAATCAATTTGAAAGAAGTGATGTTTGGGAATTAGTTGCTAAACCTAGTGATCATCCCGTAATTGGCACTAAATGGGTATTTAGAAACAAAATGGATGATAAAGGAAACATCACTAGAAACAAAGCTAGGTTAGTAGCCCAAGGCTATAGGCAAGAGGAAGGCATAGACTATGATGAGACCTTTGCCCCCGTGGCTAGGTTAGAAGCTATTAGAATGTTATTAGCATATGCATGCTATAAGGATTTCAAACTATATCAAATGGATGTGAAATCCGCGTTCTTGAATGGAATAATTCAAGAAGAGATCTATGTAGCTCAACCTCCGGGGTTTGAAAATCATGATTATCCAAATCATGTTTTTAGACTCAAAAAGGCCCTTTATGGACTTAAACAAGCTCCTAGGGCTTGGTATGATAGATTAAATAACTTCCTTCTTGAGAATGAGTTTTCAAGAGGAAAAGTCGACACTACTCTTTTTATTAAAGAACAAGGAAACCATCAATTGCTTGTTCAAATTTATGTGGATGATATTATATTTGGTGCAACTAATGATTCTCTTTGTGAGCATTTTGCAAAATTGATGGAAGGAGAATTTGAAATGAGCATGATGGGTGAACTCAACTACTTTCTTGGTCTACAAATCAAGCAAACTCAAGATGGAGTGTACATATCTCAAACAAAGTACACAAAGGATTTGCTCAAGAAGTACAAATTCGAGGATGGAAGAAGTGTGAGCACTCCGATGAGCACAAGTACAAAGCTTGACAAAGTCGAAAAAGGAAAGCCGGTTGAGGTAACAAAGTATAGGGGTATGATTGGTAGTTTACTTTATTTGACCGCTAGTAGGCCGGATATTTTGCATGCTGTGTGCTTATATGCTAAATTTCAAAGTATGCTAAGGAATCGCATTTAGTTGCTATTAAACGAATTTTTAGGTATTTTAAAGGGACTTTGAACTTTGGATTGTTTTATCCCAAAAATGGTTGTTTTGATCTAAGAGGATATAGTGACTCCGACTATGCCGGAAATCCTGTTGATAGGAAAAGCACCTCCGAGACATGTCAATTCCTTGGAGATTGCTTAGTTTCTTGGTTCTCCAAGAAACAAAATAGTGTGTCACTTTCCACGGCGAAATCCGAATATATATCGGCCGCTTCGTGTTGTGCACAACTACTTTGGATGATCAACACCCTGAACGATTACAATGTTAAGTTTGATAAAGTTCCCATCCTATGTGACAACACATCAGCCATAAGTATAGCACAAAATCCAGTTCATCATAGTAGGACAAAACACATTGAAGTAAGGCATCACTTTATAAGAGATTGCATCCAAAAGGGATTGGTATGCATTGAATTTGTTCCAACAAATGATCAACTAGCTGATATATTCACCAAATCCCTTCCAACTGAAACATTCAAATCAATTAGAACAAGATTAGGAATGATAAACAATGGTTAAAGGGTTAAAAAAATATCAAAATTAAAAAAGTCTGCATACATAGATCGATCTATGTGGAAATCTCAAAGACTGATGTCTCTTAAGACATCGATTGATCGATGTTCAGGACATCGATCGATCGAAGTCCCAGACATCGATCGATCGATGTCAGCGGGACAGGTCTTATAAAACTGCGAAAGACGCTCATTTCTTTATTTCCACACATCGAACCCTAATTTTTCTCAGGCGAAAAACACCTACTTCATCCCCCAAAACTGCAAAATCCTTGCTCAAGCCTCATTTTTCTCTTGAACACTATCTACATCCACCTATATTCCTCATATTCCATCACTAGAATCAGGAATTTCGTAACCTAATTCTCTCAAATGGCACCAAGAACCAAGAATCATCCAAAAAGACAAAGAACTTCACAACAACACACTCCAACGGGTTCTAGGACAGCAGGACTACGGAAGCAACCGGAGCCATCCCAAGAACATCTAATCCGTAGTCAGAGAAAGCCTTGGTATTCAAAATTTCCCTTGGCTTAAAACTGGAGAATATGAGAATGCGTTGGCTGCACCCCTAGGATCAGGTATATACACTCATATATCTCAAAGAGCTCAATTATTATTTGCAGAATGGGAAAGTAGCAATAGGTCTACTATTCCATTGAAACTACTCAAAATTGAGGACATTTTGAGCAGTGCAGAATTGAAACCAATCATTGATTTGTTGTATGCTCAAAAATGGATGTTTTTATGGGATTCCTCTGAGATGGGTTCAATGTCTACTCGTTATACACGGATGTTTTACGCAAACCTTTGGATTGACTATCTAAATGGAAATCCGTTTTCTCTAAATTCGGTTATTGATGATCAAGTAGTCTCATTTCACACCAAACAAATTAATGATATTCTTGGTGCACCTGATGAGGGAGTCAAAGATTTCGATCCTTGGAAGTGGGATTTTCACAAATACCAAGTGACCGAGAATGAAGTCAAAACCTTTCTTGAATTCCACCCCACGAAAAACACAAATGACATGCCTTTGATTTACCTTGTTTTGCTTGCCATAGTTACTTTCTGTGTAAATAGAAAATCGGCAAAACTTCCTAGCAACCTAGACTTCTATATTACCTACCGCATAGCCATGAGAGATCAAGTAAACTTTGGGGAAGTATTCTTTGAAAATGTGTTGGAGGCAGTTACCAAGAAATCAAAGGCACTTCCCTACAGTAATCTGATATATAGATTATTGAGAAACGCTAATTTAGTACTGGATGACGAATACGAAGAGGCCATTACAAATAAGGATTATTACTCAAAGTCTAACATCCAGCAAATTCTTAAGTCTAGGAAGGAAGCGCAACGAAGGGGTGGTACTCATGACTCTGAGGAAGATGAAGCTGAAAATGAGCCGGTATTGCCACCACACCCTACTGAGCCAACCATTGAACCCCAACCGACCCCTCAAAGTCCTACCTCCCGAATAGACAAAGGCAAAGCCCCAATGACAGAAAGGAGTGGCTCTGATGACGAGTTTGATGTTAGAGCAGAGATTGACGAACTCCAATTTACACTTGGTCAATGGGGAGAAGACTTAACTAAGGAAGCAGTCCGTATTGATGATTTGGAAAAGGACAACGCCAATCTCACAAAAAGGGTAAATAATTTAGAAACGGAGCTCACTATCCAAAAGACCAAGTACCAAAAGTTGAAAACGAAGCTCAAAGCCGCTCTCTCCGGATTGTGTTTCTCCTCCGATGAGGAGTAGTACTTTATGATTCCCCATTCCCTCGTACTTATGCATAGTCTTGCAAGTTTGAGTTTATCTATGTATCTCAAAACTTGATATTTCCTACTTATCCTTCATTTGGTATTTTTTTGATGCTTTCAAAAAGGGGGAGAAGAATGCTAGATAGCATGATTTGGAATTTGATGGCTTGATATAGTTTTGGCATGTTAGTTAATGACTTGATATGGTAGCATGATTTGGAATTTGATGGCTTGATATAGTTTTGGCATGCTAGTTGATGACTTGATATGGTTTTTGGCACGACTTATTTTGGCTTTGTTGTTGGCATGATGGTTTGTTGGCAAGCATGATTAGGCATTAGCATGTGTATGGCATGTTTTGGCATATTTGGTTGGACATGTTCGCATGATTTGGATAAACATGGATATTCAAATGGCTAAACTTAGATTGGTTGTTTTTTTTCATCACATAATTTTGTTTGAAAAGTTGAAATTGGTATAGCATGACATGAAGTCTCTTGATATGCTTTACATATTGAAATGATGAAAATACAAAACTTGATGCATAGTTTGAGGGGGAGCATGTTGGGTAGATTGATGTTCATATGATAAGGGAGCATGAACTAAGGGAGAGTTGTAAAAATATCAAATTTAGTTGAAAAAGTATCATGTAAAAACATCTTTTGAATTGTGGTTTTGAAATCATCAAAAAAGGGGAGATTGTTAAGTTGTAAAAACGTTTTGATGATGAAAAGATGTTTTGAATGAGTTAAATTTGTGTTTGATATTTGATGCAAGATGGGCAAAACACATTATGTCCAAAGATGGTTGAGATTGGAACTCACTGGTTGACATCGATCTCTCAAGCTGGGGACATCGATCGATCGATGTCACTTCAGCCCCTGACATCGATCGATCGATGTCAATCTGAGAACATCGAACCCTCAACCACAAGGACATCGATCGATCGATGTCACTTCAGCCCCTGACATCGATCGATCGATGTTGATCAGAACACATCGATCTCTAAACCAGGTGACATCGATCGATCGATGTCACTTCAGCCCCTGACATCGATCGATCGATGTCAGGCAGTTTCAAATTCTGCAATCTTCTGAGGACATCGATCTCTCCCTTCCAGGGACTTCGATCGATCGATGTCCTCCAGAATTCAAATTTTTTGAACGCTGGAACAAAATCCAAGGGAGATTTATGATGTTTTCTCTTTCCAATCTTGTTAAAATTTCTTGTGGACTTTAACCCAACCTATTACATGCTTCCTTGACTATTGTATACATGTCTAAGATTTTCTAGAGTGGCTATCCAAAATCAAATCACTCCATAGGGTGGCTAGAGACTATTTGGGCATTATCTTGACATTTTTGAAGATGAAGACTTGGTGGAGAACCTCAAAAACGTGGTGAACTTCATCTATAAATAGAGAAGGCTTGGATGAAGCAAAGACACACTTTCAACATCATCTAGCTTCATTTTCCATTATTGTATATTTCTCTCATACTTGTAAATTTGTTTAAAGCTTGTCTAGCTTTTCTTTGATCTTCATTATTGTATATTGAGAGAAAGAGAGTCAAGCACAAGAGGAACCATAAATATCTGATCTCTTGCTTGTGCTTATACTTGTGAGAAAGTGTGAACCTTACTATATTTCTTCAACCCACTGTGAGAAGTTCTTGAGGGAACTTTTGTTGAAGTAGTGAGGAAGCAAGAAGTTGTTCTTGCTAAGAGCTGTAGTTACTGTAGTTGCACAAGTGTGTTTTGTGCAAGAAGTTGCTGTTGTTGTTGCTTACACTAAAGTGTTAGTGTAAGTGTTGTTGTGGTTGTTCTTATTGTTCATAATAAGAAGAGTAGTTGTTGAAAATCCACTTTGGAAACAAAGTGGTAGTGGAGTAGAATCGTTTACGATTCGAACCACTCTATATCCGGTGTACTCATTCATTATCTCTCATCTCCAATTCTTGCTCTGATTTTGAATATCCTTTTTGAGTTGAGACAAACGAGAAAATTCCGCAAAACAGTCAAACACTCTATTCACCCCCCCCCCCCCTCTAGAGTATATTTCGGACCTAACATTATCTAGTTATTAGTCATGCAAGTTTTCATTTAGTTTATGACGTCTTAGCATGTATCTTTGTTTTAATTTAAACTTATTTGTTTGCATAAATAAAATTTCGTTGTCGTTTATTATAACTTCTATTTATGTGTTGATTCTTTAGAATTAAATTAATTATGAAAATTGTATATGTTAGACATATATTCAAGATGAATGGTGAGGATATCTGTCTGGTTGACAGTGGAACAACACACACGATTCTTCGTGATAAAAAATACTTTTCGACATTGCAATTGACAAAAGCAAATGTTAGTACAATTTTGGGTACAACATTATTGATTGAGGGCTCTGGAAGAGCAACTATTATACTACCGGGTGGTACACACAAAATGATAAATATGGCATTATTTTCTACCAAGTCGAAACGAAACTTGTTGAGTTTCAAAGACATACGTCTTAATGGTTTTCATATTGAAACCATGAATAAAGGGAATATGGAATTTTTATGTATTACATACGAAGACTCAGGCCAGAAGCTTGTAAAAGAACAATTCCCAATTTTCTCATCTGGATTGTATTATGCGACTATACATCCAGTAGAATCTAATACTGTGATGAACCAGAAGTTCAATGGTCCAACATTATTCATGTTATGGCATGATCGACTTGGCCATCCGGGATCAGTAATGATGCGTAGAATTATACAAAACTCACATGGACATCCTTTAAAGAACTAGAAGATTCTTTTACCTCGTGATTGTGTGTGTGTTGCTTGTTAACGAGGGAAATTAATCAAGAGGCCTTCCCCGATGAAGGTTCATGTTGAATCTCCTATATTTTTACAAAGAATACAAGGAGATATTTGTGGACCTATTGATCCCCCTTGCGGACCATTTCGATATTTTTTTGGTCTTATTAGATGCCTCTTCACGATGGTCTCATGTGAGTTTGCTTTCGACAAGAACAGTAGCATTTGCCAAGCTTCTTGCTCAGATTATACGCTTAAGAGCACAATTTCTAGATTATCCGATTAAGTCTATTCGTCTTGATAATGCGGGTGAATTTACTTCTCAAGCTTTTAATGATTATTGTATGTCGATTCGGATTGAAGTCGAGCATTTAGTGGCACATGTGCATACTCAAAATGGCCTGGCAGAGTCATTTATCAAATGTTTACAACTGATCGCTCGACCTATGCTTTTAAGGTCAAATTTACCCACATCGGCTTGAGAACATGCAATTTTGCATGCATCTGCTTTGGTCCGGCTTAGACCCAGTTCGTTTCAACCATACTCGCCACTACAGATGGTATCGGGCCAGCAGCCTGATATTTCCCATTTAAAGATTTTTGGGTGTGCGATTTATGTTCCGATTGCCCCACCACAACAGACAAAAATGGGTCCTCAAAGACGTTTAGAAATATATGTGGGTTTTGATTCTCCTTCTATTGTGAGATATATTGAGCCCTTGACGGGTGATTTATTTAAAGCACGATATGCCGATTGTTATTTTGATGAGAAAGTTTTCCCGCTGTTAGGGGGGAGAGAAAATACCGTTTCCTAAAGAACGGCGTGAAATTACATGGAACGTTCCTTCACTTTCTCATTTTGACCCACGAACAAATCAATGTGAGCAAGAAGTAAGAAGGATAATCTATTTGCAGAATATTGCAAATCAGTTGCCTGATGCATTTACTGATAATAAAAAGGTAACCAAATCTCACGTCCCGGCGATGAATACGCCTGTTCGACTTGATGCCTCTGAAAGGCAAAATGATGGTATACCAAAAGTAAGTCTAAAACGTAGGCGCCCAGTTGGTGCAAAAGATAAAAACCCTCGGAAAAAAGGGTACAGGTTAATGCTCCAGAAGAGAATACTCCAGCAGAGAAAAGAAGTTCACAACTTGAAAGCGCTATAGAAATTGAAACTGATCAGTCTAAAATTGATAAACAAGTTGCTCCTGAAGAAGCAAGTGAACAAAATTTTGAAGAAATCTCTTTGAATTATGTAAGTTCAGGAGAAAATTGGGATAGACAAAAGGTTATTATTGATCATGTTTTTGCTTATGGTATTGCATGTGAAATTGTGAATGAGGATCCTGAACCGAGATCCATTGAACAATGTCGATAAAGAAATGATTGGCCAAAGTGGAAAGATGCAATCCAAGCAGAACTGAAATCATTAGAAAGTCGTAAAGTATTTGGACCTGTAGTCCAAACCTCCGAGGGGATAAAACCTATTGGATATAAATGGGTTATTGTACGAAAACGCAATGAGAAAAATGAGATTGTGCGAGATAAGGCACGTCTTGTTGCGCAAGGTTTTTCACAAAGACCTGAGCTTGATTACGATGAAACATATTCTCCAGTAATTGATGTAATAACATTACGATATCTAATCAGCCTAGCGGTTGCTAAAAAAACCTTGATATGCGGTTAATGGATGTGGTTTTCATATACTTATATGGTTTTTTAGATAATGATATTTATATGAAGATCCCTGAAGGATTAAAACTGCCTACAAAATGTGATCAAAAGGCACATGGATTATACTCAATCAAATTACAGAGATCCTTGTATGGACTAAAACAATCTGGCAGGATGTGGTATAATCGCCTCAGTGAGTACCTCATCAAAGAAGATATGTAAATAATTCAATTTGTCCATGTGTATTTATCAAGAGATCTGAAAATGGGTTCTCTATAATTGCTTTTTACGTTGATGACTTGAATCTTGTTGGAACTCCTGAAGATCTTACCAAAACTGCTAATTATCTCATGAAAGAGTTTGAGATGAAAGATCTCGGAAAAACAAAATTTTGTCTCGGCCTGCAGATTGAGCATTTGCCTAATAGAATCTTTCTTCATCAATCTACGTACACGGAGAAGATCTTGAAGAGATTTTATATGGATAAAGCTCACCCATTGAGTAGTCCTATGGTGGTACGATCATTAGATATAAAGAAAGATCCATTCCGACCACCAGAAGATAATGAGAAATTATTAGGTCCAGAAGTATCTTATCTTAGTGCTATTGGTACTTTAATGTATCTTGCAAATTGCTCGAGACCAGATATAGCATTCTCAGTGAATTTATTAGCAAGATATAGCTCTACACCAACACGGAGACATTAGAATGGTGTCAAGCATATTTTACGCTATCTTCGTGGAACAATAGATATGGGTTTATTCTATTCAAAGAATTCTGAGTCACAATTGGTGGGATATGCTGATGCGGGCTATCTATCTGACCCGCATAAGGGAAGATCACAGAGTGGATATGTTTTTACTTGTGGAGGTACAGCTATATCATGGAGATCTGTGAAGCAGACATTAACAGCCACATCTTCCAACTATTCTGAGATCTTAGCATTACATGAAGCGAGTCGTGAATGTGTATGGTTAAGGTCGATGATTCAACATATTCAAGAATCATGTGGATTATCATCACTAAGGAAGACTCCGACGATTTTGTTTGAAGATAACGCCGCATGTATTGCTCAAATTAAGAATGGCTACATCAAAGGAGACAGAATATATCGCCAAAATTTTTCTACACTCATGATCTTGAGAAGGTGGCGACATTAATATCCAGCAGATACAATCAAATAAGAATTTTGCTGATTTGTTCACCAAAGCACTACCAACAACTACATTTAGAAAGATGGTCTATAGCATTGGAATGCGTCAACTCAAAGACCTCTTGTCAAAATTAGGGGGAGTGTGATTACTATACATACTGTACTCTTTTTCCTTCGTCCAAGTTTTTATCCCACAGGGTTTTTCTTGGCAATGTTTTAACGAGGCAGTATATCACACTTACCAATTTTATGAATATGTACTCTTTTTCCTTCGACCAAGTTTTTATCCCACTGGATTTTTCTTGGCAAGGTTTTAACGAGGCATATTCCATAAAATTTGGACATCCAAGGGGGAGTATTGTGTATTATTATGTATGTTAGTAAGCCTACTAAGGATCATGGTGATAGTGGGTATTAACTTTGAGAAGATGTTACAATTTTCATACCCTATATATAGTACACCTTCTTGTATGAATTGACATATCTTTGAAGAATAGAGATTATACAATCTACTTATTGGTGTTGTTGTTTTATATTATTGTTCGAGTTTATAACAGCATGAATGGCTTGACAAGTAACACCAAATTCTAGAGATAGTTTGGCATTTGCTCTGCTTCGCTCTAAGCTAATAACCGCAACATAATTTGCTCATCCTGAATGATGGCGAAATCTAAAGAATCTTCAAGAATGGTCACTAGTAGATAGGCAACCTGATGAATTTGCTTTGACTGCTTAGGATATTTTTATGAAGAACTATCCTGAGGTTTTTCTTGAGGAAGCATGATACGAAAACACCTAAAAAGATCCACTACAGGAGTAATGTTGAACCTACCATATGCTAATATAAAACCTGCAATTTCATTTAAAAAAAAAAAAAAAAACCTGCAATTTGATAGATGTAGGTAGGTATTAACTGGCCAAGGCTAATGTCAAATATATCTAGGATGTTGAGCGTCTAAAGGAATCTTTAATCCTATCTTCACTTGGTGAAAATAGACACTAGAACTCTCTTTGAGAAGGGGCAGGGACCTGGACGTCCATTGTGTGGGGGAATTGTTGTTATGACCGTGCCCAGGAGGAAGAAAAAGGAAAAAATAAATAAATAAAATAAGATAGTTAAAATCCTAAACTACTTAAGATTTAGGAAATAGGATAAAATTAATTTAATGGAAAAACCTATATCTAATAGGAAGCTCCCTAAACTAAAACTCTAACTATCCATATCTATACACACCACACCTATCTATATATTCATTACACACACCAAAATAAATCCCGACACCCATGCAGCCTTAATCAGCCGTCCCCCTCCCCCAACACCAAGCAAATTTCTGCAGCTCACTCCCGCAGAACTTTCGGCGGTTCTTTTCCTCCCTCAAGCAACACAACAAAAAAAAAAAGAAGATCCTGCAGCCTTCTGTTCCATTCGGCCGCCCCTCAGCTGGAGGAAATAACAATTCCTCATGCCCAAAAAGCCTCACAGGGGCAGCAAATAGCAAAAGAAAGAAAAAAAGAAAACCCTAAACCTAGTTTTTCCTATACTACATATATTTACCTATACACACACAAAATAAACCCTACACTCACTAAGGAATTCGGCCAGCCACCATTATGAAGGAGGAAGGAGAATTCCAAACAACGCCCTAATTCATTATCGATATAATATAAATGAACAAGGTAAGTACCCTCACTGTGCTTATTATGAATTTGTGAAATCCGTATTTGTATTTTTGTATTGAAATCTTGGATCATACATAAATACGTGTGTATGCATAGATGAATGTATACATGTGTATATGTGTGGCCGAATATATGTATATATTTATATAAATGTAGGCTGAGTGGAAAACAAGGTAATAACAAAAATATGAAACTAAGGTGCTGATGTGAAGTTAGTGGCCGAATGTTTGAAAGTGGCAAATGAATATTTCAAAATCTCAGATGTGGTTGACATATAGAGTGTGGTACATTTATGTTCTATACACACACACATATGTATATGAGTTGTAAAAAAACTCGGCTCCCTTCTCTGGCGATCACGGAGCTCCACCACGTCGATCGTGCGATCGGCGGCAGACCATTGAACATTTCCATCAATGGATGCTGCAGAGAGTCGTCTGCCGCAGCCGCCAGTACCGCCTGCGATAACGGGTAAATCTTACGCATCATTGTTTTCATCCTCTCATTCCCCTATCGCAACAAAGCAAATTCAGCAATTTAAAGGTGCCCCAATGATTGAATTTATTGATGATGAAATCTCCACATTGGCAGCTCCATATCGCCACACGTTGGTGCGTTCGTTTTGGTATGGCCGTCCCTCAATGGCCACCGTCCGTTCGAGTGTGGACCGAATTGGTTTCACATGTGCAGTTAAAAATTGGCCTTCTTGATTCCATGCACGTATTACTGCATTTTGCGCACGAAGCGGATTATCTTCGCTGCTTTGCTCGCAAAGCTGGACAATAGCAGGCAAATAGATGAGAGTGACGAAGTGGACACCTATTTCGATCCAAAAGTTGATGTCCCGATTGTTCCTATTTAGGTTTCCTTGCCAGGGTTATCTGTCAACTTTCATCAGAAGGATGCTTTATTCTAGATTGGTCGTATGCTAGGCACCCCTATGAAACTCGATGCAGCGACTACAGCGGTCATCCGGCCTTCCATGGCACGTTTGTGTGTGGAGGTGGATATTTCTCAGGATTTGCACATGAAAGTCTATATTCAGGTATCCAATCGTACAATCTCACAACTGTGGTTTATAAAGATTTGTCGTCGTATTGTACATCTTGTTATCGGCTGGG
The DNA here is from genome assembly GCA_036186865.1 of Eustoma russellianum. Taxonomy (NCBI): domain Eukaryota; kingdom Viridiplantae; phylum Streptophyta; class Magnoliopsida; order Gentianales; family Gentianaceae; genus Eustoma; species Eustoma russellianum. The sequence continues at coordinate 17,688,414 of AP025063.1, read as the reverse complement.
TCATAAGTCGACTTCATGTGGCAAGTCGATTCCCAAGATCAGCCACCGAATAATGATGCTGGGGTATCGAAATCAAAGACCAAGGAGGCGGTGCAGAGATGGACCCCTAAAACACAACCAGAGAAAAACAAGACAGCCGACGCTGTCACTTCTACGGTGGCAGCTCCATCATTGGGTATTCGCTCTCGAGATATGTTCCATGCTGAACCTGTTTTGTTTTCTCAGAATGTGTCTCGTCTAAAAGGTATTGATGATAGCTTGTTAGCTGAGTTGCCTATAAATACTGAGATGTTTACAATTTTGGATAGTGAGATAGAGGTGGAGCGTTGTCGTAGTGACCCAGTCAAAGAACCATTGGATGAAAAAATCTTACATTATCTTGAAAATTTGGTACAAGCAATGGTAATTGATTCAACTTCCCAGGACCGGCTTCAAGTGAAAAGGTTGGCTTTCAAGTTCCACTCAGTCTGTTAAGACGACAACATCGGTTAGTAACGCCTTTATCGCCGCGCTTACCCATTCGCAGGCTGCTCTCTCAAACTCATTTGAAGCATTGTCGGACCAATGAAGATGCTTCTTTGGAATGTTAGAGGTGTACGTTCCTCTGTTGACCAAATTCTATCTTTAATACGGCGTTATCATTTACATCTTGTAGTCGTTATTGAACCCAAAGCACGGTTATCTACGTTATTTATATATCGTTTGAAATTTGGTTTTTCTCAAGCTATTTCTGCATGTGATGAGTATATGTGGATCTTTTGGAAATCTTTTGTGTTACAATTGGAAGGTGAGCGACATGGAGTACAAAAACATTCTTTGCGTTTTAATTGGTTGGCATCGGGAGATTCTTTTTGGACAATTTTTGTCTATGGTCTTCATTCTATGCCAGCACGCCCACCGCTGTGGACGGATCTAGTAGCTATGTGGGGATCTATAGATATTTCATGGTTAATTGACGGGGATTTCAATACGTTCTTGCCTTTAGAGGAGCACAAAGGTCGGTCGTTGCCGACTTTGCGTTCACTACAGGATTTTAATGATTGTGTTGCAGCCTGTTCTTTACAGCCGATAAATTTTCAAGGTTCTCTTTATACTTGGAGTGATGGTCGAGGTTTGGGCAGAGTTTGGCGCCGCTTGGATAGTTTCTTGTGTACCTCGGCTTTTTTGATCTCTTTGCTTCGATGTGCTATCATCATCTCAATCGAACTACTTCTGATCATGCTCCATTATATTTGGAATGTACAGTTGATGCCGTTTCATCATCGGTGTCTTTTCGCTATTTGGATGTTTGGGCTACACATTCGGATTTTGACAGCTTTGTTATTTATCAATGGCAATCTTTCAGTACATTTGGTGGTATGCGAGGCTTTTATTCTAAGCTGCGACAGCTTAAGCATCATTTAAGGCGGTGGAATAAGGATGTGTTTGGTAATATTTTTGATGTTGTATCGGCAGCAGCGGCAGAAATGCTATGCTGTGAAGCTGCATTTGATTCGGCCCCATCTGATTTGACGCACACAAAATATCACAAGAGTATGGCCTCTTTATGACTGGCACAGTCGCGAGCATTATTGTTTTGGAAACAAAAGGCCAATATAAAATGGTTGCAAGAAGGAGATGCCAACACTAAGTTTTTTCATCAAACAGTGAAGAAAAGGAGGCGAAAGCAGGCAATCCAGCGGATATTAAAGGCAGATGGTGGGGAGTGTTGTACCTCACAGGATATTGAGGCAGATGCAATACGGTTTTATCAGAATTTATTCGCTGCGGAACAGACATTTCCACCTAATTATATTCTCCAATATATACCACAGTTGCTCTCTACGGAGGATAACAACTTTGTGATGGACTTGCCTGAGTTGCATGAAGTTAAGCAGGCAGTTTGGGATCTTAGTACATCCAGTGCTGCAGGACCTAATGGTTTTGCAGGATCTTTCTATCGTCGCTTTTGGTCGATGATACAACTGGACGTTCATAAGGCAATTCAGGAGTTTTTTCTTGGTATTCCACCACTGTGTCAAGTGGCGGCATCGCCCATTATACTCATTCCGAAAATTCTAAATCCACATACATTCTCTGATTATAGGCCTATTTGTTTGACAAATTTTCTGGCCAAGGTACTTACTCGATTGTCTTCTTATCTCCCTCGTTTAATATCTCCTAAGTAGGCAGGATCTATGAAAGGGCGAGATATTACTGAGCAAATCTTGCTAGCACAGGAAATGGTGCATGTTTTGGATCGCCAAGTCCATGGTGGACATGTTATTGTCAAATTAGATATGGCTAAGGCCTTTGATAGAGTGAGCTGGTCTTATCTTCGCCAAATGTTGTTGGCCATGGGATTTCACACGCGTTTCGTTCGCATTATATTAAATAACTTGGCAGCTACAAGATGTTCGGTCCTAATTAATGGTAAGCTAGTGGGCTATTTTCCAGTGTCAAGAGGGGTAAAACAAGGTGATCCGCTATCATCCATGTTATTCATTCTCGCTTCAGAGGGCTTTTCAAGAGGGCTAAAGTCACTGATGCAGACAGGGACAATCAAGGGATTTAATGCTGGCCGAGTACCTCAAGTGTCACATCTGGGGTTTGCAGATGATCTTGTTGTTTTCTTAAATGGCTCCATTGCAAATTTGCAGCAGTTTCGCGCCTTTCTAGATGTATATCAGCATGCTTCCGGAGAGTTGGTCAACTTTCATAAAAGCCAAGTGCTGGTCAGTATAGGAGTATCGGGATCGCGGGCATCGCAGGCATTGGGCATGCGTTTGACACAATTGCCAATGAAATATTTGGGTTCATATTTATACAAAGGTATTAATCGAACCTCTTATTGTACTTCATTGCTTACTCACTTTGATGCAAGATTGAACTCTTGGTCTACTAAGCTGTTATCATTTACGGGTTGATTAGTTTTAATTCGTCATGTACTTGGTTCCATGCCCTTGCATATAATTGCTAGTTCTCGTCTTCCCAAGAGTGTAGTGAAAGCCTTTACCAGGAGAATGGCTCGGGTTTTATGGAACAATCATCATAATTGGAGTTTTTGGGATCAAATTTGTCGACCTTCAGAATTAGGCGGGCTGGGAATCCGAAATATGGATATGGTCCAGCATGCCTATGACAGTCAATTATGGTGTAGATTTCATCAATCACAGACGCTTTAGGCGATATATACCTGGGCAAGATATGGCCACCAGGGGATGGTATCTGCTAATCTTTATATTCTCCGATTTGGAAGCAGATTACTCGAGTTCATTCATATATGCAGCAACACATCCAGTACTCGCCGGATGGCATCTCTTGGACTGCTGACTCGTCAGGACAGTTTTCTTTGCATTCCGCTTACAGCCTACTATTCTCTGAGGTGTCTAAGTTTGATTGTGCAAAATTTGTTTGGTGGCCTACTCTTCCATCTGGAGCAAAAGTTTTTCTGTGGAGGCTATGGATGCACGTGTTGCCATTAGTTGATAATCTTTGTTTGTGGTAGACAGTATTTCTGTCTCAGTGTGTATTTTGTCGTATGCATTCAGATAAGAGGGACCATTTGTTTTTACAATGTCCTGCAATTCGGCCAGTATTGCAGGATTTATCGGCTTTGCTTTCTAGTCCTGCTCCGCGACATTCAGCTATTCTTGGATATTTAATTCGTTGGTGGCAAACATCATTCTCTATTTCTATGGATGGTCAGCTAAGAGCAGTGGCTCCGTCGCTCATTGTGTGGGTTATTTGAAAAGAATATGCATCCATCAGATTTAAAGACAGTAATTTCTCGTACAGCTGATTATTTGAGAGAATGCGGGATCATATATTTATATGGTGTGCATCAACAAAAGGGCGTAAATTTTCCATGTCCTTGCCCTACTAGTTCGCACAGGGTTTCTCCCCACCGTTACGTCAGCGTCGACACAGGATAGTATGCTGGGAGCTGCCGCCGACGAGACGGTTTAAGCTAAATGTAGATGCATCGGTTGGCCGGACAGGGACGACTGCAGGAGCCAATTTACGCAACGACTTAGGAGATTTTGTTTTCGGTGTTGCATTCCCTTTGACGTTCATGACGTCTTTGAGGGCCAAGCTTATGGCCTTGATATATAGTCTCTTATTCTTTATGCGTGATTATGATAGACTCATAGTTGAGACAGACTGCAGATCATTGCTCACTTATCTGTCACACCCAGAACAATACACGGGCTCTCTACTGGCGGACATTCGACGAGCAGTTGATTTCTTTTGCCTTAATGCATCATCATTACGATATTGTTTGAGAGAAGCAAATATGGCAGCACACTCGCTTTCCAGGTATGGATTGCGTTCGCCTGGGGCAGCTACATATGCTTCATTAGCACGTTTACCATGCGAAGTACGGGACGCCATATTATTGGATACCTCCGTCCCTCATTTGCGTCTTTAATGGAAGTCTCCCATTGGGCTGCGGTCATTTTCTTGGGTTGCTTATGTCCCTCAGTAACATAGGCAACGTTGGTAGGTTTTCTCCCCTCCACTTTTTCCATAAGCGTTTTATTTTGTTGAACATGCATATGGTGTGGATCACATTGTTTTTCGTTCTGAGCGCGAGGTGGGATCATGGCACACGTTGCAGCAGCCCACGGTCTTCAAACGGCTGGCCAAAAATGGTGTTTCTTGTATTCACTATGAATGTAGGCAATGTCGGTATGTACAGGCACATTGCTTTTCTTTTCTCCTTCTACATGCTTGATATTTTGCTGACTATTCTTCTTGTGTGGATTTCATCAATGGCGAGCGCTGGAACACAATCTGTGGACACATGCATAAACGACGACAACCGGCTGGTGAAATTATTTTATTCTTGGGATTTATATAGGTTTTTATTCGATGAAAAGACTTTACACTTTAGATATTTCGCATATTTTTGTAGGTTCACTTGTAAGTATCATGCATTTCATTTGTTTGTGTGGGAGAGTCTCTTACATTAAATGTAACCACGGTATTCCTCCGCCACAAGTGAGGGCTTATTATTAATAAAATTTCCGGAAGGTACCGCCCGTCCTTAATCAAAAAAAATATGAGTTGTAAATCGTGTGTGTAAAAAATGTGTATACTGGACAACTGGAATAATGGTTGAGGGACATTAGCAAACCCTAGGATATGATAGATTTTGCATAAGTATACTGATTGGAATCGATGGAATTAGTATGATTTTATGTGGGTTAAATCGGCGTATCGGTGTCGATTTTAGAGGAATTTGATAGCGGTGTAAGTTGGGATTTTGGATGATTTGGTAGTGGGGATAGGTTGGATATGATAAGAGAAGAATTCTGGTGGTCAGAGACAACGGACAACGGCGGCGCATGTGGCATACGCGCCGACGAGTGGCCATGCATGTCTGAGCTTCTTAAGTCGCATGCGGGAATGTGGGAATGAATTTGGCCGCCATTTTTACGGTGTTGTGTTCATAATAAAATTTCCTAGCGGCCTGAGGTGTTTGATGTAAAAATTTGCGAGTGGTGAGGTATTTTGGTGGAGGCCGAAGAGTGAGATTTTGGTTTTGAGGGGAACTTAGGGTTTAGGAGTGTGGGGTAGGGATTGGCCGAGGGTGTGGGGGCAGGGGTGTTGTTGGTCAGTAGGGCAGTGAGGTGAACTGAGGGTGTTGGGATGAGATGAGGTGAGTCGGGTAGTGGGTCGGAGAAAAGTGGACCGAGGGAGTAGCGTGTACGTATATACGTGTATATGTACATATATGGGCGTGGACATATATGCGTGTATACATACACGGCTGGGAGTGGTATATTTGGTATTTTGGAATTTTTGGCCTATTTGGATTATTTGTTTAGAATTATTTGGTATTTGGAGGGCAATTTGGTAATTTTGACAAATTTGACATTTTGGCCTATTTTGGTAATTGGGACTAACTTTGGCACTTTGAAAATGGTTTTGAAAAGTTGTACTGCATATTTTTGGAAATTCTCTCTTACAAAAGAAATATATCGGTAAGCCGGGTTAATTCTTATTTTGTTACCGAGCGCTGCAGATGTAACTACCTCGTTAGGGACAGGGTTTCTATATGCCTATTTGCATTGCTGCAGATATAACTACCTCGTCAGGGATAGAGCTTCTGTATGCATGTTTAGGCCTGAGCGTAACTACCTAGTTTAGGACAGTGTGCAAAGACAAATATTTGGTGCTATAGACGTAACAACCTAGTCTGGGATAAGGTGTCTATAGTGTATCTGGATTTTTGAGGAATCAATTTGTAAGTCTTACGGTATAAGTCACTTATAGGAAAAGTGCTATAGCATTGCATTGGTTTGAACCGTTTTAGCCGGATGTTGGATATTTTGGACTTTGGAATTTTGGACCTTTGACTTTGGACATTTTGGTATTTCATATTTGGAAAATTGCATCATCCATTTGGTTTGGACTAACCCCTGATTGGACTTTGTTACGTACTTTGTTGGGTCGATTTGCTGTCTTTGATTTTGGATGTTAGGGGCAGAACAGTAAACTTATTTGCGGATGAGAAGTATGTTAATGTTTTATATTGTCACTTACTTTATCACACTTGCTTCTCCGTGTATGATCCCATGGTATGCACAGTGAGGCCACTTACTGGGTGGTGTATGTCGCTCATACTATACATTGCTGTTATTTTGCAGACAAAGAGGTATATGATTAGCATACGTACATGATGAGATCGAATAAGGATATTGAGGTTCGTTGATACTCTAATGAGACCGGTCGAGAGCTTAGTTGAGATAGCTGTTTTGGACATTCGAGATGCATGTATTTTGGAGATTTAGTATTTATCAACGTTGTATCGATTTGGATTTGCCTAGACATTGATATTAATGATGATGATTATTTCGATGGTTTTAAATTTTGAGTTCCGGTGATGTGTATACGTTTTGTCTTTAATGTCTTGTATTTTCCTTAACGAAATGTGGCGGATGACTCGTTCCAAGTATTAAGGTTCGGGACGGGTCGCTAGAATTGTTCTTAAAATTGAATCCCTTTTTCTGACGAATACGGTGTTCATAATGGTATCACATATATCGTTGAAGGCTATTACGGAAAACTCAAATTTAATCTTAAATTTTCTCGGATCATCAATCCTATAATTTTTTTGTTGTCTTCTCAAGAGACTATGGCCTCTAATTTTGTTCCTTCACTTTCACTAATCTCTAATAAATGATTGAGAGGAGATTTGGTGTTATGGGCCTGCCTTGACTGCTTTTACAAATTTCATGGGCCTGCCTTGAGGTATGTTAAATACGAAAAAAAGACGATTAAATAGTTGTATTTATTTGGTTATTGATTTCCTCGAAAGTCCAATTATTTTTATTGAGAATAAATAATTTAACTTTGGTAGATTAATGATGAGTCTATGTATCATTATTGACTAAGTTAGAGATTGGTATTATAGCTGACCAGGCTCCGCAGACTTTCTTTAGCTGCAGATGATGTTCTCGTTAATCGAAATATAAGACAACATGAGACTTAATGAACTATTAATCTTTGGGGATAGGATCTCCTCACCGCAACGGGGTGCCGTGACGCGTGACCGCGCGACACGTGGCAGCAAGGGGAGGTGGTGACCCTCCTCTAGCCTCACCACCCTCCCTTGCTGCCACGTGTCGCGCGGTCACAAAGAAGATGAGGAAAGTGGGGATGAGGAGATCCCAACCCTAGTTTTTGAGGACCTCTATGGGGCTATTTACCTAAGACAGTTTGCAGAGGGCACAATTAGAGTGGTTTCGCAGAGGATATGTTACGTCATTGATGTTTATTCGTATTCAATAATATATTTTTTTTGGTGACACATGGAGAGATAAAGTACATTTAGAACCACTAGTCGTTGGGCACAAAACCCATCCTATCTTATAGGTGCCAATCTACATATTTTTTAGGAAGGTAATTGAGACCACTTGTGTAACAGAAAGAATATCTCACAAACAATAAATATATGAACGTGTCATGAGAGTATTATCTCGGGTTATACTTGTTGGACTTTTCAACAAGTTAAGCAAAGACTCAAATATCCACTTGTCCTACAAGACATGTCCATGATCCCACCTAAAGGGTTTGCCTTCCTCACGTAAAACATTATGGCATTTCTGCAATTTCATTCAACACTTTGTTTTCTTTGACCTTGAACTGATTTAAGCATTGGAAGACACTCGAAAAAGACAACCCCAGCAGTCGTAACCCTGTTTCTGCTATGCAAAGGCTGGCAACCATTTCTAATGACTGTGCTTTCGAATTTAGCCCATTTACAGATTTGGAACGCATCAACTTCAGAAATGTTTGAAGAGAAATGCTCGTTATATGCTTTGTATGTTTTGCTCATTATATGATACATTTGTATGTATATATACAAGAACACTATTAAAAATATAGAATAATGAGCAAGATATATTTTAAAAAAAATCAATTTTTTTTAGAAAAAGGGAAAAATAGTGAAGACATTAAGGTCACCAGATAGGAACCCTATTCGGTGCATCGACCCGAAAAAACTCCGACTTTTAGCTGTTGAGTAAGCGGTTTCAAGTGAGAGTTTATAGATGATCTTTTATTTTGATAGCGCCCGAGATTTATCAAGATTAGAAAACCGAATTTTGATCCTTTCATCCTTCATACATTATTATACTACCGAGGAAAAAAAATTTCAATTATTCTCATTAGTAGATTTATTCGTGACCAAAATAGCTTCATAAGATCGAAGTTGTTTTTCTTTTTCTTTTTTGCGCTGAAAAATGAATTTCTATTCAAGTAACCTCATTTGTGGTGGAAGAAGCCGTGGTACAAGAAATGAATATATGAGCTACTCGTGAAACGACAACTAATGCTATCCCAAAGTACCATAGCTAAGCTACGAGTTAAAAAAGGAAATGCCACATTCAACCGTATATGATATGACACATTAAAACCTTGTCAAAGAAAACCACCTTTGCGGATAAAACGAGAAAAGCGCACATATTTATAAGGTTGAAATGTGTAATACAGTAGTCATCCATGATATGATGAAAAAAACAATGTAAAAAGAAACTGTAAAAAAAAAAGAAGAGCAAGGGAATGTCGATCTCCCGGGAGAATCCAATTGGCATTGTGAAGTTAAAGTCCATGATTGTGTGCAGATCAAAATACGGCAGTAGTCCAGAAATGCAAGCAAGCGAGATAAGGAATCCGCATGTGAAGCATAATGCCCTCAAGGGAAACGCAAAGGAACGAGCAGCGACCCATGCAAAAAAACACAAGGGGGGAAGTGAGCAAGCGGATAAACCACATAATGAAACAGAAGAGTGAGCCTAAAGCGAAGAGAAAAGTACCCATGTTGCCTATATCCACTGATACAGGCAACCACCATCACAAAAAAGCCATGGCAGCGAACAACACACGACACATCTCAAAGGAATCAACAGAAAGTGTAGGAGTATGAATTACCCGGGTTGCCTGCGTCAGTGTATGACATAGGCAACTACCCAAAAACTTATGACGTGGGACAAATTCCTCAACGCTACAACCGCAGATAGGAAGTGGTAGCATCTGTATGTATAGCAGCTGTAACAATAGGTGGTAAGAATCCAGATATCCAAAATGTAGAGAAACTAGGATGAAGTTGTCCATGCTGAGGCAAGAAATGTGCAGCCATATTAGTCTGCCGTGGGACATGTGTGATAGTACCATCGCACAGCCGTAGAAAAGTACACGGCACCGCTGCATCATGAGTGCGAGTGTAGTTAAAAACCCTAATCGAGTCTACCTCCAAATCAATATTGGGAAAACGCTGCGCGAAATAAATTAGTGCTAAGGTAGCAGCCTGCAATTCTGCCTGAAACGGAGAAGAAACCGGAAGATAAAAAACAATGGCACCACAGAACTGTCCTGCCAAATCTCAGATCACGGTGCCACCCGTGATCCGAGATAAAGTTTTTTTCTACTATTACTCAAGGTCTAGATTCAAGGGTGTTTTTGAAATAATTACTCAAACCTATATCAAATAGACGAAAAGCTATTAGTCGTCGCGTTGAATAGATATTAAAGAGATGTTAAGTCAATTTATTATTTAAGAAAGAATAGACTATTCAATCATATACGCATACGCTAAGTACGTATCAATATTGACATCTCAAAAATTTGACCTTTGCTCTTCCGAAGCAACATTATTTTGCTTGGCTACCTCTTGTACATTCACCTTGATGTATTATTGTTAGCTTTGTAGTATAATGTTGGTTTCATTTTGTTTCATTACATTAATATCATTGTACGGGTAACATCTCCTAAATACATTGCCACTCGCTATGATCGATTTTATCGTGTGCTTTTTGATATTTGTATTTTTCCTTAAGAAAATAGACTATTCAAGTAAGCATGAAAAAAAAAGACGAACAGAAATATCATAGGTGAAATTCCAAGAGTAGCCTTTCATCCTCCTTCCAGCTCCCGCTCCTTTTTCATCAACTGGATTTGCCTCTGCGATAGCCGCTACCTTCTCCAACGCACTTCTTGTTGCTACTGCAAATTTCCTTTTTTCTAATTTATTTCCATGGAAACTAAGCCATCGTTTTCTCTTTCCGATTTCATCGACCAGCAAGTAGTGAGTAAATCTTTTAATTCAGCGTCTCATAATTTTGGATTTTTTTCTTTATGGATTCTTGTCCCCCCCCCCCCCACCGGAAGTGCATGAGCTTATGCTTTCAATGCTTTGACTAGGTTCCAGGAGATGTTATTTTGGACCTTTCAGCAATGGCCAACCAGACGATTAAACTCGGCGGCGGTCTTCGCCAGGTTTTGCATTTAGGGTTTCAATTCCTATCTTTTTCCCGAATAAAGTTTCTAAACTAATTAAATTAATTTTTTTTTCTTTTAGACTTATTCATCTATCAAATTTACTTACCTTGTGTGGTTCATACTAGTCACTGCTGACAAATAGTTGGTATTAGGACATTTACATTTACCTTGCAAGCAGTTCATTTAATTGGAATAATTAAAAAAAAGAAAAAAAAAAGGAAAGGAGTTCATGTAGCTTGGAACAAATAGTTTCGGAGGTATGTTTTATGTTTGGTTAGTATATTTTATTGGAAATGCGGTGACGTAGTTGAAATGAGGGCTGAGTTTTGTTTTAACTATAGCGTGAAGAAAAAATTGTCGTTTTTATGGCATTGCGACAATTTAGTTTGATTTTTATGTTACTTTGACTGATGATCATGCTGTTTGAGAGGTTTATTTGCATCACTAGGGATAGTGATAATTTCATTCTTTGCGAAAATGTTGAAATGGTTGAAGCTACAGCTAGAACTGATATTGTTTTGATGCGTGTTTCTCCACTTTCAGGAAGGTGATACTATAACAGCCACGAAAGCTGGAATGCTGAGGTTTTCAAAACCAAACAAATATTGGATCGAGGGCTCGCAGAAAAGGGTGAGCTTTTATGCATGGTCTATGTAAATTTTCTCGGTATTAGATGATCACCTGTAAGTTCTGTTAGCATTTTTGGCTTTAATAATGGAAAGATTCCTCGGAATTTCACTGGGAATTCAAAGACTGATGTCGACTTGTTTTCCTTCTCCAATTTCTATATAAGGGAAGTACAAAGCCTCTTGTACAAAATTCGAGTATAAGCAGTGCTAGTACTCTTGTTTGGTTACTACTTCTGGTTTATTCTCATCATTGAGTCGTGATATGCAATGGTCTTTTCAGCATTGTGGCCATTGCCTTTAGATTTTTTATTTTAAGACCGATGCTTAACAGCTCATATTGATAGTCGGTTTTGTTTAGAAAATTTGATCTTTCTTGACAGTATGTACCTTGTGCGGGGGATGCGGTTCTTGGAATTGTTGTGGATCAGAAAGCAGATGTAAGTGATCATGGTTCTTTAGTTGCCTGATCAATCTTGAATCCGGGTCTTGTGAAACAGCTTTGTTGTGTGCATTGTCTATATTGGGTTTTCCTTGTTTAGGTCTTATTTTCCGTAACTCATACCAGACCAATAGGCTGTTCATTTATGTATTGCCATAATTGACTGTTTCCTTATTTATTGAAGCAATAAATTCTTGATTGTTCTTCCACTTGTGAAGGATCTGAACTTCTATTTTTAATCTAGAGCTATAAAGGTGTTTGAATATTATGCTTGCTTATGCTAAATAGCCATTCTGATGGCTTGGTTGTTTACCCTCCAAATTTGCCAGCCATCTGCTACATTTGGTGCCTCGGTTTGTGTTTGTAAAGTGTCATATTGAAGAATGTCGTTCAAAGGAGCATCTTCTAGTTCTATGAGGCCAATTGTTTATGAGTTGTTCAGTGGAAAAGAGCCGATCTTTGTTTCTTGCCAGTAAACCACACTTTTCGAAGTACTATTTCTTTATAATGTCGGGAATTACTGAATATGACCTTAAGGAATTTATCCTATATTATGGTGGGGACATTGTGTAGTGAGAAAAGTCACAATCATGCTTTCTTTTTAGTCTTCGCTTTTTAGGTCCCGCTTTGCCTGTTTATTTTAGATTTATCCTTGGTTTTTCTTGACGTACCTATTTTCCTTTTGGCAGAACTTCCTTGTTGACATCAAAGGACCAACTTTAGCATATTTGCCAGTACTTTCTTTTGAAGGAGGTACTAGGAGAAATATACCAAAGTTTGAGGTGAAATTATTGTCTGAATACTTGTTTGTACATTGCTTTAAATTCATACGGATTGAAAAAGATTATAAAGATAATTCCTTCTATTGCTGGTTAGAAATGATAAGTCTATTACCAGGACGATTTGCAGGAAAGTAATTGGTTTAGTGAAGGATTTAAGAAGTCTCATGAGTGGCTCTCGAGAAAACTAATGAACTAGAGTTAAATTAGGAACTAACTCTCTCTGTTATTAGTGCCCTGTAGTCATTTGGTTCATGAGATGAAAAGGTGTATCATTTTACATTAGTTTAGATTTTTGCCTGTTGGGGAAATGGAAAAGAAAATCATCAAGTTACACGTAAATAGTATCTGTTTTATTGACAAAAAATAGTATATTTTTTCTGGTATGAATTGGATGGTAAGATTTTTTTTTTTTTTGTAAGTTTTGGATGGTAAGATGATGCAAGCTAACACGGTTAGGATCTACTCTTCACCTCCAACAATCTTTCTCACAAGGGTTTAAGCACAAAGAAGGTATTTTCTCCTTGCTTCCGTTGTGAAGAAAACGCTGGATTAAGGAACACCGTAGATTCAAGTGTACGTTGATAGACAAACTATCAAGGCCCTCCTAGATGGCACTGTTGTCCTTGGCAATCACCCTCAATTTGCTCAAGATTGAGAGTTATTAGCCTTGATTTTGATGCAAAATCAAGAAAACAAGATTCACTCTTTTTGGAGAAGAGAAACAAAGTATAATTTCATTCATGTATTGTGTGAAAACCGGCGACCCTATGGCCTTAATAATGCTGAAATTTGCAACCCTAAAACATTTCAAAAAGATAAACTCTATCCTAAAAAAACCTATCAAAAATTTAAAAAGAGATAAATTACAATTTGAACTAGAATCTATCCTGAAAAGTGGAACTATCTTGTCTTTTACATCTCCAGCCGATTTTTGATAAGGTTGGAAGACTTTGTGGATCAATTTTGTAGGTTGGATAAGCTTGAATTGGTCTTCAAAAAGATGGGCTGAATTTGATCTTGATTTGTCTTGAATTTGAATTCAAAATTTCTTCTTTTTTATCCCTCACATGGCCGGCCCCCTTAAGTGATTGATTTGGCTTTATCTTGTCTCCAAGACATCATTCTTTAGGCAACATTCTCTTGGCAAACATTCTCTTGGCAAACATTCTCTTGGCAAACATTCTCCCCAACCTAGTAGCTTCCATAAACAAGATAAACTCAAGTAGACAAGAATCATTAGTGACAAAAAGGTCATGACAAATAAGAAAGTAAAACATAGAAAACGCACACACAAAGACATATATGCAAGATTAGCTAAAAGTCCTTAGTTTCAAGTAAATGAACCCAATGCACGTTTGATTCATCTTGCACATGTCTAAACAAGAAGTTTGCAATGTCAATCTTAAGTTCTTTAGCTTGACTTGTCATAGGTCCAGAGTCTATCTTGCTCTCACTAGCGGTTAGGGGTACTACCTCTTTTCCCTTTCCCTTTTGCGTTTTGCCTCACTCTTCATTTTTTCCAAAAATTTTCGCTCAGCGTCTCTCTTTAAGGTCGGCTCTAGATTTACACATGCGTTTTTGATCTTCATGAACTTTATGGGGTGGGAGTGCATGCAATTTGTACAATTTTCCATTCAATTTGAAAGAGTATTTATTTAGATAACCGTCATATGTAACATGTATATCAAATTGCCATGGTCTACCAAGTAAGATATGACTAGCATGCATCGATGCAACATCACAGAGAATATTATCTTTATAACTATCAATGCTCAATAAAAGTAAAACCTGCTTGCTAACACTAACTTCACCATAATCATTCAACCATGCAAGTTTATAGGGGTGAGGGTGATTAGTCATGGACAAGTTTAACTTTCGAACCAATTCAATACTAGCCACGTTTGCGCACGAAGCAGAGTTAATGATCATAGTACACACTTTACCATTCACCATGCAATGAATATGAAAAATGCTCTCCCTATGTTGTTCATACTCATCAACCTTTTGAAATGCACTCAATGCTCTCCTAACAACAAGAAATTTATGATTTTCAAACTCATTACCTTCACCTAGTTCTTCAATTTCAGGTTCATTTTCATGCTCATGCTCAAATTCATTTTCAGATTTAGTCACATATTCGCTAGTTTCCTCAATCAACAAGACACGTTTAGCATTAGGACACTCACGACCTATGTGACCATGACCCTGACATTTAAAGCATTTAATATCTCGAAAACCAGTAGAGGGTCTAGAAGAACTCCCTGTGGAGGCGTTTTGTTTGCCTCGATCGTCTTGCTTCTGCGTGGATTGCACGCGCTTTTACTGATTCGTGGGCCAAGGTTGCCCACAGTTTTGGCCTTTGTTGGGCCGGCCTCCTTCGCGCCTGAAAGTGTTTTGAAACTTGGAAGAGGAAGATTGATTAGTACGATAAACTGAATTGAAATTGGAAGAACTACGTACCTTAAGCAGCTGCTCGATTTTCTCTGCCAAGTGCACCATGGATGTCAAGTCAAGGTAGGCTGAAGCTCAACCCTTTGTGCAATTTCTCTCTTTAATCCATGTAAGAAGTGTGCCTTGATGGCTTCCTCGGGTTCCTGTAAGTTTGATCTTTCCATCAAAATTTCTAACTCTTTGAAGTAATCGTCAACACTCTTGTTTCCTTGCTGCAAATTTTGTAAATTACCGAATATAGTCCTCTCAAAGTTGTTCGGGATAAATCTATGTCGCCTTTCGTATTTCATTTCTTCCCAAGTAAGGACTTGGGATTGTCTCGTTTTAGTCCGATTTCAACATAGATTAGTCCACCAATTTAATGCATATCTGGAAAACTCAATAGATGCGTACCTCACCTTTTGCAACTCCGTATAGTTAGTACATAAAAATATTAAGTCCACTTTTGTTTCCCGCTCCAAGTATTCTTCGGCGTTACTTTTACCATAAAATGTCGGAATTTGAATTTTAGTTTTTAAGTAATCGTCGTCTTGGGGATAAAAGGGATTGTGACGTCTTTGATAACCAAGGGGGGATTATCATTAAAGTCGTTTTTGTCTTGTTCAAGTGGATCATAACCATCATTATACCTGCACTGAGTGTTTCGCCTCGGGGGTGGTTGAGGTACTGATCTTCTTGGCTCAATCGTAGGTGGTCTGTGACTTTCTGCCTCTGGCTCCTCTTGTGTAGCCCTTCTTGCCTGACGCTCAGGGGCTGCTCTACTCGTATCTTGACATTCACTTTAATTTAGCCTTTCGCGGAGGTCATCTGTCTCGGCCCTGTGAATCGTCTGATTGTTCAGCATTGTTTGTAACATTTGCGTTATCTGTTCTAATGTGGCCTTCAGTCTTTCAGCTCCCCTTGATACACTTGCAGAATGTTGACTCGTAGCTTCCATCCTAACCTGAAAAAAATCAGAAACAACAAAGAAAACAAGGTACCAAAAACAAATAATCCGAACGGGTAAATGGAAATAGAATTTTGTGCACTCTTCTAACTTTCTTTTTTCTCTTTTACCACCTTGTTTCTCGATCAATCGGAGGCTAATAAAAGTCAAAGAGAGCAATAAAGATAGGTGAATGCCAAGTCTCTTACAATATACCCGATATTGCACGCTAGTGCATAGTTTCGCTCTGAACTTGTCCTAATCGTATCAAACTTGCGCTGGACCAAACCGGGCTGTTTTTACCTTGTATGTGAGGTCCGAATGAAGGTATAAACATATCCGGACAGCAGGTGATCTGAAGCTAAAAAACAGCTTCTAAAATGACAAACGACACCAAAACAATCCAGTTTCTTCCCCAGTTATTGCTGTACCAAGTCAGCGGTTTCCAGCACCTAAATCACCTTAGAAACAGTAGGAAAAGTGCTCCAAAACAGTGTCAAATCGGCCGGTTAGTGATCAATTAAACTGGGTGTCAAATCTCACAATTTGCGCCAAAAAGGACACCAAATCACACCAAAATAGACTCCAATGATTGGGACACCAACTTGAATGACTCAACTATGATTCAAAGAAGAAATGAGACCAAAATGATGTTAAAAGCTGAATCAAAGAAAGACTAGGGATTGCCGTTGGCAATCTTTAGTCAATTTTGATCCTATGCACTTAAAATCACAATAATGCAAAAAATCAAATATTCAAGTATATAACCAATGTATATAGGTCAGTTTATGGCGCGCAAATAGTGGGGTAAGGGCAGTTTTTTTTTGACAGTTTCGCAAAGGTACATGATATGACCAAAACGGTACGATAAGAATCCAACGATTTCCCCTTTTTCTTTTATTTTGTGGCCTTTTTTTCCTTTTCTCTCTGTTTTCAGATTCTCGAATTTTTTTTGACCAGGGGCAAAATCGTAATTTTCACACTTTTCCCTCAAAATTTTTGTTTCCGGGCAGAATGTGTAACTTTACTCCGTGATCACTATGGTACCTTCAATTTCAAGAAATACCTTTGGATTAGTGAGAATTTGGCTTAAAACAAAATTAGGGCTTAGGCAAAATTATGGTTCTTGGGCTGATTTGGAGATTTTGGTGAATTGGGGTCTAGGAACTGAATTGATGGTATATTTAGGTTATAGTGTGTGGGAATTAAGGATATGGGTGGCCAATTTGGGTGTTGGATCGGTTAGGGCTACTTTAGGGTTTTTAGGTTCAAATGGATTGGGAATTTTGGATTTGGAATTTGTTTGGTTGAAATGGGTTAGGGTTTTTGTTTGAGGGGTCAATTGAGGCTATTTATGAGGTGTTTTAATGATTGGTGGGGGCTGTTGGTGTGTTCGGCCGAGGGGGGTAGGCCGAATATTTTTGTTTTTGACAAATAGGGGTTATATGATGCAATGATTAATACCTAATCAATGATTAATGCAGGAATTCAGTCATAGTATGAAAATCAAGTCACATAAAATCAAAACCGACCAAAAGCTTCAGTAGCAACAAGATTGATTAAGACTAGGTGGCTATTTAAATGATGCAGTCAAATATTTGTGATGTTGAATTTTGATCCTAAACCAATGATCTTAGATGTTCAACTTGTCAAAGAATGCAGATTTTTTTAATAACCGGCGGTGAAATAATTTTTTTTTTTGAATGATGGTGAAAGAAACGTGTGTGATGAGGGTGAAGGAAGGAAAAAAATTCAAATTGTAAATGAATAAAAAAATGGAAAGAAAATGCAGGTTAGTTGGTGGAATTGAGTGACCTGTGGCCCTGATACCAATTTGATGCAAGCTGACACGGTTAGAATCTGCTCTCTACCTCCAACATCTTTCCCACAAGGTTTTAGGCACAAAGAAGGTATCTTCTCCTTGCTTCCGTTGTGAAGAAAATGCTGGATTAAGTAACACCGTAGATTCAAGTGTACGTTGATAGTCAAACCTTCAAGGTCCTCCTAGACGACACTCTTGTCCTCGGCAATCACCCTCAATTTGCTAAAGATTGAGAGTTATTAGTCTTGATTTTTGATGCAAAATAAGAAAACAAGATTCACTCTTTTTGGAGAAGAGAAACAAAGTTTAATTTCATTCATGTATTATGTGAAATCCGGCGGCCCTATGGCCTTAATAATGCTGAAATTTGCAACCCTAAAACAATTCAAAAAGATAAGCTCTATCCTAAAAAAACGTATCAAAAATTTGAAAAGAGATAAATTACAATTTGAACTAGAATCTATCTTGAAAAGTGGAACTATCTTGTCATTTACATCTCCAGCCGATTTTTGATAAGGTTGGAAGACTTTGTGGATCAATTTTGTAGGTTGGATAAGCTTGAATTGGTCTTCAAAAAGATGGGCTGAATTTGATCTTGATTTGTCTTGAATTTGAATTCAAAATTTCTTCTTTTTTATCCCTCACATGGCCGGCCCCCTTAAGTGATTGATTTGGCTTTATCTTGTTGTCTCCAAGACATCATTCTTTAGGAAACATTCTCTTGGCAAACATTCTCTTGAGAAACATTCTCCCCAACCTAGTAGCTTCCCTAAACAAGATAAACTCAAGTAGACAAGAATCATTAGTGACAAAAAGGTCATGACAAATAAGAAAGTAAAACATAGAAAACGCACACACAAACACATATATGCAAGATTAGCTAAAAGTTTTTAGTTTCAAGTAAATGAACCCAGTGCACGTTTGGTTCATCTTGCACATGCCTAAACAAGAAGTTTGCAATGTCAATCTCAAGTTCCTTAGCTTGACTTCTTGTCATAGGTCCAGAGTCTAAATGATGGAATCCTCGCATCATAAAATCAACTGGATATATCTTCTTTTGTCTATGACTTTGGATGAAATACCATCTAATCTAAAAGGTCATGTTGTTAAAGAGGAGAGTGGTATATACATTTATACATGACAAAGTATTGCCTCATCTAAATGCTGAAGTTGTTGGAGGAAAGAGTGCTTTATTGAGTTATACACTTAAGATATCCTCTCATGTGTGGACTTACCACTAGGGAATAGCAGAAAAAGTAATTCTAATTTTCAAAAGGTGGAAGAGAAGATTTCTTATCTATGATCTCCTTGTCTGGGGCTCTGGGCACCATGATACATCAACATATCATCTATAAGATTAGGCAGTTAGAGGAAAAAGTAGTTTATATCTGTACTCACGTAATAGCTTTAAAATCATTGCTATCTCTTGATTAGCCAACCTTTCATGAAAGTGATCATTACGGAAGCCTTCTAACCTTTTTGTTCATCCTTATTCTGAGAGGCTTATCGTTTGCAATGTAACTATGCAAGTTGATGAGCTTTTCCTCGTACCTTTGCCCTGGGCTTGTCAAACTGTAATTGTTGTTCCTTTTGAGATAGGTATTAGAGTCAAATGATCTGGATAAAGAGAAGCTTGGCATGAAATGCACTGATTGGAACAACCTTTGAACCTTCTTGTTTGCGGATGTCATATTATCATGTTGACCATCCAGAATTCTCTACAGACATGTAGATATTCCATCCAGTTTTTGAATAAATGTTTTGTAACACAAGAAGAACAGCAACTTATTTTATATTGTACTTGACTTTTACTTCTGAAGAATGATTTGTGTATTAACTTCTGAATTTCAATATTCGTTCAGTTCGGAACATGATAAAGTAGCTGTTCTTGTGGATAAGATCACAAGAATGAATTCAGCCTACAGAATCCTTTCTTCGGTGCTCTTGTCTTGCGTTTGTCTTTTACAAATAATGTCTTGTCTTTCTTCATATTCGCAAGATTTTGTACGCATAGAATCTTTCTATTTATTTATTTGTGTTCAAAAGAGGCAACCTATTATTCTTTTGTACACGAGGATGCTTACAGTCTTTGTACTTACAGATTGGAACACTTCTTTATGTTCGTGTTGTTAGTGCAAACACAGGAATGAATCCAGAGCTGTCGTGCATGGATGGTCAGTTATATAAACTTGCCTATATAGTTTGCTGAGCTTCAAGCTGTTTGTACTTCACATTCTAATTTTTAATATCTTGTGTCTCAAACATTCTAACTCCTAAAACCTTTGTCATTTGGTCTATAGTTTCTGGGAAAGCTGCAGAGTTTGGTGCTCTTAAAGATGGCTATATGTTTGACTCATCTACTGGCTTATCACGGATGTAAGAGCAGTTAGATAATTCAGGAAGCTATATAAATTCCCATTATGCAGTCATTTTATTCATATTAGAATCAGTTTTGCATGTTTGACCTATAGTGACTAATTATGCTGGGTATGTGGTGTTGTTGATGATCTATAGTGACTAATTCTCACGTGCTACACTAGGTTGTTGAGTACACCACCATGTCCTGTTCTTGAGGCTCTGGGGAAAAACCTGTCATTTGAGCTAGCGGTGGGTTTAAATGGCCGTGTTTGGGTAAGAATCATGTGACATATCCCTGTTGTGAGCTTATTTTGCTGTTTTCAAGAGATCTGTTACGTTTGACCATTGATCTTATTTGCTCAAGGTAAATGCCGCCTCTCCAGAAACAATTATTCTTGTTGCAAATACACTCATGAAGTCAGAGTCATTATCATCGGTACAACAAAAAATCATGGTGGAGAAGCTACTAAAGAGAGTACAGTAGTAGATAGTGCTTCTGGAACATTTTTTGAACTTATATCGGTGGACTCTTGGAATCATGAATACTTATATTCTGTTAGAGGATGTAACTATGAAGATCAAGTGGAAATGATGGTTAGGATGACCTAAACTATTAGAACATGCATATGGAGTTGTCTATGCTTGATGAATGTGAATGCAGCAAAATCACTACTGCAGTTGGTCCACAATCAATCCTCCTGGATTGCAGCTATACCTTTCCAGATCCAGGAATCCTATAATTTTTTATTGCATGAGTTAAACTTTGGATTACTCTACTGATACATTATGTTTTTGCATTTCTGTGAATCCATTTTGAAGTTCAATTTGTTCATGATCAAATCACACGTTAAATGATGTGTATCATTCTCTTGTACATACCTCTTCTTATCCCTCTTTACTGTTCTGAAGTGCAAGTTTGAAGAATATGTCAAATTCAGGTAAATTGTTCTATTTCTTCCTGTTGTGTTGTCTAGATACTAGAGAAATAAGCACTTCTACTTTCCTTCTGGGTGAGGAAGGAATCGTACCATTTGAGCTGTAGTACGTGGTGTTCAAGTCATTTATATTATATATATGATGGATCAATGAAGAGCTCTTGAAGCTACAGAACTTTAGTCGTAGAATCCTACTAAATATAAACAGCAGCAAGAGCTGGTAACAGATGTTCTGCTTTATCATGTTTTGCTTGTGGTCCTGGTTTGGAAGTGGAAAGGGGTGTGTGTGTTGGGTTGGGGGGGGGGGGGGGGAGAGAACAGACGCTGAGCCGGGGGGAGGAACGGGTTTGGTAGGGGGAGAGGAGGGACCTTGGACTTGTTGCTGAGGGTCTTCAAGGAAGATGAAGAGTGTGTTTGGTTTGTGGTTGTAGTCATGATATTGTTGTTACAGTCATGATAGGTTTGATATTTCATATTTACAGTTGTAAGGTGGAAATAAGATTCTTGTTTTGGTTAGTTATGTAACTTCTTTAATTGATTTATTCGTTCATACTTCCGCTGCTTTCTCAATTTTCTTGCTTCCTTTTAGCCGTAAATTCATGGCAGACATATTTTTGTCTTCTGGCTTTGTCGCATCTATCTATTCCAGGTTTTAGTTTTGCTGTCTCAATTTTCATCCCATTTCCCTGTCCCCATATGTAAAAACATAAATTCCATTTGGAAAAAAAAGGAAAAGTTAATTAAAATATCAACTTTTACGCATAAAACATGAAGATGGGACTCAGATTTTTAATGTCATGCCAATTGTAAAACTTTTGCACAGGGGACTGACCATGGGTTCTTATTTTTCTCCCTGAAAATATGGAGTTTTTAATTGAGCCTTACAACTAGGAATGTTTACTGCTTTTCTATTTTGATTTTTTTATTATTATTGTTTTCACTCTTATTGGTGCTTTCTCGATATTTCTAAATTCCATGATATTTTCTTTTGTTCAATCAACTTTCTGAACGGTAGATCATAGAAACTTACGTGGTCTAATAGTCCAAAGGCTGATTAAACCATTTAATTGGTTTAATGAAAGAAATTCTTGGTTTAAGGAACTTTCTCCCCTTAATTTTTGCCAATTAGTTCCACAATTTTTTTTCTTCTAAAGGGAAATCTGTGAAAAAAATTATAAATCTAGGGGATCTGGTTAATATTGTCAAAATTTGTGTGCAATTGTTATAAGTCTAAATGCAAGTTGTAATAATGAACGAGGTAAAGCTACAAAGCTCCCTCGATGCGTGGGTGCACTGAGAAATTATTCGATTTGATATGGTATTCATTTCAAATTTCATTTTACATGGCGTGAAATTGAGTATATATCCCAACTATGTTTTGTGACTAAACTTCGAATTACAGTTTAATTTAAATCAAAGCAATATATTTCGAATTACGTTTTGATTTCTGCTAGAAAACATTTAAGATAGCTGAAAATAAATGCGACAATAATGTCATTCTCTTTTCCCTCGGATTTGGCCAAGAGATGGTATGGTACCATGAGATTTCTTCTTCTCTTAAATTTTGTGAGACAATTTTGAATATCAGGTTGTTCATGGCCTTAAATGATGCATTATTCTCTTGTATGTAACATTTCTTATTAGAGTTACTTACGTTTTTTTATCTAAATTTTTCGAGTTGTCAAACAAAACATTCAAAACTTTTGAAATCACTTGCACAAACTATCCATGTTAGTCGTTAAGATGTCGCTAACTTGATTTCCAAATCGTCGTTATTATACAAAATAGATATTTAGTACAACTAATTAAAAAAATTTAAATGACCATTGTAACTTTTGAAGATTTAGATATTTTGTGTAATAACTCAAAACATTTGGATAGAACAAGTAACTAACTCTTTCTTATTACCCTCCTTTTCAGTCAATTAGGTTTCTCGTTTAATGTTCTTTTTGGCCCTTGGCCTCAGGTCGGCGTGCCTGTAGCCTCATGATATTGTAGGGGAGAAGCAACAAGTAGAATACAACACCTACAAGGATCAACTTCAAGACAACCAACCAAAATGCTCTACCAATTCACCACAATTGATTCACCAAGCAAATATCAATCACACACCAAAACCTCAAACAAATTATTCAAGATAAAGCTTCAAACAACACAAGAGATTTATACGTGGAAAAACCTCTTCAATGTGAAGGATAAAAAACCACGGGACTTGTTAGGAGTCCACCCTTCTTTTTCTCTTATTTTGAAATTGAGGATAAAAACACCCAAATCAGTCTACAAGGATGTTACAGCCCACCAACAACAACATACATAAGAGACAACAATTGAGAGGAACAAAAATTGCAGAAATTTCACCAAAAATCCTGTCTGACACCAGCAGCGATTAAAACCGATTCAGGGCTCGGATTGAAATTCTGAACGGTCAGAATGTAGCCCTGTGTGTTCCGAAGAAGCTGACCAAATTTCAGCTAAATCCAACGGTTAGATCTCCGGCGATCGTCAAAGAAGCGAAGGCTGCCCAGAAAATCTGCACCTGCGCGAAATTTCTTTCTCTCTCTCTGTTTTTCTGCCTCACCCTCAGATGTTCTACAGTGAACACATCCAGCCTTTAAAAGACACATTTTCAAGGGTTGCTCAAACACATTTGGGTCTCACAAAATAAGTGATTGGTCTATCATTTACAAAATATCCAATAATAAATGGACTGGACTAATGCCCCAACAATCTCCCCCTCCAATCCAATTTGGGGAAGAACATACGTAAAGCTCATCAAAAGGACATGCCTGCAAGCTTGGAACAAAATTCAAGCTTGCTTCCAGGAACTACTTTTGTCAACATATCAGCACCATTCTTATTGGTGTGAATCTTCTTCAACTTCATTAGTTGCTCTTCAATGACATCACGCAACCAATGATATCTTACATCAATATGCTTCGTGCGGGCATGATACATGCTGTTTTTGCTCAAATCCATAGCACTTTGACTATCACAAAACACAACATACTCACTTTGCTTCAAACCTAACTCTTGAAAGAAACGTTTCAACCAAAGCATTTCTTTACATGCTTCCACAGCTGCTATATATTCTGCCTCAGTAGTAGACAATGCTACACACTTCTGTAGCTTGGATTGCCATGAAATGGCTCCCCCTGCAAATTTGAACAAGTAACCTGAGGTAGACCTTCTGTTATCAAGATCACTAGCCATGTCAGCATCTGTAAATCCCTCAAGAATAGGCTCACCACCTCCAAAACACAAACTCAATTTTGAGGTGCCATGCAAATATCTCAAGATCCACTTTACAGCTTCCCAGTGAATCGTGCCTGGATTAGCCAAGAATCTGCTAACCAAACCAACAACATGTGCTATATCCGGTCTTGTGCACACCATAGCATACATCAATGAACCAACAGCAGAGGAGTAAGGAATATGTGACATACTTTCCTTCTCTTTCTCGGTAGTAGGACAACACCGCTTGCTCAACTTGAAATGACTTGCAAGTGGTGTATTAACTGGCTTGGCATTCTTCATATTGAACCTTTCAAGCACCCGTTCAATATACGTCTCTTGTGACAACCAAAGCTTACCAGCTTTTCTATCACGAACAATTTCAATGCCAAGAATTTGTTTTGCAGGACCCAAATCTTTCATATCAAAGGACTTTGACAAATCCTCTTTGATGAGGATCAAGGGTCCGATGAGGATCAAGGGCCCCATCAAGAGGTCAAAGGTCCTATAACAAGAAGGAGGGCAAGGGAACTTTGTCATCAAGTTGCCACCTTCTTGTACAAGCATGTTCAAGATGAACCTAAGACTCCTTGGGTTCATTTCATTGAACCTTCAACTTGAGCATGTATCACATGCACGTCTACATTCTTGTTTTTGAATTTTATCTTGTGTCTTGTGATCTTTGTTCTATGTCTTTTCTTTGTAGGTAAATTAGGTACATGAAATGTTTGAAGAGAATGTTTGAAGAGAATGTTTCAAGAGAATGTTTCAAGAGAATGTTTCAAGAGAATGTTTGAAGAGAATGTTTCAAGAGAATATTCGAAGAGAATGTTTGTCTATGCTAAGACAAATTCAAAGGTGTCCAAGATAGAATCTCTTGATCAAGTTGAAATCATCTCCATTATCCATAAGAAGGGGGGGGGGGGGCGGCCACTTTAAAGTGAAGCAAGATATCTTACTTGAATTTGAACTTGAAGATAAATTTGAATTCAAATTCAACCATAATTTGAATTCAAGTTTCAAATTTGAGACTTAAAGTTCAAAAGGATTTCAGCCTAATCTACATCCACTCCAACGAAGTCACACGCCAACATGAAGTCTTCACACGCCAATTTTTGAAGCAAAGATGAGATGGGGATTCAAATTTGAATCCAAGTTTAAAATTCAAGTTCAAGTTAAACTCAATCTCCAACCAGCATTTGAATTCAACATCTCAACCAATTGAAGACATCTCACATGCCTAGATAAGCATCCACACGCCACTTGAAGATCAAAAAGGATGGGATTATAATTCAAAGATTGAATTCAAGTTTGAAGTCAAATTGAATCCAATCTTCAACTAGCCTTTGAATGCAAAGTCAACCACATCTCCAACGCCAATTTCAGCATCTCCAACGCCAAGTTCATCACCAAACATGACTAGATTCATTGAAGATAACATCTTTCAAGCATTTCAAGTTTAGCTAGAATTATCTTAGTTCAAATTTTCAAGCAAAAGTTCAAATTTAAACATTTGTTAGATAGCTTTATTTTGAATTATCTCTAGCCATTTCAAGCTAAAGGGGGACGTTTCTTAGGCCTATAAATAGACCCCTTTGGCTGATTGTAAACTCACCTTTGCAATGAATAATAATTCTTGATATTTTCTTCACTTTGAGTGATACTTTGTTTTCTTGGTTTTGCATTAAAAACCTAAGTTAAGATCCTTCAAAGTTGAGCGATTTGAAGGTATTGCCATTGCTAAAAGGTGCCGTCCAGGAGGGCCTTCTTGGTTTGCCTGATCAACGACCATCTTATAGTGTTGGTCTTGCTCGTTGTCCACACGTTTGATCACTAAGGAAGCAAGGGGAAGTTTACTTCTTTGTGCCTAACCCTTTGTGAAGGACGTTTGGAAGGTGGAATTGTTGGAGCCCACGAGTTGCACGCATCAAATTGGTATCAGAGCCAGGTTACTCTATTCCACCATCTATCATTTCCTTTTTGTTTGAGTCTAGTCATTTCAATTTCAGTTGAGTCCTTCTTCTACTCCTCACTCTGCATGTCTTGCATTTCATACAAAAAAAACAAACAAAAACGCCCACATTACTGCAATTTTCTTTTCATCATTCAAGTGTCCTTTCCTTTATTTCCTCTCATATCACAATCTGATTTTCGAGTCATTCAAACTTGAACACATTAGGGTTCGTTGCATTTTAGGTTACATTCAGCTTTCTTTAAAATAGTCCAACCATCAGCCTATAAAGCTACCTCGGTTTCAAATCATCTTGTTGCTACCGAAGCTTTTAGTTGGTGATGATTGTATGCATCTTATGATTCGCATTGTGATTGATTTCATGCTTTAAGACAAGCAGTCATACGTGTGTTTGCCTTCCCGAACCATTTTCAAAACCCTAATTCCATCACCCCACCCCACGGCCCAACCAACCCCACCCCAACCCAACCTTAAAACGCACCCACCTGGTCCCAAACAACTCTATTTACACCCCAAACAAAAAGCCCCAATCCAATTTACCCAAAAACAATCAGATTCTAAAGATCCCAATTCATTCAAATAAACCCTAACCCTAGAATTTGAATTTTGCTCAAATTCTGTCCTAGACCAACCAATATCCGAATTGGCCACACCAATCATCAATTACCAACCCAAATAGTCAATTTACAACATCCGTTCCATTCCTACAACTACATTCCACAAAACCCCAAAACGTTCAAAAACCACCCTAAATCAAAAAAAAACCTAACCCTAACCCCTATTCGGCCTTACCCAATTTCCATCACCTTCCAAGGTCAATTTTGTTGCAAGTCCAAGATACACATTGCATTTTAAATACATTGCACTATTCTGTCTAAAAACGCAAGTGCTAAGCGCAAACAAGTGAAATTCCAATTCTGCCCTTAGTAAAAAAAAAGGAGAATCTGAATCTTGCTCAATTGAAATAGCAAGGAAGAAAAAGAAAAACAAAAAGAACAAGAGCAAAGAAAACGGGCAAAACGTTTGTGCATTGCGTGGAAAATTTTTTGGTACGACTTGCAAACCTTGGATACCATATTACCCACTTTCCCGTTCCCTATACCCAATTCTCCAACTCTTGATCTTCTTGAACCAATCACACATTTGGTTGCTCAATTGTTGCATGACTTGAACCATTTTGTGGATAGTAAGTGCATAGAATCAAAATTAACTAAAGATTGCCCACGGCAACCCTTAGTTCATCTTTGGTTCAGCCTTATACATCAACTTTGGTTGCTTATTTTCTTTGAATCTTAGTAGAAAGTTCAAGTTTGAATTCATTTCAATTGATTCTACTTTGATACTAATTGGTGCAACTTGAAAGCAAAAGGGAAGAAACAAACGGAGAACATTGTGGTTTGAAGAAGCCTTGGCAATACACTTCCTTATTGATCACTTTGAAACTTCTTAACTTCAGGTTATCCAAGAACCAAAGTGGTAAGAGAGTGGAAAGAGTCGAAATCGGAGTGTCCATAGCTTATTTTTTTTACTAATCCCTTAACGTTTGTTTGTCTTTGTGTTAGTTTGCTTCTTTCTTTTTTTTCCTTTGTTTTCGTTCAATTCCTTAGGTACAATGGCCAGCAGCAATTCCGCATCTAGCAAGTCTAAAGGAGCCGAAACTGTTGACAATACTCAACAACAAATGCTGGAAATGCTTAAGAAACTCATGCACGACAATGAGATAATTAAGCATCGCTTGGAAGATGTGGAGCGAAGCTACAAAACGAGTGATGGCCAAGGAACAAGCAGGGCCGTTCCACCACCACAACCAAGGCGCCATCCTCCGGAAGAAGTTGAGGACGATAACATTCGACCCCCCACACACCGAAGCGAGACGGTTTGCTCCCCCTACACAAGCAAGAAGGTACGCTCCAAGAAGGTACAATGATGATTACATACCCTTTGAGCATGATGATTATGACTTTGATGACCACCATCCTCGTGGTTACCAAAGACGCCAAAATCCCCTTTTCCCGCAAGATGACGATTTTCTCAAAACCAAAATAAGTATTCCCACGTTTTATGGTAAAAGTAATGCAGAGGAATATTTAGAATGGGAAACGAAAGTGGATTTGATCTTTTCTTGTACCAATTATAGTGAATTGCAAAAAGTGAGGTATGCTTCCATTGAATTTTCTGGTTATGCACTTAATTGGTGGACGAATTTGTGTCGAAATAGAACTAAGACAAGACAACCCCCAATCGCCACTTGGGAAGAAATGAAGTTTGAAATACGACAACGTTTTATTCCAAACAATTATGAGAGTTCTATTTTTACAAGCTTGCATAACTTACGTCAAGGTTCCAAAAGTGTAGACGAGTACTATAAAGAGTTAGAAATTTTGTTGGAAAGGTCTAACTTGCAGGAACCTGAAGAGGCCACCAAAGCTCGTTTCTTACATGGTTTAAACAGGGAGATTGCGCAAAGGGTTGATCTTCAACCTTATCTCGACCTCACCACCATGGTACATATGGCTGAAAAGATTGAAGCACAATTAAAGGTACGTAACTCCTCCAATTTCAATTCCAATTATCGTACTAATCAATCTTCATCAAGATTTCACAGCAAGCCTTCAGGAACAGGAAGTTCACGGCCTACAGGAGGCCAAGCACGTGACCAAGGTGCGTCACAAAGAATGGACAATCGTGTGCAATCCACACAAAGGAGAGACGAACGCACCCAACAAAAGGCTCCTGCCGGAAATCCTTCGGATTCCTCAAACAGGTTTAGAGACATTAAATGTTATAAATGTCAAGGACGTGGTCACATAGGAAAAGAATGTCCCAATTCAAAAAGAATCATGTTAATTGAAGAGACAAACGAATATGTGTCCGAGTCCGAGCATGAAAACGAGTCTGAGCATGATAATGAAATTGAACCTGAAGAGGACCTAGGCACATTAGATGATTTTGACACTAAAGAGTTTCTTGTTGTGCGTAGAGCTTTAAATGCATATCCGAAATTAGATGATCACGAACAACATAGAGAAAACATTTTCCATATTCATTGCATGATAAATGGTAAAGTGTGCACCATGATCATTGATTCCGGTTCTTGTGCGAATGTGGCTAGCATCGAATTAGTAAGAAAACTGAATTTGCCTATGACTAATCATCCGCACCCTTACAAACTTGCATGGCTAAATGACTGCGGTGAAGTTAGCGTAAGTAAACAAGTTTTCATTTCTCTTAGCATTGGTAGTTACAAAGATGATGTTTTATGTGATGTCGCCCCAATGCATGCTAGTCATATCTTACTTGGTAGGCCATGGAAATTTGATAGACATGTGACATATGATGGTTATTTGAATCGTTATTCTTTCAAATTGAATGGCAAATTGTACAAACTGCATGCACTTCCACCACACAAAGTCCACGAGGATCACCAACGCATGTCCAAGTCTAGAGCCGATCCTAAGGAAAAAGAAGCCGAGAGAAAATTCGTGGAGTGTATGAAAAGTGAGAACAAAAAAAATGAGAGCAAGGGAAAAGAGGTAATGCCCCTAAGTGTCAACGAGTCCAAAAAGAAGTGTGGGTATTTCGCAAAGAAAAGAGAGGTTACACGTGCACTTTATAACAACCAAACTGTCTTCATCATCATTCCAAAGTCGTGTCAACTTGCCCTTGAAGAACTCCCACCAAACTTACCTACCTCAGTTGCGTCCCTTATCCAAGAATATGAAGTTCTATTTCCTTCTGAACCACCATCCGGATTACCACCCATTAGAGGGATAGAACACCAAATCGACTTTGTCCCAGGAGCCGTGTTACCCAATCGCCCAGCCTATCGAGCAAACCCCGAAGAAACCAAAGAAATCCAAAGGCAAGTAGAGGAGCTCCTAGCTAGTGGACAAATCCGAGAGAGTCTGAGCCCATCTGCCGTCCCCGTCATTTTAGTACCCAAAAAGGATGGAACGTGGAGAATGTGTATCGATTGCCGAGCCATAAACAAGATTACCGTCAAGTATAGGTACCCCATACCTAGGCTAGACGATATGTTAGACATGTTGCACGGATCCAAATTCTTCACCAAAATCGACCTTAATCAAGGGTACTTCCAGGTACGCATTCGAGAAGGGGACGAATGGAAGACTGCATTCAAAACCAAGTTTGGGCTCTATGAGTGGTTAGTGATGCCCTTCGGGCTCACCAACGCCCCTAGTACCTTTATGAGGCTAATGAATGAAGTCTTACATGCGTTCATAGGACGCTTTGTCTTTGTCTATTTCGATGATATCCTAATCTATTCCCACACCATAGAAGATCATCTTGACCACATTAGAGCCGTTTTTGAAAAGCTTAAGCAAGAACAACTTTACGCCAACTTTAAGAAGTGCTCTTTGTGTTTAGAACGCGTAGTTTTTCTAGGCTTTGTCATTTCGGCTGAGGGAGTAGAGATGGATGAGGAAAAGGTTAGGTCAATTGTGGAGTGGCCTACACCTAAGAATGTAGGGGAAGTTCGCAGTTTTCATGGACTAGCCAGCTTTTATAGACGCTTTGTCAAAGATTTTTCTTCCATAGCTGCACCCCTAAACGAAATTGTAAAAAAAGATGTGCCTTTTAGGTGGGAAGAGCCACAACAACAGGCATTTGATGAACTCAAACGTAGGCTGACCACTGCACCCATACTTAGACTACCAAATTTTGACGAGACCTTTGAGATCGAGTGTGATGCAAATGGAGTGGGTATAGGCGCAGTTTTAACCCAAAGTAAGAAACCCATAGCCTATTTTAGCGAAAAGTTGAAAGGAGCAGCATTGAATTACTCTACCTACGATAAGGAACTTTATGCCCTTGTGAGATCCCTACAAACTTGGCAACACTACCTTCAACCTAAAGAGTTTGTGATCCACACTGACCACGAAAGCCTTAAGTATCTGAAAGGACAGGGAAAGTTGAACAAAAGACATGCCAAATGGGTAGAGTTCATAGAACAATTCCCTTACGTGAATAAGTACAAACAAGGAAAGGATAATATAGTTGCCGATGCACTCTCTAGGAGATACACGTTAGTGACTACATTATCTTCACGTTTCTTAGGATTTGAATCACTTAAGGACTTGTACCCCAATGACCATGACTTTGGCACCATTTTCGAGGCATGTAAAGAAGCACCATTTGGGAAATTTTACATACATGAGGGATATCTTTTCAAAGAACAAAAGCTGTGCGTTCCCCAATCATCCCTACGAGAAGCATTGACCAGAGAAGCCCATGGGGGAGGTTTAATGGGTCATTTCGGAGTGTTCAAAACCCTTGAGACTCTTAAAGAACATTTCTATTGGCCCCACATGAGAGTAGACGTCGAGAGGTTGTGTGGTAATTGCATCACCTGCAAACAAGCCAAATCCAAGTCCCAACCACATGGCCTTTACACGCCTTTACCCGTCCCTGATTCCCCTTGGATTGACATTTCTATGGACTTTGTTTTAGGACTTCCTAGGTCTCGGGGAGGACGCGATAGCATTTATGTTGTGGTCGATCGATTTTCAAAAATGACACATTTCGTAGCATGTAGAAAAGTTGATGATGCCACACATGTTGCTGATTTGTTCTTCAAAGAAATTGTTAGATTGCATGGCATGCCACGTACAATTGTAAGTGATAGAGATACGAAATTCTTGAGTCATTTTTGGCGTGTTTTGTGGGCTAAACTTGGTACACAATTGTTGTTTTCCACCACCGCACACCCACAAACTGATGGACAAACTGAAGTCGTTAATCGTACTCTTTCTCAACTTTTGCATGCCATTTTGCAAAAACACATTAAACATTGGGAAGATTGTTTACCATATATCGAATTTGCATATAATAGGAGTGTCCATCACGGTACTTTGCATAGTCCATTTGAAATCGTGTATGGCTTTAATCCCTTGTCTCCCATTGATTTGATTCTTATTCCCGTGCATGAACGCTCTAGTCTTGATGGTAAATAAAAAGCGGACAACATAAAGAAACTGCATGAACAAGTTAAAACACAACTAGAAAAGAAAAACAAAGCTTATGAAAGACGAGCTAACAAACATCGGAAAAGAGTTGTGTTCAAACCTGGAGATTTAGTGTGGTTACATTTGCGTAAAGAAAGATTTCCCAATGAAAGAAAGTCAAAATTGTTGCCTCGCGGAGATGGACCCTTTAAAGTATTGAAACGCATAGGTGACAATGCATACATCCTCGATCTTCCCGATAGGTATGGTTCAGTTTCACCTACTTTTAATGTTGCTGATCTCACCCCTTTCAACGATGACCTTTTTGATTCGAGGACGAATCCTTTTGAGGAGGGGGGGATTGATGAGGATCAAGGGTCCGATGAGGATCAAGGGCCCCATCAAGAGGTCAAAGGTCCTATAACAAGAAGGAGGGCAAGGGAACTTTGTCATCAAGTTGCCACCTTCTTGTACAAGCATGTTCAAGATGAACCTAAGACTCCTTGGGTTCATTTCATTGAACCTTCAACTTGAGCATGTATCACATGCACGTCTACATTCTTGTTTTTGAATTTTATCTTGTGTCTTGTGATCTTTGTTCTATGTCTTTTCTTTGTAGGTAAATTAGGTACATGAAATGTTTGAAGAGAATGTTTGAAGAGAATGTTTCAAGAGAATGTTTCAAGAGAATGTTTCAAGAGAATGTTTGAAGAGAATGTTTCAAGAGAATATTCGAAGAGAATGTTTGTCTATGCTAAGACAAATTCAAAGGTGTCCAAGATAGAATCTCTTGATCAAGTTGAAATCATCTCCATTATCCATAAGAAGGGGGGGGCGGCCACTTTAAAGTGAAGCAAGATATCTTACTTGAATTTGAACTTGAAGATAAATTTGAATTCAAATTCAACCATAATTTGAATTCAAGTTTCAAATTTGAGACTTAAAGTTCAAAAGGATTTCAGCCTAATCTACATCCACTCCAACGAAGTCACACGCCAACATGAAGTCTTCACACGCCAATTTTTGAAGCAAAGATGAGATGGGGATTCAAATTTGAATCCAAGTTTAAAATTCAAGTTCAAGTTAAACTCAATCTCCAACCAGCATTTGAATTCAACATCTCAACCAATTGAAGACATCTCACACGCCTAGATAAGCATCCACACGCCACTTGAAGATCAAAAAGGATGGGATTATAATTCAAAGATTGAATTCAAGTTTGAAGTCAAATTGAATCCAATCTTCAACTAGCCTTTGAATGCAAAGTCAACCACATCTCCAACGCCAATTTCAGCATCTCCAACGCCAAGTTCATCACCAAACATGACTAGATTCATTGAAGATAACATCTTTCAAGCATTTCAAGTTTAGCTAGAATTATCTTAGTTCAAATTTTCAAGCAAAAGTTCAAATTTAAACATTTGTTAGATAGCTTTATTTTGAATTATCTCTAGCCATTTCAAGCTAAAGGGGGACGTTTCTTAGGCCTATAAATAGACCCCTTTGGCTGAGTGTAAACTCACCTTTGCAATGAATAATAATTCTTGATATTTTCTTCACTTTGAGTGATACTTTGTTTTCTTGGTTTTGCATTAAAAACCTAAGTTAAGATCCTTCAAAGTTGAGCGATTTGAAGGTATTGCCATTGCTAAAAGGTGCCGTCCAGGAGGGCCTTCTTGGTTTGCCTGATCAACGACCATCTTATAGTGTTGGTCTTGCTCGTTGTCCACACGTTTGATCACTAAGGAAGCAAGGGGAAGTTTACTTCTTTGTGCCTAACTCTTTGTGAAGGACGTTTGGAAGGTGGAATTGTTGGAGCCCACGAGTTGCACGCATCACTCTTTCAACCTGCGAATCATCTCAACATCTTGTCCCACTATCAGCATATCATCAACATACAAGCAAAGGATAATGAAGTTACCTTCAGAGAACTTTCTAAAATAAACACAAGGATCTGCAGAAGTCCGCTTGTACCTTAGTACTCATAAAGGAATCAAACTTGCGGTACCATTGCCTTGGTGCCTGCTTAAGTCCATAGAGACTCTTTTTCAACTTGCAAACAAAATTCTCCTTACCTTTGACTTCAAATCCTTCTGGCTGCTCCATGTAAATCTCCTCATGCAAATCACCATGTAAGAAAGCAGTTTTTACATCAAGTTGTTCAATTTCAAGATCCAAACTGGCAGCTAGTCCCAAAATTATACGAATGGAAGTCATCTTCACTACTGGTGCAAAAATCTCATCAAAGTCGATGCCTTTCTTCTGGTGGCATCCCCTCACCACTAGTCTTGCCTTCCGCCTCACTAGCTTATGCCCATCTTTCTTGTTCTTAAACAACCACCTGTTCTTCAAGACTTTCTTATCTTTTGGACGCTTCACCAAGTCATATGTTTTATTCTTCTTTAAAGAATCCATCTCCTCTTGCATAGCCTTGAGCCAATGGTCTTTGTCTGGATGTGACAACACCTCTTGAAGGCTCTCAGGCTCCCCCTCATCTGTGATTAGGATATACTCAGAACTAGGATAAAGTCTTGAAGGTTGTCGAACTCGGATTGACTTTCTAAGTGTTTGCTCTTCCACCTGTGGGCTGAATTGCTCCCCCTGATTAGAAGACTCTCCATGTTCAATATCTACATCTTCATTTTCAGGTTGTGGTACAACAACTTCTGGTTGTACTTCTTCAACATGGTCATGTTCATGAATGGTGTCATGACCATCCTCGGGAGCATCACCTGTTTGTTGATCATCTGGAACAGAAATAGGAGACATATCAATAGCATCATGAGAGAAATCAGTAGAATAAGTCTTACCAGCACCTAAGAGATGAAAACCCATCTCGTGCTCATAAAAGACAACGTCTCTACTCCTCACAACTTTTTGCTTTGCTGGATCATAAAGTCTGTAACCAAACTCTTCATCACCATATCCAACAAACACACAAGGAGAAGTCTTGAAATCAAGCTTCAATCTCTGTTCCTTCGGCACATGCATGAAAGCCTTGCATCCAAACACCCTCAAATGAGAATAAGAGGGATCTTTCTCGAACCAAACCCTCTCAGGAATCTCAAACTCCAAAGGAACTGATGGTGTTCTATTTATCAAGTACACAGCGGTTCCAACCGCTTCTCCCCAAAACGACTTAGGAAGATTGGACATCCTAAGCATACATATCACTTTTTCGACAATAGTTCTGTTCATCCTCTCGGAAACACCATTGTGTTGTGGAGTACCATGTTCTGTTCTTTCATACCGGATACCATATCTTGAGCAATATGCTTTAAACTCATTTGAAGTGTATTCACCTCCATTATCAGTTCGGAGACGCTTCAATTTGCAATCTGACTCCCTTTCTACCATGGCATGAAACTTCTGAAAGATACCAAACACTTCGCTTTTGTTCTTCATCATATAAACCTAAGTTCTCCGAGTAGCATCATCAATAAAAGTAACAAAGTATTTGTTACCACCAAGTGATTCCACCTCTATGGGACCACACACATCAGAGTAGACCAACTCAAGCTTCACTTTCTTTCTTGTGGATCTCCTCGGAAAAGAAACTCTATGTTGCTTTCCTGCTAAGCAATGATCACAAGGGTCAAGAGAGATGGTAACATCAACAGGAATAAGAGACTTACCAGCCAGCAACTTTATACCCTTCTCACTGACATGCCCCAATCTTCGGTGCCATAAGTTAGGTGAAGTTTTCTCCTCAACAGCATTCAACTCACTAGTACACACTTTCAAGTGTGTCTTATACAAGGTGCAGCAGAGTTTGCCACGAGCAACAGTCAAGGAACCCTTAGACAATTTCCATTTACCCTCACCAAAAGTGTGCTTGTAACCTTCTTGATCAAGTACATTAGCAGACAATAAATTGAGGCATAAATCTGGAATGTGGCGAACATCTCTCAATGTCAAATAGCACCCAACACTGGTTTGTACTCGAATATCTCCAATTCCAACAATACTTGCTGAACTCTGGTTTCCCATCTTCACACTACCAAAATCTCCAGCTCGGTAGTCAATAAAGTACTCCTTAACAGGAACACAATGATAAGAAGCCCCAGTATCTACAAGCCATTCAGAATCGGAATTGTCAACATGACAACAATCCCCAGTAGTACAAATCAAAGAAACAGAATCATCTGAAGTAGAAGCTGTCGCAGCTGTATTCTTGTCCTCACCCTCTTTGTGATGATCATTTTTCTTCTTTTGCTGATCTCTTTTCAACTTATAGCAAAATTTTTGAATATGGCCAGGCTTGCTACAATAGTGACATATCGTGGGTCTGAAACTATTGATATCTTGAAAGTCACTTAGATGCTCTGAAACTGACTTCCCTGGCTTCAACTTGAGATTAACAAGTCTCTTAATCAACGAGGCCTTGTTATGAGCAGTCTTTCTTTCATAAAGACCCTCCAATTTTCTCCACAACTCAAGTGGCTCATTCTCTCGGGACACATGATTGAATATGCTAATGTCAATCCACTGTCTAATTGTTTCCAATGTCTTTCTCTTTAGCTTTTCCCATTCTTTATCCGACATCTTCTCGGGTTTAGTGGGCGTGTCATCTTTCTTGGTTTTATCCACATCAATTGGGTCAAATAGATCTTTACAGTATAGCAAATCTTCCATCATTGGACGCCAAATGGAATAATTGGTTGTTGTCAATTTAACCATAGAATGATTTCCAGATTCCATATATACAGTTTAACCAAATTCTCTGATACCAGTTGTAGGGGAGAAGCAACAAGTAGGATACAACACCTACAAGGATCAACTTCAAGACAACCAACCAAAATGCTCTACCAATTCACCACAATTGATTCACCAAGCAAATATCAATCACACACCAAAACCTCAAACAAATTATCCAAGATAAAGCTTCAAACAACACAAGAGATTTATACGTGGAAAAACCCCTTCAATGTGAAGGATAAAAAACCACGGGACTTGTTAGGAGTCCACCCTTCTTTTTCTCTTATTTTGAAATTGAGGGTAAAAACACCCAAATCAATCTACAAGGATGTTACAGCCCACCAACAACAACATACATAAGAGACAACAATTGAGAGGAACAAAAATTGCAGAAATTTCACCAAAAATCCCGTCTGACACCAGCAGCGATTAAAACCGATCCAGGGCTCGGATTGAAATTCTGAACGGTCAGAATGTAGCCCTATGTGTTCCGAAGAAGCTGTCCAAATTTCAGCTAAATCCAACGGTTAGATCTCCGACGATCGTCAAAGAAGCGAAGGCTGCCCAGAAAATCTGCACCTGCGCGAAATTTCTTTCTCTCTCTCTCTGTTTTTCTGCCTCACCCTCAGATGTTCTACAGTGAACACATCCAGCCTTTAAAAGACACATTTTCAAGGGTTGCTCAAACACATTTGGGTCTTACAAAATAAGTGATTGGTCTATCACTTACAAAATGTCCAATAACAAATGGACTGGACTAATGCCCCAACAGATATATGATATATACTGTTTTTTTTCCCTTTTTTCTGTATTAATATATATATATATATATATATGTGATGGAATAAGGTGCCCAGGAAATGGTGCATAGCATAACGAAAAGCACGCAGATGATGAACTGTATTTGCTATTGAAATTTTGATTAATTAGAGTTTTGATCCTTATTGATGTTGTATTTTTAAGCTTATCAGTATAAATTTGATGTCGTTTCCTTCTATTGACATGGATACGCATTTATCCTATACTTTGTGCAAGAGACTGTTTTTGTGGGCCGAATTTGTGACCTCAAAGTCAGAAATCAGCAACCTTACCAGTTGCTTCAAGACCCGTCTTCCACTGTTCGCCTTATATAAAACACTTTTAAGGAAAAAATTCGATGTGTCAAGCATTGGATTTATAATATGTATGATGGATCAAGCAAGAGAAACCAAAGCTTGAGAAGTATAGTAACAAAACCCAAGTACATATAGCAGCAACAAGACCTGGTAACACTAGTTCTTCTTAACCTTGCTTTGGTTGCGGCCCTGTGCCGAAAGGAGTAGGGGGTGGGTGGGGGCTGGGAAAAGACTCTGGACCCAGGGGAGGAGGGGGAGGGTTGGAAGGAACCAGGGACCTTGGACTAGCTGCTGGAGGGTCTTCCAAGTACATAAACTCATTGCCTAAGTATCCTTCTCTAGGGCCTATTGCAGCTGGGTCTTCAATTTCTTCTGCGCCTGTAATAGGTACAAACATGTACATTATTTATATGCTTAAGTTCAATATGTTAATTAGGAAGCAAAGCCTTTTTTTCCGTTAACCGATTCTACATAGTGAAAAAATGTTTAAACATGGTTTCTGTAAGTCTTCTAGCACTCATTAATCACAAAGGTTAACCCACTGTTTAAGTCTACAATACAAAAAATAGTCGAGAAATAAATAAATAAATAATGCAAGAAAATCGTTCCAGACACCTTTGGCTAATGTTTTAAACTGTAGAACGAATTGTGAAAGTTTTTAGATTATAGGTTACTAAGTCGATCATTATTAGATTGCTATAAAACTGTAGCATAATTATTATGTCATGTATATATGCATACATAGACAGATATGTATATATGTATGAGTGTATTTATTTACTTTTGGTGTTAGCGTACACAAATAAATGCCACTTTAACACACATGCACACGCATAAATACACACTCGGATATATTTTAAATTGCGGTATAAATAGTTAATTCAAATCAGCATTTATATGTAGGCGTTTATATATATGTACATACATATATACTTGCGTGTGGGTGTGCATTGAAAATATTGTTAACTTCTAATTTAAAAATTGAGAGTTTATATTTACATTGACGATATTGAACTAATAAGGTCAAACAAACCTTGAATAGATTAGTAGTTTACTGAGGGGCTCTTAAGCTTAAAAACTGTTTAGGTTTTAGGTCTAACCAAATCGTCCAGGTCAGTCTGAATTTTGAAATATCCCTTCTAGCAATAAGTTCACACACAAAATGAAGAAGTGGATAAGGATTATACTTACAGTGATGAAGGTGAAGGAGGGTCAGAGCAATCACACAAAGAACAACGGCTTTGTACATGGCTCTTTCCTCAGGAATGGCCATTTGCATTGATGTAAGTGAATCACATAACTAAACAAGCAAAATAATTTATAGTTGTAATATGGGAATAAAATTGTAGGTTTGGTTTGTTACAAATGAGTTCTTTAATTTAATTAATTTACTCATGCTTCTGCTGTTTTATCTGATTTATGCTTTCTTTTAGCCCTAAATTCATGGAACACATATTTCGTCTTCTATTTCTCGCATCCGTCTAATCCAAAACGGGTAATACGTGCCGCACGGCATAGTTCATTCGGTATTCGAGTTGAAAAATTGCTCCAATAAAGATCGCAGGTTTGAACCAGATACGAAGTGTGGGTGGAATACTGATGTTTGGGTCAGTAATGGCAATACCATTGTATTCGCCCCAATCGGGTTAAAGAGTTGTTGACACAGTTCGCAGTAGACACCTTGTGGGAGTTCTGACAATACGTTACTAACTTAGGAGGCTGTTGAACTTCTGATTTACATCCTCTAACTAGTTCTATGGCCCTGAAACAGTGAAGACCTTCGGTACCAGGAATTTAGTCTTTTGCTCAAACAAACAATTGTTACGTGGTGTCATGCCTAGTCTTGCCTGCACTAAGGACAATAAAATTTATTGCTTAAAGACGTAGAAACCGTTCTTGTCTGCTACTGTTGCACGTTTGACATGCGTGCGTGCCCTCACACACACACACATATATACGAAAAACATTTAGGTCTAGCGGTTGAGTAGCATTTATCCCATTTCTAGGTCTCGAGTTCGATTCCCCTCCCCAAACTTAATATATATATATATGTGTGTGTATGTATATATATATATATATATATATATATATGTATATAGCGAAAAACCTTTAGGTTTAGCGGTTGAGTAGCATTTATCTTAACCCAGGGTCTCGAGTTCGATTCCCCTCCCCAATTTTTTTTAAAAATATATATATGTATATATATATATATGTATATATATATGTATATATATATATATGTATATATATATATGTATATATATATATATGTATATATATATATATGTGTGTGTATATATATATATATATATATGTATATATATATATATGTATATATATATATATATGTGTGTGTATATATATATATATATATATATATATATATATATATATATATATATATATATATGCACAGATTATTTGAAGAGCCAAATAATTCACCACATGATGCACCGGATGATCCAGATGTTTTTCAAGTATCGGATTCAGATGCAGATCAAATGACTCAGATAGTGCACACAGACATGGCCTCACGGTCACAATTTCAGCAACAAATGCAGGAGTCTTTAGATGCAATAAAAAGCCGTCTATATGCAAGAAGACAACGTTCTTCTTGCGTTGATGATTCACACCAAAGTACCACTGGTACATCACATGATGGATTTATACCAGTTGCACCAAGACGGCGGCGTCGTCGTAAGCATGAATTGCCACCCAGGCCGCCTTCTACAGTTATGACCAGAAGTGCTTCTCGTATGGGTCACTATTCTTCAAACACGTTACCATGAATGCGCTCACGTGGAATGTAAGAGGGACCCGAACCTCATTACAGCGCCTCATTACGTTACTCCGTCAGACGCATGTTGATCTTCTTATTCTCATTGAACCAAAACAACGCTCCGCAAAACTCACCTCTTACCGATTGAAATTAGGTTTCACCAATGCTTTGGAAACATGCTAAGGTAATATCTGGATATTCTGGGCTTCTTCGCTTTTGAGATTTTTAGATGTGCAGCATGGAGCCCAAACCTCGCATTTATCCTTCGTGCACATACCTACCCAGCAGTCTTTTACATGGTCAGCCATCTGTGGTAAACACACAATTGCAGAAAGACGGTCATTATGGGAGACTCTAATCCAATTTTCACAGAATAACACTTTACCATGGATTTTAAGTGGGGATTTTAATACTTATCTGTCACTTGATGAGCATGATGGTCGCTCTTCCCCACCCCTTCGACACTTAGAAGACTTCAATCAATGTGTAGATATCTGTGGACTACAAGATCTCCCCTTTGTTGGATCACCATTTACTTGGTCGCGTGGAACTGGTCAAGGTAGAGTACGGCGCAGGCTTGACAGACACTTGTGCACTATAGCTTTTACAACAACGTTCACCAATATCTCTGTACAG
Organism: Eustoma russellianum; assembly: GCA_036186865.1. NCBI lineage: Eukaryota > Viridiplantae > Streptophyta > Magnoliopsida > Gentianales > Gentianaceae > Eustoma > Eustoma russellianum. The sequence goes on along the minus strand of AP025063.1, from coordinate 17,646,909 downwards.
CATTTATCCCGAGCAACATCCGATCACTCCCCTTTGTTACTTAAATGTACTACAACAGCAGAAAGGGTTCATGTTCCCTTTCGTTATATCAACGCATGGGCAAGTCATCCAGATTTTTAATCATACGTGCAACAGCAATGGACTCAATACCCTATGATAGGTGGCATGCGTGGGTTATACAAGAAGCTTAATAGATTGAAAAAAGATCTTCGTATTTGGAATAAAAATGTCTATGGAAACATCTTCAGCAATGTTGCGGAAGCTGAGGCAAATTATCGTAGGCTTGAAACCCAATTTGATTCGGATCCCTCTCCTGCAAATCGTACATCCCTGTCGTTTGCCCAGGCCAAACTGATACAGGCTGCTAACGCACAAACATCTTATTGGGCGCAGAAATCTAGAATAAGGTGGGTCTCTGAAGGAGAGGCCAACACAACATACTTTCATGCCATCGTTAAAGACAAGCATAGACGGCAGCAAATTGCCAACCTTCGGAATTCTGCAGGCATTCTTTTACAGAACAACGCATCCCTTGGAGCTGAGGCTGTCTCATATTATCAGCAACTTTTTACACACGAAGATGTTGCTGGGGTTCCTGATTTTATAAACCATATCCCCTCGATTGTGACATCAGAAAATAATTGCATGCTGTTGCAAATGCCAACTGCGAATGAAATTAAGGAGACAGTGTGGAATTTAAGTCCTAGTAGTGCAGCAGGTCCTGATGGTTATAATGGGCATTTTTTCCGCACATGTTGGGACATCATACATCTTGACGTCACTATAGCGGTGCAAGAGTTCTTTCTGGGAGTGCCTCCTCCACGAGTCATGTTATCATCCCTTATCACATTGATTCCCAAAAAGACTCGACCAGTTACATATGCGGATTTTCGGCCTATTTGTCTCTCCAATTTTATTAGCAAGGTAACCACGCGCATACTAGCAACTCGGCTAAGCGTTTTACTCCCGCAAATCATCTCATCAGAGCAAATTGGATTTTTAAAAGGACATGATATAAGTGAACATGTCAACATAGCCAATGAGATGGTACATCTACTAGATAAAAAAGTCTGCCACGACCAAGTAATGATAAAGTTAGACATGGCCAAAGCCTTTGATCGTGTTAACTGGTCGTACCTAGAGGCCATTATGCTAAAGTTTGGATTCGAATCTCGCCTTCTACGTATCATTCTTAACAATATGCGGCTATCCAAGCTCTCCATTTCGGTTAATGGCACAGCACATGGCTTCTTTTCACCTTCTCGTGGAGTCAAACAAGGTGACCCTTTATCACCGCTATTATTCATAATATGCTCAGAAGGTTTTAGTCGTGGGTTAAACAGATTATTCAGCTCTCAGCATATTAAAGGTTTTGCATCTGGAAGAGTAGCGCCAGTCTCTCATTTAGCTTACGCGGATGATTTATTGATTTTTCTCAATGCCTCAACACACAACTTGGCACGATTTCAGTCCTTTCTACATGATTATCAACGCGCTTCGGGTCAGCTTGTCAACTTAGCGAAAAGCCAATTTGTGCTAAGCTCGTATGTCATACAAAGACAGCAAAGCAATGTTGTCCAAGTTTTGGCAATGCAGTCGTCAACTTTGCCAATCAAATACTTGGGCTCCTATCTTTATCGAGGGGTCAACAGAGCTTCTTACTGTGTTTCACTATTGCACCATTTTGACTCCAAACTGACGGGCTGGGCTAGCCGTCTCTTGTCGCCAGGAAGTCGTCTTACCTTACTCAAATCGGTTCTAACATCTATTCCTCTTCATCTTTTAGCAGCTTCTCGCCTTCCAAAGAGTGTCGTTCATGCGCTTAACAGGAAAATCTCGCTTTTTATATGGGGAGGTCAACATCACTGGTCTTCTCTCAAAAAGTTATGTTATCCAGAGACAGAAGGAGGATGGGGAATCAGAAATCTAGCACACATACAGCGTGCTTATGACTGCAAGCTTTGGCGGAATTATCATTCAAGTACCTCACTGTGGGCAGTATACATGCGGGCACGTTATGGTCATCGAATGGATTACTTGGCCTGCCTTTACAACTCCCCTAGTTGGAAAAGGATATGTTCTTCACACACTCTTTGCATGCAGCTCACAACAGGCCACCCCGCTCCACTTTGGCGATCCAGCCCTACTGGTCAATTTTCACTCAAATACGCGTATGAAGATATCAGACCGCATCATGCTCATCTTCTCTCACATAAATTCATATGGTGGAAAGGAGTTCAAACATCTATATGTTTGTTTATCTGGAAATTGGTGCATTCGGCACTGCCCATGGAGGACAACATAAAGGTCTTTTCTTGCATATGTCCAACAGTATGCCCATTCTGCAAAAATGCCTCAGCTTCTATATCTCATGTATTTCTGCTATGTCCGCATGTCCAGCCTGTTTGGACGCAACTAGCTGTGTTACTTGATGGTCTGATGCCACAAACTGGAAACATACGCCAATACCTTCTCCAATGGTGGATGCACTCTTCAGTCACATCCTTAAAAGGTAACTTTAAAGTTGTTGGACCAATCATGCTTTGCTGGGCTATTTGGCGAGTTTATACAAATCATCAATTTGGTGAATCTGATCTGCCGGTATCCCAAATCCTACACTTAGCTAAACAGTCTTGTTTTGCTTGGGCTGCCACACTTTCTGGCACGACATTGGCACAATACGTTCCATCCTTGATTAACAATGGTTTCTCTCCTCGTCTCCGACCAAAACGCGTAATCCCATTGAAGTGGACGCTTCCCCCAACAGGAAAATTAAAGCTGAATGTAGATGCTTCAGCTGGCCACTCACACGCTGCGGCAGGAGCCATTCTTCGTGACTCCAATGGCAAGATGGTTGCAGGCATATCATTTCGACTTCCTATCGTGTCCCCTCTTCGAGCAGAACTACAAGCAACTGTTTTCAGTCTACTATACTTTGGCTTACAACATCGTAATATCATCATTGAGACGGACTGTCAGCAACTAACGCAGATATCAGATACTACAATCAACGCACTTTAGGAATACAATAGGCTTCTACAACTCTTACAGTTGACGGGAAGCACGTTACATCATATCCCTAGAGAGATTAACATGGTGGCACACCATCTATGTCAACATGCTCGACTGCAGCCTGCCACTTGTCTGTTTACCTCTGCCGACCAGTTGCCACATTCGGCATGTGTTTTCTACCACACAGATGGACACATCCATGCGATTAGAATGTAATATACACAGCTGGAGACGAAGATTGGTTGCCTGCATCCTTTGTATGCAGGCAACGCGGGTATACCTTCTATCCTTCAATTCATATAGCTGCTGCATTTGTTTCTATCTGTTGCCCGTAGTCTATGGACTTCGGGCAACACCGGTACGATTCTGGAATTATACTATGCTGCTGCCCTTTATATTTTGTGCTATGACTAATTCAGCACTAACTTTGTTTTGTCGAGGAACATCTACATTGAAGCACGGTTTCCTGCTGCCACATGCACGCGCCCTTCCTCACAGCCTCCGCTTTCGGACCAGCAAGAATGATTTCATCAAAGGCTACAACAACCATCCACCACGACTGTTGAGGACCACCTTCGAGCAACTTCTCATAGACTTAAGGAAGTTACACATTTCTCTGCTTGTACCATCACGCTATCCCTCCAGTCAAATAAATATGTACGCTTTTTCCTTCGCCAAGGTTTTATCCACAAGGGTGGTTTTACTTGGCAAGGTTTTAATGCGGCATATCATATTTGACTGGAGATTGCACATTATAGCCGCTTTACATTTTTGGTTTTCGTATGATATCCACTGCTATACCAAGGTATTCTCCACCATAACGGAGACTCAATTTCATTAATAAAAATTTTCTTTATATAAAAAAAATGTATATATATATGTGTGTGTGTGTGTGTATATATATATTTGTTATGTACGTGTGTGTATGTATACATGTGTAATATAGGTGTGGCATTGATATGACACAGGTACAAAATTACAAAACATTGTTGATATTTTCCTCTTTTTATATTTATATTTATTTTTATTATCGTTATGTTGGAGTTCTCTTTAGTTCCTCGTGCTGAAGTTCACCAGGAGATGTAGGTTAGTGGAGGAGGGTTGCCATGCTTTTTTGCCTCACCCTCGTTGACTTGGGGAGAACTTCAACAAAAGAAAATTTGAATAAAAATCCCATAACTATTATGTTGGGCGAAAGTAAAATTGTATTTTATAAAAAAAACCATTTTTATTATAGGTTTACAAGTAAATCTAGTTTTATATACGGCGGTTCTGTCACAACTATTATGTGAAACATACCGCGGTTTGGATAGAAGCACGGATCCCATTTTGACTTTTGGCATTCAGTGTTTCTTTCAAAACGGTCGTGAACAACGTAGTTTGGACGGAACTGTAGTATGCGACACTGCGGTTGCCTATAAATACTATTCGTTTTTCACTTCAAAACTTTTCTGCCTAATACTACAACGCAACGGAGTTCCGACGGAATCTACGCACAACTCACACCGCACTTCAAGATAGGCATAAGGTTTCTCTCTCTTTTCTTGTGATTTATTTATGATAATTTATATATTGTAATTTAGTTATGGTTATTTATTTATTGTATTTCAATTATTGTAATTTATTTGTTATTTATGCAAGAGAATTAGTACTTAATATTGTCATTTAATCGTTTAGCATATTAATATTTAATTAATGTTATTTAGTTGTTTCGATTGCATGATCACACGTGTAGCATTTTTTAAGCATTCTTATTTACTTGTTTTAATTGCATGAACAAACGTCTAGTATTATTTAACTATTGTTATTTAATTGTATCGATTGCATGAACGCATAGTAGTATTTAATTGTTGTTTCTTATTTCGGATTTCATGAACATACTTATGCTCGTATTTTGTTTTATTGTTGCATTTATGTCTGTATTTAATCATTGTTATTTCTTATGTAATACATTTAGATTTAGTTATGACTTATAGTGGTGGTGTTGGTGGCGAGTTGAAGCTAGATATTGAGGATTTGTTGATGCTCCAGTGCGAGCTATGACCCCACACCTTAGGAGTAGCAGTAAGTATAAAACATTGGAGAGTGTTAAGACAATATCGTTTTATAGACATCCAGAGGTCTCCGATAGGTGCAGAGCATACATAGATTATGTGATGCTATGTGGATTGTTCATGTGCAGTAAGGTTAAGATAGAGCACACTTTGATCACAACAATCGTGGAGAGGTTTGACGACATAAAACCTACTTATTTCACCTACCTTTAGATGAGTCTACAGCCACACTTCAGGATGCGGCTATGCTGTTTGGAATTCACATCAATGGTGATGCGTTGCTGATCGAGAGTTCCCGTACAAAACAACATAGTAGCGCCAGCTATGTATAGAGTGTCTTGGATGGACTCCCAATATGCCTAATGTATCAGGCAACCGTATATCAAGGAAGAATTTTATCGAAGGTTTATCGATACAATACTATCGGAACATCCATCCACTGAGCAGATTTAGCAGAAGGTTAGGACGTATATCTTTTCATTGTTGTAGGGTATGTTGTGCGACTGGAAGACCTCCTTTTGCCAGCTGGTCTACCTTTACATACTTTGGAACTCACTACTTCATGTAGATATTCCTGGACCACCACCGTCCTTGCATGTTTGTGTCGAAATCTGTGCAAGCACTCTCATGTGAAGATGGGGGTCATTAAATTGCGGGGCCATTACAACTGCTATTGTTATGCCTGTATAAAACAAATATAATAATAAATATAAAATAAAAAGGGTTGCCGTGTGCTATGTGTGGGGGGAAAAGAAAAAATAATAATAAATTAATTAACCAAATTCTATCCCTAATTTTCCTCACTTATCAACCCACCATTTTATTCCCCAATCTCTCATTTAAAACTAACAAACCCTAATCCCCTCCCCCACTCTCTCAAAAGAAACGGCAGCCTCTCCCCCTTCTCCCCCCATCAAATTTCGGCCAAGAAGAAAAAAAAGGGGGGATCTTTGATCCAAGGCTTCAAGAGGAGTGTGAATCACAACCACATCACCGCACCTACATCATTTCTCGTATCTAAATTCTTGCTAGGATTGAGGTAGATGCATACTATTTATTCCCTCAAAATGGTATGAAGATTGCATACTCAAAACAGTATTTTATGTGTATTGTTTTTTTATTCTTGATTCAATCATGATCCTGTTGATGTATCACAAAGTGTTTATGGTGGTTCTTTTATTCCTGATTCGATTCTTTTATTCTTGATTCGATTCTTCTATTCTTGATTCGGTCATGATCTTATTGATGTATTCTCCTCGTAGTTATATGAAGCCTATATGTGTATGGAAATATGTGTGAGTGTAAATTGCAGAATAGTGTTGAAGAAATGGACTGCATTTAGATCTGCAGTTTCTGCAGAAATCGCAGGATGAAAATCCTGGGAAAACGGTGACATCGATCGATCGATGTCAGAGGATGATGTACATCGATTGATCGATGTATAGAGGGTGAGAGATCGATGTATCCCAGATGGACATTGATCGATCGACGTAAGCTGAGTGAGAGATCGACGTGCCTCAGTTGGACGTTGATCGATCGATGTCAGGGTATGACGTCCAACTGTTGTTTTTTCTTTCTCTTGCATCCATGGCACGTGCATTTGCATGAGGTATACTACGTCTATAGGACGTGGGTACCGGGATGATATACTGTGTCTATAGGGCATGAGTGTCATGAGACATACCGCGTCTATAGGACAGGGGTGTCCAAACGGCAAGTGGTGGCTAGAGACCACGACGCTGGATTTAGGACCCGGGAGCATGCATTGCACGATAGAGGTTTGAGCATATCGCCTGGCATAATCTCGTTGCGTGTGACATGATGACGTGAGCATGCATCACTTAGTTGGGCATTTTTATGTGGAGTGTTTTCCTTTCCGTATAATCTATGCTATCTTATCTTATATGTTATGTGTCGATATCTTTTTGGTATGTACTCTTCGTATTGTTTTGAGAGGCACCTACTGGGTGATTACCATCACTCACCCCCTACTATTCCAGGTGAGATCGATACTGGGTATGACTATATCTTCATTGAGGATGGGACCGATGTCGTGGAGTGGGCTGAGTGACCCGTAGATATGATTGCATCGAGGACGGAGACGGGCTGTTTATGATACTCTTGGGGTGACATTGATATTTATATTTTTCATTAGTACGTTGAGACATTTCTTTTAGACTTTTTCTTTTAGACATTTGACTTTGACTTGTAGGGCCTGGTCAGACTAAAAATGATGTCTTTATATTATTGAGGTCCATTAAATCCAAATTAGTATTGTGTTTAATCGTTTCCGCAAAAAGAAAAAAAATTTCTATGTCAGCACTGACGTGTAACAGGTTGATGTGGCGCTTTGTATTCTCCTTAGTAAGATACGGCGGGTGCACTGCTACCGAGGCTAGGGCTTGGGAGCAAGGCGCTACAGGTGCTATCAGAGCCCAGGCTTCAGATACGCCTTGGGAACGTGAAATTAGTTAATCACCCCTAGAATAAGTGATGATCTGTTTTCAAATGAGATTTTAACTTAAATGAAATGAAGTAGACATAAACTATGATTGGGTTTCGGGTGGTGTGTGCCGTTAGTGAGTATACGTTATAGATTACCGTCTTGCCCTCCAATTTTATATCTCTTTACGATACTCTTAAAGTCAAAATTTTGTATAACATGTTTTAACCTGTCTACAGACAATGCCACCACGACGTGAACCACCAGGGAATGAAGGACATAACGGAGACAAGCATCATGGGCAAGGGGCTATTCCCCAAAACCTTGCCGATACGCTGGCCAATCTGACGGCCTTGATAGCTCAACAACAGACACAGATGGCGCAACAGTACACTTAGATGGCACAGCAACAGGCACAGATCGCCCAGATACTTCAGCAAACTCAGCAGCAGCAACAACAACAACAACAACCACCACCACCGCAGCAAGGCTTGCGGTTCTACTACAGGGAGATGTAGAACTCCCGGATATCGATGTTCAGGGGTACCATTCAGCCTGAGGAAGCCGAGGTCTGGCTCAAAAATGTGACCGAATAGATAAGGCTTATACAGGTACCTGCGAATCTGAAAGTGGTGACAACGACCCCATTTCTGGAAAGGGAAGCTGAAAGATGGTGGAATGGAGTGAAGTGCAGATTGACTCCACCGGTGACTTGGGAGCAATTTGTGGAGGAGTACAAGAAGAACTATGTTCCGGGCAGCGCTATTTAGAGAAGGATGGCAGAGTTCCAGATGTTGACACAGGGATCCATGACAGTCGATCAATATTCTGAGAAGTTTCACGAGCTGGGTCAATATATGTCATGTATCATGGACAATGAGGAGGCCAAGATGCTAAAGTTCTAGACCGGTTTGAGCTTTCGCATCCTGCAGGCTATTGTTTGTGCAGAGCCCACGACATTTGAGGGACTACTGGAGGTATGCAGACGTGTTGAGAGGAACTTGGATAGGGCTGATGCACTGGAGAGACTTAAGAGACCTCGTGAGGATTTGCATGCGGGCAAATCAGGGAGATGGCTGAAGGTGCCCCGACGCCCTTAGTCTGGGCAACCGTTCCGACCAGAGCGAGAGCAAGGTACAGTGAGTCAGACACCGATGATTGAGGGACCAGTACCGACCGATGCGCAGCCAGTGAGAGCTGTAGCACCTACCTCATAGTGTACACTGTGCGGACGTTCTCATCCGGGGCAATGTTGGAAAGCTCAGAGGGTTTGCTATAATTGTGGGAAGCAAGGACATCTAGCTAGGGATGCACCAGCTTAGGTAAATCCGCAGACTCAAGCACAGCAGGGAGGACGAGGTCGGACCAATGCTTGGGTCCACGCGATGACAAATGCAGAGGTCGAGGAGTCAGGCGACGTGGTTACAGGTATATCTACTTAAGTGTTCAAAATTCGAAGTTGAATTAAATTCTATGTATTATTATTGCATGTTGTGTGCTAAACCTTGAATGTGTTAAGTGTGATTTTAATTAACAAAGTGCCAGCCAATATTCTGTTCGATAGTGGGGCGAGTCACTCGTTTATGGCAAAGAGGTTTACCAAGAATCTGGATGTTCTCCCCGAATGGCTTGAGACTCCCTACCGTATACAAGCTGCTGGCGGCCAAGTACTCGTGTCCCCTCATCATTACAAGGGATGTGAATTGGAGATTAACGATCTGCAGTTCTCTGCGACCTTGATACCGATCCAGATGCACGACTTTGACGTTATTCTGGGCATGGACTTCTTGGCAAAATATCATGCCACTATTGACTGTCGGCAACTCCAGGTCAGCATGAAGACACCAGAGTTGTGGGAAACTACATTTCAAGGGAACTCTAAATTGAAGAAGGCACCCCAGAAGATTTATCTGACTGCGGCTCAGGTTTTTCGAGCACTAAAGAAAGGAAGAGAGGGATTTTTGGTTTTCTCCATGGGTGCCGAGCAGGAGGTTCTGCAGATTGACCAAATTCCTGTAGTAAAGGAATTTACAGACGTCTTCCCTGAGCAGCTACCAGGACTACCCCCAGAAAGATAAGTAGAGTTCGAGATCAATCTTGTACCCGGTGCTGAACCCATTTCCAGGGCACCCTACTACATGGCACCAGCAGAACTCAAGGAGTTGAAGGAGCAGTTACAGGAACTGCTGGATCGTAAATTTATTCAACCCAGTGTATCACCTTGGGGTGCTCCAGTCCTGTTCGTGAAGAAGTAGGATGGGAGAATGAGATTATGCATAGATTACCGGGGGCTCAATAAGATCACCATCAAAACAAGTATCCATTACCTCGAATCGAGGATCTCTTTGATTAGCTACGGGTAATGATAAGTTGGAGTTATAATTTAAACTTTTCAGTTACTTGTTAAATTGCACCACTAACGAATTTCTTTCAGGGGGCTGGAGTATTTTCCAAAATTGATTTGCGATCCGGTTACCATCAGTTGAGGATCAAATCAGGGGATACAGCAAAGACCGCTTTCCGAGCACGTTATGGCCCCTATGAATTTCTGGTTATGCCTTTCGGATTAACTAACGCCCCAGCCGCCTTTATGGACCTAATGAACACAGTGTTTCGGAAACAACTGGATAAGTTCGTTGTGGTGTTCATTGATGATATTCTGATATACTCCCCTGACGAAGAGATTCATGCTGAGCATTCGAGGGAGGTTCTAGAGACCCTTCGGATGAGCAAATTGTATGCCAAGTTCAGTAAATGTGAGTTTTGGTTGAAGAGCGTAGCCTTTTTGGGTCATGTGGTCTCTGAAGAGGGAATTTCTGTGGATCCAAAGAAGGTAGAGGCGATCACCGAGTGGCCTAGGCCCACTAATGTGACTGAGGTAAGGAGTTTTCTCGGTCTGGCTGGATACTATAGGAAGTTTGTCGAGGGCTTCTCATCTATTACAGTGCCTCTGAGCCGATTGACGCAGAAGAAGTCAAAGTTTGAATGGACCGCCGAGTGCAAGCAGAGCTTCGCTGAATTAAAAAGGAGACTGACCACATCCCTTATTCTTGCTCAGCCTTCCGCGTCAGAAGGGTTTGTCATTTACAGTGACGCTTCTAAGAACGGGCTAGGTAAATGTATATAACTTCAATTGATTTGGTATACAATTAAAGATGTGGTCTAACTTTTGTATTTCAGGATGCGTGTTGATGCAAAACGATAGGGTCATTGCGTATGCTTCACGACAGCTAAAGCCTTATGAGTAGAACTATCCGACTCATGATCTGGAACTAGCAGCGGTGGTATTCGTGCTGAAAATCTGGCGCCACTACTTATATGGGGTGAAGTGCGAGGTGTTCACCGATCATAAAAGCCTTAAGTATCTGTTCACACAAAAGGAGTTGAACATGCGCCAAAGGAGATGGTTAGAGTTATTGAAAGATTATGATTTGACCATCAGCTATCATCCAGGGAAGGCCAATCGGGTTGCGGATGCCTTAGTAGGAAATCGAGTCATGCTCGGCAGGCGACTCTAGAGAAGGAAATGGTAGAGTTTGAATTGGATCTTGTGGATTCTACTGCAGATGTTCTGGCAGCACTGATTATCACTCCAACTCTGGTGGATCATATTAAGGAAGCATAGAAGGATGATGCGGCAATTAGGGCTATCCGAGAAAGAATTTTGACCAGCCAGGTAGATGGATTTCAGGTTCATGATGACAGCAGTATGTGGTACCAAGGAAGGTTGTGCGTACCAGATGTTGAGGACCTCAGGAGGAAATTGTTGAAAGAAGCACATAATTTGAAACTGTCTATCCACCCTGGTGCTACGAAAATGTATAATGATCTGAAGAAACATTATTGGTGGAACGGCATGAAGAGACACATCGCTGAGTTTGTGGAAAGGTGCCTTGTTTGCCAGCAAGTTAAGGCAGAACATCAGAGGCCAGGCGGATTGATGCGACCAATGGAGATACCCGAATAGAAGTGGGAACATGTGACAATGGACTTTGTGGTTGGACTTCCGAATACAAGAAACGGAAATGATGTGATATGGGTAATCGTGGATTGATTGACAAAATCTGCTCATTTCTTATCTATCCCTACCGAACTTACTATGGAGAGGTTGGTAACTATGTACATCGATAACATTGTCTGCCTTCATGGAGTGCCAGTCAGCATGGTATCTGATCGTGATCCAAAGTTTACTTCTCAGTTCTCGGCAGCCTGTCAGAAGAGAATGGGGACTGAGCTACGATTGAGCATTGCTTTCCACCCTCAGACCGATGGTCAGTCTGAGAGGACCATTCAGACCTTGGAGGACATGCTGAGGGCGTGCGCGTTGGATTTCAAGGGGAACTGGGACAGCATGCTTAAGTTGATTGAGTTCTCCTATAATAACAGCCATCACAGTGCCATAGGCATGGCACCTTCGAGGTCCTGTATGGACGTAAGTGTAGGTCACCTGTTCATTGGGACGAGGTTGGCAAGCGTGTGTTGACGGCCCCTGAGATAATTGAGCAAACTAAAGAAAAGGTGAAACTGATTCGTGAACGCCTTAAGATGGCTCAGGATAGAAGCAAGAGTTGGGCCGACATGAAGAGACGACCTTCGGAGTTCGAGGAAGGAGAAAAAGTCTATCTCAAGGTGTCACCCATGAAGGGTGTGACACATTTTGGAGTTAAAGGGAAGCTGAAGCCTCGTTTTATTAGACCTTATGAGATACTCGAGAAGGTTGGAGACTTGGCATACAGACTGGCGCTACCCCCGATGCTGGCTCAGGTGCATAATGTATTTCACGTCTCACAGTTGAGGAGGTACGTATCAGACCCAAGTCATGTGTTAGATGCTCATCCACTTAAGATCAGGCCAGATGCTTCCTATAAAGAAGTACCGATCAGAATTCTTGACCGGAAGGATCAAGAGCTGAGAAGAAGGATTATTCCCTATGTCAAAGTTCAATGGAGCAACCACCGGGAGAATGAAGTGACATGGGTGTTGAGAAATATGTTTGGATAATTTTCAAAGTCATGATTTTAAGTGGTTAATACTTAAAAATGTCATACATGGTGTTATATGTGATTAAAAGTTGAAAAAGTTGACATCGGTCTCTCAGGTTGTTGCACATCGATCGATGTCTAGGGTTTTTAGAAATAATTTTCTAAAATGTGTTAAAATGATTGTTTTCATTTGTACATTATTTATACATGTTCATTATGTGCTTATTATGTGTTTTTGGTGATTATTATTGTCTTGTGACTAACATGCCTTGGAAGTTTCTACAACTTACCAAAAAGGGCAAAATTGGTATTTTGAGTTTTGTAGGAACATGATATGGTGGAAATATTTCAAGAGCATATTCTTATACTATTTATCATGACAAAGTTGATATCATGAATATTTATGACCATCCGGGTCATTTCTGGAGTTTTCTTACACCAGGGGTATTTTGGTCATTTTACCCCCAAGGGTATTTTTGGTATTTTCACTCAAGGAATCTCTTGAGCATATTATTATCTTCATTCTGGAGCTGTGTTATTATTATTTTGAAGATAATATGGTGATCTTATATCTTATTCTCTCAACCGATGATATTATTGACTATAGCTGGATACGTGACGATTTGAGATGTCACATTCTATTTTTTCTCGAAGACCCTATTATATATGTTATAAGAGAACATTTATCATCATTATTCAGAGTTGTTCAAGGTGTCAAAGGTGTGGAAATGATCTCAACATATAAGAGGAAATATTGGGGAATTTCGGTGTTACACGTTGACATAATCTTGTCAAGTGTTATCTATTTATTTCTTCTTCAAAAATCTGAGTTGATACACATATATATATATATATGTTGAAAAACGTGAGTTTACAGTTGGGAATGATACATTATTCATTTTATGAGTTGGAGACAAGTGGACCAACCAAAAAGGAGCTAGTTGGCAAAATTGCCAACTTGGAGTTTACTAAAAATAGCCAACGGTTATGTGTTTTTTCTTGGGTATTTTCAGCAGATTTTTTGAAGTCAAATAGAGCTCTCACATGCCCTATTATGTTGCTTGAAGTTGGGGATAATTTGGTGGTATTATCCTTTCTTATTTTATTAAGAAAAATCAAAAACAATTTTTGGAAAATGGTCTTAGTAACCAACGGCTAGTTTGTTGAATTGGAGCTGAATTTTTATTTTGAAGTTTTCAATGCTCACATGCCTATTCTTGTTCCAAGAAGTTGAGGCATTATCTTCTCCATATTATCTATGCTTGCTAAGGATAATTGAAGACAAATCCAAGTGGAATTTTCGGCCAACAAGGTGATGCCAAGGTGGACCAATCATTGTGTTTTATTTTGCCAATTGTACAAAGCCAACCAATGATGAGAAGACATTTGGACTTGATGATGAAGATGGTGACACATGTGCATTCTTATCTTCAAGGCTCAAATCACACTATAAATAGAGGCAATGGTGAAGAAGATGAAACACACTTGAAGCTCACAAGCATTCTATAGCTTTCATATTCATCTTCTTGTTCTTGTTGTTGTATTTTGTTGTAACAAAGGTGTTCTTGATATTTTTGTTGTGCTACAAGCCTCTTGAGCTTCATTTGTAAGATTGATTAGCCATCTTTATAAGGCTACATCAATAGGTGTTGGAGGTATTGCAACTAAGTGTTGCTTAGAAGGTGATTATCCAAGTCTTGAGTAGGGTTGGTGTATAACCCAAGGATCAAGCTTGGCTCTTGTTGTAAGGTGTTCATTTCATAGTGAAATCCAAGGAAAGGTGTTCCTTGGGACTGGAGTAGGTCACATTGACCGAACCAGGATAAATCCTCGGTGTTCTTCTCTTGTTTCTTTATTTCTATTTTCTGCCCGTTTTTGACTGCAGTTTTCACCCAACTTCACACAATTTGAAAAAATAGCTAAACATTTTCAAAATTCGTGATTTTTGGTGGAGTTATACTTCAGACTGTTAGCTTTCATTTGCAACAAGAATCACTTGATTTTAGCAAGTAAAAGTTAGTCGTTCAGTCTTTGCAAGATAACTGCTCCAATCTGGCTGCAATCTGACCAGTTTTGAGAAAAGTTAAATTCTGTATTTTTCAAGAATTTTTTGAGGTCAGGGCCTTTTGGAAACTTTATCTACACATCCTAAGGAGTGTTTTGATATAAAGATCAACCTTTTTGGTTGAGTATTCAAAGAGAAACACTATTTGCAAAATCAGCAACATTCTGTCCAATTCTGTCCAGATTGACCATCTGAATCTTTTTATTTGTTTGAAGGGTCAAACGATCTTATTTGTGTCTGATTTTTGGACATAGTCTTGTTAACTCATTGAAGTTTAATTCTGGAAAGTTTCGTAATTTTTGGAGTTGTGTACAATTATTTGTGAATTTTTGAAAAACGGGTTCTGAATCTGAGTTGGTCTCAGATTCTGTTTTCAAGGGGATTTTAACAAAGGGTTGTAGTATAATTTCCGCTAACCACTATTCACCCCCCCTCTAGTGGTTTTCATTGCAGGTGCACGGTCCAACATTTGGTATTAGAGCCAGACCAACACCACTCAAAACAAGCAAGATTCAACACCGTACGAACAATACAAGGCCAAGAAACAACAATTCAAAATATACTGCTTGTCTCAAATCAAAGGTACTACTATGGCTATTGTTTCTCACAAAGGTGAGTTGGAAGGTATGTCCACACAACGCCCTCCTCTTTTTGATGGCAATAATTTTGTTCATTGGAAACTAAGAATGAGGCTATTCTTAATGGCTATAGACATCGATTTATGGTCTATAGTTGAAGATGGGCCGTACATTCCAATGAAAATTATACAAGTTAGTGGAGTAACTCAAAAGGTTGAAAAATATAAAAGTGAATGGTCATCGGATGATAAAAAGAAAATGTCCATGAATGCTAAAGCTATGCAATTACTTTTAAATGGACTTACAACTTCTGAAGCAGGATATGTGTCAAATTGCACAAGTGCACACGACATGTGGAAATCACTTGTATTACAGCATGAAGGTACTAGTGGTGTTAAAGAGTCAAAAATAAACATGCTTATGACTGAATTAGAGACTTTCAAAATGTTGCCAAACGAATCCATAACATCTATGGATTTGAGGATTACTAATATTTTCAATGCCCTTGAAGCTTTAGGGAAGTCATTTTCGAACAATGAAAAGGTTCAAAAGGTGCTACGAAGTCTCCCTGCTGAATGGGATCCAAAGGTGACTGCAATCGAGGAGACAAAGTCAATCACCAAGATGGATGAATTGATCGGGTCTCTTAAAGTCTATGAGGTAAAACTGAACCAACGAAAGTCTGAATCGTCTAAGTCATCCAGTAAGTCAATAGCCTTCAAAACAACCGAAACATATGCTAATAACGATGATAGTAATAGTGATACTGAATTAGACGATGACTTGATATTGATTGCTAGAAAACTTAGAAAGTTTTTCAAACGGCCAAATAGGAATAGACAACATAATTCTTCTTCTTCTTCTTTTTCTCAATATAAGAAAAATAACACAAACAAATGGTATAATAAAGAATTAAAGTGTTATGAATGCGGTCAAAAAGGACATATTTCATACGATTGTCCAACAAAGAAAAATAATAATAAAAACAACAATAATAAACAAGCCAAGGACAAGGAAGCTCAAACGTCAAAGACAAAGGAGTCTAAGGCAAGAAAAGGGAAACGAGCAATGAAGGTGAGCACATGGAGCGACTCATCCGACTCAGAATCCGAAACTGAGGAAGCTCAAGTGTGCTTCGTATCCAACGAGGTATGTTCTTCTTCTGATAGTGATTCTGATAGTGACATGACATTTGATGAAATGTATGAAGAATTCCTACGAATGCATGCTCACTGTAAGAGGCTCTCTAAAGAAAAGAAGAAACTAGTTGAAGAAAATAACAAGTTGAAGACGTCCAACTTGGAATTTTCCGATCAACTAGAATCTCTTAAACAAGAGTCTAATAATACTTTTGATTCTTTAGAGAACAAAATTGAATCATATAGGAAAGATGAACAAAAGTTACAAATGGAAAATAAAATGTTGAAATCCAAGTTAGAAAGTTGTGAAAATGAAATAGTGCAACTTAAGTCTTCTAAATTTACCTTAGAAAAAATGATAGAACAATTTAAATCGGGTGCAAATATGTTAGATACACTTATCTCATCACAAAAGTATGGAAATGATAAAACCGGTCTAGGCTATAAAGAAGAAAACGAAAAAGTAAATGAAAAGACTAAGTTTGTTTCATCTAGTACAAAGTTGCCATATAATACAAAATCAACTTTGCCTGCTACATCTTCTTCTACACCTTCTTCTACTCATATCAAGGCAAAAATACAACACAAACCCACCAATATGCACACGCATAAACATACATCTAGGCTAAATTTTGCATCTAGACAACCTAGAAATCATGCCTACATGTATACAAATGCAACTAGACCAAATAAAATGCATCCAACTTTTTATGAACCTAAGCATAAGCAACTCTCATACAAGTCTTATAGAAATACACATGAATATACATATAGAGCACCATATAAGAAACAAAATCGCATGCCTTATACACATTATAAGATTCGGTCATCCTATAATGATTATCAACCATGGCGCAACATGTATAACAATGCATCCTCACTTATGTGGAATAATCATCTATATGCTTATCCTTCTTACTTTAACCATGCTAAAAATGTGCCTAGAAAGTATATTCAAGTTTGGATACCTAAGGGTTATCTAAACAAGAATAATGCCCCTAACATTCAAGGACCCAAATAAAGGGTACCTAAAACTTTGTCTCCATTGTAGGAAAAATGCAAGGAATGCAAGAAAGAGGCAAAGTCAAAGAATGTAAAAACCAAATGGTTTTTAGATAGTGGATGTTCGAGGCATATGACGGGCAACCCCAATCTATTCACCGAACTTGAACATATTGATGGTGGAAAGGTAACATTCGGTGACAACAACAAAAGAAAAGTTGTTGGAAAAGGAACAATCGGGGACCCAAACACATTTCAAATACGAAATGTGTTGCTAGTAAGCAATCTCTCTTATAATTTACTTAGTATTTCTCAACTTATAGATTGTGGTTATAATGTCTCCTTTCTTCCCAATTCTTGTGATATAATAAATGAAAAAGGAGAAACGGTTTTAAAAGGAAATAGAGATGGAAATATTTATACCCTTACCTTAGATAACATGTTAAATGCTAAGGTTAAGTGTCTAATATCACATGACTTAGATGTGAATTTATGGCATAGAAGATTAGGCCATATAGGAATTTCAACCATTAGGAAATTATCTAAAAAGAATTTAATTAGAGGTATGCCTAAGTTAGACTTAGATAATCTTCAAATGTGTGAAACATGTATTAAGGGAAAACACATTAAAGAAACCTTAAAACCGAAACATGAAGTGAGTACTAGTCATGTACTAGAATTGCTTCACTTAGACTTATTTGGTCCAAGTAGGACAAGAAGTCTAGGTGAACACTACTATGTGTGTGTCATAGTAGACGATTACTCACGCTACACATGGACATTGTTCTTAACACACAAAGACGATGCTCCATTAGCAATCGAAACCCTTATCAAGCAACTTGAAAACATTTACGAAGAAAATGTCAAAAGAATTAGAAGTGATAGAGGTGGAGAATTTAAAAATAAAGACGTAATCAAATTTTGTGAATTTTATGGAATAAAACATGAATTCTCACCACCTAGAACACCACAACTCAATGGAGTTGTTGAACGTAAAAATAGAACGATTCAAGAAGTTGCAAGGACAATGCTGTGTGAAAATAAATTACCTAAGTATTTATGGGCTAAAGCTGTTAACTGTGCATGTTATATTATAAATAGGCTCACTATTAGAAAGAAATTAAATAAAACGCCTTATGAATTGCTAAACAATAGACAACCTAAAATAGATTATCTTAAAGTATTTGGATGTAAATGTTTTGTGCTAAACACTAAGGATAATCTAGATAAATTTGAACAAAAGTCTATTGAATGTATATTTGTTGGATATTCAACTAACTCAAGAGCATATAGGTGTTATAATCCTGCATCTAGAAAAATAATTGAATTCATACATGTGAAATTCAATGAAAATGCATGCTTTGAAGTTAGTGATAAACATCAACATAACAAAGAAACAAATGTTGAAAATATGTTTGATGATGATGTATTACTTGAGCCTGTACTTGATCATCTAGAACCAACTCCCCCTGAACAAGACATGCATGAACCCTTAGGTGATATAAATGAAGAAACTTTGCAATTGGAAGATAATGTAACTAATGATCCAGTTACATATGATAATGTTCACACTAATGAAACATTTGAACAAGATGAGGGTGAACCTAGTCGATCTAGGAATTGGTGGCACCCTAGAGAATTAATCATTGGGGATCCAAGCGTTGGGGTTAGAACACGTAGAAATATAAGTCAACTTGAAGGACATAGCTTAATCTCACAATTAGAACCTAAGAATGTAAAGGAAGCCTTAAGTGACATAACATGGATAGAAGCTATGCATGAGGAATTGAACCAATTCACTAGGAACAATGTATGGGACTTAGTACCTAAACCTGAAGACAAGTCTATCATAGGAACTAAATGGGTCTTTAGGAATAAAATGGATGAACAAGGAAATATTACAAGAAATAAGGCTAGACTAGTCGCACAAGGTTATAATCAACAAGAAGGAATAGATTATGAGGAAACCTTTGCACCCGTTGCACGACTAGAAGCAATTAGATTGTTACTTGAGATTGCAAGTCTAAGTAACATTAAACTCTTCCAAATGGATGTCAAGAGTGCATTCTTAAATGGATACATCCAAGAAGAGGTGTTTGTCAAACAACCCCCTGGATTCGAAGATCCAAAGAATCCTAACCATGTTTACAAGCTTAAGAAAGCTTTATATGGTTTGAAACAAGCTCCAAGAGCTTGGTATGATAGATTTGCAAACTTTCTTATTGCGAATAATTATGAAAGGGGAACCATAGACAACACATTATTCCTAAGAAGAAAAGGTAATGATTTGTTAATAGTTCAAATATACGTAGACGATATTATCTTTGGTTCAACTAACCCTACCTTAGTAAAAGACTTCGAAGAATGTATGAAGTCAGAGTTTGAAATGTCAATGGTAGGAGAGTTGAATTATTTCTTAGGACTCCAAATCAAACAAACCCCTCAAGGAATTCACATTAGCCAACTTAAGTATGTCAATGATATGATTAAGAAGTTTGGCTTTGAAGATTTGAAACCTACAACTACCCCCATGAGTGTTAGTACCAAACTCGATAAGGATGAAAATGGTAAAACTGTTGATGACACACTCTATAGGTCTATGATTGGCTCATTGTTATACTTAACTGCATCAAGACCTGACATCATGTTTAGTGTATGTATGTGTGCTAGGTTTCAATCTTGTCCTAAGGTATCACATTACAATGCCGTGAAAAAGATCTTTAGATATCTTAAGCATACACCTCACTTAGGACTGTGGTATGATAGAAACGCTAAGTTGGAATTACACGCATATAGTGATGCTGATTACGGTGGTTGTAAGTTAGATAGAAAATCCACTAGCGGTACTTGTCAATTCATAGGAACCAATTTGATCTCTTGGTTTTCTAAAAAGCAAGCTAGTGTAGCTCTTTCTACCACTGAAGCCGAGTATATTGCTTTGAGTTTATGTACTACCCAAATACTTTGGCTTAAACAGCAACTTAGTGATTTTGGCATTAAAATGAAAAAGATTCCAATTTTCTGCGATAGCACAAGTGCAATCAATCTTTCCCGGAATCCGGTGCTTCATTCTAGGGCCAAACACATTGAGGTGCGATACCACTTTCTTCGCGATCATGTTCAAAATGAGGACATAGTGATAAACCATATAAGAACTGATCACCAAATCGCTGATATCTTTACCAAACCCCTTAATCAAGCCACGTTTGAAAACTTGCGTGCCAAGTTAGGTATGATGACTTACGATACCATTGTATAGTTCTATCTTTTGCATGATTTGCAAAATAAAGGGGGAGATAGAATAAGCACATGATTTTAGATTTTAGTTGCTAAGTCATCATTTGGTATGAAATGATAGGTTTCAATTGGTTATGAGTTGAGTATAGGTTAAGGGGGAGAGTATGAGTTGAGGAGGAGCAACATACTATTTAAAAGTTGAAAACATTTGGTTAAACTTTTTAAATTTTTGGTTATAAGTTGTGACATTAAAATCATATTAGGTTATTTTGAAAATCATCCAAAAGGGGGAGAATGTTGAGAAATATGTTTGGATAATTTTCAAAGTCATGATTTTAAGTGGTTAATACTTAAAAATGTCATACATGCTGTTATATGTGATTAAAAGTTGAAAAAGTTGACATCGGTCTCTCAGGTTGTTGCACATCGATCGATGTCTAGGGTTTTTAGAAATAATTTTCTAAAATGTGTTAAAATGATTGTTTTCATTTGTACATGATTTATACATGTTCATTATGTGCTTATTATGTGTTTTTGGTGATTATTATTGTCTTGTGACTAACATGCCTTGGAAGTTTCTACAACTTACCAAAAAGGGCAAAATTGGTATTTTGAGTTTTGTAGGAACATGATATGGTGGAAATATTTCAAGAGCATATTCTTATACTATTTATCATGACAAAGTTGATATCATGAATATTTATGACCATCCGGGTCATTTCTGGAGTTTTCTTACACCAGGGGTATTTTGGTCATTTTACCCCCAAGGGTATTTTTGGTATTTTCACTCAAGGAATCTCTTGAGCATATTATTATCTTCATTCTGGAGCTGTGTTATTATTATTTTGAAGATAATATGGTGATCTTATATCTTATTCTCTCAACCGATGATATTATTGACTATAGCTGGATATGTGACGATTTGAGATGTCACATTCTATTTTTTCTCAAAGACCCTATTATATATGTTATAAGAGAACATTTATCATCATTATTCAGAGTTGTTCAAGGTGTCAAAGGTGTGGAAATGATCTCAACATATAAGAGGAAATATTGGGGAATTTCGGTGTTACACGTTGACATAATCTTGTCAAGTGTTATCTATTTATTTCTTCTTCAAAAATCTGAGTTGATACACATATATATATATATATGTTGAAAAACGTGAGTTTACAGTTGGGAATGATACATTATTCATTTTATGAGTTGGAGACAAGTGGACCAACCAAAAAGGAGCTAGTTGGCAAAATTGCCAACTTGGAGTTTACTAAAAATAGCCAACGGTTATGTGTTTTTTCTTGGGTATTTTCAGCAGATTTTTTGAATTCAAATAGAGCTCTCACATGCCCTATTATGTTTCTTGAAGTTGGGGATAATTTGGTGGTATTATCCTTTCTTATTTTATTAAGAAAAATCAAAAACAATTTTTGGAAAATGGTCTTAGTAACCAACGGCTAGTTTGTTGAATTGGAGCTGAATTTTTATTTTGAAGTTTTCAATGCTCACATGCCTATTCTTGTGCCAAGAAGTTGAGGCATTATCTTCTCCATATTATCTATGCTTGCTAAGGATAATTGAAGACAAATCCAAGTGGAATTTTCGGCCAACAAGGTGATGCCAAGGTGGACCAATCATTGTGTTTTATTTTGCCAATTGTACAAAGCCAACCAATGATGAGAAGACATTTGGACTTGATGATGAAGATGGTGACACATGTGCATTCTTATCTTCAAGGCTCAAATCACACTATAAATAGAGGCAATGGTGAAGAAGATGAAACACACTTGAAGCTCACAAGCATTCTATAGCTTTCATATTCATCTTCTTGTTCTTGTTGTTGTATTTTGTTGTAACAAAGGTGTTCTTGATATTTTTGTTGTGCTACAAGCCTCTTGAGCTTCATTTGTAAGATTGATTAGCCATCTTTATAAGGCTACATCAATAGGTGTTGGAGGTATTGCAACTAAGTGTTGCTTAGAAGGTGATTATCCAAGTCTTGAGTAGGGTTGGTGTATAACCCAAGGATCAAGCTTGGCTCTTGTTGTAAGGTGTTCATTTCATAGTGAAATCCAAGGAAAGGTGTTCCTTGGGACTGGAGTAGGTCACATTGACCGAACCAGGATAAATCCTCGGTGTTCTTCTCTTGTTTCTTTATTTCTGTTTTCTGCCCGTTTTTGACTGCAGTTTTCACCCAACTTCACACAATTTGAAAAAATAGCTAAACATTTTCCAAATTCGTGATTTTTGGTGGAGTTATACTTCAGACTGTTAGCTTTCATTTTCAACAAGAATCACTTGATTTGAGCAAGTAAAAGTTAGTCTTTCAGTCTTTGCAAGATAACTGCTCCAATCTGGCTGCAATCTGACCAGTTTCGAGAAAAGTTAAATTCTGTATTTTTCAAGAATTGTTTGAGGTCAGGGCCTTTTGGAAACTTTATCTACACATCCTAAGGAGTGTTTTGATATAAAGATCAACCTTTTTGGTTGAGTATTCAAAGAGAAACACTATTTGCAAAATCAGCAACATTCTGTCCAATTCTGTCCAGATTGACCATCTGAATCTTTTTATTTGTTTGAAGGGTCAAACGATCTTATTTTTGTCTGATTTTTGGACATAGTCTTTTTAACTCATTGAAGTTTAATTCTGGAAAGTTTCGTAATTTTTGGAGTTGTGTACAATTATTTGTGAATTTTTGAAAAACGGGTTCTGAATCTGAGTTGGTCTCAGATTCTGTTTTCAAGGGGATTTTAACAAAGGGTTGTAGTGTAATTTCCGCTAACCACTATTCACCCCCCCTCGAGTGGTGTTCATTGCAGGTGCACGGTCCAACAATGGGAACTAGAAGAGCAAATGTGTGACCGCTATTCCCACCTCTTTGAGTAAGGTACGACAAGTTTCGGGGTCGAAACTTTTTGTAAGGAGGTAGGATATTATGCCCGTATAAAACAAATATAATAATAAATATAAAATAAAAAGGGTTGTTGTGTGCTATGTGTGGGGGGAAAGAAAGAAAATAATAAACTAATTAACCAGATTCTATCTCTAATTTTCCTCACTTATCATCCCACCATTTTATTCCCCAATCTCTCATTTAAAACTAACAAACCCTAATCCCCTCCCCCACTCTCTCAAAAGAAACGGCAGCCTCTCCCCCTTCTCCCCCCATCAAATTTCGGCCAAGAAGAAAAAAAAAGGGAGGATCTTTGATCCAAGGCTTCAAGAGGAGTGTGAATCACAACCACATCACCGCACCTACATCATTTCTCGTATCTAAATTCTTGCTAGGATTGAGGTAGGTGCATACTATTTATTCCCTCAAAATGGTATGAAGATTGCATACTCAAAACGGTATTTTATGTGTATTGTTGTTCTTTTATTCTTGATTCAATCATGATCCTGTTGATGTATCACAAAGTGTTTATGGTGGTTCTTTTATTCCTGATTCGATTCTTTTATTCTTGATTCGATTCTTCTATTCTTGGTTCGGTCATGATCTTATTGATGTATTCTCCTCGTAGTGATATGAAGCCTATATGTGTATGGAAATATGTGTGAGTATAAATTGTAGAATAGTGTTGAAGAAATGGACTGCATTTAGATCTGCAGTTTCTGCAGAAATCGCAAGATGAAAATCCTGGGAAAACGGTGACATCGATCGATCGATGTCTGAGGATGATGTACATCGATCGATCGATGTACAGAGGGTGAGAGATCGATGTATCCCAGATGGACATCGATCGATCAACGTAAGCTGAGTGAGAGATCGACGTGCCTCAGTTGGACGTTGATCGATCGACGTTAGGGTATGACGTCCAACTGTTGTTTTTTCTTTCTCTTGCATCCATGGCACATGCATTTGCATGAGGTATACTGCGTCTATAGGACGTGGGTACCGGGATGATATACTGTGTCTATAGGGCATGGGTGTCATGAGACATACCGCGTCTATAGGGCGGGGGTGTCCAAACGGCAAGTGGTGGCTAGAGACCACGATGCTGGATTTAGGACCCGGGAGCATGCATTGCACGGTAGAGGTTTGAGCATATCGCCTGGCATAATCTCGTTGCGTGTGACATGATGACGTGAGCATGCACCACTTAGTTGGGCATTTTTATGTGGAGTGTTTTCCTTTCCGTATAATCTATGCTATATTGTCTTATGTGTTATGTGTTGATATCTTTTTGGTATGTACTCTTCATATTGTTTTGAGAGGCACCTACTGGGTGATTACCATCACTCACCCCCTACTATTCCAGGTGAGATCGATACTGGGTATGACTATATCTTCCTTGAGGATGGGACCGATGTCGTGGAGTGGGCTGAGTGACCCGTAGATATGATTGCATCGAGGACGGAGACGGACTGTTTATGACACTCTTGGGGTGACATTGATATTTATAGTTTTCATTAGTACGTTGAGACATTTCTTTTAGACTTTTTCTTTTAGACATTTGACTATGACTTGTAGGGCGTGGTCAGCCTAAAAATGATGTCTTTATATTATTGAGGTCCATTAAATCCAAATTAATATTGTGTTTAATCATTTCCGCAAAAAGAAAAAAAATTTCTATGTCAGCACTGACGTGTAACAGGTTGATGTGACGCTTTGTATTCTCCTTAGTAAGATACGGCAGGTGCACTGCTATCGAGGCTAGAGCTCGGGAGCGGGGCGCTACAACTATAGTTCTTGATATCGGAGATGTTTACCGTCTTCCGTCCTTGCCACGTTAAGAGTCCAGAGATGAGGCCTAATACGCCCCATGCAGCCTGATGGCTTAGTGACCATAGCTTCTTGGAGGTTTCCCACCATATGGTAGATGCTGCACGAAATCAGTTCGACAGGCTAGTGGAGAGAGATTTTCTTGTTGAGAAAAAAGGTTTGAGTGATTTACAAATGCATGATTTAAGTGCTACGTGTTTACGAAATACATGAATAAATTATTACTTGACACGTTTATGTGATAAACATGCTTTATATACTTATACATATTGTTGCCGTACTAAAAAACCATGAAGCATTAAAGCTTACATCATATGACAAACATTTGTTGTCTTTGTACTAATTTCAGGTGCCACAATTAATGAACTAAACTAGTTCATTAAGTGATGTGCTTAAGTTAATGAATCAACTAGTTCATTAAATGGAGATATATTTGGTGGAAGCTATATGACAACAAATTTGAAAATGGAAAGTCTCCTTCCTATTCCTTCTACACGCCATATTTTTTAGGTGAATGACGGGCGGTACACGCTATATATATATATAGCGAAAAATTAAATATTATTATGCCTCACTTATGGTGGAGGAATACCATGATACAAAATGAGTCATCATATGAAAAAAACCAATGTAAAGACCTAATGATTGCTAATCTCCAATCATATATGATATGCCGTATTAAAACCTTGGCGAAGGAAAAAAACGTACACATTTATATAATTGGAGTAATTACATAACATAAATCGTGTCAGGAAGCTAAAATTCGAAAGCCAAATCCTTGGATGTGTTGGTGTGACCACAAACGCCCAATTATGATTTATCTTGTGTGTAAATTGTTTGGTCCCAAT
Organism: Eustoma russellianum; assembly: GCA_036186865.1. NCBI lineage: Eukaryota > Viridiplantae > Streptophyta > Magnoliopsida > Gentianales > Gentianaceae > Eustoma > Eustoma russellianum. Next base: position 17,620,828 of record AP025063.1, on the reverse strand, counting down.
TGCATGTATGCGTTTGTCGAAGTACCATAAGTTGCCAGTAATGTGTAGTCTTGATGTTGTAAACCATATCCAAATGTGAAGAAGGGAGTGATGTGGACTCCATTCAATCGGCCACCACGAACCCATGCAATAAACACATAATAAGCGAATGAGTAGGATCAAGTGAATAAGCGCCATATATATATATAAAAATCCGGATGTAAAAAGAATATACCCAAGTTGCCTGCATCCTTAGATACAGGTAACAGGCAGTGTAAAAATTCCAATGAGCTCCAACTTAAAGATAAGAAATGTGAATACGAAATTAAAAAGTCAACTAAATTTACCCTGGTTGCCCATATCATTATATGATACAGGCAACAAGTGAGTCTGATCGTTTTAGCCATGTCGAAGTTGAGGTACTCCATCTGTTTGAACACTGGCTCGAACAATTGATGGTAATTCAGAGAGACTCCTAAATATTGTGAAGCAATTCCAGATCTGACCATGTTGAGCTAGGAAATGCGCTGTTGTGTTTACCTCCCTAGGTATGTAAAATATCGAACAGGTCTAAAAAAGTAGTATCTCAAGAAGCACCCTGTCTATACAGGAGTGTCTCTGCTGTACTTGCTTCAAAACCTCCATTGCATCGACTTCCACCTCAATAGGATCCCAAATGCAGGCAAAATATAATAAGGCCAATGAGGCAGCCTGCAGTTCCGCCTCTAAGGGGTTAGAAGCGGTAAATGAAACGATATTGCACCCACAAATGAACCACTACAATTCTGAAGAATTGCTCCCCCACAGCCGTTATCTTCCCATGGGCTGCATCTACATTGAGTTTAAATCGGCCAGAGGTGGCTGCAACGAAGTTACAATCCGACATCTTGGAGATCTCATAATCGGCGTAAGTCCAAAGTGTATCAGCTCAACGTCAGAGGTGGCATATTTTTTGCCTTGTTGTGATGCCGACCATGAATAGAAAGATTGTCGAATATGCTCCACAGCTAGCCTTCTAGACCATACTCCATCCCATAGATTACCGATGTATATAGCTTCCAAAGCTCCCATGTTATGATTCCAGGAGCTATCAGTCGTAACTGACCTTTGAAGGAACGAGCTTTTATTGATGTGCACCATTGTAATAAGTATGGGAGAAGGGAGGCAGTGGATGCGTTGGGCCCATCTAGATAAGTAATGAAGCATCTCCACAACAAATTTACTTCTGTACATCCCAAGAAAACGTGATCCCTCGTCACAGTTGCTGTTAAGCAAAACGGACATTGTGTGGACAGGACAGTAACAAAACGTGTCAGCATTTGTGGGAGTGGTAAGGCGTCATGATATAACCTCCAAAGAAAGAGCCGAATAGTAGGCGGAAGAAGCCTATGCCATACAAAGCATTGTGATAAACGTCGTACCCCCGCGGTGCATATTTGGTCATATACTATACGTAAAGAGAATCCACTCGACATCCCCTCCCATTGTATGCAGTCCGCTCCAAATGTAGTATGTGTTATACCTGCTGTATTTACTCGGCAGATACGCTTCCATACTGGTGAATCCGTTATTCGCCAGGTCATATCCGATCGATCCCCATACCTTGATTTTAAAAATTTGCTCCATAATGCACCTTGTTGATGATAACGCCACCACAATCAACAAGAATAAGCAATCTGAAGGTCATCTAATCTCCGAATCCCCAATCCTCCTTCCTCAGTAGGCTTAAACAATTTCTCCCATGAAACCCATGAATGAAGAGATCTATCTTCTGAACATCCCCAAAAAAACTTACAAATCTCATGATGTAATACTCGAATTATACTTGAAGGAAGAGAAGATGCTGCCATAATATGTAATGGTATTGCCCCAAGAACATGCTTAATTAGAACCAGTCTCCCTGCATACTTTAAGAACTTATTCTGCCACATATTAAGCTTAGCCTGAAAAGAAGAAACCAATGATAAAAAGTACGAAGCCCGTTCCTTTCCTGTGTATAATTGTATCCCCAAATATTTGAGTGGAAGGGAAACAGAAGTCATTTGCACTTCTTGTTCCATTTGTCTGACTCTAGTATCCGGAAGGTAAGATGGAGCAACTAAGTGACTTTTCTGAAAATTCACCGCCTGACCCGATGCTTTCTGATATAATTGCAAAAATTCCCGAATCGCTTCAAATTTACAATGCTTCCATTTAGAAAAATAAGAAGATCATCAGCAAAAGCAAGATGTGTAATGTGCGGCTTTGCCCTGCCTACATTATATGGTTGGAGATTTCCGGCCGAAACCAAGTGATTTAACCCCCGTGAGAACGCTTCAGAAGCTATTATAAACAAAAGAGGAGACAAAGGATCTCCATGCTTGACCCCTTGAGTTGGTTGGAAAAAACCAGATGGGCAGGGGCGGAGGGAAGGGGGGGCCTGGGGGGGCACGTGCCCCCCCAACGTCGGTGGAAAAATCCTATAGATAGGTAGGTGTATTTATATTTTTGGCCATTCAGTTCAAAGTGTGCCTTTGCTTGACAGAACACTAACCCTCTGTTACGTGGTCACGTAGTGTTTAGCATTCGGCAATTCTCTGCTAAGTGATTAAAATATGTCTAAAACTTACCAGAAGTTCGGTCTCTTAAATATATTAAAAAAATTCAAGATTTGGAAAACTAGTAGTCTTTTTTGCATGTAAGGTAATCGTTGAAAACTAGTAGACTTTTTTGCATTAGTTTGCTTATGAAAATGAAAGTTTCTTTTTTTAATTGGTTGCTAATCTTACGAATTCTGTGAGGGCTGATGCTCGGTAATTGAATATATATTAATTTAAAAACGACATACGGTTGTGCCACTTTGTTGGTGAAGATGCTACAATTACACAGCTTTTGTGATTTTATTTGGTTACTCTAAAGTCGTTTCAAAGTTGAGAGCTACACATATCTTTAGGTTGCATTTAAATCTTTAGTGTTGGCTATTGCTGGTGTGAAAACTATTTTACAATTTCTAGGCAACTATGTACATCGTATATGACTGGTTTATTGATTCAGCATTCAGACAGTAAACTGTAAAAGGTAATATGCTTTTCCAAATGCCCATTGTTAAACACTAGCTTTTGTGACAATTGTTTGTTTCTAATTTTTCTGCAATGAATATCGTCAAGACTGATCTACGCAACCGGTTTGGAGGTGACGTACTATCGGATTGTTTATTGTGTTACTTTGAGCATGAAATTTGTAGCACCATTGAAGATGAAGATATTATGCAACGATTTCAATCAATGTCATCTCGAAGAACCTTTTTGCATCCCTTGGCAACTCCTTCTCGTTCTGCAATAGGTAAATAAAAGGTATGTATTGATGTATATTACTATATTCATTTAATAATTATGATCCGCATGTTGTTTGTTGTGTATTGTTTATTTTTTTTTTGTACATTAGTTGGTAGATGTGTTTTCTTTCACGTATTTTATGTTATAATACAAAAATAGGTCTAGAAGATTTTGTCAATTTTTTCGGTCCGAGACGGTGACCCGTGGTATTCCTATTGCGAAGCCTGTCAGTGCCCCTCCAAGAAAGGACTCCTGGCTCCGCCACTGCAGATGGGGCACCATTTATTTTGATGAATAAGTAAGTTCCTCTCAGATGATTAAATATTAATTGAATAAGTCGTGTCCCAAATCCAAAACGAGAAAGTAAGAGAGCTAGAAATCGCCAACTTACTCTATCAAAAGCTTTCGTCATATCTAGTTTAATCATAACATTAGATCCCCACACTTTTTTGTCGAGTAGATGGACCATTTCCCGAGCCATCACCACATGGTCCGATATATCCCGTCCCTTCAAAAAGTCAGCTTGTTCTTGCGAGATGATTTTCTGTAGTATTGGTTGTAATCGGGTGGCAATTATTTGGGTTGCAACCTTTGAGATAAAATTTGCCAAACTGATAGTTCTGAGATCCGAGAAAGTACGTGGGTGCTGTTTTCAGAATTATCGTAATTAATGTACTGCCCATTGCCCGTGGAAGTGGAAAACCCATAAAAAACTCTTGCATGGCCTTAAGAATCCAGCTGAATTATACTCCAACAGGTACGATAAAAAATGTCTATTATATCCATCTGGTCCTGGCGCACTATTCGGATCCAAAGCCCAAACTGCTGCTTTAACCTCCTCCATCGATGGAAGTGCCACCAACATCATATTATCTTCTGCCGTTACAATATTAGGTATATATTTTGAAAACTCACCTTCATCCACTATAGGCCATCAGAGAAAAGCTGAGTATAAAATGTGATCGCTGCTTGCTTAATGTCCTCCATTGAATTAAAAATATCGACTGAATCACTTCGAATGGATGTGATGCTCTGCAGTCGATGCCGATCCCTCACCAAATTATGTAAACAGGACGTATTTGCATCACTACTTTACATCCATTTGACTCGTGCCTTTCGCTCCCAATACAACAGTACATTCCTGGAAGCTAATTTATAGTGGGCTTGTGATGCATGATATTGCATACGATTTGCTGCTGTTGGATTTTGGTCATAGATATTCTCATGTGTTGCTAATTCCTGTTCTGCTACAGATAATTTATCAAATATATTTCCGAAGATGGAGGTATTCCAGTTCTTCAAATCCTTCTTCAATGCCTGTAATTTATCATACAGACCTATCCTACCTCCAATCGTGGGATACGTCTCCCATGTTCCATCCAAATATTCTGAAACCGAAATGATTTAGGACCTGGTTCATCCTGCCTAATGCATTTCAGTAATAATGGAGAGTGATCCTGTCAAACGCGATAAGTGTCTAACTTTAAGATTAGGAAAGATCTGATAAAAAGACTCTGAACATAACATACGATCCAACCTCCTTTTTACCATTCCCAAACCTCTTCCGCTCGCCCATGTGTGCATGGGACCATCATAAGGCAAATCAATCAATGAACAATAAGAGACAGTCGCCAAACTCTTCTAGCGATGAAAGTGTAGGTGTAGATAGTCCCATATGTTCATCTATTGATAGAAATGTGTTAAAATCTCCTCCCATAAGCCATGACTCCATATTGTTATCGTGACGTTGTTGCAATGCTGACCATAAACGTCTTCTTTCCGATATTGTATGTAACCCGTAGACAGGCATAAACCACGCATGTAAATCAGTGCCAACCGTACATTGTTCTCCAGGTGAAATAGACAATAACCTAAGCGTAGAGCTCTGTCAAAAAACCCAGACCTTACCTGCACATGTAGATTCTGCATTTGTAAATTTAAGCTTCATTTGTATCCTGGCCAAATGCGCATTTGATTTCTTTGGTTCAATAATCACAAGAAGCTGTATTTTATGAGATAGAAGTAATCGTTGCAATCTGACAAGAGAGGTGGATAAACCACCTATATTCCACACTAAGCAATTCATTGAGTTGTTGATGGTTTTGAGTATAACGATCTAGTTACCCTATCCGTGGATGGTGGATATAGCTTTCTCATTTCCTTTTTTGTTCTTTGTCTTCGTTGAATCAGCTGAGGGCCATTCAAATCTTTCATGGATAAATTATGAGGCTCCATGTGTTCAAAAGCATCCAAACAGGCCATACGTCTCTGCAATTCCTCAGATGAAGCTTGCATTTCCTCCTTCAAAGCCTTTGAAATTATCATAAACATATCTTATGATAAAGCTTCTTTCATCTTCAGTCGTCTGTATTGACGATGTCGATGTTATCAATCTGAGTCAGATACATTAACACACATAAGATCATCAGGTTCCTCCATGCATTGTTCTTTTGAAAATCCAAGTCTTGAGAGATCAGTTTGCGATGGAACCTCTGGAATGAAAACTGTATTATTTGTTGCAGGGTGCGATTCACCTTGAGCATGTCCTTGTCCCGTTTGAGCATCTCCCACGCGAGGGCCTGGGACTTCCTTTGATTGCTGAATATCCATTTGTGGAATCAACTCCTCTGCTGCCGGATGCTCTGTAGAACTGTGCAAATTTTTAGAGGGTGGTTTTCATTTTTTGCTGCATTAAAACATTCTTCCGTGGAGTCCAGCGCTTAGGGGGATCCTTCAACTGACGTGAATGTGGGACATCCACCTTTGAATTAGGTTCATTCATTTCTACCTCTCACGGACAATCCTTCTGCTCATGACCCAGAATTCGGCAAGATGCGCAGAACTGAGGAACATTTTCATACTCGACGGACGGATAGAACTCATTCACCCCACTGAACATGCAAGCGCGAAGGCAGAGCTTTTGAAATATCCAGTTCAATGCATAAGCGAACTATGGACGCAAACCATTTGATGTAGCCGAATCCATTTTAAGAGGAAATCTAATCATATACGCTATAATGCAGACTTATAATGAAGGTACAATGACAGTCCACGAATAGTCACCCATAAGGAACAATAGGTTTATCAACTTTCGGATCAAAATCCGGTGTCTACTTTGTTACGCGCATATTATATCCATTCAATGTCCAAGAGCGTCGCAAGAAACACCATTGATAATCTTGATAATATGATTCTCATCCAAAAGTCCTAATTTTGGTGTAGCTTTGAAACCAATACGCTCCATACATAACGCAATGGTTTTCATATTAGGTATTCCATTCCAGAATGATCCGATTAACGTATATTGATACGGTAGTGAACAACGATTTACCTCATCAGTAGTAAAACGGATTGATGGCAATCCTTTGTATCTTTGTATGGGACGAACCGAGGGTGACGGATTTAAATCTTGTCGATGCGACAACCTCCGAGAAAGATTTCTGCAAATTCTCCACTCCAGCAGTCATTGTACCCGCAGCAACTAACAGCGAACCAGATTATAAATCCATATTTCTTTTAAAAAAAGGCACAATACACATATATTCTAACGTACCACCGACACGTCACATATATTATAACCGTACGTCGACGTCACACCACTATATACAACTCATATTTATGAGTATATTCAGGTCTTATATCATATGATATAAGTCATGGTGACGTCAAAATTATAATGACATGTTACAAGGTCATAAACCCAAAATTGTTGTATCGGGTGACTACCGTGTTGAGAAATATGTTTGGATAATTTTCAAGGTCATGATTTTAAGTTGTGGATACTTAAACATGTCACACGCGGTGTTATAAATGATTAAGAGTTGAAAAAGTTAAGAAAAATGACATCGATCTCTCAGGTTGTTACACTTCGATTGATCGATGTAATTCGATCCCTCACATCGATCGATCTATGTAAGACAGAGAAAGTTCAAGATCTTACTGTGAGACATTGATCTTTAAACCTGAGACACATCGATCAATCGATGTATACATCGAACCCTCACTTCAATCGATCAATGTAGGTCAAAGACAAACTCTAAAACTCACTGTGAGACATCGATCTTTGAAGTTGAGGCACTTTGATCGATCGATATATTGGGTTTTTAAAAATATTTTTCTAAAATGTGATAAAGTGGTTGTTTTCATTTGTATATGATTTATATATGTTCATTAATTTGATATTATGTGTTTTTGATTATTATAAATGCATTGTGACTAATGTGCCTAAGAAGTTTTTACAACTTACCAAAAAGGGAAAATTGGTATTTTGAGTTTCGTAGGAACATGATATGGTGGAAATATTTCAAGGACTTATTCTCATGTTATTTATCATGACAAAGGTGTCATTATATCTATTTTTGACCATCCAGGTCATTTCTGGAGTTTTCTCTCACCAGGGGCATTTTGACCATTTTACCCTTGAGGGCATTTTTGGATTTTTACTCAAGGAATCTCTTGAGTATATTATTATCTTCATCCGGGATTTGATTGATAATTATATTGAAGATTATTTGATGATCTTCTATTATTTCTCTATTTGATGATATTATCGACAGTAGCGGGAGATGTGACGAGTTGTGATGTCTCATTCTATTTCTTTCTTGAAGACCCTCTTCTATATATTATTGAAGGATATTAATCATCATTTTACAGAGAATTTAAAGGTGTTAAAGGTGTAGAAATGATCCCAACATACAAGAATAAATAATGGGAATTTTAGCGTTATATGTTGATATAATCTTGTCAACTATTATTTGTCGATTTCTTCTTCAAAAACTTGAGTTGATATGCATATATATGTGTTGAAAAACGTGTATATTCAGGTGGATATGATGGTGTACTCACTTTATGACTTTGTGCCAAGTGGACCAACCAAAAGAAGCTAGTTGGCAAAATTGCCAACTTGGAAAATTCAAACACTATACCCAACGGCCATATGGCTGTTTATGGCAGATTTTTTGAGTCAAATAGCAGCCCTCACATGTCTTACTCTCATGGAAAGGAGTTGAGGGATTCTTGTGGCATATTCCATTCTTATTATCTTCATTTTGCTAAGGATAATCAAGACAAGTCCATGTGAAAATTTGGGTCAACATAAGTGTTTCAAGGTGGACCAATCGTTCTTCTCTATGTTGCCAAATGTACAAGATGATTATGTGGCCAACCAATGATGTGAAGACAACTAGGAATTGATTATGAAGATAGTGACGCATTGCAGTTCTTATCTTCAAGAGTCATTTCACACTATAAATAGGAGGCAAAGATGAAGAAGAAGAACACACACTTGAAAAGCAAAAGTTGAATTGTCTTGCCATCATCTTCTCTTCATTATTGTTTCATTCTTTGTAGCCAATGTGTTCTTGTGATATTTGTTGTAGAGCTACAAGCCTCTTGTATCTGATTTGTACGCTTGATTAGCCAAATCTATAAGGCTACATCAATAGGTGATAGAGGTGTTGCAACCAAGAGTTGGATAGAGGTGTTCGTCCAAGTCTTGAATAGGGTTGGTGTATAACCCAATGATCAAGCTTGGTTCTTGCTGTAAGTTGATTCATACCATAGTGAAATCCAAGGAAAGGTGTTCCTTGGGACAGGAGTAGGTCACATTGACTGAACCAGGATAAATCCTCGGTGTTCTTGTCTTGTTTCTGCCTTTCTATTTTCTGTCCGTTTTTACTGCAGTTTTCACACAACTTCTCACGATTTGAAAGAAATAGCTAAACACTTTCAAAATTCGTGATTTATGGTGGAGTTATGCTTCAGACTGTTAGCTTTCATTTTCAACAAGAATCACTTGATTTGAGCAAGAGAAAGTTAGCCTTTCAGTCTGTGCAAGATAACTGCTCCAATGTGGCTGCAATCTCACCAGTTTTGAGAAAACTTGAATTCTGTATTAATCAAGAATTTTTCAAGGTCAGAGCATTTTGGAATCATAAACTAGACATCCTAAGGAGTGTTTTGACGTAAAGTTCAACCTTATTGGTTAAATATTCAAAGAGAAATACGTTTTTCAATTTCAGCAACATTCTGTCCAATTCTATCCACATTGACCATCTGAATCTTTTTATTTGTTTGAAGGGCCAACAATCTTATGTTTGTCTGATTTTTGGACAGAGTCTCGTTAACACCTTGAAGTTAAGATCTGGAAATTTTCATAATTTTTGGAGTTGTGTACAAGGATTTTTGAATTTTTCAAAGGGGATTTTAATCAAGGGTAGTAGTGTAATTTCCGCTAACCACTATTCACCCCCTTTAGAGTCAAAACTAAACATGCTTATGTCTGAGCTTGAATCTTTCAAAATGTTGCCAAACGAATCCATAACATCTATGGATTTGAGGATTACTAACATTTTCAATACCATTGAAGCTTTAGAAAAATCATTTACCAACAACGAGAATGTTCAAAAGATGTTGCGAAGCCTTCTTGCTGAATGGGATCTTAAAGTCATTGTAATTGAAGAAACAAAATCAATCACAAAAATGGACGAATTGATAGGCTCATTAAGAGTATATGAGATAAAACTAAACCAACGGAAGTCCGAGTCATCTAAATCATCCGGTAAAATTATACCTTTCAAATCAACTGAGTCACATATAAATAATGATGATAGTAATAGTGATAATAAACTAGACGATGACTTAATATTAATAGCTAGAAAATTTAGAAAGTTTTTTAAACGACCTAATAGGAATAGACAACGATCTTCTTCTTCTCAACCTAAGAAAAATAACTCTAATGACAACAAATGGTATATTAAAGAGTTAAAATGTTATGAATGTGGTCAAAGAGGACACATCTCTTATGATTGTCTGACAAAGAAAAACACCAAAAATAATAATAATAACAAACACGATAAGGAGACGCAAAAATCAAAGGCAAACGAGACCAAGCCAAAGAAAGGCAAACAAGCAATGAAGGTGAGCACATGGAGCGACTTGTTCGACTCAGAATCCGACAATGAGAAAGCTCAAGTCTTCTTCGTATCCAATGAGGTAGGTTCTTCATCTGATGAAGATTCTGATAATGAAATGTCATTTGATGAAATATATGAAGAATTTTAAGGATGCATGCTCACTGTAAAAGGCTCTCTAAAGAAAAAAAAACTAATTGAAGAAAATGACAAGTTCAAAACGTCCAACTTGGAATTTTCCGATCAATTAGAATCTTTTAAACAAGAGTCTACAAATACTCTTGATTCTTTAGAGATTAAAATTGAATCATATAGGAAAAATGAACAAACATTAAAATCTGAAAATAATATGTTGAAATCTAAGTTAGAAAGTTGTGAAAGTGAGATAATTCAACTTAAATCTTCTAAACTTAGAAAAAATGTTAGAACAATTTAAGTCTGGAACCAACATGCTAGATACACTGATATCATCACAAAAATATGGAAATGATAAAACTGGATTAAGATATAAAGAAGAAGATGTCAAAGTAGATAAACAGACTAAGTTTGTTTCGTCAAGTACTAAACAACCTGATAAAGCAACAAAAGTAAAATCAACTTTGCCTGCTACATCTTCTTCTACTCCTTCTTCTACTCATTCCAAGATAAAAACGCAACACGCATACACATATAAACGTGCAACTAGGCAAGACTTTGTATCTAGACCACCTAGAAATTATGCCTATATGTATACAAATATGTCTAAACAAAATAAACTACAACCAACTTATTATAATCCATATAGACATAATTATAGGCAACATTCATATAAGACTTATAGAAATGCGTATGAACACACATACATGGCACCATATAAGAAACAAAATCATATGTTAATCATTTATATTCAACTTATAATAATGTCAAATATGTGCCAAGAAGGTACATCCAAGTTTAGATACCCAAAGAGTATATAAACAAGGGTGGTGCCCCTAACATTCAAAGACCCAAGTAAAGGGTACCTAAAACTTTGTCTCTATTGTAAGAAAATAGCAAGGAATGCAAGAAGGAGGCAAATTCAAAGAAGCTAAACACCAAATGGCTTTTAGACAGTGGATGTTCAAGGCATATGACGGGCAACCCCAAACTATTCACCGAGTTGGAACATATCGATAATGGAGGGAAGGTAACATTCAGTGACAACAGCAAAAGAAAAGTTGTTGGAAAAGGAACAATCGGGGACCCTAACACATTTCAAATACAAAATGTGTTGTTAGTAAGAAATCTTTCTTATAATTTATTAAACATTTTGCAACTTATAGATTCTAGTTATTATGTTTCTTTTCTCCCTGATTCTTGTGAGATAACTAATGAAAAAGGAGAAATTGTATTAAAAGGAAATAGGGATGGTAACATTTATACCCTTTCCCTAGATAACATGTTAGATGCTAAGGTTAAATGTTTAATATCACATGACTTAGATGTAAACTTATGGCATAGACGACTATGCCATATAAGAATTTCAACTATTGAAAAGTTATCAGAGAAGAATTTGATTAGAGGTATGCCTAAGTTAGACTTAGATAATTTTCAAATGTGTGAAACATGTATTAAAGGAAAACATATTAAAGAAACATTAAAACCAAAACATGATGTGAGTACTAGTCATGTACTAGAATTGCTTCACTTAGACTTATTTGGTTTAAGTAGGACAAGAAGTCTAGGTGGACACTACTATGTGTGTGTCATAGTAGATGATTACTCACGCTACACATGGACATTGTTTTTCACACATAAAGACGATGCTCCATTGACAATCAAAACTCTTATAAAGCAACTCGAAAATCTTTATGAAGAAAATGTTAAAGAATTAGGAGTGATAGCGGTGGAGAATTTAAAAACAAAGATGTAGTCAAGTTTTGTGAATCGCGTGTATTTAAACATGAATTCTCACCACCTAGAACTCCACAACTCAATGGAGTTGTTGAACGTAAAAATAGAACTATACAAGAAATAGCAAGGACAATGTTGTGTGAAAACAATGTACCTAAATATTTATGGGCTAAAGCTGTTAGTTGTGCATGTTATATTATAAATAGACTTTCTATTCGAAAGAAATTAGATAAAATACCTTACGAATTGTTAAACAATAGACAGCCTAAGGTAGATTATCTTAGAGTATTTGGATGTAAATGTTTTGTACTTAATACTAAATATATTTTAGACAAGTTTGAACAACAGTCTACTGAATGCATATTTGTTGGTTATTCAACTAACTCAAGAGCACTTGGGTGTTATAATCCTGCATCTAGAAAGATAATTGAATCCATACATATGAAATTCAATGAAAATGAATATCTTGAAGTTAGTGATAAAACTCAACATAAACAAGAAAATAATATTGAAAATATGTTTGATGATGATGATATATTACTTGAGCCTGTACTTGATCATCTAGAACCAATTCCCCCTGAACAAGACATGCATGAACCCTTAGATGAAATAAATGAAGAAATTTTACAATTGGAGGATAATACAACTAACTTACAAGATGATCCAATTGTATACGACAATGTCCACACTAATGAAGCATTTGAACAAGATGAGGGTAAATCTAGTCAACCTAGGAATTGGTGGCTTATTAAAGATAAACATAAACACCCTAAAGAGTTAATCATTAGAGATCCAAGTGTTGGAGTTAGAACATGTAGAAACATAAGTCAACCTGAAGGACATAGCTTAATCTCACACTTAGAACCTAAGAATGTTAAAGAAGCCTTAGGCGATATATCTTGGATAGATGCCATGCATGAATAAGTGAATCAATTTACAAGGAACAATGTGTGGGACTTAGTAACTAAACTCGAAAATAAGTCTATAATAGGAACTAAATGGGTATTTATGAATAAGATCGATGAACAAGGAAACATCACACTAAATAAGGCTAGGCTAGTTTTACAAGGTTATAATCAACAAGAAGGAATAGATTATGAAGAAACCTTTGCACCAGTTGCACGACTAGAAACAATTAGATTGTTACTTGAGATTGCAAGTCTAAGCAATATTAAACTCTTCCAAATGGATGTCAAGAGTGCATTCTTGAATGGATACTCCAAGAAGAGGTGTTTGTCAAACAACCCCCTGGATTCGAAGATCCAAAGAATCCTAACCATGTATACAAGCTTAAGAAAGCTTTATATGGTTTGAAACAAGCTCCAAGAGCTTGGTATGATAGATTTGTAAACTTTCTTATTGTAAATAATTATCAAAGGGAAACCATAGACAACACATTATTCCTAAGAAGAAAAGATAATGACTTATTAATAGTTCAAATATACGTAGATGATATAATATTTGGTTCAACCAACCCTACCTTAGTAAAAGAATTCGAAAAGTGTATGAAGTCTGAATTTGAAATGTCAATGGTTGGAGAATTGAACTACTTCTTAGGGCTTCAAATCAAACAAACCCATTAAGGAATCCACATTAGCCAACTTAAATATGTCAATGACATGATTAAGAAGTTTGGCTTTGAAGAGTTTAAACAACACCTATACCTATGAGCATTAGCACCAAACTAGACAAAGATGAAAATGGTAAACCTTTTGATCACACACTTTGTATGTCTAAGATTGGCTCATTGTTATATTTAACTGCATCAAGACCTGAAATCATGTTTAGTGCGTGTATGTGTGCTAGGTTTCAATCTTGTCCTAAGATATCTTATTACAATGCAGTGAAAAAGATATTTAGATATCTTAAACACACACCTCACTTAGGACTTTGGTATGATAGAAGCACTAAGTTGGAACTGTATGCTTATAGTGATGCTGATTATGGTGGTTGCAAACTAGATAGAAAATCCACTAGTGGAACTTGTCAATTCATAGGAACCAACTTGATCTCTTGGTTTTCTAAAAAACAAGCCAGTGTAGCTCTCTCTACCACCGAAGTCGAGTATATAGCCTTAAGCTTATGCACTACCCAAATACTTTGGCTTAAACAACAACTTAGTGATTTTGGCATTAAAATGAATAAGATTCCAATTTTCTGTGATAGCACAAGTGCAATTAATCTTTTTTGGAATCCGGTACTTCATTCTAAGGCCAAACACATTGAGGTAAGATACCATTTCCTTCCAGATCATGTTCAAAATGGGGACATAACCATAGATCATATAAGAACTGATCATCAAATAGCTGATATCTTTACCAAACCCCTTAATCAAGCCACTTTTGAAAACTTACGAGCCAAGTTAGGTATGATGACTTATGATACCATTGCTTAATTCTATCTTTTTCATAATTTGCAAAATAAAGGGTGAGATAGAATAAGGAATATGATTTTAGTTGGTAAGTCATGATTTGGATTTAAGTTGAATAATATGCTAAGTTTCAATTGGTATAAGATTCGAGCATAGGTTAAGGGGAGAGTATAAGTTGAGGGAGAGCACATGAACACATATGTTAAAAACGTGAGATTTAAGAGTTTGAAAACAATTGGTATAGAATTGGTGAGGTTTTCAAAACAATTCAATTGGTATAAAATTGGTAAATATGTGATAAATAATTATGACATTAAAATCATGTTAAGTCATTTTGAAAATCATCCAAACAGGGGGAGAATGTTGAGAAACATATTTGGATAATTTTCAAGGTCATGATTTTAAGTTGTGGATACTTAAACATGTCACACGTGGTGTTATAAATGATTAAGAGTTGAAAAAGTTAAGAAAAATGACATCGATCTCTCAGGTTGTTGCACTTCGATCCTTCACATTGATCGATCTATGTAAGGCAGATAAAGTTCAAGACCTTACTGTGAGACATCGATCTCAAAACCTGAGACACGTTGATCGATCGACATATACATCGAACACTCACTTCGATCGATCGATGTAGGTCAGAGACAAACTTTGAAACTCACTCTGAGACATCGATCTCTGAAGCTGAGGCACTTCGATTGATCGATGTCTAGGGTTTTTAGAAATATTTTTCTAAAATGTGATAAAGTGGTTGTTTTCATTTGTAACCGTACGTTGACGTCACACCACTATATACAACTTAAATTTATGAGTATATTCAGGTCTTATATCATATGATATAAGTCATGGTGATGTCAAAATTATAACGACATGTTACAAGGTCATAAACCCAAAATTGTCATATCGGGTGACTACCGTGTTGAGAAATATGTTTGGATGATTTTCAAAGTCATGATTTTAAGTTATGGATACTTAAACATGTCACACGCGGTGTTATAAATGATTAAGAGTTGAAAAAGTTAAGGAAAATGACATCGATCTCTTAGGTTGTTACACTTCGATTGATCGATGTACTTCGATCCCTCACATCGATCGATCTATGTAAGACAGAAAGTTCAAGACCTTACTGTGAGACATTGATCTCTAAACCTGAGACACATCGAACCCTCACTTTAATCGATCGATGTA
This sequence comes from Eustoma russellianum, assembly GCA_036186865.1. NCBI lineage: Eukaryota > Viridiplantae > Streptophyta > Magnoliopsida > Gentianales > Gentianaceae > Eustoma > Eustoma russellianum. The sequence goes on along the minus strand of AP025063.1, from coordinate 17,605,193 downwards.
GGTCAAAGACAAACTCTAAAACTCACTGTGAGACATCGATCTCTGAAGTTGAGGCACTTCGATCGATCGATGTCTAGAGTTTTTAAAAATATTTTTCTAAAATATGATAAAATGGTTTTTTTTCATTTGAATATGATTTATATATGTTCATTATTTTGATATTATGTGTTTTTGATAATTATGAATGCATTGTGACTAATGTGCCTAGGAAGTTTTTACAACTTACCAAAAAGGACAAAATTGGTATTTTGAGTTTCGTAGGAATATGATATAGTGGAAATATCTCTAGAACTTATTCTCATGTTATTTATCATGACAAAGGTGTCATTATATCTATTTTTGACCATCCGGGTCATTTCTGGAGTTTTCTCTCACCAGGGGCATTTTGGTCATTTTACCCCTGAGGGTATTTTTGGTATTTTCACTCAAGGAATCTCTTGAGTATATTATTATCTTCATTCTGTATTTGATTGATTAATACATTGAATATTATTTGGTGATCTTCTGTTATTTCTCTACTTGATGATATTATCGACAATAGCGGGACATGTGACGAGTTGTGATGTCACATTCTAACTTTCTTAAAGATCCTCTTCTATATGTTATTTGAGGATATTAATCATCATTTTACATAGAATTTAAATGTGTTAAAGGTGTGTAAATGATCACAACATACAAGAAGAAATAATGGGAATTTTGGTGTTATATGTTGACATAATCTTGTCAACTATTATTTGTTGATTTCTTCTTCAAAAATCTGAGTTGATATACATATATATGTGTTGAAAACGTGTATATTCAGGTGGATATGATGGTGTACTCATTTTATGACTTTGTGTCAAGTGGACCAACCAAAAAGAAGCTAGTTGGCGAAATTGCCAACTTAGAAAATTCAAACATTATACCCAACGGCTATATGGCTGTTTATGGCAGATTTTTTGAGTCAAATGGCAGCCTCACATGTTCTATTCTCATGGAAAGGAGTTGAGGGATTCTTGTGACATATACCCTTCTTATTATCTTCATTTTTCTAAGGATAATCAAGACAAGTCCATGTGGAAATTTCGGCCAACATAAGTGTTTCACGGTGGACGAATCATTCTTCTCTATGTTGCCAAGTGTACAAGATGATTATGTGGCCAACCAATGATGTGAAGACAACTAGGAATTGATGATGAAGATGGCGACACATTGGAGTTCTTATCTTCAAGAGTCATTTCACACTATAAATAGGAGGCAAAGGTGAAGAAGAACACACACTTGAAAAGAAAAGGTTGAATTGTCTTGCTATCTTCTTCTCTTCATTCTTGCTTCATTCTTTGTAGCCAATGTGTTCTTGTGATATTCGTTGTAGAGCTACAAGCCTCTTGTGTTTCTTTTGTGATATTTATTAGCCAAATCTATAAGGCTACATCAATAGGTGATAGAGGTATTACAACCAAGAGTTGCATAAAGGTGTTCATCCAAGTCTTGAATAGGGTTGGTGTTTAACCCAAGGATCAAGCTTGGTTCTTATTGTAATTTGGTTCATACCATAGTGAAATCCAAGAAAAGGTGTTCCTTGGGACTAGAGTAGGTCACATTGACCAAACCAGGATAAATCCTTGGTGTTCTTGTCTTCTTTATATTTTTCTGTTTTATGCCCGTTTTTCACTGCAGATTTCACACAAATTCTCACGTTTTGAAAAAATAGCTAAACACATTAAAATTTTGGGATTTTTGGTGGAGTTATACTTCAGTCTGTTAGCTTTCATTTTCAACAAGAATGACTTGATTTGAGCAAGGGAAAGTTAATCTTTCAATCATTGCAAGATAACTGCTCTGTAATCTGACCAATTTTGAGAAAAGTTGAATTCTGTTTTAACCAAGAATTGTTTATGGTCAGGGCCTTTTGGAAACATAAACTAGACATCCTAAGAAATATTTTGACATAAAGATCAACCTTTTTGGTTGAGTATTCAAAGAGAAACACGTTTTCCAATTTCAGCAACATTCTGTCCAATTCTGTATAGATTGACCATCTGAATCTTTTTATTTTTTTAAGGGACAAACAATCTTACTTTTATCTGATTTTTGGGCAGAGTCTTTTCAATACACTGAAGTTAACTTATGGAAAGTTTCATAATTTTTGGAGTTGTGTACAAGGATTTTTGAATTTTTCAAAAATCGGTTCTGAATCTGAGGTGGTTTCAGATTATGTTTTCAAATGGAATTTTAATCAACGGTATTAGTGCAATTTCTGCTAACCACTATTTACCCCCTCTAGTGGTGCTTATTGCAGGTTGATAAGGATCGGGGATCCCATCAAGAGGTCACGGATCCTATGACAAGGAGGGCTAGAGAACTTGGACCTCAAGTTAAAACCTTCTTGTACAAGCATGTTCAAGATGAACCTAAGGCTCATTGGGTTCATCACATGGAACCTACATTGTGAATGTGGTCTCTCACCCCCTCCCCCAGAACGTGTGTTTTTTTTGAATTTCGTCTTGTTTTCTTGTGATCCTTGTTTTATGTGTTTTCCTTGTAGGTAAGTAGGTGCATGCAAAGTCCAAGCCAAATGAAGGTACACAAAGGGATAAAGGCGTGTATTTCAAATAAAGGGAGACAAAAGGAATGTTGTCTTGAGAGGAATGATTGTCCACACAAAGACAAGTTCAAATGTGGTCCATGATAGAATTCCTTTTTCAAAATAAGCTCAAAATTATCTTCAACATCTACCAAGAGTGGCGGCCAAGGTGTAGCCAAGAATTGAAAACAATTTGAAGACCAATTTGAAGATAAACTTGAATTCAAATTCAACCATGATTTAAATTCAAGTTTCAACCAAATTGAGACTTAAAATTCAAGACGATTTCAGCCAAAATAGGCAGCTAACCACACGCCATTTTTGAAGAGAAAGAAGGAGATAAGATCACAAGTTCAAAAATGAATCCAAGATTGAATTCAATTTCAAACTCAATTTGAATTCAAACTTCAACCATCTTTTAAATTCAATCCCAATCACCTTCTTATCACCAAATCAGATTTTCAACACCCTCACGAGTCATCAAACACGCCTAGAAGAGATGGGAGAAGACAATCAACAGCCAACTCAAATTTGAATTCAATTTCAAACTCAATTTGGATTCAAAGTTCAACCAACTTTTGAATTCAAATTCCAATCACTTCTTCAACTTCAAATCAAGTCTTCAACACCTTCATTGACTCAAGAAACATGACTGGATATGGAGAAGTGAATAGCCTACAAGCATTTCAAATTTTATCTAGGATTTGTTTTATTTTCGAATTCAAACAATTTTCAATTTTCAACCACTTGTTAGCTAGCTTATTTAAAATCATTTCTAATCATTTTAAGGCTGAAATGGACGAGATTCCTAGCCTATAAATAGAGCCCTTTGGGCGCCTAGGAGAAAAACTTTTGATGAATAAGAATTCTTGATATTTTTTTCACTTTGTGTGAGACTTTGTTTTCTTGGTTTTGCATTAAAAACCTAGGTTAAGATCTTTCAAAGTTGAGCATTTTGAAGGTGTTGCCATGGCTTAAAGGTGCCGTCTAGGAGGGCCATATTGGTTTGCCTGATCAACGACCATCTTGAAGTGTTGGTTTTGCTCATTTGATCCACACGTTTTTATCACTAAGGAAGCAAGGGGAAGTCTTCTTCCTTGTGCCTAACCCTTTGTGAAGGATGTTTAGAAGGTGGAATTGTTGGAGCCCACGAGTTGCACGTATCAAATTGGTATCAGAGCCAGGTTATCATTCCACCATCTATCATTTCCTTTTCGTTTGAGTCTAGTCATTTCAAGTTTAGTTGTGTCCTTCTTCTACTCCTCATTCTACACGTCATTTATCTTGTATTTCATACAAAAACAAAAAAAACAAAACGTCCACTTTGTTTGGGTCATTTGCATATTGCTTTTCATCATTCAAGTGTCATCTCTTATTTCCTTTAGGCGTCACATCTGATTTAAGTCATTCAAACTTGAACAAACTAGGGTTTGTTGCATTTTAGGTTCCATTCAGCTTGCTTTAAATATTCCAACCATCAACCTATAAAGCTACCTCAATTTCAAATCATCTTGTTGCTACTGAAGCTTTTAGTTGGTGATGATTGTATGCATCTTATGATTCACATTGTGATTGATTTCATGCTTTAATCAAGTAGTCCTACGTGTGCTTGTCTTCATAACCCATTTTCAACATCAATCACACCCTCAAATCACCCAACACCCGACGCCCCAACCAGCCCCACCCAACCCAACCCTAAAACCCACCAACCTGATCCCAAACAACCCTATTTACACCCCCACCAAAAAGCCCAAACCCATTTTACCAAACACAATCAGAACCTAAAAACCCCAATTCATTCAAATAAACCCTAACCCTAGAATTTGAATTTTGTTCAAATTCTGTCCTAAACCAACCAATATCCAAATTGACCACACCAATCATCACTTACCAACCCAAATAGTCCATTTACCATGCCCATTTCGTTTCCAATAACCCATTCCGCAAATTCCTAAAACGTTCAAAAAAACCCTAAATCAAAAACCCTAACCTTAACCCATTCGGCCTTACCCCAAATTCCGTCACTTTCCAAGGTTATTTTTGTTGCAAGTCCAAGTTACAAATTGCTTTTTAAATACATTGCACTATTCTGTCCAAAAAACGCAAGTGCTAAGTGCAAAACGCGTGAAATTTCAATTCTGCCCTTAGTAAAAAAAGGAATCTGAACCTTGCTCAATTGAAATAGAAAGGAAGAAAAAGAAAAACAAAAGAACAAGAGAAAAGAAAAAGGGGCAAAACGTTTGTGCATTGCGTGGAAAATTTTTGGTACGATTTGCAAACCTTGGATACCATATTTCCTTTTACCCCACATTGTCGTCCCCTATATATACCCTATTCTCCATCTCCTGATCTTCTTGAACCAATCACACATTTGGTTGCTCGATTGTTGCATGACTTGAACCATTTTGTGGATAGTAAGTGCATAGAATCAAAATAAACTAAAGATTGCCCACGGCAACCCTTAGTTTATCTTTGGTTCAACCTTATACATCAACTTTGGTTGCTTATTTTCTTTGAATCTTAGTAGAAAGTTCAAGTTTGGGTTCATTTCAATTGATTCTATTTTGATTCTAATTGGTGCAACTTGAACGCAAAAAGGAAGAAACAAGTGGAGAACATTGTGATTTGAAGAAGCCTTGGCAATACACTTCCTTATTGATCACTTTGAGCCTTCTTAACTTCAGGTTATCCAAGAACCAAAGTGGTAAGAGAGTGGAAAGAATAGAAAGCGGAGTGTTCATAGCTTATTTTTTTTCACTAATCCCTTAACATTTGTTTGTCTTTGTGTTAGTTTGCTTCTTTCTTTTTCCTTTTTGTTTTCGTTCAATTCCTTAGGTAAAATGGAGAGCAGCAATCATTCCGCATCTAGCAAGTCCAAAGAGGCCGAAACTGTTGACAACATGCAACAACAAATGCTGAGATGCTTAAGAAACTCATGCATGACAATGAAATAATTAAGCATCGCTTGGAAGACATGGAGCGTAGCTACAAAACGAGTGATGGCCAAGGTACAAGCAGGGCCGTTCCCCTACCACAACCTAGGCGCCACCCACCAGAAGAAGTTGAAGATGACAAACTTAGACCGCCACACATCGAGGCACGAAGGTTTGTTCCTCCTACACAACCAAGAAGGTACGTACCACGAAGGTACAACGATGATTACATTCCATATGAGCATGATGATTATGACTTTGATGACCATCCTCCCTGTGGTTACCAAAGACGCCAAAATCTCCTTTTCCCGCAAGATGACGATTTTCTCAAAACCAAAATAAATATTCCCACGTTTTATGGTAAAAGTAATGCGGAGGAATATTTAGAATGGGAAACGAAAGTGGAATTAATCTTTTCTTGTACCAATTATAGTGAATTACAAAAAGTGAGGTACGCTTCTATTGAGTTTTCTGGGTATGCACTTAATTGGTGGACAAATTTGTGTCGTAATAGAACTAACACGAGGCAACCTCCAATTTCCACTTGGGAAGAAATGAAGTTTGAAATGAGACAACGTTTTATCCCAAACAATTATGAGAGTTCTATTTTCACGAGTTTGCAAAACTTACGTCAAGGTTCCAAAAGTGTAGACGAGTATTATAAAGAGTTAGAAATTTTGTTGGAAATGTCTAACTTGCAGGAACCTGAAGAAGCCACCAAGGCTCGTTTCTTACATGGTTTAAACAGGGAGATCGCGCAAAGGGTTGACCTTCAACCTTATCTCGACCTCACAACCATTGTCCATATGGCGGAAAAGTTTGAACATTAAATAAAGGTACGTAGTTCCTCCAATTTCAATTCCACTTATCGTACTAATCAGTCTTCATCAAGGTTTTCCAACAAGCCTTCAGGAACGGGAAGTTCACGACCTATAGGAAGCCAATCACGTGACCAAGGTGCGTCACAAAGAATGGACAATCGTGTGCAATCCACACAAGAACGAGACGACCGAGCCCAACGTAAAGCTCCTACAGGGAATTCTTTTGAACTCTCTAACAGATTTAGGGACATTAAATGCTATAAATGTCAATGACATGGTCACATAGGAAAAGAGTGTCCTAATACAAAACGAATCATGTTAATTGAGGAGACTAATGAATATGTGACTGAGTCTAAGCAAGAAAATGAATCTGAGCATGATAATGAAACTGAACTTGAAGAGGATCTAGGCGCACTAGATGAATATGACACTAAGGAATTTCTTGTTGTACGTAGAGCTTTGACTACATATCAGAAATTAGATGATTTCAGTGATGATATTGCGCATGATTCTTATGATGATGATGCTGAAATTTCAATTGATAAACATGTTGTTCATGATGATAAAGTTGATGTGCCAAATGAACATGACTTACATGATAAGCTTCTCAAATTGCATGATCCTAAATTGTCTAAATCTTCTTTGTCCGAATCTGACTCCACTAATGATGTTGTTTTGCACTCTAACGTGTGTGAACTTGACAAGAAATTGCGTGTTTTTTTCCATGATGATGTTAAAGTTGAACATAACTGTATGAAGTTCTTAGAACATAATTCTGACATTCGTAAGAGACTTCTAGCTCAAAAAGAACGTAACTTTGAGATACTTAGAGAAGTAGAAGAACAAAAGATGCTCAGAATAGACATCCTTAATAAATTGTAGGGCCTTAGGAGACTTGTTGACCTTTATCATGTTCATGAGACTGACTCGTTTGATGAAAATGCTGAGATTAAATCTAAAGTTGTTTGTGCATTACATGATTCACATGATTTGCTTGATTTACATGCTAATTTACAAGATGATTGGAGTGACATTTCAAGTGAGAATAATGATGTTTTAGGTGACAAACATGACAATGTCGAGAAGCATGAATGGGTTGTCCATAACAACCCTTTGTTTGAGTGTCTTGATAGTGACATCCCATATGATAGTACTGAGACTTCTAATTTGCATGCATATGAATCTGAAATTCCACTTGAGGTTACGTTGCAAATTGATTTTGAGGATGATAATCTACATGTTAGTGCTAATTTGTGCTTTGTTGAGCATGATAGCTCAACTACATCTGATTTGGAAGTTCTAAGGAGCGTACAAGGTATGTTGTTTATTTCTTATGTTTTACATACATTCTCTTTCATGCATGACAAATCTTATGTGAGGGGTCTTCTACCTACCATGTTAGTGCATCCTACACACATTAGGAAGATATGCTTCTTGTTGAGTGTTCATGTAGGTATGTGCTATGATGTGTCGTTATTTGTCATCATTCAATTGATTGCTCACCCTAAGCATGTAAGACTTAAATTATGTATGATCATTGCACTTGGTTTGCTTGAACTTGTATCTTACATAGTTTATGAGTCGTTTGTGGAGTATCACTCTTATCCAATTGTGTGTTTAGATTTGTGTGACCTCACACCTTTCCCTCATGAACCCTTCGATTCGAGGACGAATCTTCTTGAGGAGGGGGGATTGATAAGGATCGGGGATCCCATCAAGAGGTCACGGATCCTATGACAAGGAGGGCTAGAGAACTTGGACCTCAAGTTAAAACCTTCTTGTACAAGCATGTTCAAGATGAACCTAAGGCTCATTGGGTTCATCACATGGAACCTACATTGTGAATGTGTTCTCTCACCCCCTCCCCCAGAACGTGTGTTCTTTTTGAATTTCGTCTTGTTTTCTTGTGATCCTTGTTTTATGTGTTTTCCTTGTAGGTAAGTAGGTGCATGCAAAGTCCAAGCCAAATGAAGGTACACAAAGGGATAAAGGCGTGTATTTCAAATAAAGGGAGACAAAAGGAATATTGTCTTGAGAGGAATGATTGACCAAACAAAGACAAGTTCAAATGTGGTCCAAGATGGAATTCCTTTTTCAAAATAAGCTCAAAATTATCTTCAAATCTACCAAGAGTGGCGGCCAAGGTGTAGCCAAGAATTGAAAACAATTTGAAGACCAATTTGAAGACAAACTTGAATTCAAATTCAACCATGATTTAAATTCAAGTTTCAACCAAATTGACACTTAAAATTCCAGCCAAAATAGGCAGCTATCCACACGCCATTTTTGAAGAGAAAGAAGGAGATAAGATCACAAGTTCAAATTTGAATCCAAGATTGAATTCAATTTCAAACTCAATTTGAATTCAAACTTCAACCATCTTTTAAATTCAATCCCAATCACCTTCTCATCACCAAATCAGATTTTCAACACCCTCATGAGTCATCAAACACGCCTAGAAGAGATAGGAGAAGACAATCAATAGCCAACTCAAATTTGAATTCAATTTCAAACTCAATTTGGATTCAAACTTCAGCCAACTTTTGAATTCAAATTCCAATCACTTCTTCAACTTCAAATCAAGTCTTCAACACCTTCATTGACTCAAGAAACACGGCTGGATGTGGAGAAGTGAACAGCCTACAAGCATTTCAAATTTTAGCTAGGATTTGTTTTATTTTCGAATTCAAACAATTTTCAATTTTCAACCACTTGTTAGCTAGCTTATTTTAAATCATTTCTAATCATTTTAAGGCTGAAATGGACAAGATTCCTAGCCTATAAATAGAGCCCTTGGGGCGCCTAGGAGAAGAACTTTTGATGAATAAGAATTCTTGATATTTTTTTCACTTTGTGTGAGACTTTGTTTTCTTGGTTTTGCATTAAAAACCTAGGTTAAGATCTTTCAAAGTTGATCATTTTGAAGGTGTTTCCATGGCTTAAAGGTGCCGTCTAGGAGGGCCATATTGGTTTGCCTGATCAACAACCATCTTGAAGTGTTGGTTTTGCTCGTTTGATCCACACGTTTTTATCACTAAGGAAGCAAGGGGAAGTCTTCTTCCTTGTGCCTAACCCTTTGTGAAGGACGTTTGGAAGGTGGAATTGTTGGAGCCCACGAGTTGCACGCATCACAGGTGCACGGTCCAACATACCAAAACTTCGTCGACATGTCACGTACTTGCCATATAAAGATGGCCAGCCCATATGCATCACAAATGCTCAAATATTTTGTAGCTGAGATGTTAAAATCAGCCAATAAATTATACCATGTCGGCACACACAAATCACCCACAATTTAGGCTAGATTTGTGGAGAATTGAAACTTAATGTTATTTGTGCACATGGGCGTTTTCTACTCAGCCTCTATAGCTGAATATACACTTCATTTTATGTATATTATGTGTGACATAATATATATTACATGTGTAAGAATTTTGAAGTTAATCGGAGAAAAATTGCGTAATCGACGAAAGTTGAAAATTCGGTTTTCTACGAACATACACACATGGTACGTTTTTTAGGCATAGATGTAACATGTATCTCGACATATTTTACACATTCAAGACATGTTAAAGTGTTCTAGAAAATTCAAAATAGGGCTAAATATTATTTACCATATATGTGTAAATATTGTGCATTATTTGACAAAGCTTGCTAAAATAAAATTTTACGCCTATGAGCCATCGTGGAGCCAAGGTGGAGTGTATTTGGCACTTCAATTGGTGGAAGACATGCCACACAAGATTGGTGACATTGAAGAGGGCACCACACAAGGAAAGAATTCAAAAGAGACACATGCTGAAAATTTCAGCAACGATCCTCAATTTGTCTCCCAAAATTCATGGGATTGAAATATGATGTTATGGAAATTGTTTGAATTGATTTTGAGCACATGTTTTGAGAGTTTTTTTTTAATTTAAAGCTCACTACAAGGGTGCCAAGGTGGACCAATCAACAAGTGACAAGTAAGCAAGATCAAGTCATCCTTCAAATCAATTGCACCAAGTAAGCAAGATTGTGTCATCTTCTACACAAGGCAATATTCTAAGGACATTAAAGACAACTCTCAAAGAAGGGATAAAGCCCTATGGGGAAGCCAACATATGATAAAAGGGAGAAGATAGTGCAAAACAAGGCCAAGCTACAATTCACATTCTCTCAAGTGCAAAAAGCTAGACTACTCTCTTCTTCTTCCTTTCTTTCTTCTTCTTCTTAGTCTCAAGCCTATTGTTCATATATTCTACATATTATATAGGCTTTGAATATACCACCCATACACGTTCAATTTTTGTAAAAGGTTGATCAAGGTGTGATCAAACCTTCATTCAATCGGTGGTGGTGTTCGTGATCAGTTTGCTTGATTGTTTTGGTTGTAAAAAGGTGGAGTTAGCGTTTAACTCCAGTCACCCTTGTGTGGTGCTATACATGTCCTACAAGTGGTATTAGAGTGCAGGCACACTAACTACAAGAGGATCCAATGATCTTTATGAGATGACATCCACTAGTCACAAGACCGAACAAGAAGGTATGTCGAGTCAAAGGCCTCCACTTTTTGACGGTGAGTTCTTCATACAATGCAAACTTAGAATGAAACTTTTTCTTATGGACATTGATATAGACTTGTGGTCCATTATAGACGATGATCCTTTTATTCCTTCTAAGTTATCTACTATTAATGGTGTCACACTAGAATTCACAAAACCGAAACAAGAATATACTAGTGATGCAAAAAAGATTTTAAGTATGAATGCTAGAGCCATGCAACTTCTTTTGAACGGGTTGAGTAAAAGCGAATCGAGTTATGTGTCAAATTGCTCTAGTGCCCAAGAGATGTGGAGAATTCTTGAAATGAAACATGAAGGAACTAGTCAAGTTAAAGAGTCTAAAATAAACATGCTTATGTCTACTCTTGAGTCCTTCAAGTTATTACCAACCGAATCTATGGTTGATATGGACTTACGCTTGACTAACATTTATAACTCTCTTGAGTCTCTTGGAAAAGTTTTTCTACATAGGAAAAGGTTCAAAAGGTGCTAAGAAGTCTCCTATCCGAATGGACCCCAAAGTCACAGCTGTTGAGGAAAATAATGAAACGAGATCAATAAAAATGGAGGAACTAATCGGATCCTTAAAGGTATACGAAAACAAACTTACACTAACGAAATCGGAATCAAAGTCAAAACAAGGTAAGACTATTGCTTTTAAATCAAATGAATACGTCTATACCTCTTCCGATCATGTAGATGATAGTGATACTGAATCGGACAACGAATTGTTGAGAAATATGTTTGTATAATTTTCAAAGTCATGATTTTAAGCGGTAAATACTTAAAAATATCATACATGGTGTTATATGTGATTAAAAGTTGAAAAAGTTGACATCGATCTCTCAGGTTGTTGTACTTCGATCGATCGATATACTTGGATCTCTCACATCGATCGATCTATGTAAGGAAGTGAAAGTTCAAGACCTTACTGTGAGACATCGATCTCTAAACTTGAGATACATCGATCGATCGATTTATACATTGAACCCTCACTTCGATCGATCGATGTAGGTCAGAGACAAACTCTGAAACTTACTGTGAAACATCGATCTCTAAAGCTGAGGCACTTCGATCGATCGATGTCTAGGGTTTTTAGAAATATTTTTCTAAAATTTGATGAAGTGGTTGTTTTCATTTGTACATGATTTATAAATGTTCCTTATGTGATTATTATGTGTTTTTGATGATTATAAATACATTGTGACTAATGTCCCTTAGAAGTTTCTAAAACTTACCAAAAAGGGCAAAATTGGTATTTTGAGTTTTGTAGGAATATGATATGGTGGATATATATCAAGGACTTATTCTTATCTTATTTATCATGACAAAGATGATATTACGATTATTACTGACAATCGGGGTCGTTTCTGGAGTTTTCTCTCACCAGGAGCATTTTGGTCATTTCACCCCTGAGGGTATTTTTGTATTTTCACTGAAGAAATCTCTTGAGTATATTCTTATCATCATTCTGGAATTGAGCTATAATTATTTTGAAGATTATATGGTGATTTAATATTATTTCTCTTACATGATGATATTATTGACTATAGCTGGATATGTGACGAGTTGTGATGTCACATTCTATTTCTTTCTTGAAGACCCTCTTATATATGTTATGGGAGCATATTTATCATCATATTTCAGAGAATATAAAGGGTTCAAGGTGTGCAAATGATCACAACACATAAGAAGAAATATTGGGAATTTTGGTTTTACATGTTGACATAATCTTGTCAATTATTATTTGGTGATTTTTTCTTCAAAAATCTGAGTTGATATACATATATACAACCTTAAAAATGTGTATATTCAGGTGGATATGATGGTATACTCATTGTATGAGTTGGTGACAAGTGGACCAACCAAAAAGGAGCTAGTTGGCAAAATTACCAACTTGGAAATTTCAACATTCAAAACCAACTGCTATATGGCTGTTGTGGAGCAGATTTTGGTTTGAATTTTTCAATTTGCACATGCCTATTATCTTGCCAAGGAGTTGAGGAGATAATGGAGTTGTTATGGCTATTATCCTACTATTTTATCTTCATATTTTCAAGACAATTTCAAGTGTATATTTTCGGCCAACAAGGTGATATCCAAGGTGGACCAATTGTGTAGTGTTATTTTGCTAAGTGTACAAGGCCAACCAATGATGTGAAGAACTTAAGAATTGATGATGAGGATGGTGACAAATAAGAGATCTTATTTCCAAGGCTCAATTCACGCTATAAATAGGAGGCAATGGTGAAGAAGATTAAACACACTTGAAGTTCACTTGAAAGCATTTGTTGATTTGTCTAGCTATCATCTTCTTCTTGTTGTTCTTGTTCCATTCTTTGTATCAAAGGTGTTCTTGTTGTATTTGTTGAGATACAAGCCTCTTGAGCTTCATTTGTAAGATTGATTAGCCAATTCTATAAGGCTACATCAATAGGTGGTAGAGGTGTTGCAACTAAGTGTTGATCCAAGTCTTGAATGGGGTTGGTGTATAACCCAAGGATCAAGCTTGGTTCTTGTTATAAGTTGATTCATACCATAGTGAAATCCAAGGAAAGGTGTTCCTTGGGACTGGAGTAGGTCACATTGACCGAACCAGGATAAACCCTTGGTGTTCTTGTCATGTTTCTGCCTTTCTGTTTTCTGCCTGTTTTTACTGCAGTCAACAATAATCACTTGATTTGAGCAAGAGAAAGTTAGTCTTTTAGTCTGTGCAAGATAACTGCTCCAATCTGGCTGCAATCTGAACAGTTTTGAGAAAACTTGAATTCTGTATTAATCAAGAAGTGTTCAAGGTCAGGGCCTTTTGGAATCATAAACTAGATATCCTAAGGAGTGTTTTGACATAAAGTTAAACCTTTTTGGTTAAGTATTCAAAGACAAATACGTTTTTTAATTTCAGCAACATTCTGTCCAATTATGTCCAGATTGACCATCTGAATCTTTTTATTTGTTTGAAGGGTCAAAAATCTTATGTTTGTCTGATTTTTGGACAAAGTCTCTCTAACACCTTGAAGTTAAGATATGGAAATTTTCATAATTTGTGGAGTTGTGTACAAGGATTTTTGAATTTTTCAAAAACGGGTACTGAATCTGAGGTAGTCTCAGATTCTGCTTTCAAAGGGGTTTTTAATTAAGGGTAGTAGTGTAATTTCTGCTAACCACTATTCACCCCTCCTCTCTAGTGGTGTTTATTGCAGGTGCACGGTCCAACACGAATATCTAATATTATTGGCTAAAGGTTTGAGAAAATTCATGAGAAAATCATTAAAGAATAAACCTAAGGCTGTTCCAAGAAATAAAAATAACGATAAAGATATAAAGTGCTATGAATGTGGATACTTGGACATTTATCATATGACGCCCAAACAAGGACAAACAAACAAACAAGAACTGTGAGTAGGATTGGAACAAAAATAGACCCGTCTCAGAACCTAAACAAAGGAATTCAAGAAGATCTCTCAAGGCCTCCACTTGGAGTGGCTCATCTGACTTTGAGACTGACGATACCGAATAAGAGACGACACAAGTATGCTTTGCATCCAAAGCATCAAATGAGGTATCTTTTGACTCTGATTCTGATTCTGAACTCTCTTATGATGGTCTATTTAACCAATTTCTTGAACTACATAAATTTACAAAGACTCTTACAAAAGAAAAGAAAAGCTTAATTGAAGACAAGAAGTTGTTAGAATCATCTAACACGAACCTTGTATCTCAATTAAACGATTCAAAAGAAGAGTCATCTTGTGCAACTAATGCATTGAAATCAGAGGTCTCATCATTAACAGCAGAAAATAATGAAACGAAATTTGAGATTTCAAATTTGAAATTAAGAAATGCGGATTTAGAAAGAATGGTAAAACAGTTTGATATAGGTATGAACATGCTAGATCGCATTATCTCCTCACAAAAGCATGAAAGCGACAAAATCAGATTATGATACATTGAGAAAAATGAAACACAAAATAAGTCAACCAAATTCATTTTATCTTCATCTAAGAAGCAACATGCATTCAAGACAAATGTAGCACCTAAAAAGACGCCTAGATCACCCCTCACTTCATCTTATCGTGCTTCTTCTTTTTCATCTCATACAAAATATAATTATATGTCGTATAAATATGAAAGGAAACCATTGATGCATACACAACATTCATATAACATAAATGCATCTAGATCACGCACCATGAACACTACCACAAAGACATATCAAAAACAAAAAATCATACCATGTGCATAATGGCATTCTCAGCCGAAGGTCAAACGCATTTCCACCTAATATCTATTATATTGCTTCTTCAACCCTATTCTCACCATTTGTAAGACCGAGAAAGGTCACCCAAGTTTGGGTACCAAAAGGTACTCTTACAAAAGGGTGAAGAACTAACTCGTAAGGACCCAAAATAAAAGGGTACCTAAATCGTTATTACACATTGCAGGGAACACATACATCTAAAGATACATCGATCAAGTGGTTCCTTGACAGTGGTTGTTCAAGGCACATGACGGGTGACCCGAGCTTGTTTTCAAAGTTGAAGAAGGTTACAAAAAGTGGATCAGTGACCTTTGGAGACAACAACGAAGGAAGAATCATCAGAAAAGGTACAATCGGAAAACCAAGCACTCTTCAAATCTCCAACGTCTTTTTGGTAAGTAATCTATCTTACAACTTGCTTAGCATCTCACAGTTTCTTGACAACGGTTTTGATGTGTGTTCACTCACCCATATTGCAATATAGTAAATAAAAACGGAGAAACGATATTAAAAGAAAAAAGAGAAGGAAATATTTTTACACTTTCTATGGATGACATGTTAGACGAAAGTAAAATGTTTTGCGTCAAATGAACCTAGCGTGAATTTGTGGCATAGGCGGTTAGAACACATTGGCATATCAACTCTTGAGAAACTTCAACGAAAGAATCTAGTACGAGGATTGCCTAAACTTGATTTAGACAACTTTACGTTGTGTGAATCTTGTATTAAAGGCAAACAAACACGTGAGTCACTTAAATCCAACAATGAAATTAGCATATCTAGAGTCTTAGAATTATTAAACATTGACTTTTTTGGTCCTAGTGGTACCAGGAGTCTTGATGGGCGACATTATGCATGTGTCGTCGTTGACGATTTTTCTCCCTATACATGGACTTTATTTGTTGCAAATAAAGATGATAGTGCCGTTGAGATTGTTAAATTAATAAAACAACTTGAAAATGAGTATGGTTTGAATGTGAAAAAGATTAGGGGCAATAGAGGCGGCGAATTTAAAAATAAAGACATGATTGCATTTTGCGAAGAAAAAGGTATTAAACACGAGTTTTTTCCTCCTTGAACACCACAATTAAACGGAGTAGTAGAAAGAAAGAATAGGACATTACAAGAAATGACAAGAACCATACTATGTGAAAATAAGTTGCCTAGGTTTTTATGGGCGGAAGACATAAATTGTGTGCGCTATATAGTTAACCGCTTATTGATTAGAAAGAAAATAAACAAAACTCTTTGTGAAATTTTGAATTATCACATGCCTAACTTTGATTATTTTTGTGTGTTTAGTTGTAAATTCTTTGTTTTGAATACAAAAGATAATCTAGATAAATTTGAGTCTGAATCTATTGAATGCATTTTTGTTGGATATTCTATGAATTCTAAGGCATATAGATGTTTTGATCCTATCACTAGACAAATTTTAGAATCTATTCATGTGAAATTTAATAAATTCGGTGAATATGAAATAAATAAATAATATGATAATGATTTTGAACTAAAGCCCATGTCAGATGATATAGAAGAAAATATCGTACATGATGAACACGACACACTATAAATGCATGATCACTTAGAAATGCATGAAAACTTAGAAAATAATCAACCAAGATGGCAGAGATTACCCACACAACCTTATCATAGGCGACATAACACAAGGTGTACGACCACATAGAAGAATAAATCAAGATGAAATAAATCAATTCCATACTATGATATCTGAAATTGAACCCAAGAATGTATTTGATGCTTTGAATGATTCTTCTTGGATTGTAGCTATACATGATGAATTAAATCAATTCACAAGAAATGATGTATGGGATTTAGTGCCACGACCACAAGATAAAACGATAATAGGCACAAAATGGGTCTTTAGAAACAAAATGAATGAAGAAGGTAAGGCGTTAGAAACAAAGCATGGCTTGTAGCACAAGGCTATAATCAAGAAGAGGGAATAGACTACGAAGAAACATTTGCACCCGTAGCACGCTTGGAAGCCATACGATTATACTTGCTATTGCTTGCATGAAGGATTTTAAACTTTATCAAATGGGCGTAGAAAGTGCATTTTTAAAGGGGTTTATACAAAAAGAAGTATATGTAAAACAACCACCCTACTTTGAGGGTTTAAAATATCCTAATCATGTGTACAAATTAAAGAAGGCACTATATGGTTTAAAACAAGCACCTAGGGCTTGGTATGATCGTTTCGCTACCTTTCTTTTAGAAAATGGATTTAAAAGAGGAACCACATGTAGTACTTTATTCCTGAAACAAGAAAAATCGGATTTACTTATTATTCAAATTTTTGCTGATGACATTGTCTTTAGATCTACATCTCATAAACTAGTTGAAGAATTTGAAATATGCATGAAATCCGAATTTGAAATGTCTATAGTTGGTGAGTTGAATTATTTTCTTGGCTTGCAAATTAAACAAACTAGTAAAGGCATCCATATAAGTCAAGTAAAATATGTGAATGACATGATTAAAAAGTTTAACTTTGAAAATTTGAAACCATCCCCTACCCCTATGAGTGTAACCACTAAACTTGATAAAGATGAGAATGGAAATGACTTTGATAATAGTTTGTATAGGTCTATGATTGGTTCTATGCTTTATCTTACCGCAAGTAGACCCAATATCATCTTTAATGTTTGTATGTGTGCTCGTTTTCAAAGCAACCCTAAAGTGTCACACTATAATTCCGTAAAAAGGATATTTCGATACATTAAGCATACTCCCACTTTAGGAATTTAGTATGATAGGAATTATGAATTTGACTTGCATACTTATACTAATGCGGATTATGGCGGATGCAAAATAGATAGAAAAAGCACAAGAGGTACATGTCAATTTATTGAACATTCATTGATATCTTTGTTTTCGAAAAAGCAAGCGTCGCGTTATCTACCAATGAAGCGGAATACTTGGCACTTAGTCTTTTTTGCACACAACTTTTATGGCTAAAAACAGTAACTATCTGATTTTGGACTAATTGTAAATCGCATCCCTATTTATTGTGATAGTATGAGTGCTATCAATTTGTCTAAGAACCCCGTATTACACTCTAAGACAAAGCACATAGAGGTACGATATCACTTTCTTCGCGATCATGTCAACGGGTGTGATATCGTTATAGAACATGTTCATACTGAAGCACAAGTAGCCAACATATTCACCAACGCACTTAATCAAGCCACATATGAAAATCTACGCTTAAAATTAGGCATGATTTCGGTTAATTTGCTATAGATTGATATTTCTTTCCATCCTTTCATGTATCTTTGATGCCATTTACAAAATAAAGGAAGAGAGAAAAGCATAATTTAAGGAGGAGAGAGAGCATGATTTAAGGGGGAGCACAAGACGATATAGAATTCAAAATTCAAATTTGTGCACAGTTAGAGGGGGAGCGATCATATTTAAATAATGAACCAATGTTATTTTGTAAATCATCAATAGGGGGAGATTGTTGAGAAAAAGGGTTTGAATGATTTAAAAATGCATGATTTAAATGCTACGTGTTTATGAAATGCATGAATAAATTATTACTTGACACGTTTATGTGATAAACATGCTTTATATGGTTATATATATTGTTGCTGTACCAACGAGCCATGAAGCGTTAAAGCTTACATCATATGACAAACATTTGTTGTCTTTGTAATAATTTCAGGTGCCACAATTAATGAACTAAACTAGTTCATTAAGTGAAGTGTTTAAGTTAATGAACCAACTAGTCATTAAATGGAGACATATTTGGTGAAAACTATATGGCAACAAATTTAAAAATAGAAAGTCTCCTTCCTAATTCTTCTACACTCCATATATATATATATAATATAAATGCATCCATTATTAAAAATAAAAGATTTGATGCCCTCCCATCATCTTTGGTGCGACCTTCGGTATGCCGCCACCTTTCTACATCGGCCCTCTTTTCTTTTCTGATTTTCTCGTCCACGCTCTCCCTTCTTTGTCGACAGCTTCTTTGATCATGGCTTCGACGTAGGCAGCACAGCTGTCATCTTCGTGGCAAGGACGACTGACTGAGGGAAAAACCTATGCTTCGCTATTTAGAGAGTCAACTGCGCATGCGATATCCCCTAAGTCGATCCAAAGGTATAAAGGGAGCCCCATGATTGAATTCTCTGATGATGAAAGAGCCTCCCTTGTGGCTCCTTACGGTTTTACATTGGTTGGCACATTTCGGTATAGTCGGCCTCCGATGGCTACTATTCGAGCGAGCATTGATCGCATTGGATTCACTGGTACGGTTCAGACGGGTTTACTTGATGAAACTCATAGACTACCGCACTTTGATCAGGAAGTGGATTATCTCTGGTGCTTTGCAAGGCAAAGTTGGACAATTGCTGAGAAATACATGCATGTCGCTAAATGGACTCCTACTTATGATCCAAAGATTGATGTCCCAATTGTTCCTATATGTGTAGCGTTCCCTGGCTTGCACGTCCACTTCCATCAAAAGGACGCCTTGTTCTAGATTGGGCGGATGCTTGAAACGCCTATGCAGCTTGATGCGGCCACAACGGAGGTTATTCTTTCCTCTGTCGCACGAATGTTTGTGGAGATCGATATCTCTCAAGAGCTACCTTCTCACGTTTTTATTTAGGTATCAAATCCATTCTCAATCATCCCGTTATATATGAAGATCTCTCGTTGTATTGCGCTTCCTATTGTCGGCTAGGTCATGCAGCGCCAAATGTGGGAAAGAAAAACAACAGGTCTCTGCTGTTCCTGATGGGGATAAGCGGCCAATCCAATTGCCTAAAGAACCCATACAACGGTGCAGGGGCGGAGGGAAGGGGGGCCTGAGGGGGCACGTGCCCCCCAACATCGGTGGAAAAACCCTATAGATAGGTAGGTGTATTTGTATTTTTGACCATTCAGTTTAAGGTGTGCCCTTGCTTGACAAAACACTAACCCTCTGTTACGTGGTCACATAGTGTTTTAACGTTCGGCAATTCTCTGCTAAGTGACTAATATGTGTCTAAAACTTACCGGAAGTTCGGTCTCTTAAATATATTACAAAGATTCAAGATTTGGAAAACTAGTAGTCCTTTTTGCATGTAAGGTAATCGTTGAAAACTAGTACACTTTTTTGCATTAGTTTGCTTATGAAAATGAAAGTTTCTTTTTTTAATTGGTTGCTAATCTTACGAATCATGTGAGAGCTGATGCTCGATAGTTGATATATATTAATTTAAGAAGGCATACGGTTGTGCCACTCCGTTGGGAAAGATGCTACAATTATACAGCTTTTGTGATTTTATTTGGTTGCTCTAAAATCGTTTCAAAGTTGAAAGCTACACATACCATTAGGTTGCATTTAAATCCTTAGCACTGGTGTGAAAACTATTTTGCAATTTCTAGGCAACTATGTACACGTATATGATTGGTTCATTGATTCAGCATTCAGACAGTAAACTGTAAAAGGTAATATGCTTTTCCAAATGCCCATTGTTAAACACTAGCTTTTGTGACAGTTGTTTGTTTCTAATTTTTCCGCAATGAATATCGTCAAGACTGATCTACGCAACCGGTTGGGGGTGACGTACTATCGGATTGTTTATTGTGTTACTTTGAGCATGAAATTTTTAGCATCATTGAAGATGAAGATATTATGTAACGATTTCAATCATTGTCATCTCGAAGAATCTTTTTGCATCCCTTGGCAAATCCTTCTCGTTCTGCAATAGGCAAATAAAAGATATGTAATGATGTATATTACTATATTCATTTAATACTTATGATCTGCATATTGTTTGTTGTGTATTGTTTATTTTTTTTTGTATATTGGTTGGTAGATATGTTTTCTTTCATGTATTTTATGTTATAATACAAAAATATGTCTAGAAGATTTTGTCGGTTTTCTCAGTCCGAAACGGTGACCGGTGGTATTTCTATTGTGAAGCCTGTTAGTGCCCCTCCAAGAAGAGACTCCTGGCTCCGCCACTGCAGCGGTGGACTCCAAAAAAACACAACCTCAGACAATAGATGCGTCTCGCTCTCTAGATGTTGGGTCCATGCATGTTGAACAACAACAGTTTGTAATGATGTCACCGGATATTGTCAGAAATGTATCCATCTCACATTCACAGGATATTTCTCAACTACAAGGGATAGATGATAGTCTGTTGAAGGATTTGCATGTGCCCACTGAGGTTTATTCCCATTCGGATACTGAGGCTCCAATTTTTACTGCTGACAGGCAGATAGTAGATATTCTAACTGACGATATCTCTAATTTATCACTAGCATTGGACAGCGATATTCAAGAGTTAGTAATTGAGGCAGCTCATCAAGATCATCCTTCGACGACTACACC
Source organism: Eustoma russellianum (assembly GCA_036186865.1). Classification (NCBI taxonomy): domain Eukaryota; kingdom Viridiplantae; phylum Streptophyta; class Magnoliopsida; order Gentianales; family Gentianaceae; genus Eustoma; species Eustoma russellianum. Next base: position 17,583,707 of record AP025063.1, on the reverse strand, counting down.
AATTGTGGGCGAAGCTGCTGGTTTTCGTATACCACCCAAATTATTACGGCGGCACCATAGGCCTCCTGATATTACTTCTCCACCACTCACTTGTTTGTGGGCGGCACTCTCTAACTCCTTTGATGTTTTGACTTCTCAATGAAGATTACGGTGTGGAATATTCAAGGTATTCATACCTCTATTGCTCGACTCCTATCACTAGTTTGTCGTTATTATTTACATATGTTAGTTGTTGTCAAGCCTAAGGCTCGACCTTCATCATTGATCTCCTATCGTCTTCAGCTTGGCTTTTCTCAGGCAGTATATGCATGTAATGATCACATATGGATCTTCTGGAGAGATGCCTCCTTTTGCATGGAAACGGAACACCTGAGAATACAAAACCATTCTATGCGGTTCTGTTGGTTGCTTTCTGGAGATTCATTTTGGTGTACATATGGCTTACATTCTTTTGCACTGCGTCGCCCTCTTTAGGTGGATATCTTAGCCATTTATAACGCAATTGATTTACCATGGTTACTTGGTGGAGATTTTTATATGTTTTGACGCTTGATGAGCATAAAGGTCGGTCTGCTCCACCTCTACGTACATTGCAGGATTTTGATGACTGTGTAGCTACGTGTTCTCTACAAGTGATTAACTATCAAGGTTCCCCATACACTTGGTGTGATGGGGGGATTAGGCAGGGTTTGGTGTCGGTTGGATCGTTTTCTTTGTTCGCCTGGATTTTTTGATCTATTTTATGGGATCTCTTATCAGTATCTTAATCGAACTACTTCTGATCATTGCACGCTTTATCTGGATTGTTCGATGGAAACTCCTCACAGCAAGGCAGCTTTCAGGTACTTGGATGTGTGGTCAACACACCCAGATTTTGATAGTTTTGTATTTCATCATTGGAAATCTAATCAGACAGTAGGAGGTATGTGGGAATTTTATTATAAGATGCGTGAACTCAAGCATCACCTCCGATAGTGGAACAAGGATGTGTTTGGAAATATTTTTGATGCCATGATAGTAGCCGAGACCGAGTCACTACGATGTGAAAGAGAATTTGATACACACCCATCGAAGATACGAGATAGGCCTATCGTCAGAGTATGGCTCGACTGCGTCTTACGCAACCTCGGTCACTTCTATATTGGAAGCAGAAGGCCAATATTAAATGGATGAAGGAGGGTGATGCTTGTAGGACCTGTAAGGTACCACTAGAAGGGGGAGGGTTGAATAGTGTTTTTGATCCAAAAACCCAACTTCTGAAAACAGTTTCTGTTTTCAAGCCCTGTTTTTCAACGTCTAAAAAACTAGGTTACACGCCTTCAAAAATTCTGAAATTTAAAGATATTGTATTCTCAGATGTTCTGAGCATCTCCTAAAAATTTGAGATCAAAATTCAACCCTTAAACCTTTGAAAAATGGTTTGAGGTCAGATTGCACAAATTTGCCAAAAACGGTAGTCTGATTTGAAAATTTTATTCCGATTAAACCGTGCCTCCAAATGGTCTGAAAATTTAATGAAAAACCCCTTACTATATGTATTTAATTGGGTTGAAACAGTTTTGAAAAATGCCCTTGGAAAGTATGTAAAATACGTTCAAGTTCTCAACCTTTGCAAGTCTGGAAATCAGATTGCACTAGTCTCAGAACTATTAACGTTTGAATGACTTATACTTGTCCAAAAGAGTTGAAACTTGCGCCAAATAAAAATTAGAAAATGTGGCTATTTTTCTGCAAAATTTTAAGATTTTTAAAATTCGTTTACTATTTTTAAGATCTCGATGAAACAGATTCAAAGTGGAAGAAACTGAAAGTATTGGGCAGAAAAGTAGAGAACCCAAGAAATTTTATACTGGTTTGGTTAAATCAACATACTCCAGTCTTCGAGGACACCTTCCTTGGTTATCACTAAACAATATAACACCTTACCACAAAGGGTTGATGGAGTTACATACCAACTCCAACTCTTTACAATCGAAACAAGCAATCACAATGATCACGAACACCACCACCGAGCGGATGAAGGTTTGATCACACCTTGATCAACCTTTTACAACAATAGGGCATGTATGATGGTATGAATGAAGCCTATACAATATGTTTGAATATAGATACAATAGGCTTGAGAGAGAAAGATAAGAAAGAAATGTAGAAGAAGAGAGTAGAGAGACTTTTTGCACTTTTGAACTTGTAAGACTTGTCTTGCATTTTTGTTTGCTCTTCTCTTCTTTTTATTGTGCTTTGGCCGCCCACTCTAGGGCTCCATCCCATCTTGGAAATTCTCTTTCAAGTCCTTGGAAGAATGCCTTGTATAGATGTGACATCAACTTGCTTACATGGCAACACTTGATTGGATGATTGTCTTGGCCTTGCTTACTTGGCACTCTTTGATTGGATGAGATTTGTCATCACTTGATGACTGTACAAATCTGAGAATTACACTTAAAACATGTGCCAAATTATTAATAAAAACCTTGCCAAATATCACATAATTAATCCCACATAATTTGCAAACTAAATTGGTCTCAATTAAGACCAAAAAATCGGCCATAACATTGATTCACATGATGAAATTTTCAGCATGTGCAATATTCTCATCATGTTCAAATTATTTCCATATTAGTATTATATCAATCCTTTGAAAATGAAAAGGCAAATTTATCACCATTAAGGAACAAAACTTTGGCCATATTAATTCACACATGCTGAATTTTCAGCATGTGTTATATTTGTTACATAGTTTGAAACATTACCTTGTGTAGCTCCCTCTATTATGTCACTAACCTTGTGTAGTCCATTCTTCAGCAATCAAGATGCCAATCAAGCAGCTCTAGGCGTGTGATTCAACCTTGAACATGTGTTGAATTTATTTTTGTAAACTTTGTAAAATAGTGCACAATAATTATACACATATGGTATATTCCAATCAGCCGTAATTTGAATATTCTACAACACTTTAGTATGTATTAAATATGTAAAAATTGTCTAGATACATGTTACACGTCATGCCAAAAATGTTCCATGTGTCGTGTTCGTAGAAAACCAAATTTTCGACTTTTGTCGATTACGCGATTTTTCTCCGATTAAATTCAAACTTTTTGCACATGTTATATATATATATTATGTCACACATAATATATATAGAATAAATTGAATATTCAGCTCTAAAGGCTGATTAAAAATGGCGCTCCATGTGACAAAAATGTTGAATTTGAAATCTCCACAATTTGGCCTTAATTGGGAGTGATTTGTGTGTGCTAACATGGAATGATTTTATAGATAAATACACCATGTAAGCCACGGAATTTCTGGACATTTTTGAAGTGTAGGGGCTGGCCATCTATATATGGCAAGTACGTGACACGTTAGCGAAGTTTCGGTAGTCACCCGATACGACAATTTTTGGTTTAGAACCTTGTAACGTGTCGTAATAATTTTGTCATCACCATGACTTATATCATATGATATAAGACCTGAATATACTCATAAATATGAGGTAAGTATAGTGGTATGACGTTGATGTACGTTTGTAAAATATATAACGTGTCGGTAGTAAGTTGGAATATATGTGTATAGTGCTTTTAAAAAACTGAATATATATATATATATATATATATATATATATATATATATATAAGGCGTGTTGTTTAAGAGGTAGAAGGAGACTTTCCATTTCCATGTTTGCCTTTGTGCCTTCTCCAAATGTTTCTCCATTTAATGAACTACTTAGTTCATTTAACTAAGTAGTTTAGTTTATTAATGAACTAGTTTAGTTTATTAATAGTGACACCTGAAAATAGTTCAAACACAACAAATGTTTGCCATTTGACGTAAGCTTTAAAGCTTCATGGATTGTTAGTACGGTAACAGTATATATAAAGTATATAAGGCCGGTTTGTTGCAAAAACGTGTCAAGTCACAAAATGTGCCATGCAATGCTTTAGCACACGTTATGTAAATCATGCATTTTTATGAATCACTCAAACCCTTTTTCTCAACCATGCTAATACCCGATTCTATCATCAGAATGTGAAGAATAGGAGATGTAAACAGACTATTCGTAAGATTATCCGAGAAGATGGGGTAGAGAGTGATGATATGGCAGACATTGAGCAGGAGGCGGTGCGGTTTTATAAGAAATCATTTGAAGCAACTAGCACTTCTTCACCAGAGTCTATTTTAAAATTTATACCCACCTTAAGGATGGCAGATGATAATGATGCCTTGTTGGCACTACTGGAGCTACAAGAAGTTAAGGTGGCAGTGTGGGATTTAAGTCCCACAAGTGCGGCTGGCCCAGATGGTTTTCCGGGCTCGTTTTACCGACATTTCTGGCATGTTATATCTGATGATGTTCACAAGGCAGTTCAGAAATTCTTTATTGGTATTCGGCCACCTAATGAGGTTGCAGCGGCTCTCATTACACTTATTCCAAAGGTACTAAATCCACAAAATTTTTCCGACTACAGACCAATTGGCTTGAAAATTTTTTTGGCCAAAGTTATTACACAGTTGATTGCCACGCGCTTGTCAGTATTACCTCCGTGACTTATATCTCCCGACCAGGCTGGCTTCATGAAAGGTAGGGATGTCACAAAGAAAATTTTATTGGCGTAGGAAATGGTTCATGTCCTAGATCGGCAGTCACGCGGAGGACAAGTTATTATTAAACTCGATATGACAAAAGCTTTCGATATGGTGAGTTTGTCATGTCTCAGTCAGCTTCTGGTAAAAATAAGTTTTCCGATTCCATAAAAATCTGGCCATTTTGCGATTGATCTCTGTTATAACACTTTTGGGTAAACGGACTGCCGCCATAATATGCAGCAATGCAGGGTTATAGAGATTATTGGCGGCAGGCGTAAGCCGCCACCGACTTCCTGCATTGGAACATCTTCATCTACATTACGAAATCACTCTACATTCCTTTTGTTTTTTTGCTTTTGTTTTTTACACATTTAGAAACTGTGATTCATTCTGCGATCGCAATAATGGAGGAGCCAACAATTTTGTCAACGCAGAAATCATCTCGTTCTTTTGCATCATTATTCAAGCCATCGTCTTCTTCATCCATTCCATCAAAGCCAATTCAGAAATACAAAGGTAGTCCCATGATTTCGTTCACGGATGAAGAAATCATCACTTTAGTGGCGCCATACAGGTTTTCATTGGTAGACATTTTATGGTACGAACGCCCTCCACTTGCCACTATTCGAGCCATCATTGATCATATTGAATTCAACGGTATTGGCCTTCTAGATTCAAATCACATTTTGATGAATTTTGCATAGGAGCAAGATTATTTACGTTGCTTTGCGTGACAAAGTTGGACTATTTCTGGTAGATATATACGAGTTACCAAATGGACTTCTGATTATGATCCGAAAGTTGACGTTCCGATTCTCCCAGTTTGGGTTTCGCTTCTAGGACTTCCAGTTCATTTTCATCAGCGGGAGGCCTTATTTCAGATTAGTCGTATGTTAGGCACCCGCGGATAATCTGCTCCCATCAGTAGCGCGATTATGTCTTGAACTGGATGTGTCTCAAGAACTGCCGGAACGTATTTTTATACAGACTTCTAATCGTTGCATTTTGCAGACTGTAATATGTGAGGATTTTCCATTGTATTGTACAACTTATTCGAGACTCGGACATAAAGCTATATCATGTGGTAAGGAGTCGACAGAGGTTCAGGTGACTACTGCATCACAGGTTAAACCCATGAGAGGTCATGTTAACAATAAGGAACATCCTCAGCAATGGACGCCAAATTAATTGCCGCCAGAACCAAACTCCAAGCCTGGAAATATTGTGCAGCAGCCCGGCAGTGTTCTTGAGAATGAACATGATATTTCAATGCCATTGGTTATGCATTCTCTGGATATGTTGCCTCATGATGTTTCGGATTCACAGGACTTAACCAGATTAAAAGGAGTTGATGATACTATCTTGTTTGATTTCCCTGCTAATCCTAATGTTGGTTCTCTTTCGGATGGAGACGCTGAAGATGGTAGCCATAATCCACTACATATTGATGATGCAGAGGATATTTTGCCCAATGTCGACGAGGATTTGGCTTAAGCAATCGTTCCGTATGAACATCATCTAGATAATTTTAATGAATCCCTTGCTAATCCCGCAACACCATCGTCTTCAGGAAATCATGAACATTCACAGGTACCGCCGAGATTATTACGTCATCCGCATCAACCAGCGGAGCTGGGTTCATCACCATTTACGCGATTGCGAGCTGCTCTATCCAACTCCATTGATGTTTTATCCAATCAATGAAGATGCTTATTTGGAATGTTCGAGGTATCCGCATCTGCATAGCAAGATTATTATCTTTAACTCGCAGATATAATTTTCACATCCTTGTTATTATTGAACCTAAAGCTAGGCCGGCTACATTAGTTTTGTATCGTCTGCAGCTTGGCTTTCCTCAGGCACATTCTGTATGTGATGGCCGCATTTGGGCTTTTTGGCAGAATTCTTTCTTGCAATTAGACGATCAACGACAAGACACTCAGAATCATTCGTTCAAGTTTTGTTGGCTGCCCACAGGTGATATCTTTTGGTGCACTTTAGTTTATGGTCTTCATACTATTGCTGTAGCAACCCCCAGTAGAGGTCACCCAGCATACTGCAGATGCATACTATTTGTAGTTGTCGTTTATCAGCCATAGGGACCGTCATTTTTATTGTTGGAATATGAATTATTTTGAGGAAGTTAAAAAAATATTCTAAACAGTTAAAAAGGTATTTCATACTTTAGAATTAAAACAAAATTAGAAAAATAGATTGTGAGACATAGATTACCCATATGGATCGATTGATGTATATATCAGTCTCTCAAGAAGAGATATCAATCGATATATGTTGTGATTGTCCAAGTTTGGAACCTCACTGTCCAATATCAATCTCTTAGTTTGGGACACATCGATCGATGGATGTGACATCAGTCGTTAGAGACATCGATCGATCGATGTGATTAAGGTTCAAATTTGAAACATTACTGTAAGACATCGATCTCTCAATAATGAGACATCGATTGATCGATGTATACATTAGTCTCTCAAAGAAGAGACATCTCGATCGATGTATGTTAAAAATATTTTCATGATATTTTAAATAATTAAAGTAAAGGAAAAAGGGGCAGTGAGTCGGGAAAATAATTAATTTAATATTAATATTATTTAATAAAGACGAGATTTAGAAAATCATTAAAATAAACTAAAATAATAAGGGAAAAAAGAGAGGAAATAGGAGAGAGAAGAAAAAGAAATTAAAGCAAGAAATAAAAAATAGTAGGGAAAGATAAAAATAAATAAATGAAAGGAATAAAGTGCTTGAACGCCTGAAAAATAAAATAAAGTGTAGAAACCTAAAAGAAAGTCTAGAAAGATAATATAACGGTAGACGATATAAGACAGTAATGAACTCCATGCAATATAGGGTAACTACGCAATACAGATAATACGCAATATAGAACGGAGCATGCAACATAGGAGAAACGGAAGTGTAGAAATATGCAGCATTCATGGCACTTGCATCCCTTTGGGGTGAGTGACTTAACGATACGAAGCATGTGCGCTGACTCCACGTTACGGAGCATGCTGAATCCATGTTACGGAGCGTGTGTGCAGACTCCACATTACGGAGCGTGTGTTAGGACCCCAGGACATGCATTGCATACATGGATAGAAAGAGTATGACATGTGATTTGATGCTATTAGATGTGTGACACGGTAGTGTGAAGGAGCATGCATCGTAAAGTTGTGCATGCATTTGGATATGTGACGATGTTATATTTGTTTACCGTATACTTGCTTTGCAAGTCGAATCGGATATGTGTTATTTACTTAATGTCCTTCTTACTTTGCGATCGGATCAGGTATGTTTTATTTGCTTTATTTATTTGTACATTTATTGTAATTACAATTATTGTATTTATATATGTTTATGCTGCGATCGGATATGGTATGTTTTATTTGCTTTATTTATTTGTACATTTATTGTAAGTATGGTTCATTTCTGGGATTAGACGGGTAACCTACGGGTGATTTCTCAATCACTCACCCCTTACTTATCCCTCCACAGGTGAGCCCGAGTATGAGTATATCTTCGTAGAGGATGACTCAGACTGCGCGAACTGGGGCCAGTGAGCTTGGAGATATTTCTTTGGGGATACTAGATGGTTTTTGTATTTAATCTGTTTTTATTAGACTTTTAGAATTTCACTTGGCATGTCGGGTTTTGTCAGCCCTAAACACCAATTTATTTTTACATTGGGATTATGATTGAATTTGACTTTTTAATGATTGTCTCTGCGAAAAAAATTTCTATGTTATTTCTGACGTGTACGAAGTTTGAACGACGCCTTGTAGTTCTCGTAGTAGACTACGTCGGGTGTACTGTTCCCGATGTCTGGGTTCGGGAGGAGGGCGCTACAGGTGGTATCAGAGCCGAGGCTCCAAATCCGCCTCAAAAACACATGATTAACTAGATCACTTAGACATAAGATATGATCTTTTTCAAAATGACAATTTTACCCTTGATAAACAAAGTAAACTTAAGAGATGATCTTAAACGTAAGTTACGATCGGGTTAAGGGGTGTGAGAGTGTTCTTCCATTTTCTTTATCTTATTTACCGTTTTACCCTTGAACCTCCACATGCACCCCATAGGTGGCTAGAAATTCCCAAAATGCCCCCAACTTAGCCTGAATTAAATAAGCATATTTCTTAGTTGTTTGAAATTCCAGAAAATACCGACAATGCGTGAACAAGCCGATAATATAGGAAATGATGGTGAAAACTACTAGAATCAAGGGATTATCCCTAAGTACTTGTAGATGCCATAGTCACAAAGACCAAAACCTTAGCACAGCAGCAGCAGCTACTGAAGCAGCAGGCACTGCCTCCACCGACACCGCACTCGGGTCTGGAATTCTTCTATAAGGAGATGCGGAGGAATGGTGGCGCAGCACAACTAACACTGACGATCACTTGGACCCCATTTAGGAATGAGTTTAAGAAGTACTACGTGTCCGACTGTGCGATTCTTCAGAGCATGGCTCTAGATCCATGGCGAAAACATAGGGTTAGGCAATGATTATAGAAATTAAGTGATGATTTTGCCATAAGTCATGATCTTAGGCATAATTAACGATCTCGATTAAGAGTTGACTTAGACGTAAGTATTTAATTAGTTATAAGTGTTGATTATATACTCTTTATGATTTTAGAAATAAGATGCGATCTTAGACGTATGAAATGATTATACTAAGCGCGATCTTAGATATAAGTTATGTCCTCAGACTTAAGGAGTCGATCGGTTAAGGAACACGTATGCGTATACCTTGGCTAGACAATATAATTGTAGTCACCTGCCCAAAGCTTGATCATAACCCTTTAAATGGTGACCTTAGCTGAATACTATATAATTAAATGCCCTACTGCAGATGTTAGTTAACATATTAATAGGTTAGGCAGTAACTCGGGCTGCCTTACCAGAACAACAGCGTGACACCCGGTATCATTTGGGTAACTGAAGCGAGTTATGCCTCTATTTTGACAGTAGTGTCGGAACACGACTAGGTCTAAGTTGAGATTGTAGCTACTAAAGACTGATTTATAGTAGAATGACAGAAACTAAGTAACGATTTATAAGCATTATGATCAGTAAAATTTAGTGAAAGATATCGTACGAATAAATTTATAGTCTGGGGATAAGATGTTGAATGTAGTTTTATCAAAATAGTTTGATGATATTAGTCTTATTAGAGATATTGATTGGTAGCAATAGGCGTGAATCGGCTATAACAAGTACATTAGAATGATACATTGTCACAGAATTTTTAGTTAAATGTTGATTTCAAGAAACACTGAGTTATTTGGGCTTGAACCTGATAGGCTTTAATTGAAATAGAGTAGACGTGACTAAGTAGTAGTTGCCTTTTACGTAATGTAGGTTAAAATTAGCGGTTCAAATAACCAGGTAAAGAGGTATAGTGGGTCAGTTGGCACACGAAAGCATGGTGAATTAGCACACATTAAGGCGATAAATATTTAGTGGGTCATGCTATGATTGGACAATTTAAGTAAAAGATTTTAGTATAAGTAGACCAACGGTAAACGTAGAAGAACCTATACGTATGAGACCTTATTCAGAAATGAGGATGACTTATAGAAATTATATGAAATATTGGACTGTACATCTTTTGTCAAACGGATAAATAATTTATATAAGTACGTACGCCAAAATATACTTATATTTTACAGGTACTTTAAACAAATTTGTTTTTGGAAATACCTTATTGAATCTCACTTTTTTTGTATAGTCTACTAAACTTTACAACGCTAAATTCTCTTTCGTATTTGTATATCAGCATAGAAAAATTTCAATTCTTTTGACGACCTTATAAAAAGGAGGAAACTTTTAAAATATTGATGTTCTTCCAAAAATGATACGTGTATATATATATATATATATATATATATATATATTTTTCTTGCACAATATTTTAAATTTTTGTTTTTGTTACATCTATTTTAGTCAAAATTAAGTTTACTTGACGACTATCGATATCGCAAGGATTTTATCGATTAAAGTATTTTCAAAGTTATTTATCTGTTTGTGACGAACTTACTTGACTTTTGTGAAGCCAAAAAGTAGCTTTCAAAATGTATATTTCTTTTAGAAAACGAAAGGTACCGTATTAAAAATCGTTTTATAAAACCTTACGTTATTAAGTTTCAACCATTTTAATGCAATTTTACTGTAATACTTTGTGAACAAGTTATATCATCATTTTTATAAGTGGTCGTTAGAAATAACGCTTTGCAAAAACAACTATACACTACTTTGGTTTTTGGGTTTACAAAATAAAATGATGTTATTTTAAACAATTAAAGTTATATTTTAAATTTAGGCAACTTAAGTTACACTTTTATTTGAAGAAAAATATGTCCATACACATATTTCGTATATTAGGCTAATCGATATCTCCGAAAAAGTAAGGGCATAGTCATAGAGCTAGGTCGTAAGTATAAGAATTGATTTTGAGAACTTGGTTCTATGTTAATGAAGAGCGATGGTTAGCGCATCGGAGGACTCAATCGATGTTTAGTTTGACTATGTATTTAGGAGATGAATCGAATATAATAAGTTAAGGATTCGTAATTGTAGATTACAATTACATGAGTTGAATGATACACGTCAAGTGGTATAAGTGGAGGTTTGTAAGTGGTAATTATAGAGAACTAAGTTAAACATTATAGTACACCTAATAACTGATCATAGAGGGTTATGTATGACCGCAAATATAGGTAAGTTATAGACTGACGATTGGGTCATCGGACTCCCAGTATAGTGACAATACCTTTAAGGTTGATTCGAGAACTATAGAAAGAATAGGTTATGATTTTGATAAGCGAAGAGAACGGATTTAGAGATTACCTTCTAAGTATACGAGGAATGATTTGAAGAATTGATTCCATGTTGAGGAAGTGAAATGGTTAACATATTGGAATACGCAATGGATATTAGTACGGTCAATGTCTAGGTGAACGGATCAAGTAGAACTATACGAAGTTTTCAATTACCCAATACATTAGTTTCGAGGACGAAACTTTTTGTAAGGGAGGAGGATGTTACAACCCGCCTCAGGGGTGTAAGGAAAAAAGAAAAGAGAAAGAAAATTAAATGAAACAAAAATAAAAAAAAATAAAATAAATAATAGGACAAATCTTAAACTACCTAAGATTAGGAGTTTGGATAAAATTTATAAGGAAAAATATCTAAACCTACACTAACTAGGAAATTACATAAAACCTAAATCTAGTAAAATACTCCTAAACCTAAACTACATAGAAAATACCTACTACCCTCTATAAATAAAACCCTAAACCCCCTCCCTTTTTCCCCTCCATGCGGCTAGCCCCGATTCCCCTAAATTCCCCCAAATTGTCCAAGAGTTGTTGTCCAGCGGCAGCAACAACAACCAAAATTTACTTGAAGGCCAATTTTCGGCCAAAAAACAAAAAGAAAGAAATAAAGATTCAACACCACCAAGCCTAAAATCAGCTGCGATATAGGAGAAAAATGAAGAAGAACGCGTAGAAAATTCATTAATCGCCAAATGAGGTAGGCTACCCTCCCCTCATCTCGGATTGGCCACATTTGCAATAAATTTGTACGTGTTATTTTTTATGCCTTCGTATGAATGTGTTATATGAGATTGGTATATTCTATTATATGTGCGTATATTGGTGTTGATCGAACGATTTGAGTTTAATTGAAAAAGATAGATTTTTATTCGAATAAAGGAAAAAATGCATGATTAGCCTTAGAAATAGGTCATATAGTCTGGAAATTAGATCGGAATTAACCAGGAACTTGAAAAATGCACCTGGGAGGGGGTGCGGGTGAAATACGCACGTGTTTTAGGGGTGGCACGTGGGGCCCACGCGCAGCCCTGACAGCGCGTTCCGGACACGCGCTGATGTGTTCAATGCCGTTGTGTTCGTCGCATTATAATGAGTCAAATGCGACTTTTTTGATGTAAACCAGAGTATAAATAAAGAAGTTATGAATTTTTGAAGAAAATTAGGATTTGTGAATTAAAGAAAAAGAAAAAAGGGAGAGTGAGGCTGGCGGGCTGGACCAGGCCTCTTGTTCTGGGCTGGTCTGTAGTAATGGACCGGACCAAAGTTTTAAAAAATAAATTAATAAATAAATAATTTCTAAAAATAAATAAATAATAAATAATTAATTAAAATTAGTTTAAAATTCAAGAAAATATAAATAAATTCCAAAAAAGTCATAATTAAATTCCAAAAGTTATAAAATACTAATAATAAAATATTTTCACCTAATTTCTTAAATTGTATTATTTTAGCTAATTAAAATAATTAGGAAATAAATATAAATAAATAGAGAAAAATAAGAAAAAATAATATAAAGTCATAGAAGAATTAATAGAAGCTAGAAAAAATAAAAGTGACGTCTAACAATATTTTTAATAATTAAATTAAAGGAAAAAAGGGCAGTGAGTAGGGAAAAATAAATAATTTAATATTAATATTATTTATTAAAGAACAGATTTAGAAACTCATTAAAATAAACTAAAATAATAAGGGAAAAAGGAGAGAGAAGATAAAGAAATCAAAGAAAGAAAGAAATAGTAGGGGAAGACAAAAATAAATAAATGAAAGGAATAAAGTGCTTGAAAGCCTAGGAAAAATAAAATAAAGTGTAGAAACCTAAAATAAAGTCTAGAAAGATAAAATAACGGTAGACGATAAAAGACAGTAATAAACCCCATGCAATATAGGGTAATTATGCAATATAGGTAATACGCAATATAGAACGGAGCATGCAACATAGGAGAAACAAAAGTATGAAAATATGCAACACTCATGGCACGTGCATCCCTTCGAGGCGAGTGACTTCATGATACGAAGCATATGCGCTGACTCCGCGTTACGGAGCGTGTGTTAGGACCCCGGGACATGCATTGCATACATGGACAGAAAGAGCATGACGTGTGATTTGACGCGATTGGGTGTGTGGCATGGTAGTATGAAGGAGCATGCATCATAAAGTTGTGCATTGCATTTGGATATGTGACGATGTTATATTTTTTTACCGTATACTTACTTTGCAAGTCAGATCGGATATGTGTTATTTGCTTAATGTTATGCTTACTTTGCCATCCGATCAGGTATGTTTTATTTGCTTTATTTATTTGTACATTTATTGTATTTATGTATGTTTACACTGCAATCGAATCAGGTATGTTTTATTTGCTTTATTTATTTGTACATTTATTGTAAGTATGGTTCCTTTTTGGGATTAGATGGGTAACCTACGGGTGATTTTCCAATCACTCACCCCCTACTTATCCTTCCACAGGTGAGCCCGAGTATGAGTATTTCTTCGTAGAGGATGATTCGGACTGCGCGAATCGGGGCGAGTGAGATTGGAGATATTTCTTTGAGGATACTAGATGGTTTTCATATTGATTCTGTTTTTATTAGACTTTTAGAATTTCGTTTGGTGTATCAGGTTTCGCCAGCCCTAAACACCGATTTATTTTTATGTTAGAATTATTTATGAATTGAATTTGACTTTTTAATCATCGTTTAGGCGAAAAATTTTCTATGTTATTTTTGACGTGTAAGAAGTTTGAATGACGCCTTGTAGTTCTCATAGTAGACTACGGCGGATGCACTGTTCTCGATGTCTGGGTTCGGGAGCGAGGCGCTACAGTAAGTCTAACACAAGAGAAACAATACATACTTGATCTCTTGCTTGTGATTAGACTCGCTACAAAGTGTAAATCCCACTACTTCCCAAGACTCACTTTGTGAAAGTTCTTTGGTAGAACTTTGTTGAAGTTGTGAAGAAGGAAGGACTTGTCCTTGCTAATAGCCGGTGGTGTTGTTGTGGCACAAAAGTGTTTTGTGCAAAAAGCTGTATTTGTTGTTATTGTTTGCTGACACTAGTTGTTAGTATAAGTATTGTTGTTGTTGTTGTTATTCTTATTAAGAGTAATAAGAAGAGTTACTGTTGAAATCCACTTTGGAAATAAAGTGGTAACAAAGTAGAATCATTTGGATTCGAACCACTCTATATCGCATGTCTTCATTAATTATTCCTCATCTCTATCTTTATTGATTTGGAGAGCATTTGATTCACTAAATTTGCTGCGCTTCTTATATATTGTGAAGTAGCAGTTGATCAACACAGCTTGACACAATTTTTATTATGGGTCATCAGAAACAACCTTTGTATGTTTCTAATATATGAGTACAGTTACATACATCTGACTCCCCATATCCCGCCATAAACGGGAGCCTCTAAGGCAATGATGTAAAATTGTTGTTGTTGTTGAGTTGGATGAGCGAAATCAAGAAAATTCCACAAAATCACCCAACACTCTATTCACCCCCTTAGAGTGATTGTTACAGACCTTACGGTTGGTATCAGCGCCTAACTTTGATTGCTTGACCAATTTTTTGCAAGTATCTAGGTTAAAGATCATGTCAATGACAACCTCTTCATC
This sequence comes from Eustoma russellianum, assembly GCA_036186865.1. NCBI lineage: Eukaryota > Viridiplantae > Streptophyta > Magnoliopsida > Gentianales > Gentianaceae > Eustoma > Eustoma russellianum. Next base: position 17,568,640 of record AP025063.1, on the reverse strand, counting down.
TTATAGCTCAACTTCCAGACCACATTATTCTTAGCTTCAAACACCAAAGCTCTCATGTTTGATACTCAAAACTATTCTCTGTAGAAATTTCAAATGATAAATCATTTGAAAGGTTACAGATTTGACACATGGAAAGTTGTTGTCAACGGAATTGAAGTTCCTACAATTACCAACTCAAAAGGTGACCCATGTTAAAAGATGATAATTACACCAATGAAGAGAAGATAAATTTCGCTATAAATGGAAAGGCATTTGATATTCTCTCAAGTTCCCTAACCATTACAGAGCTTATAAGACTTCAAGGTCTTGAAACAGCCCATGAAGCATGGAAAATGCTAGAAATGATATATGAAGGGACTGAGCAAGTGAGAATGGCCAAAAGACTTACGCTCAAGAATGAATACGTAATGTTCGGTATGAAGAGAGGTGAAAAGATCGAGGAGATCATTGATCGATTCACCCAAAATAGTGAATCAACTTTACATGGTTGACAAAAAATACCAAATGAAGATATTGTCTCAAAACCTCTTAACTCTTTGCCAAGAGAATGGTCACCTAAAGTGACCGTCATCACTGAGTCCAAAAATCTCAATACACTTACTCTTGATGAATTGTTCAAAAATCTACTCACTCATGAAATCCTAGTTGATGATCGATATAGGATGAATCCTATCAAGCCCATACATGCGTCACACAACTGATTGGTGGTAGAGTCTGATAAGTCAGACGAGGAAGTTGTTCTTCTAGTTAGAAAATTTAGAAGATTAGCAACAAGAAACATAGCTCAAGCAAGAAAGTTTTTCAAGAATCACCCAAGGACAAAGAATCGAGTGAAAATTCCTATAGGCGTGGTTGACCCGGTCATTTTATTGCCAATTGTCATGTCAAAGAGCCGCAAAAGAAAGACAATAAAGTCTTTCCTCAAAAGAAGAAAGCCTTAAATGCGGAAGTAACCACATGTGATGATCTTCTTACTGACTCAGAAGGTGAAGAAAATGAAGACAATGATGTTGGACTTATTGCAATAATCGAAAATCAAAAGGAGCAATATACTTGTCTCATAGAAATTGAGAATGATGTTGAGGTAAGCTCTACATCTTTAAATGTTAGTCTACAAGATGAAATAGGAGACCTACAAGATGATTTTGAAAAACTTAACTTCAATAAATGAACACTTGAAGAAAGAATTTAAAAAATGCATACTAGAAAACAAGAAAACAACAACAACACATACCCAGTATATCTCAATGATAGCAAAAGCTATTGCTAGGGTCTGGGGAGGGTGAGTGGCAAGCAAACAATACATCCATCACAAAGGATAGAGAGTTTGCTTCCAGTGAGACCCCTTGCTCTACATGCAGTACTAGAAAACATGACCTTGCATGAAAAGAATATTTGATTTACCAAGAGCATGGTATCACTTACCATGCATAAGAACGTAGAAATTCAGAAGGAATGCGATAAATTGAGACTAGATTCACAAAGATTAATAAAAATAGTAAGAGTAATCTAGATAAATTACTTGGAAACGAAAAGATAGGAAATGATAAATCCGGTTTAGGATTTAAGACTTCATATTCCACTATTGAACATATGTTATTAAGCCAAAGAAAAAGTCAAATAATAAAAGGACTCAAAATGGCCCATTATCTCATCAGTACAAAAACAATCAACTAAGATATGTACCTGCCTGTTTTGATTGTAATAAGAAAGGACATGTAAAAAGTGCATGTAGAGGTAGATTTGGTAACAAGTATGTTTTGAAGGCTAAGGGTTGACAAGCCAACCCGAAAGGACCCAACTGTCAAAGAATATCAATATATAAACCTTTTGGTATTGTAGGTACTCAATACAAATGGAGTAGCCAAAGAAGAAAGAACCAAATGACTTATGGACGGCGGATGTTCCACACACATGAACGGAGTCAAGACTTTGCTCATCAAACACAAAATTCAAGATGGTGAAATGGTGCATTTTGGAAATGCAAGAGTCAAAATCCTTGGACATGGAGAAATTGGTAACTCTTTTTTTTACTATTAGCAATGTATTATATGTAGAATGGCTTAAGTACAATTTGACTAGCGTTAGCCAACTTTGTGATGCTAATTTATAAGTTGAATTTGCAAAAGGATGTAGGACCTGTATAGCACACTAAAAGGGGCAGGTTGAATAGTGAGGATGGAAAATCGGTTTTCAAAAATTTTTAGACCAAATAACCCACTTATGAAAATAGTTTTTGTTTTCATATCCTAATTTGAATTAACTAGTTGATCAGGTTGTAGACCTCCAAAAATTATGAAATTTGGTGAAAATGTGCTCTCAGATGTTGTTGATGTGTCACAAAGATTTTAGATTAAAACTCTAAGTTCAACCCCTTGAAAAACCATTTTTGCACAGATTGTGTCAATTTGCCAGAACCTGTGGTTCAAAATAAAATTTATTCCTATTAATTGACAACTCTAAATGACATGAAACTTTTATGGTATGACCCTTAGGATGTGTACTTTAATGGGTGAAAACAGTTTTTCAAAATTCTTTTGGTAAGTATGTCAACTACGTTGATGTTCTCAACCTTTGCAGATTTGAAAATCAGATTGCACTAGTCTTAGAACTATGAACGTTTGACTGAATTATACTTATCCAAATTAGATGAAACTTGTCCCAAATGAAAATAAGATGTATGGCTATGTTTCTAAATTTTTTTGTTATTTTTGGAAAATTTTTGCTATTTTTTCTGTGAGTATCAAAACGATGCAGAAAACTAAAAACTGAAAGTAAAAGTCTGAAAGTAAATAACACCAAGATTTTTATGATGGTTCAGTTAAATCAATCTACTCCAGTCTTCGAGGACACCTTCTTTAGTATTCACTAAAACACCTTGACACAAGGGTTACTGGAGTTAAACACCGACTCCACCCTTTTACAACATCAAACAAAAGCAACAACATGAACACCATCACCGAACAAATGAAGGTATAATCACACCTTGATCAACCTTGTACAAGAAATGAACGTACATGGGTGGTATAATCAAAGTCTATATAGTATATGGAAGATAAGAATGATAAGTTTGAGGCTAAGAGCAAGAGAAAAGAATAAGAGAAGAAGAGAATAGTCTTGCTTGATCTTGATAGAATATGAACTTTGGCTTAGCTTCGTCTTGAATCATCTTGCCTCTATTTATAGGTGTGTGACATGCCTAGGCTGACCTCTCCCCTTGAAAAAATTGTCTTGAATGCCTTGGAAGATTGCCTTGTATAATATGGTGACACACCCTTGCTTACCTGACGGAATATGATTGGACGAACGACGTGTCTTCGCCTAGTTGTTACGTCATGACAGGGCATCATTTTCCACCTTCGCACTTCATACAATGAGCTCGAAATTCATCAGTAATATCTGAAGCACATGCTCAAATTCACACACGTTAATTATCAGTCAATCAAGATGTGATTGCCCCTCAATTTTGGAAGAAAATTAGAGCATAATATCACCAAAAAATTGGCCAAGAATAAACATGTTCTGAAACTTCAGCACTTGTTTAATTTTGAAATATTTTCATATGCGTCTTGCCTTCTTCAATGTCACCAATCACGTGTGACTTATCTTCCACCAATCAAATTGTCAGACAAGCTCCACCTAGACTCCAAATGATGTGTAAATGGTGTGTAATCCACGTACACCATGTGCTGAATCTCTTTTCGTAAACTTTGTCAAATGATGATGCATACTCTTCACACATATGGTAAATTTCAATCAAGGCTTAATTTTTTTTTAGAATACTCTAATATGTATTGGATGTGTAAAAAGTATCTAGATACATGTTACACATACACAAAAAACGTTCCATGTATATAGAAGCGTAGAAAACCGAATTTTTGACTTTCTTTGATTACGTGATTTTTCTCCAATTAATCTCAAACATATTGGACATGTAAAATATGTTATTTCACACATAATATACATCTTATAAAGTGTATTTTCAGCTGCAATAGCTGATGTTAAAAATGTCCCATGTGATGGAAATGTTTAAGTTTGAATTTTTAACAAAGCAAATTGTAGGTGATTGATGTTTGTATACATGGTATGACTTTGGGGCTGATTTTGACATGTGGTGCACGAAATTTCTTAGCTTTTGGAGTGTATATAGGCTGGATATATTTATATGGCAAGTATGTGACATGTCGGTGATGGTTTAATAGCACCCGATGCGGCAATTTTCGTTTTATAGACTCGTGACATGTCGACATAATTTTGGTAACTTTATGACATGTAATATATGATATGGAAACTGTATATATTCACAAATATGATGTGCATATAGTAGTGTGATGTCGGCATACGTTTATGATGTATATGACGTGTCGGTGAAACGTCAGGATAGAAGTATATAGTTCGTCGTTATAAAAAATGTATATATATATATATCATATATATGTGGCGTGTGTGTAAGGATGAGGAGAGGACTTTCCATTCCAAAATTTGTTGCCAAATAGTTATCTCCAAATATATTTGCTTGAGTACTTTATTTAATGAACTAGTAAGTTCATCTCCTTAAGCACTTCATGAAATGAACTAGTTTAGTTCATTTATAATGGCCTCTGAAAATAGTACAAATACAACAAATGTTTTCCATATGATGTAAGCCTTAACGTTTCATGACACGTTAGTACGACAACAATATATATAACCATGTAAAGCATATGTATCATGTACATATGTCAAGTAACACTTAATTCATGCATTTCGTAAACACGTAACATTTAAATCATGCATTTTCAAAACATTCAAACCCCGGTTTCTCAACAAAGGAAAATGCATATTGAAAAAAGATGGTCGAGTTGTTTTTGAAGCTATAAGGAAAAATGATGTTTACAAATTCAGCACATATGATTTGATAACCCAAAGTAGTTTCATGTCTAGTTGACAAAAATGATTTGACACAATTATGACATAGACGACTTGGACTTGTTAGTTTCAAAAACTTCAAAGAAATTTGTAAAAATTAAAATGTACAAGCTCTTCTAAAATTAAATTTCGAAAACCATGGCTTATGCGACACTTGTCAAAAGGCAAAGCTTGTTAGCATGTTTCAAGCCCAAAAGTGAAATCTCCACCACCAAACCTCTACAATTGGCATTTAAGAAAACCCCTCTACAATTGCTTCGTATGGATTTGTATGGGGATATTGGTGCGGCAAGTCTAGGTGAAAAACATTACACCTTTGTAGTGGTAGATGAACTTTTCTAGTTTTACTTGGGTCATGTTCTTAACTAAAAAGAATGATGCATGCCAAGAGTTTATAAAACGTTGTAGTAGATTAGAAAACTAAGAGAAGATACCGTCAAGGAAATTAAAAATGATAGAGATGGTGATTTTCAAGAATGTTGTGTATCCATAGGGTATGGACACAACTTCTGGGCTCCTAGAACTCCTCAACAAAATAATGTTGCGAAAAGGAAAAAATAGAACTCTTTAAGAAATGAGTAGAACCATGCTAAATGAATTTGAGATACCTGAGTACTTTTGGCTGAAGCAGTCATACCGCTTGCCATGTGATAAATAAAGTTTACTTGAGACCATCTCTCAAAAAGACTCTTTATGTGCTTCAGAAAGAAAGGAAACCCAACAATGGATACTTCAAGGTATTCGGTTGTAACTTTTTTGTGCTTAAAACCAAACATGACTTGGATAAACTCGATTTCAAAGCGGATGTAGGAATCTTCATGGGTTATGTTCAAAATAGCAAGGCATTTAGAGTATACAATAAAAGAAGTATGAAAATTTGAAGAGTCAATTCATGCTAAGTTTAGTGAATTTCTTGATGATGAACCATGGTAATGATAATGAAGAAAGTGAGAGAGTTGAACTAAGTCATAGAGAAGCTTTGACAATCCAAAAGTATGTTAAGTTGTAAAACGTTTTGATGATGAAAAGATGTTTTGTATAAGTTAAAATTATGTTTAATATTCGATGCAAGATAGGCAAAACATATTATGTCCAAAGATGGTTGAGATTGGAAGTCACTGGTTGACATCGATCTCTCAAACAGGGGACATCGATCGATCGATGTACTTCAGCCCCTGACATCGATCGATCTATGTCTGTCTGAGAACATCGAACCCTCAACCACAAGGACATCGATCGATCGATGTCACTTCATACCCTGACTTCGATCGATCGATGTTGAACTGAGGACTTCGAACCCTAAACCAGGTGACATCGATCGATCGATGTCACTTCAGCCCCTGACATCGATCGATCGATGTCTGACTGAGTACTTCAGTCTCTAAACTGGGTGACATAGATCGATCGATGTGCTGCAGAATTCAAATTTTTTGAACGTTAGAATAAAATCCAAGGTTGATTTTCAAGGTTTTCTCTTTCCAATCTTCTTCAAACTTCTTGTGGACTTTAACCCAACTTGTTACATGCTTCCTTGACTATTTTAACCATGTCTAAGATTCTCTAGGGTGGCTATCCAAGATCAAATCACTTCATAGGTTGGCTAAAGACTATTTGGGCACTATTTTGACATTTTTGAAGATGAAGACTTGGTGGAAGGCCTCAAAAACGTGGTGAACTTCATCTATAAATAGAGGAGGCTTGGATGAAGCAACAACACACTTTCAACATCATCTAACTTCATTTTACATTGTTGTATATTTCTCTCATACTTGTAAATTTGTTTAAAGCTTGTCTAGCTTTCTTTGATCTTCATTGTTTGTATATTGAGAGAAAGAGAGTCAAGCACAAGAGGAACCATAAATATTTGATCTCTAGCTTGTGCTTAGACTTGTGAGAAAGTGTGAACCTTACTATATATCTTCAACCCATTGTGAGAAGTTCTTGAGAGAACTTTTGTTGAAGCTGTGAGGAAGCAAGAAGTTGTTCTTGCTAAGAGCTGTAGTTGTTGTATTTGCACAAGTGTGTTGTGAAAAGAAGTTGCTGTTGTTGTTGCTTACACTAAAGTGTTAGTGTAAGTGTTGCTGTGGTTGTTCTTATTGTTCATAATATGAAGAGTAGTTGTTGAAAATCCACTTTGGAAACAAAGTGGTAGTGGAGTAGAATCATTTACGATTCGAACCACTCTATATCCGGTGTACTCTTTCATTGTCTCCCATCTCCAATTCTTGCTCTGATTTTGAATACCTTTTTGAGTTGAGAAAAACAAGAAAATTCCGCAAGAGAGCCAAACACTCTATTCACCCCCCCCTCTAGAGTGTATTTCAGACCTTACAATTGGTATCAGAGCCTAACCTTGATTGCTTGGCCAATCTTTGCAAGTAGCAAGGTTAAAGATCATGGCAACGACAACCTCAGCCTCAACCTCTTCATCTCCTAAGCCTACTGCACTATTTTCAGGATCAAACACTAAAGCTCCTATGTTTGATGCCCAAAATTATTCTTTATGGAAATTTCGAATGATCAATCATTTGAAAGGCTGTGGATTTGATATATGGAGAGCTGTTGTCAAAGGAATTGAAGTTCCAATGATTACCAACTCAAAAGGAGAATCAATGTTTAAAGATGAGGATGACTACACCGACGAAGAGAAGATAAAGTTCGCCATCAATGGCAAAGCTTTTGACATTCTCTCAAGTGCTCTAATCACCACCGAGCTTATTAGACTCCAAGGCCTTGAAACAGCCCACGAGGCATGGAAAAGGCTTGAAATGATACATGAAGGAACTGAGCAAGTAAGAATGGCCAAAAGACTCATGCTCATGAAGGAGTATGAGATGTTCGGAATGAAGAGCGGTGAGAAGATTGAGGAGACAATCGATCGATTCACACGAATAGTGAATCAACTCTCCATGGTTGACAAGAAAATCTCAAACGAAGACCTTGTCTCAAAACTCCTTAACTCCTTGCCAAGAGAATGGACACCCAAAGTCACCGCCATCACCGAATCAAAGAATCTCAAGACTCTTACTCTTGATGAGCTATCCGGTAATCTTCTTACTCATGAAATTCTTATTTATGAACAAAATAGGATGAATCCTATAAAGCCTACACAAGCATCACACAAAGGATTGGTGGTAGAGTCCGATGATTCGGATGAGGAAGTTGCTCTTCTTGTAAGAAAATTTAGAAGAATGACAACTAGAAACAAAGCTCAAGCAAGAAAGTTTTTCAAGAAACCATCTAAAGAAAAAGAAGCAAGTGAAAATTGCTATAGATGTGGTCGACCCGGTCACTTCATTGCCGATTGCCACGTAAAAGAGCCGCAAAAGCAAGAGAAGAAGGTCTTTCCTCAAAAGAAGAAGGCACTCAATGCGGAGGTAACCACGTGGGATGATCTCCTTTCGGAATCGGAAGGAGAAGATAGTGAAGATCAAGGTGTTGGACTTGTGGCAATGGTTGAAAATTCAAAGGTTCAACATACTTGCCTTATGGCGATTGAAGACGACCTTGAGGCTCTCAAGATAAATGGAGTAGCCAAAGAAGAAGGAACCAAATGGCTTATGGACAGCGGATGTTCAACCCACATGACCGGAGACAAGACGTTGTTCACCAAGCTCAAGCTCCAAGATGGTGGAACGGTGCATTTTGGCAATGGGAGAGCCAAAATCCTTGGACATGGAGAAATTGGTAATTCTTCCTTTACTATTAATAATGTACTATATGTAGAAGGGCTTAAGTATAATTTGATAAGTGTTAGCCAACTATGTGATGCTAATTTTCAAATTGAGTTTGTGAAAAGAAAATGTGTTGTGAAAAAGAACGATAAGATTGTTTTCGAAGCTATTCGTAAAAATGATGTTTACAAATTTAGCACACATGATTTGATATCACAAAATGTTTCTTGCCTAGTTGCCAAAAACAATTTGACTCAACTATGGCATAGACGACTTGGACACATCAGTTTCAAGAATTTCAAAGAGATTTGCAAAAATGAAAAAGTCCAAGGTCTTCCAAAATTGAATTTCGAAAATCATGGCTTATGCGACACTTGTCAAAAGGCAAAACTTGTTAAAACAAGTTTCAAGCCCAAAAGTGAAATCTCCACCACCAAACCTCTACAATTGCTTCATATGGATTTGTATGGGGATATTGGTACAGCAAGTCTAAGTGGAAAACATTACACCTTTGTGGTGGTAGATGACTACTCTAGGTACACTTGGGTAATGTTCTTAGCTAAAAAGAATGATGCATGTCAAGAATTTATAAAGCTTTGTAAGAGATTAGAAAATCAAAGAGAAGACACAATTAAGGAAATTAGAAGTGATAGAGGTGGTGAGTTTGATGGAGAATTTCAAGAATTTTGTGTATCCAAAGGGTATGGACACAATTTTTCAGCTCCAAGAACTCCTCAACAAAATGGTGTTGCGGAAAGAAAAAATAGAACACTTCAAGAAATGAGTAGAGCCATGCTAAATGAATTTGAGCTACCCAAATATTTTTGGGCCGAAGCGGTAAACACCGCTTGTCATGTGATCAATAGAGTTTATTTGAGACCATTTCTCAAAAAGACTCCTTATGAGCTTTGGAAAGGCAGAGTACCGAATATTGGTTATTTCAAGGTTTTTGGTTGTAAGTGCTTTATACTTAACACCAAAGAAAACTTGGATAAACTCGACTTCAAAGCGGATGAAGGAATCTTTATGGGTTATGCTCAAAATAGCAAAGCATTTAGAGTATATAATAAGAGAAGTATGAAAGTTGAAGAATCAATTCATGTCAAGTTTAGTGAATTCATTGATGATAAATCAAACGTTAATAATGATGATGATGAAGATGAAATAATCGAAGTAAGTAATATAGAAAAATTTGAGAATCCAAAAAGTAATATTGTCATCGACCTTAGGATTGATCCACTTGAACCTAAGGTTGAAGATGAAGAAGTCGGAGGGGATACCTCAAATTTACCGGAGTCATATAAATATAGGAAAGATCATCCTAAAGAGTTGATACTAGGTGAAACTAGCCAAGGCGTAATGACAAGGAGAAAATTCAATGAAAATGCTTTCATTTCACAAGTTGAGCCTAAAAATATAAAGGAAGCAATAAATGATGAAGATTGGGTATTAGCTATGCAAGAAGAATTAAATCAATTTGAAAGAAGTGATGTTTGGGAATTAGTTGCTAAACCTAGTGATCATCCCGTAATTGGCACCAAATGGGTGTTTAGAAACAAAATGGATGATAAAGGGAACATCACTAGAAACAAAGCTAGGTTAGTAGCCCAAGGCTATAGGCAAGAGGAAGGCATAGATTATGATGAGACCTTTGCTCCCGTAGCTAGATTAGAAGCTATTAGGATGTTATTAGCATATGCATGCTATAAGGATTTCAAACTATATCAAATGGATGTGAAATCCGCATTCCTGAATGGAATAATTCAAGAAGAGGTCTATGTAGCTCAACCTCCGGGGTTTGAAAATCATGATTATCCAAATCATGTTTTTAGACTCAAAAAGGCCCTTTATGGACTTAAACAAGCTCCTAGGGCTTGGTATGATAGATTAAGTAACTTCCTACTTGAAAACGAGTTTTCAAGAGGAAAAGTCGACACTACTCTTTTTATTAAAGAACAAGGAAACCATCAATTGCTTGTTCAAATTTATGTGGATGATATCATATTTGGTGCTACTAATGATTCTCTTTGTAAGCATTTTGCTAAATTGATGGAAGGAGAATTTGAAATGAGCATGATGGGTGAACTCAACTACTTTCTTGGTCTACAAATCAAGCAAACTCAAGATGGAGTGTACATATCTCAAACAAAGTATACGAAGGATTTGCTTAAGAAGTACAAATTCGAGGATGGAAGAAGTGTGAGCACTCCGATGAGCACAAGTACAAAGCTTGACAAGGACGAAAAAGGAAAGCCGGTTGAGGTAACAAAATATAGGGGTATGATTGGTAGTTTACTTTATTTGACTGCTAGTAGGCCGGATATTTTGCATGCTGTGTGCTTATGTGCTAGATTTCAAAGTATGCCTAAGGAATCGCATTTAGTTGCCATTAAACGTATCTTTAGGTATTTAAAAGGGACTTTGAACTTCGGATTATTTTATCCCAAAAATGGTTGTTTTGATCTAAGAGGATATAGTGACTCCGACTATGCCGGAAATCTTGTTGATAGGAAAAGCACCTCCGGGACATGTCAATTTCTTGGAGATTGCTTAGTCTCTTGGTTTTCCAAGAAACAAAATAGTGTGTCACTTTCCACGGCGGAGTCCGAATATGTATCGGCCGCTTCGTGTTGTGCACAACTACTTTGGATGATAAACACCTTGAACGATTACAATGTTAAGTTTGAAAAAGTTCTCATCCTATGTGATAATACCTCAGCTATAAGTATAGCACAAAACCCTGTTCATCATAGTAGAACAAAACACATTGAGGTGAGACATCACTTCATAAGAGATTGCATCCAAAAAGGATTGGTATGCGTTGAGTTCGTTCCAACAAATGACCAACTGGCGGATATCTTTACCAAATCCCTTCCCACCGAGACGTTCGAGTCAATTAGGACAAGATTGGGAATGCTAAACATTGGTTAAAGGGTTAAAAACTGTTAAAATTACAGAATTCTGCATACATAGATCGATCTATTTTAGAGAATGATGTCTATAAAGACATCGATCGATCGATGTACATGACATCGATCGATCGAAGTCCCTGACATCGATCGATCGATGTCAGCGGGACAGAAGCCTATAAAACCTGCAAAACGTTTCATTTTTTATTCTCACCCCTACGAACCCTAAATTTCCCTCCTGCGAATTCCATCTCTCATTTCAACAAAATTTTCAATTCTTCTCTCAAGGCTATTTTTTTATCAATCCTACTCAAATCCACATCAATCTTCAATCTCTAACCAAAATCATCTAGCATTTTCTTGCCCTAATTCTCTCAAATGGCTCCAAGAACCAAAAATCATCCCAAGAGGCAGAAAACTTCACAACAACAAACTCCAACGGGTCCAAGAACAACAGGATTACGGAAGCAACCAGAGCCATCTCAAGAACATCTCATTCGTGAGGTAAGAGAAAGTCTTCACATTAGAAATTTTCCCTGGCTTAAAACTGGTGAATATGAGAATGCATTGGCTACACCTCTAGGATTAGGGATACATACTCATATATCTCAGAGAGCACAATTACTATTCACTGAATGGGAAAATAGTAATAGGTCTACCATTCCATCAAAGGTGCTCAAAATTGAGGACATTTTGAGCAATGCAGAATTGAGACCTATAATTGACTTGTTGTATGCTCAAAATTGGAAGTTTTTATGGGATTCATCTGAGATGGGAGCTATGTCTACTCGTTATACCCGACTGTTTTATGCCAATTTTTGGATTGACTATCTAAATGGAAATCCATTTTCTCTGAATTCTGTTATTGATGGTCAAGTAGTCTCTTTTCACACTGTAAAAATCAATGCTATTCTTGGTACACCTAGTGAGGGATTCAAGGATTTTGATCCTTGGAAGTGGGATTTTAACAAGTACCAAGTCACTGAAAATGAAGTCAAAACCTTTCTTGGCTTTCACCCAACAAAGAACACAAATGATATGCCCTTGATGTATAGAGTCTTGCTTGCTATAGTTACATTTTGTGTAAATGGAAAATCAGCCAAACTCCCTAGCAACTTAGACTTCTACATCACATACCGCATAGCCAGACGAGAGCAGCTAAACTTTGGAGAAATATTTTTTGAAAACGTGTTGGAGGCGGTCACAAAGAAATCGAAAGCACTTCCTTATAGTAATCTGATATATAGATTACTAAAAAGTTCAAATCTAGTACTGGATGTTGAATATGAAGAAGGGATTACGAATAAGGATTATTACACGAAATCCAACATCCAGCAAATTCTCAAGTCTAGGAAGGAAGCGCAACGAAGGGGTGGTGCTCAGGAGCCGGAAGAGGATGAAGCTGAGAATGAGCCGGAAATACCACCACACCCCACTGAGCCGACCGTTGAACCCCAACCTAACCCTCCCAGTCCTACATCTCGAATAGACAAAGGCAAAGCCCCAATGGAGCCAGAGAGTGAATCCGGGGATGATATGGATATTGAATACGAGATAAATGACATCCAACGCACTCTTGGTCAATGGGGTGAAGACTTGACCAAGGAAGCTGTTCGTATAGACGATTTGGAGAAAGGCTATACGACTTTCCAGACTCGTTTAAAAACGCTAGAGACAAGAGTGGACACTGAAGTCAAAACACTCCAGAATGAGCTAACCATGCAAAAGACCAAGTACCAGAAATTAAAGACGAAGCTCAAGGCCGCTCTTTTCGGACTTTGTTTCTCCTCCGATGAGGAGTAGATCTTGTTGATTTCCCCTTCCCCTGTCCTTATGCTAGTTTTTGCAAGTTTGAATTTGTATCTCAAAACTTGATATTTTGGTATTGACATTTATGTTTTTCGTATTGATATCTCTAATTTTTTTTGATGCTTTCAAAAAGGGGGAGAAGTTAGTAGTACTGGCATGCATGTTTTGGTATCATTATTATACTTTGGCATCATTGGCATTGTTAGCATGCTTTGGCATCATCTTGATCATTGAGTATTGGCATGAGTAGTATTGGCATTGAGTATTGGCATTGTTAGCATGCTTTGACATCATTATCATGTTTTGGCACCATCTTGACATTGTTAGCATGTTTTGGTGTTGTTAGCATACAAAGTTATATGTTGACATAACTTGGTCGTAACATGAAATGTTTTCCCTTAGCTTGATATAGCTTTGGATGCTAGCTAGTGATATGTTTTGGCATGATTGGGAAACAAAACTGGATATTAACGTGGCATGTGCTGAACGTGATAAGCATTGATATTAAAAGTCACTTGATATGCGTTACATATTGAAATGGTGAAAATACAAAACTTGATGCATAATCTGAGGGGGAGCATGTTGGGTAGATTGATGAGAAAGCATGAACTAAGGGGGAGTTGTAGAAAAACATCTTTTGGATTGATTGTTTTGAAATCATCAAAAAGGGGGAGAATGTTAAGTTGTAAAACGTTTTGATGATGAAAAGATGTTTTGTATAAGTTAAAATTATGTTTAATATTCGATGCAAGATAGGCAAAACATATTATGTCCAAAGATGGTTGAGATTGGAAGTCACTGGTTGACATCGATCTCTCAAACAGGGGACATCGATCGATCGATGTACTTCAGCCCCTGACATCGATCGATCTATGTCTGTCTGAGAACATCGAACCCTCAACCACAAAGACATCGATCGATCGATGTCACTTCATACCCTGACTTCGATCGATCGATGTTGAACTGAGGACTTCGAACCCTAAACCAGGTGACATCGATCGATCGATGTCACTTCAGCCCCTGACATCGATCGATCGATGTCTGACTGAGTACTTCAGTCTCTAAACTGGGTGACATAGATCGATCGATGTGCTGCAGAATTCAAATTTTTTGAACGTTAGAATAAAATCCAAGGTTGATTTTCAAGGTTTTCTCTTTCCAATCTTCTTCAAACTTCTTGTGGACTTTAACCCAACTTGTTACATGCTTCCTTGACTATTTTAACCATGTCTAAGATTCTCTAGGGTGGCTATCCAAGATCAAATCACTTCATAGGTTGGCTAAAGACTATTTGGGCACTATTTTGACATTTTTGAAGATGAAGACTTGGTGGAAGGCCTCAAAAACGTGGTGAACTTCATCTATAAATAGAGGAGGCTTGGATGAAGCAACAACACACTTTCAACATCATCTAACTTCATTTTACATTGTTGTATATTTCTCTCATACTTGTAAATTTGTTTAAAGCTTGTCTAGCTTTCTTTGATCTTCATTGTTTGTATATTGAGAGAAAGAGAGTCAAGCACAAGAGGAACCATAAATATTTGATCTCTAGCTTGTGCTTAGACTTGTGAGAAAGTGTGAACCTTACTATATATCTTCAACCCATTGTGAGAAGTTCTTGAGAGAACTTTTGTTGAAGCTGTGAGGAAGCAAGAAGTTGTTCTTGCTAAGAGCTGTAGTTGTTGTATTTGCACAAGTGTGTTGTGCAAAGAAGTTGCTGTTGTTGTTGCTTACACTAAAGTGTTAGTGTAAGTGTTGCTGTGGTTGTTCTTATTGTTCATAATATGAAGAGTAGTTGTTGAAAATCCACTTTGGAAACAAAGTGGTAGTGGAGTAGAATCATTTACGATTCGAACCACTCTATATCCGGTGTACTCTTTCATTGTCTCCCATCTCCAATTCTTGCTCTGATTTTGAATACCTTTTTGAGTTGAGAAAAACAAGAAAATTCCGCAAGAGAGCCAAACACTCTATTCACCCCCCCTCTAGAGTGTATTTCGGACCTTACAAAGTATACATTCTTCTGGATCTTAGAATTGACCCACTTGAAAGTGGACCTATTTCTAAGATAAAAGAAGAGAAAGAAGTGAAAGGTGATACTTCTAATTTATCGAAATCATTTAAATATAAGAAAGACCATCCAAAAGAATTGATATTAGGACAAAAAAAAGTCAAGGCTTATTAACAAGGAGAAAATTTCATGAAAATGCCTTCATTTCACAAGTTGAGCCTAAAAATATAAAAGAAGCTATGATTGATGAAGATTTGATAGTAGCCATACTAGAGGAGCTAAATCAATTTGAAAGAAGTGATGTTTAGGAGTTAGTGGCTAAACCTAATGATCATCCTATTATTGCTACTAAATGTGTATTTAGAAACAAAATGGATGACCAAGAAAGTATAATAAGAAACAAAGCTAGGTTGGTAACCCAAGTATATAGAGAAGAAGGAATTGATTAAGATAAGACCTTTGCTCATGTAGCTAGATTAGTAGCCATTAGAATGCTCTTAGCATATGCATGCTATAAGGATTTTAAGTTATATCAAATGGATGTTTAATTAGCCTTCTTAAATGGAAATATCCATGAAAAAGTATATGTAGCTCAACCACTGGGTTTTGAAAATCATGATTATCCAAATCATGTATTTAAGCTTAAAAAGTCTCTTTATGGACTTAAACAAGCTCCTAGAGCATAGTAAGAGAGATTAATCAACTTCGTTCTTGAAAATGGGGTTTCAAGAGAAAAAGTTGATACCAGTTATTTATTAAAGAACAAGGAAATGATCATTTACTTGTTCAAACATATGATGATGATATCATATTTGGTGCTACTAATGTTTCTCTTTGTGAGTATTTTTCCAAGTTAACGGAAGGAGAATTTGAGATGAGCATGATGGGTAAACTTAACTACTTTCTTGGACTTCAAATTAAGCAAACCAAAGATGGAGTATACATATCTCAAGCAAAGCATACCAAGGATCTTCTCATGAAATACAAGTTTGAGAAAGGAATGAGTATAAGCACACCAATGAGCACAAGTACAGAGCTTGATAAGGATGAAAAAGGAAAGCCGGTTGAGGTAACTAAATATAAGGGTATGATTGGTAGTTTACTTTATTTAACAGCTAGCAGACCGGATATATTACACGGTGTATGCTTATGTGCTAGATTTCATAGTATACCTAAGGAATCACATCTAGTTGCCTAAAGTGTATTTTTAGGTATTTGAAAGGTACATTGAACTTTGAACTATTTTATCCCAAAAATGGGTGTTTTGACTTAAGAGGGTATAGTGACTCAGACTATACTGGAAATTTAGTTGATAGGAAAAGCACCTCCGGGACATGTCAATTCCTTGGTTTCTTGGTTCTCTAAGAAACAAAATAGTGTGAGACTTTCAACGGCAGAATCCGAATATGCATCGGCTGCCTCATGTTGTGCCCAACTACTTTGGATGATAAACAACTTAAATGACTACAATGTCAAGTTTGATAAAGCACCCATCTTATGTGATAACACCTCAGCCATATTTATAGCTCAAAATCATGTCCATCATAGTAGAACCAAACATATTGAAGCAAGACATCACTTTATGAGGGTTGTGTTAAAAAAGGATTGATGTGTGTGAATTTGTTTCAACAAATGATCAACTAGCTAACATTTTTACAAAATCTCTTCCCACCGAGACATTCAAATAAATTAGAACAAGATTAGGAATGATAAACAATGTTTAAAAAATCATAAAATTAAAACCTTAGAAAAACATGTACATCAATCGATTGATGTACCTACCTAAGAGATCGATGTATACATCGATCTTTACATCGATTGATTGATGTCGGCGGGGTCAGAAATGTTGAAATCCGCTTAAAAGGATGAAATCCATCCCTTTATTCATTCTAATCAAAATTCTTCAAGCCTAAATCTCTCTACAACTTTTTGTTGTCCAAAAATCCCTCTGTCTCCTTAAATTTCTTGCAAAATTTTTCAATTTCTCCCCAACAAATTCCAAGTTTGTCAACTACACATCATCTTCTTCAGGTGGTTTCACTCCTTTTAACCCTAGAAACCAAAAATCTGAAATGAAAAGGTCAAAGAACACTTTGAAAAGGGCTAGGACCTCTAAAAGTGAGGAAGGAGGGTCAAGTAATCTCCCCACAGACAGGCTTCACGGTCTCAAGTGCCCACCCAATATAAAAGTGCACCAAGGCATAGACTAGTGGATTCAAGTCAAGCCAACGAGTTGGCTAATGTCCAGAGTGGTCTCACTTTCCAAAACTTTCTTGGATCAAGAGAAACGTTCAATGAGTCTTGGATGAGCCACTTGGGATAGGTATATTCGGATATATCTGTTAGAGCTCAAGAATTGTTTGGTGAATGTGAAAAGGGTGAGAGATCAACTGTACCTCTCAAATTGTTGAAAATAAAAGATATTGCTTCAGATAATGAATTGAGTTCCATCATTGAGTGGCTAGATGTATAGAACTAAAGGCCTATTTGGGCGGCGAATGAGTTGAAAAAGATGTCTAGAAATACACTAGACCCTTTTATGCCAACTTATAGGCAAAATACTTAAATGGTTTTCCTTTATCCCTAAATACGATTATAGATGGAAAACATATTGAATGGAAGGTGAAGACAATTTGTGAGTATACTGGAGTTTCCGATGAAGGGTTGGGTTCTTTTGAGGTATGGAAGTGGTATGAGTACAAGTGGAAGGTGAGTGAAGAGCATGTCAAGAGCTTCCAAGGACTCTATCCCACTAAGAATACTAATGACATGCCATTAGTATATAGAGTGTTAGCTGCAATCGTTACTTTTGCATCAATGGGAAATCGGCCAAGCTCCCAAGCAACCTTGACTTTTACATTACTTACCTCATTGCGAATAGGGAGCCATTGAATTTTGGAGAGATTTTTATGGCAAATGTAATAGAGGCGGCCACAAAAATTCAAAAGCCCTTTCATACGCCAACCTCATATACTATATGCTCACAAAGTCGGATGTTGAAAAAATCTCAGCTAAGGATTATTATGATAAGACAAATATCCAACAAATTCATAATTCCCAGAGGGAATCCTGGAACGGGATGGGGCAAGAGGAAGAAGGAGAGGAAGAGGAAGATATGGCTTCGATGCCTGAGGCCGAAGACGGAACAAGCAGAACAACAAGTTGTAGAACTCTAAATACGAAGTGGGAACACTGAAGAACAAGCTTGAGAGGTTCAAAACAAAAATGAAGATGTGCATTCCCCGCTTTTCACTTCGGACGAAGACTAGGACTAGCATCTCATTTTATTCCCTATATCACCCACTTTAGTTATAGGTCGTAGCTTAGGATGACCTAAAAACTCTATTTAATGTATTTGATTGAAATGAATATATTATGGTGTTTGAATGAAATTAGTTGTTTGTCTTGCATTGTTGGTTTTGATGATTTCAAAAAGGGGAAGAATATTTACTTGACCTGGTGGTATGCTTGTTTGCTTTTTTTCTTGTTTGGTATGGATATGAAGGATTGATTGGTATATTTTGGGTATGCTTTCTTCATATGTGTGTTAGCTTAGTTTTTGGTATACTGCTTTCTTGTATGTTGCTTGGATATGCTTGATATGCAACTTGGATATGTAGGCTTGGTAGGCTTGATATGGAAATGTAAATTTGGTATACTTGGCATACGTGTTGGATACTTAGCCAACATGTTGGAAGAATATGCCATGATGTATGTTTTGTGCATGTGATACTTAAAAATGATGCATGCTTGTGTTGAAGGGGAGTTTGAAGTATACGTCATATCTATTGTTTTTAGGAGATTGTATATTAAGGGGGAGCTTTGGAGTCTTTGAAATAATCTAGAGTATTTTTCATGTTCATATATTAGGGGGAGCTTTAAAAGTTTTGAAGTAATCTTGAGTATGTTTCATATATTGAGGGGAAACATAAATGCATTGACTAAGGGGGAGAGACAAAATTCCAAGTTTTGAAACCTTCAGCTAGTTCAAATATAGTTTTTCAAACAAAAACATCTTTTAAAAACCTTGATTTTGAAATCACCAAAAAGGAAAAGATTGTTGGAAAAGATTGATCAATATATACATCAGTCTTTCAAGAAGAGACATCGATCGGTCTATGTTATGATTGTCCAAGGTTGGAACCTTATTGTCCAACATCGATCCTTAGTTTGGGACACATCGATCGATCGATGTATACATCAATCTCTCAAAGAAGAGACATCGATCGATTGATGTATATAAGGTGCAAAACTAAAACCTTACTGGAAGACATTGATCAATTGATGTATGAAAGGTGCAAAACTGAAACCTTACTGGAAGACATCGATCTCTCAACATAGAGATATCAATTGATCGATGTCATCCATGATTCAAATTTTTATGCTCGTTGGAACAAAATCGAAGGTAGATATAAAGTGTTTTCTCTCTCCAATCTTATTCAAATTTCTTATGGACTTTCCCCTGACATCAATCGTGCTTCTTTGACTATTGTATGCATGTCAAATATATCCTAGGGTGGCTTTAGAGGGTCAAATCCAATTATAGGGTGGCTAAAGACTATTTGGACATTGTCAAGGCTTTTGATTTAGTTGAAGACTTGAGGGAGGCTGAAAAATGTGGCTCACATACTCTGTATATTGAAAAAGCTCAGATGAGTCCTAAATGTACTTTCATCTTCCTCAAGTTTCATTTTTCATTATTGTATAAAAACCTCTCATTTGTGCAAAAGTGCTTAAGACTTGTTAAGCTCTTATAACTTGTTCTTCATTGTTGTAAATTATGATAGGGTAAGTCTAGCACAAGAGAAACAATACATACTCGATCTCTTGCTTATGTTTAGACTAGCTAGAAAGTGTAAATCCTACTATTTCCTAAAACTCACTTTGTGAAAGTTCTTTGGTAGAACTTTGTTGAAGTTGTGAAGAAGCAAGGACTTTTTCTTGCTTATAGCTAGTGGTGTTGTTGCTGCATAAAAGTGTTTTGTGCAAAAAGTTGTAATTGTTGTTATTGTATGCTTACACTACTTGTTACTGTAAGTATTGTTGTTGTTGTTCTTATCATGAGTAACAAGAAGAGTTGCTGTTGAAAATCCACTTTGGAAACAAAGTAGTAGCGGAGTAGAATCATTTAGATTCGAACCACTATATATCGTATGTCTTCGTTCATTATCCTCATCTCTATTTTTATTGATTTGGAGAGCATTGGGTTGGATTGACCTAAATTGAGAAAATTTCGCAAAATCGCCCAACACTCTATTCACCCCTCTCTAGAGTGATTGTTATGGACCTTACATTTATTTGCACACATGGACGTTGTAGGGTCACAGTCTGAGGATCCTTAAGGACATGAACCAGATAGATCATTTCAGACACCAGCTGTCGGTAGCAGACATTCATTTGACGAGGATGAAAATGACATGCTATATTACTGATTATCTCTCCCCTTCTTGTCTCGACACAGAGCAGTTTTTTTAGAGATTTAAAGCGCAACTTAGAGCATGCAGAGTCACAGCTGCCAAAAGATCTAGGTCCATCCAGACGTAGTATAGTTGCTCAGGGGTGCCATATAATAGGTTGCGTTGTTTTACGATTGAAGTCTCTGAGATGTATATTGTATTTGTATTATGTGTATAACATTTTATATATATACATACAACTGTACAATTGTGATTTAATCTTATTTTATGTTACTTTATTCTTGGTTTACTTCTCTTTGCTCTACTTTACGTATAAACTTGAAATATATTTTTAATATACACAACCGTAAAAGAAGTGCACAAAAATAATGACTTGCCATTTTATCTTGATACATTGTAAAAAAAATTATGAACTGAGAAAATGTTACATTTTTAATGGAAACGTACTTTGATGCAACCTAACATTAAACAGAAAAATTGTTTTTAAAATTAAACTGAAAATTAATTTAAGAAATAACTTAAAGATCAATATTTTTTAAAAAATAAAGCATATGGAGGTTTTGAAAGAACCATCATATGCCACATGTCAAAATTGCATATGCATGTTACGTCAAAACCACCGTTTGTTTCACACCGCAGTTTTTTTGTTGAAGAATAGGACTTTTTGTTGCATCATAGCATGATAAATATGTACATCCACGATATCTAAGTTTCTACCATGTTCCCATCTATACTAAGTTTCGAATCATTTACAAAAGTCTAGAGATTTGCTCGATATACTATGTCTTGACAAATTTGCGTTAAAGGCAGCATTTGTCGAATGTTGCCATGCACTAACGATTTCTCTAATACCAGATGGTATATACTGCTTGGCAAAAAGTGTATTTCCATTCCGCTTTGCTGTCTTCGGGTTGCCATGAAGCATCTAAGTTTACTAAGACCCATTCTATAATGGCGGTCAACCGAAAGAAATCATCCCGTAGTTCTGGCCGAAGGAGATGACTCCACACCTTTCGTGCCCATCTGCAGTTTCGCAATTCGTGGATGGTATATTCATCCCAATGTCCACATATGTCATAAGAGTTTTCCCTACAATCCGACGCTTTTGAAGAAAATATTTTGTTAGCAAGGAATTATGGCAAGCTTTCCATAGTAGTAAATTTAGGCGTCGCGGTCCTGACATGTGCCAAATATTAGCCCAACACGGGTGCGTCGAAATATCAGATTCTGTGAATGATGTGTAGGCACTCGCAACATCAAACTTGTCCGATTGATTAGCCTTCCACCGAACCATTTCTTCGCCCCTTTCGCTTAAGGATGTTGTGATGT
Source organism: Eustoma russellianum (assembly GCA_036186865.1). NCBI lineage: Eukaryota > Viridiplantae > Streptophyta > Magnoliopsida > Gentianales > Gentianaceae > Eustoma > Eustoma russellianum. The sequence continues at coordinate 17,546,580 of AP025063.1, read as the reverse complement.
CATTATTCGCTGCTTATGTCGGAAAGATACCTCGAATATGTCGTCATAATGTGGAAGTATTCACCACGTGCCGTGTGTGGAGCAAATCTCCATACTTGCATGTTAAAACCTTAACCCAAAGCAAATCTTGTCGTGTAAGTATTTGGAATCCTAACTTCATTAACATGGCCGAATTCATATCTCGCAAATTTTTAGACCCGAACCACCTTGCATTTTTTGGTCGGGATATCTTCTCCCAGGCAATCCAATGCAAATGGAGGTTTGATCCATCACCCCAAAAAATACGTCGCACAAATTTGTCAATCTCATCCAATAAGGCGGCTGGCAAATGCACCGTTTGTATTGCATATGTGGGCATTGACAACAATATGCTTTGGATCAATATACATCTAGCTGCCTGTGATAGTAGTTTTACTTGCCATAGGCCGAGCCATGCACAAACTTTATCAATAATATAATTGTATGTCCTTCGTCCACTACGTCCGTGAATTGAAGGCATTCCAAGGTATGTGCCAAAATCACTTGTCCGCTGAATACCCCGCCAAGTGAATGTGTCTGGGCTAAATATTGTCGACACATTTTTTGATATAAGAACTTGTGATTTGCGAACATGAACACTTTGTCCAGAAAGTTCGCAGAAGTCCCTTACAATTTCCTCTATTACCGTTGTTTGGTTATTCGTGGCATCTCTAAACAGTAATAGGTCATCCGCAAAAAATAGATGGGAGATGCATGGTCCATGCCGAGATGTAGGAACAGGAGCCCACCTTTGTGTAGCCATGGCATGGTCTATTTTTAAGCTCAAAACTTCCATACACAACAGGAAGAGATAAGGAGGAGAGGATCATCTTGACGAATGTCTCATTGTGGTTGAAAAGGTTCTAAGCAGTGTCCATTCCATATGATAGATAGTGTGGCGAAAGTGATGGTAAACATAATAATTTTGGCCATCTCCTTGCTAAACCCAACTGTAAGAAGTAACACATAAAAAATGGCCATTGTACCTTATCATATGCCTTCTCTAGACCAAGTTTAAGTGACATAAATCCTCTTCGCCCATGCTTTATCCACATTGTATGCATAAGTTCTTGGGTGATAATAATATTGTCTGCCACTTGTCGTCTCGGGATGAAGGCACACTGTGTTGGAAAATAATCTTGCTGATATAGACTTAAGACGATTGCCAATGATTTTATTGATTAACTTAACAACCACATTTGTGAGTGCAATAGGCCGAAATTGCGAGGCATTCTCCGATAGTGTTGCCTTTGGAATTAGCGAGATAAGTGTTTTGTTCATTTTCACAGGAAAACAGCCGCTTTTAAATGCTTTAAGTACGAAGGATATAACCGTGTTCTTGACAACATCCCAATTCCATTGATAAAATATTTATGGAAGTCCATCCGGTCCAGGGGCTTTTCCCATTTGAAAAACTGCTTCCTCAATCTCCGCTATTGACACCGGCCGGTTCAGCCATTGGTGATCACCATCATCAAATGACCTTATAGGTATGTCAGCAACATCAACATCATTGTTGGAGGTGCAAGAGAAGAGCCTCTTATAATGGTCGGATATTTGGTTCTCGATGTCCTTTGGCTTCGTGATCCACTGTCTATCATCATCTTGGAGTTGTGTAATCGCTTGTGAACGATGCCACGGTGCCATGGTAAGATGGAGCAACGACTATTTTGTTCCCCACTAGATAGCCACTGAAGTTTTTTTTTGCAACCAATATATCTCCTCCTGCTTTATTATTTCATGATAATCTACCCTTAATTCATTGTTGAGTTTCGTCAAAAAGATAGATGGGTGTCGGTCCAGGGCACACTGGATGCCTTCAAGAAAGCATATCTTCATGCCTGATGCAATGCACCCGAATACATCATTACTCCATTGCACCATTCGTTCTACAAATGTCCGGATTGTTTTAGGGAAGTCTCCTGCATAATCGTGCCAAGCCATTTGCATAAAAGGTGTAAACAACTCATGCTCCATCCAACATGCTTGAAACTTAAAGGGTCGTCCATTTTGACGTTGTGGTGATGCTTCCTTGGTGGATAGTAAAAGTGGGTTGTGGTCCGAATATGTATAGGGTAAATGACGCAACATAGTTGTATTGAACCGTAAATGCCAATCAACGTTAGCCCATGCTTGATCCAACCATTGCTCAATCAGTAGATGTTTGGATTGTCTATTGGACCATGTATATCTTGGGCCTGATAAATCTAGTTCCAATAGGGAACATTTATCAAACATATATTTCATTCTTTTTGTGTTGTGTCCGTTAACGGCTCGACCGCCTCGTTTATCCGCTTGACATAATACTTGGTTAAAGTCACCCAACAAAACCTAGGGTATGTCAATGCAACCCCCCATACTCTCAACATAATGATAGAAGACATCACGAATGACATCTTTTGGGGATGCATAAACTAGAGACAATACCCATAATATGGAGTGCCCATCAAGAACACCAACATTTAGAGTTTGACCCGTATAAGATAAGACATTGATGCTGATGGATGAGTCATCCCATAAGCACCAAATTCCACCTACAAACTCACGGGACTTAACTGTTGCAAGATGAGTAAAATGTGTGCGACGATAATATGTCGCACCCTTGAACTAGGGACTCAGGTTTCCATCAAGAAAAGCATGGCATATGGTCATGAACTGGCCAAATAATTTCATGGGCTGTGCTAGGGTGCTTGCACCTTTATGATTCCAAGAGAATATCTTCATTATGATAAGAGATACTACATCAACAATGCCTGACCATCTTCTCGGTCAAGCGAGTTCTGGGTACTATAATCCATAATGGATGTATCAAGCTCATTCATATGCATTTTGTCGACTAGCATGAACAGAATCTGGTCTCCATCAGGTGGTTTATATTTCGTCTGATCGCCAACCTCTGTGAACGGCTTGGCTTCAGTAGCCTTCGGAATTACCGTTGTGCCTACATTATTCATGGGTTCAGCATGCATTGGGTTTACATTGGTATGCCATGCAAGGGTCGTGGCAAATTGCTGTTAGGAGCATAAGATCAACAACATAACAACAACAACATTGACACATTGGCTTATAGGAGCATAAGATCATTGAAGTAAAATAGGTGGCGCCTGCGGCTGCCCTTTACGTACATAAGTCCTTGTTGTGGCCATAGCAAAGATGCATGATGTTTGGAATTTGACTTTGGGTATGTCCCTCACCTGAATACCTTTCTCTTTGTGCTCCCTCGATTTAGTCACTGGATCCTTTGTTGACATACGAAATCTTACAAAAGGACCTGAATCTTTAATAGCTTAAGGATTGGTTTCAAGTGAAGTAGTCACCATCTCCATTGTTTCCGCTACAGTTTCATCAGCAAAGGGTGCAAACCTGGTACCTCCAGATACTATCCTGAGGTCATTTCTAGTATCTTTGTTGGAGGCCTTGTAAACATTTGAAACATTACCAGCGTCGGAGGTCACATGCGATGATGATTTTCGACGTCTTGCATTAGGTCGCGCAATCATCCAATGACCAAAAGGGTGGTTGGAACCTTTGGAGCAGGGACGTTTAAAGGCTACGCATTATCATCGATATGTTTCATAGGATGCTGCAAAGGACATCATCGGAGCGATGACCGTACTTGAAACATGAAAAAAAGATTTGATGCAAACTTTCATACTCAACTTTAAAATGGATACCATTTAAGATAATTCCTAAGATTAGCGGCTTTTGCATGTCGATTTCTACACAAACCCGGGCATAATTTGTAGGACCTGTATAGAACCACTAGAAGGAGGGTGTCTGAATAGTGAGTGCGGAAAATTTGGTTGTTAAATTTTTTTGACCCAAATTACTCACTTCCGAAAACAGTTTCGATTTTCAGATCCTGAATTGAATTATTTAAATGACCTAGTTGTAAACCTTCGAAAATTATGATATTCAGTGAGAATGTACTCTCTGATGTTATAAGTGACTCACGCAAATTTCAAATTAAAACTCCAATCCTAACCCCTTGAGAATATGTTTTTGGTCAGATTGCGCAAATCTACCAGATTCTGTATTCCGAATTGGAAATTTTATTCCTATTAAATGGTAAATCTAAATGGTCTAAAAATTTTATGATAAAACCCTCAAGATGTATATTTTAATGGGTTGAAACAGTTTTTGAAAATTCCTTTAGGGAGTATATCAACCACGTTAATGTTCTCAAGCTTTGCAAATCTGGAAATCAGATTGTACTAGTCTCAGCACTATTAACGTTTGATTGACTTATGCTTATCCAATTGAAGTGAAACTTGCTCCAAATGAAAACTTGGACGTGCGGCTATGTTTCCGCAAAATTTTATGATTATTGAAAATCATTTGCTATTTTTACCATTGCAATAAAATCGATACAGAAAACTGGAAACTGAAAATAATGTGCTGAAAAGTAAGAACACCAATAATTTTATACTAGTTCGGTTAAAAAAACCTACTCCAGTATTTGAGGACATCTTTCTCGATTATCACTAAACATAACAAACACCTTACCACAAGGGTGACTGGAGTTAAACACTAACTCCATCCTTTTACAACCAAAACAATCAAGCAAATCAATCACGACACCACCACCGATCGAATAAAGGTTTGATCACACCTTGATCAACCTTTTACAAACAACGAACATGTATGGGTGGTATATTCAAAGCCTATACAATATGTAAAATATATGAACAATAGGTTTGAGACTAAGAAGAAGAAGAAAGAAAGGAAGAAGAAGAGAGTAGTCTAGCTTTTAGCACTTGAGAGAATGTTAATTGTAACTTAGCCTTGTCTTGCATTATCTTCTCCTTTTATTTCCTTTTGGCCGCCCCCTCTAGGGTTCTCTTCCTTCTTGAGAATTGTCTTTAATGTCCTTGGAAGATTGCCTTGTGTAGAAGATGACACAATCTTGTTTACTTGGTGGAATATGATTGGAAGGATGGCTTGACCTTGTTTAGTTGTCACTTGTTGATTGGTCCACCTTGGCACCGTTTTAGTGAGCTGTAAATTCTAGAAAAAAAACTGAAAACATGTGCTCAAATTCTAGTCAAAACATTACCGTACAATCACACATTAATCCCCCTTCAATTTTGGAAGACAAATTGAAGGCCATTAAGATGAAAAAATCGCCCACTATGTAGACATGTGCTAAAATTTTCAGCATGTGTCTCTTTTGAATTCTTTCCTTGTGTGGTGCCCTCTTCAATATCACCAATCATACGTGACATATCTCCCACCAATTGAAGTGCCAAATAAGCTCCACCTTGGCTCCAACATGGATGTAGTAGGCGTGTGTAGAGAGGCTGCACATGTGCTGAAATTTTATTTTAGCAAGCTTTGTCAAATTATGCACAATATTTACACATATATGGTAAACAATAATCAACCCTAATTTGAATTTTCTAGAAAATTTTAACATGTCTTGAATGTGTAAAAAGTGTCTAGGTACATATTACACCTATACCAAAAACGTCCCATGTGTGTATATTCGTAGAAAATCAAATTTTTGTCTTTCGTCGATTACGCGATTTTTCTCCGATTAATTTCAAAATTCTTGCACATGTGACATATATTATGTCACACATAATATGCATAGAGTAAAGTGTATATTCACCTCATGTGGCTGATATAAAAACGCCCGTGTGCCCAAAATAAATTGCAACTTGAATTCTCCATAAATTTAGCCTAAGTTGTGGGTGATTTGTGTGTGCTAACATGGTATGATTAAGTGGCTATTTGTAATATAAGAGCCATGAAAGTTTTAGCAATTTTTGAAGTATATGGTCTGGCCATCTTCATATGGCAAGTACGTGACATGTCAGTAAAGTTTCAGCAATCACCCGATACGACAATTTTCGGTTTATGACCTTGTAACATGTCGTTATAATTTTGACTTCACCATGAATTATATCATATGATATAAGACCTAAATATACTTATAAATATGAGTTGTATATAGTGGTGTGACTTTGACATACGTTTATGATATATGTGACGTGTCAGTGGTACGTCCGAGTATAAGTATATAGTGCCTTTCAAAAAATATGAATACTTGTATTAAATATATATTAAGCATGTGAGATGAGATGAGGAGAGGACTTTCCATTTCCAAATTTGTTGCCATATAGCTTCCACCAAATATGTCTCTATTTAATGAACTAGTTAGTTCATTAACTTAAGCACTTCACTTAATGAACTAGTTTAGTTCATTAATTGTGGCACCTAGAATTAGTACAAAGATTGACATATGATGTAAGCTTTAATGCTTCATGGCTTGTTAGTGCGGCAACAATATATATAAGCATATAAAGCATGTTTATCACATAAACATGTCAAGTAATAATTTGTTCATGCATTTCGTAAGCTCGTAGCATTTAAATCTCTTTTAAAGTACGGTTTTTGCATTCAGCAATACCATTCGATTGAGGTGAATATGGTGCAGTTGTTTGATGAATAATGCATGTTCGGAACAGAATTCATTAAATGGTGTATCATATTCGCCACCTCTATCACTACGAAATGCTTTAATTTGTTTGCTAAGTTGATTCTCAACTTCATTTTTATAGTCCTTGAAATCATCCACGGCTTCATCTTTCCTACTTAGCAAATAGACATAACAGTATCGTGTGCAATCGTCGATAAAAGTTACGAAATACTTTCTACCACCTCTTGTTTGCACAAATTTTATATCACACACATCAGTATGAATTAAATCCAAAGGTTCAGTGTTACTTTCTATTGAAGGAAATGGCGCCTTTGTCATCTTCGCTTCAACACATATTTGGCATTTTTCATTATCAAAATTTAATTTGGGCAACAGGTCAAGATTAACCATTTGTTGTATTGACTTATAATGAACATGTCCCAAACGAAAATGCCATAAACAAGAAGACTCAAGCATGTAAGCAGAAGAGGAAGCATTATTATTCGCCTCTGCGGGCAAATCTCTTTTTGGTACAATAATGATGACATCAAGTACCCCTTCCCCAAATACATGCCATTTTTCGAAAGAATAACTTTATTGGATTCTGACACTAGTCTAAAAGCATGCATGACTAGAAGACATCTAGATATTAAATTCTTCCGAATGTCGGGGACGTGCAGCACATTCTGTAGAGTCAGATGCTTCCCTGAGGTGAGCTTCAGAACAACTTTACCCTTGCCTTCGATCTTCGATGAGGCCGAGTTCCCCATGTAAAGTTGTTCGTTGTTCCTGGGCTGGTATTCTGTGAACATCTCTTTGCTGGAGCAGACATGTCTAGTGGCACCAGTATCAAGCCACCATTCGTGCATGTTTCCCATAGCATTGTACTCTGAGACCGCCGCACAGAGGTTCAGATCGTCCATGGCATCAATGATGTTTGCCTTTGCCTTGGTCTGCTTCTTCTTAGGATTTTTGCACTCGTTGCTGACATACCTTTGAATGCCACAATTGTAGCATTTCCTAGTGAACTACTTGGCGATCTGCTTGCCTTTCTTGTTCACCCCAAGTTGGCCCTTCTTTTTCTTGGCCTCTGCAACATTTTCCTTGGCCTGAACAGTGCTTGACTGTGGCTTTCTCTCAGATCTGCGATTGTCTTCCCCTATGCAGAGTCGGACAATCAGATCTTCCAATGTCATTTCTTTTCTCTTGTGCTTGAGATAGCTTCTGAATTCTCTCCACAAAAGAGGTAGCTTCTCAATTACTACAGCCACAATGAAAGATTCATGGAGCAACATACCCTCCTCTTCCATCTCGGCAACTAACGTCTGAAGTTCCTCAACTTGAGAAACAACAGTGCGAGAATCTGACATTTTAAAATCCAGGAATTTGCCGACAATGAATTTCTTAGTGTTGTCATCTTCCGTACGGTATTTCTTTTCCAAAGCCTGCCACAAAGACTTTGTGGTTTTGTACGTGCAGTACAAACTGTACAAGGAGTTGTTCAAACAACTCAGAATGTGGCTCAAACAAACATGATTGTTGAAGTTCCATGCTTCAATAGAAAGTTTCTTTTGCATATTCTGGGTTTAGTCCTACTCATGATCCATCACAGGTGGGTCCTCGGTTATAAACGAAGCCAACCCCATGGCAGTCAAGAAGAACAACATCTTCTGCTGCCATCGCTTGAAGAAGCTCCCACTGAACTTCTCAGGTTTCTCCACTTGGGCCACTGCAGGACCCTGTGCAGGAGGAACATGTCTCAGCACCCCACCATTTGGTGCCATTAGGGCAGAACTGTGTACGTCTGCGCCTTGAACCGAGTTAGAGATTGCATTCTCCATCAGGTTTTTGTAAGATTGGAAACAAACAGGAATCAGTACAGAATCAAAACGACTATGTTTTAACAACTATTAGAATAATTCAAGTTAGACAAAATTGACTTCTGTACAGTAATGACCGACCTAGCGAGCTCAGGGTAGGCTGGACTGATCTACAGAGTCAAGACAGTTCAGATAGCGCAATTGAGTTTGCATCCTGAATAGTCAGTTGACCTGCCGACTTGAACTAAATAGCACTTTAGAATAGTAGTTTTGTGCTATCATCCTTCTAGCCGAGCTGAACTAAATCAGTCTGATCAAACAGATCAGATCAGTCGTCAGCGCAATTGTATTTACGTTCTGGGCTGATCATCGATCTGCCGACCTCGGAACTTCAGCACAACTACGAAAGTTGATCTTTCGGCCGCTTCAGCTGAGCAGAGCTCAGCACGGCAATGCTTCAGAACAACAAATATTCTCAGCCAACATTAGAGCTTAGCACAACGCAGAGCTCAACACAAAAACACTGTACAACAACAGTGATGTGATTTCCCTAGTCAGCTGGGCTCAGTACAAAGCAGAGCTCAGCTTCGCAATAACCTTCACAACTCAACTGAGTAGAGATCCGAGGTGAGTTTAGGACTCTATCCTTAAGACGTAATTCTCCGGTATACTATGCCCAACCGGATAGAGCAATCGTCTCTCAGGATACAACGGAAGTCAGTCCAGACGAGCGACACTACAGCGTATGAACTCTACAAACCTGTAAGATGCCTGAACTTCTCGGACTTGATGCAAAATGTAGAAGAAGAAGAGAGGAGAAGCGCACATGTATGCAGAGGATGAGAGGAGGAGAAAATCGGATTCTGAATGAGTGACGAGAGAGGTCAGCTAAGCCACAGGAAAAATTTAATTAGGGTGGTTAATTGACAGTTTAACCAGAACCGTCGGATCAGATTGCCATCGTTAGATCAGATAACAGACAACCGCTTTTCAAATTTGAATTATAGTTAAGTAACTGATTTTCCAAATTTGAATTATGGTTAAGTAACTGATTCTCAAATTTGAATTACGGTTAAATAACAGACTTTCAAATTTTTTATCCATATTTTAAGCATTAATTTCTCATTCACCCATTTTAATTTCTCCAACATCTTACACCATTCATATTCCATGAAAAGCCAACCACACCATAATTTTAATGTTCTTGTCCCACTTCAACGATAAAACACAATTTTTTCCTGCTTAAGGTCGATTTCAGAAAAAGCGACAAACATATGCAGCCCAATGGACGAGACCACAAGCGAGGATGTTGAGAATTACACGAAGGAGCACCCTCCAGACTCTAATATGATGCAACTGAATCCAGTGGAGGGGTCCAAAAGTTATGGTGATAAGAGTGCTGACTCTATTATCTACGATGACCGAATGGTGTATATTGACCTAGATGTAAGTATGGAGGGAAACCAGGAGCAGCTGCTCCATTCATCCTAATAACCTAAATGATGAAGTTGATTTCATGGAACTGTAGGGGCGCGTTGTCCCAAAACTTTTATCTATGCTTGAAGGAAATGCTGAAAACATGGCAACCGGATGTTTTGTTTTTGATGGAACCTCGAGTAAATAGTAAGAAGGGTCGCAGAATCTGTTACACCCCGTGACTTTTAAGCACGACATTCAACACTCTAGGTCAACCTTGAATGCAACTTAATTAATGATGTAGATTGTGAAATTTAGTTACTTAAAATATAGAAAATAAGAAGAAGGGGTTAAAAGTAGAATTAATGGAAAATTAAGGGAAATTACTAAACTAGTCCCTACTAGGAGATAGGGGAGTTACCAAAATTTAGTATAACTCCCCATCTCAGCCTTATGGGACGGTTATACCATCAAAAAGAAGAGGGAAAAACCGCAGGAGCAAAGAGAAGGGGAAAGGAGAGGAAGGAAAAAGGAAGGAAGAAGGCCAACTTAGGTGCAATCTTCACTGAAATTCTGCAGTAAATCCGTAAGATTAACTAGAAACCAAGGCAAGTAATCTTTCTATACGCTTTACGTAAATTTTGATACTTTAGGCCCTATGTTCTTACAAAGAGAAAACATGAATCACACATTAGTATTCTTGTCTTGTCTATCTTAAGTGCTTTGTTATATGTAAGTCTTGTTGATAATTGTGTAAAGTCTTGTTCTTTGGGCCATAGTTCTGAAAATAGTTGTGTGGTGCTTTGTTGTTGTCAAGCATGCCCATAAAAGTGTATATTTTGACGTGCTTATTGTCTTGCTCTACTCTTATGTTGATTGTCTACACTTAGACGTTGAGAGTAAGTGCAGGAAATTGAGAGATGAGTGATGACATTGCTGTAGTCTTGTTTTGTTGGGAAAGTTGATGAGATCTTTTGAAGGTTGTGAATTATTGAAGGCTAGAGTGGATATTGCTAGGCATGACTAGGCATCAATTCATGTTTAGATATGTGTTAAGTAAGATGAATCTAGATGTTAAGATGGATCTTTAAGTGTTGAAAATAAAAGGGTTGAAGAAGGAGGGTGTTGGAGAGGAAGTTACTGCAGAAAAACTGCAGTTTGGCATCGTCAGAACACTTCGAATGCCTACATTAGGCGCTCTATGTCACATTAGGCGCCTAATGTAGCGTTCAATGTGTCCTGAAGCTTTCCCGTACAGAAAAACTGCAGTTTAGAACCGTCAGAACACTTCGAACACCTACATTAGGCGCTCTATGTCACATTAGGCGCCTAATGTAGCGTTCAATGTCACATTAGGCGCTTCATGTAGGCGTTCAATGTCTACGGCACATCCCCGAACACTTCGAACGTCTAGTATAGGCGCTCTATGTCACTTTAGGCGCCTCATGTGGCGTTCCAAGTATACTGGAAGTCTTTTTGACCCTTTAGGCACCCTATGTAAGTGTAGCAACTTTATACACTTTCTTTGAACATAAAATGCAAGGGTATTCGAGGTGTAATTGAGGAATAGATGGTAAGATGGACTAAGTAAGAATAAGATTGAATCCCAAGTGAATTAGTGAGACGAACGGATTTGGGAAGATACAAACAGGGAGTGTTTGAGGTGCAAGACCGTATGCTTGATATGTAAGATGAGTGTGTGGGATACCTTTATTATCTTCCATTGTTCATGAATTACAAAGTGTTTGAAAGTGTGCTAGAGTTGTAAACATTAAGTGTGAATGAGTAGGGTTAAGTATGAATTCGAAGAGGATTCGTGATACGAAAGGGCATGAAGTGGTATGAATGAGGTGTATTTGAGTAGTAAACGTTAAGTGTGAATGAGTAAAGTTAGGTAGGAATCCAAAGTGAGTTAGCAATATGAAAGAGCACAAAATGGTACGAAAAGGGTGTGTTTGAGGAAGTATGAACGAGCAAGGTTAAGTGTGAACTCGAGATGATTTCGTAATACGAAGGGGCTTGAAATAATACGAGCAGAATGTGATAGGGATTCATGACTTTGTACTTGATATGTAAAGTGTGTGTGCATATTTATACGTTTGATATGATGTTACATGAGCATTCTGCATCATGACATGGGCACTTGCATTTGATCTGAAAATTGCTTTGCGAAAGAACATGTGTTTACAAGAAAAGTTTGAAGTTTTCGAAAGACAAGATGGCTGCTAGTTGATCGCAGGGTATAAAAGTCACGCCTGCAAAAGCAGGGTATAAAAGCGTGATCTGTGAATCAACAGCAGGGTATAAAGTATTTTATGGGGCCGTGGACCTATCAGCACGGAAAATAAAGTTATTTTATGGGGCCGTGGACCTATCAGCACGGAAAATAAAGTTATTTTATGGGGCCGTGGACCTTTCAGCACGGATATATGATATATGTAATGGGGCCGTGGACTTTTCAGCACGGATATATGATATATGTAATAGGGCCGTGGACCTTTCAGCACGGGGTATAAAGTTATATGTCATGGGGCCGTGGACCTTTCAGCACAGGGTATAAAGTTATGTTTGCTGTGGACTGATCACCCACAGGGTATAAAGTTCTGCTACGCGAAGAATATGATATGTAAAGTGATGAAATGTTTTGTGAAATGACATGCATGACATGTTTATGAAAGAAGACATATGCATGGGTGTTGTGTGTGATTTTAAAGAATGTACATGCATCATGATACACGAAGCATAAGACTTGACATGCAAGATACGTGGTTATTCTATGACTTGCTTATGTGATACGTTGCTTTAATACATGTTGGTTCTCGTATCTGTGTACATATATGTGCTTTATCTGTTTGAGGAATTCTTATTAAAATGTTATTTGCTAACCCGAGCACCTTATTTTTGGGCAATGTTCTATACACTGGTGACTCGACGTGTGTGATTCCGTAGGGTGTATAGACGGGTTACTTGCTGGCGATAATTTCGCTAAGAACAATTACTCTGTTCCTTTTCAGGTGAGCCTGAATATGAGTTGATATTTATTGAAGATGACGGCGAGTGGGCTCAATGGGATGATGGTCATGGGGAATAGATAGATGCTGGATTACTTTATTTCAGTTTGGAAAACTCTGCTGTTGTTATATTGATCTAAAACTTATGTTGGCGAGAAGGACAAACACCCTTTTAGTTCCGCTGTACTTTCGGGTTGTATTAATGATGATAAAGTTTTAAATTTGATGACGTTTCCGCTGATTTATCTTACGTCGTGAATGATGTACACTTGATCTGCTTTGACGCTTCGTAGTTCTCATAGTAGACTACGGCGGGTGCACTGGTTCCGATGACGGTATCGGGCCGGGGCGCTACAGGTGGTATCAGAGCCTAGGCTTCAGATCTATCTCGGAAACTTAGGTTCATGATCTTTTAGACACCTAAGATATGATTTTCCCTTAAGTTTGATCCTTAGGTGTAAGTGCTGATTATCTAGAGTCTAAGTATGATCTGGGTTGGATGTGTGCGAGTGCGTTTATCATTTAATTTTTTTTATAATAATTTTAATTGTGGACCCCACCAATCTCTTGGACACGATATGCCTCTCTGCAGTATTACGTGGCCGAGATAGCATGCTTAGACAAGATAAGGACGTCCGACAGGCTGAAACAGGGATGGATAACAGTGTCGGAGTATGCCGACCGTTTCCATGCGATGGGTTAATTTTCTCCTGCGATTATGCCTGATAATCGCTTAAAGATGACAAAGTTCGAACAAGGTTTGGACTCAAGAATTCAGTCAGCAATTGTAAACGTATGGATGAGAACATACGAGGACATGATGGATGCATGTTTTCACGTCGAGAGTGATTTCCGCAGAGTGGTGGCAAAAAAAAGCCGATGCAGGTACTCCGACAAAGGTAAGAGGTTAAGAGAAGAGATTTGAGTTGGTGGCAGGCTAGGACGTTAGATCAAGGTTCTGAAGAGAGGCTCGGTTGAGAAAATTTCATAGACCCCCACAACAGAATTTAGTTGTACAGCAGGTTGAAAGAGTTTGCCGCACTTCAATAAGGGTCATGTCGGCGAATGTAGGAAGTTGGAAAGAGCATGTTATCGATGCGGACAGGTGGGAAACCTTATTCGAGATTGCTCAGAGATGAGAAAGAATGCTCTAGGAGAAGTCGCTCAGCAACCGAGGACGAATGTCCGCGTTAATGTCATGATTGCCATGGATATTTGGAAGTCGCCGATGTGGTATGAGGTACAATTTTGGTGAACAAGATATTCACCAATGTACTTTTGATAGCGGCGTGAACCCCTCTTTTGTGGCAAAGGGACTTGTTAAGCGCCTTTGTGGTTCACCAGAATAGTTGGAGATTCCATACTGTGTCCAAGCGTCCAAGATCAAATTACAATTTCACATCAACATTGAGTATCGATTAAAACAAGTGACAGTTAAGAATTCTGTGATGAAAGGTATAACCTTTCAAGGGAATTGCTGTTGATTGAAGGAAGTTGAACTTATTACCAAGTGGTCTAGATCTACGAATGACACCGAAGTCAGCGTTTCTTGGGTCTAGCTAGTTATTATAGGAAGTTTGTCGAGGGATTCTCGACAATAGTGATGTTTCTCAATTGCTTTACTCAAAAGAAGTCCAAGTTTGAGTGGACGACATAATGCGAGAAAAGCTTCACGGAGCATGAGAGGAGGTTAATCATAGCTCCAGTATTGGCTCAACCTTCTGGTACTGATGGGTTGTGATATGTAGTGATGGGTCAAAAAAAAAGTTTAGGTACGTAAACTGTAGCGTAAGTGATGAATTTCCATCCAATTGAGTTTAGTTGATACTTTACGTGTAGGTTGTGTTTTGGTGCAACACGAACGAGTTATCGTGTATGCCTCAAGACAGCTAAACATGAGACAGCTAAGACGGTTGGAACAATAAAAGGACTACGACTTGACCATTAATTACCATCCAGGGAAAGCTAATAGAGTGGCCAATGTATTAAGCAGAAAATCTAACTATGCGCGATAGTCACCACTTGAGTGGGAAATAGAAGAATTTAGCTTGGATTTGGTTGATTCTATAGTTAATGTTTTCACAACATTGACCGTCACCTTGAGTTTGATGGATTGTGTGACAGAAGCGCAAAAGAGAAAAATAAGACTGTGGGTGATATTGCTGGGGAACTGAGGTATAGTCAGATTGATGGATTTCAGACCAAGGTGGACAGGAACTTATGTTAGAGGAAAAAATGTGTGTACATGATTTAGATGAGCTAAGAAAAGAAATTTTGCAAGGGGGCTTACAGCTCAAGGTTATCAATAAATTATGGTAGCACCAGAATGTACAAGGATCGCTAACAATATTATTGGTGGTGTAAGATGAAGAGACACATTGCGGAGTTCATTGGGAGAGGTCTGTGTGTCAGTAAGTTGAGACTGAACACCAAGAACCAAGTGGATTATTGATACCATTGGAGCTTCCAGGGTAGAGATAGGAACTTATTACTGTGGACTTTGTGGTTGATTACCGAAAACAAGAAGTGGATATAACATGATTTTGGTGATCGTAGATCGATCGACCAATCTGCACATTTTCTATCGGTCTCAAGGGAAGTATTTCTCGAAAGTTGGTAAGTTTAGATATGGACAACATTGTTAGCTTACATGGTGTTCCAGTAAGTATAGTGTCCGACCGAGATTCACAGTTCACATCTAAGTTTTGGACAGCATTCTAGAAGGCCATGGGTACAGAATTAAGGTTGAGTACGGCGTATCATCCCCAAACTGATGGACAGTCCGAGCGGACTATTCAAACCTTGGAAGATATGCTAAGGGCTTGCGTGTTGGACTTTAAAGGGAGTTGGGATGGAATGGTAAAGATGATGGAATTTTCTTATAACAATAGTTATCACAGCGCAATTGACATGGCTCCTTTTGAGGCGTTGTACGGAAGGAAGTGTAGGTCCCCGGTTTATTGGGACGAAGTGGGTGTGAGAACTATCACGGGACCTGAACTATTGGAGAAAACGTTAGAGAAGGTGAAAGTTATCTGGGAAAGACTCAAGGCGGCTCAGGATCGCAGCAAGAGTTGGACAGATTCCAAACGACGACCATTGGAATTTGATGTGGGTGAAAAAGTTTATTTGAAGGTGTCACCTACGAAGGGCGTCATGAGGTTTGGAGTAAAAGGCAAGTTAAGCCCTCGTTTTATTGGTCCTTATGAAATACTTGAGAAGGTAGGAGCCTTGGCATATAGGTTGGCATTACCTCCGGCATTGGCGCAAGTTCACAATGTGTTCCACGTGTCACAATTAAGGAAGTACGTGGCGGATCCAAGTCATGTACTTGAAGCTCAACCGTTGGAACTCAAGGACGATGTTACATATGAGGAGGTACCCGTGAAAATTGTGGACCGAAAGGATCAAGTGTTGAGGAGGCGAGTGATCCCTTATGTGAAAGTCCAGTGGAGCAACCACACGGAACGTGAGGCCACTTGGGAACTCGAGGAACAAATGCGGGAGAAGTACCCTCAAATCTTTGACTAAGGTACGTAAGTTTCGAGGACGAAACTTTTTGTAAGGGGGGTGGAATGTTACACCCCGTGACTTTTAAGCACGACATTCAACACTCTAGGTCAACCTTGAATGCAACTTAATTAATGATGTAGATTGTGAAATTTAGTTACTTAAAATATAGAAAATAAGAAGAAGGGGTTAAAAGTAGAATTAATGGAAAATTAAGGGAAATTACTAAACTAGTCCCTGCTAGGAGATAGGGGAGTTACCAAAATTTAGTATAACTCCCCATCTCAGCCTTATGGGACGGTTATACCATCAAAAAGAAGAGGGGAAAACCGCAGGAGCAAAGAGAAGGGGAAAGGAGAGGAAGAAGAAGAAGAGAGGAAGGAAAAAGGAAGGAAGAAGGCCAACTTAGGTGCAATCTTCACTGAAATTCTGCAGTAAATCCGTAAGATTAACTAGAAACCAAGGCAAGTAATCTTTCTATACGCTTTACGTAAATTTTGATACTTTAGGCCCTATGTTCTTACAAAGAGAAAACATGAATCACACATTAGTATTCTTGTCTTGTCTATCTTAAATGCTTTGTTATATGTAAGTCTTGTTGATAATTGTGTAAAGTCTTGTTCTTTGGGCCATAGTTCTGAAAATAGTTGTGTGGTGCTTTGTTGTTGTCAAGCATGCCCATAAAAGTGTATATTTTGACGTGCTTATTGTCTTGCTCTACTCTTATGTTGATTGTCTACACTTAGACATTGAGAGTAAGTGCAGGAAATTGAGAGATGAGTGATGACATTGCTGTAGTCTTGTTTTGTTGGGAAAGTTGATGAGATCTTTTGAAGGTTGTGAATGATTGAAGGCTAGAGTGGATATTGCTAGGCATGACTAGGCATCAATTCATGTTTAAGATGTGTGTTATGTAAGATGAATCTAGATGTTAAGATGGATCTTTAAGTGTTGAAAATGAAAGGGTTGAAGAAGGAGGGTGTTGGAGAGGAAGTTACTGCAGAAAAACTGCAGTTTGGCATCGTCAGAACACTTCGAACGCCTACATTAGGCGCTCTATGTCACATTAGGCGCCTAATGTAGCGTTCAATGTGTCCTGAAGCTTTCCCGTACAGAAAAACTGCAGTTTAGAACCGTCAGAACACTTCGAACACCTACATTAGGCGCTCTATGTCACATTAGGCGCCTAATGTAGCGTTCAATGTCACATTAGGCGCTTCATGTAGGCGTTCAATGTCTACGGCACATCCCCGAACACTTCGAACGTCTAGTATAGGCGCTCTATGTCACTTTAGGTGCCTCATGTGGCGTTCCAAGTATACTGGAAGTCTTTTTGACCCTTTAGGCACCCTATGTAAGTGTAGCAACTTTATACACTTTCTTTGAACATAAAATGCAAGGGTATTCGTGGTGTAATTGAGGAATAGATGGTAAGATGGACTAAGTAAGAATAAGATTGAATCCCAAGTGAATTAGTGAGACGAACGGACTTGGGAAGATACAAACAGGGAGTGTTTGAGGTGCAAGACCGTATGCTTGATATGTAAGATGAGTGTGTGGGATACCTTTATTATCTTCCATTGTTCATGAATTACAAAGTTTTTGAAAGTGTGCTAGAGTTGTAAACATTAAGTGTGAATGAGTAGGGTTAAGTATGAATTCGAAGAGGATTCGTGATACGAAAGGGCATGAAGTGGTATGAATGAGGTGTATTTGAGTAGTAAACGTTAAGTGTGAATGAGTAAAGTTAGGTAGGAATCCAAAGTGAGTTAGCAATATGAAAGAGCACAAAATGGTACGAAAAGGGTGTGTTTGAGGAAGTATGAACGAGCAAGGTTAAGTGTGAACTCGAGATGATTTCGTAATACGAAGGGGCTTGAAATAATACGAGCAGAATGTGATAGGGATTCATGACTTTGTACTTGATATGTAAAGTGTGTGTGCATGTTTATACGTTTGATATGATGTTACATGAGCATTCTGCATCATGACATGGGCACTTGCATTTGATCTGAAAATTGCTTTGTGAAAGAACATGTGTTTACAAGAAAAGTTTGAAGTTTTCGAAAGACAAGATGGCTGCTGGTTGATCGCAGGGTATAAAAGTCACGCCTGCAAAAGCAGGGTATAAAAGCGTGATCTGTGAATCAACAGCAGGGTATAAAGTATTTTATGGGGCCGTGGACCTATCAGCACGGAAAATAAAGTTATTTTATGGGGCCGTGGACCTATCAGCACGGAAAATAAAGTTATTTTATGGGGCCGTGGACCTTTCAGCACGGATATATGATATATGTAATGGGGCCGTGGACCTTTCAGCACGGATATATGATATATGTAATGGGGCCGTGGACCTTTCAGCACGGGGTATAAAGTTATATGTCATGGGGCCGTGGACCTTTCAGCACGGGGTATAAAGTTATGTTTGCTGTGGACTGATCACCCACAGGGTATAAAGTTCTGCTACGCGAAGAATATGATATGTAAAGTGATGAAATGTTTTGTGAAATGACATGCATGACATGTTTATGAAAGAAGACATATGCATGGGTGTTGTGTGTGATTTTAAAGAATGTACATGCATCATGATACACGAAGCATAAGACTTGACATGCAAGATACGTGGTTATTCTATGACTTGCTTTTGTGATACGTTGCTTTAATACATGTTGGTTCTCGTATCTGTGTACATATATGTGCTTTATCTGTTTGAGGAATTCTTATTAAAATGTTATTTGCTAACCCGAGCACCTTATTTTTGGGCAATGTTCTATACACTGGTGACTCGACGTGTGTGATTCCGTAGGGTGTATAGACGGGTTACTTGCTGGCGATAATTTCGCTAAGAACAATTACTCTGTTCCTTTTCAGGTGAGCCTGAATATGAGTTGATATTTATTGAAGATGACGGCGAGTGGGCTCAATGGGATGATGGTCATGGGGAATAGATAGATGCTGGATTACTTTATTTCAGTTTGGAAAACTCTGCTGTTGTTATATTGATCTAAAACTTATGTTGGCGAGAAGGACAAACACCCTTTTAGTTCCGCTGTACTTTCTGGTTGTATTAATGATGATAAAGTTTTAAATTTGATGACGTTTCTGCTGATTTATCTTACGTCGTGAATGATGTACACTTGATCTGCTTTGACGCTTCGTAGTTCTCATAGTAGACTACGGCGGGTGCACTGGTTCCGATGACGGTATCGGGCCGGGGCGCTACAGAATCCTACGAAAATTTCATTTCACTCGCTTTATTGCAGTCGAGGCAGACAGATTCGCAGGGGGGCTTTGGTGCTACTGGAACCATGAAACGGTTAACTTGCAAGTGGTAAATTATTCAACGCAATTTCTGAGTCTGGCGATTATGCAGGATGGATACGTAGAATGGGTGCTCACACTTGTATATGCATCGCCCAATGGTGATACTAGATGCACGCTGTGGAATGATCTATGACTGCTTCATTCAGTGTTTAAATGTCCATGGAGCTTGATCGGGGATTTCAACGAAGTAATATCTCATGAAGGGAAGCAAGGCGGACGAATGTTTACAGGAAATAAAGGACTGAGCAAAGTAGTTGAGCAATGTGAACTTCTGGAATTACCATTTTCGGGACCTAAATATACATGGACGAACGGACGATCGGGAGTACACCGGATAATGGAGCGAATCGATTTTTTTTTCTGTAACATAGGATGGACCGAGGCCTTTCCACATGCTACGCTACAAAACTTGCTGAAAATAAGTTCAAACCACCACCCACTTCTCTTACAAACCAGTCCTTCCACACAACGAGCAAGAGCTGATTTTTCTTTTAAGTTTCAGGCATGCTGGTTAGAACATGCCCAGTTTAAGGAGTACTTGTCAAACAGTTGGCGGGATAATGGTGAAAGCCTACATATTTTACTTTCAGAGTGTGCCAGAGGCTTAACAAGGTGGAGTAGAGAGGTGTTTGGCAGCATTACAAGGAGGAAAAAGAGATGCTTGGCTCGCCTAACTGGCATCCAAAAGGCAATGTATGAAAGACCATCTTTTTATCTGTTCAGGCTAGAGAAACAGTTGATTGAAGAGCTACACGAAATACTGCGCCAGGAGGAGATTTATTGGTCACAAAGATCCCACCTAAACTGGATCACTCAAGGGGAGAGAAACACAAGATATTTCCACGCTACAACAATGATGAGAAGGAAGAGAAAAGCAATCACCAAGTTGAAAAATGAAGCAGACGATTGGGTTGAAGACCCTCATGATCTAGAGTTGCTGGTGCGGAAGTTCTATAAATATTTGTATACGACAGAGGCGACCTACTCGATGCGACATCTTCAGGTATCCGTCCCTGAACTCTCTGACTTGGAAAAAGAAATGCTCAATCGTGAGGTAACGGAGGTGGAGATCTCTAATGCTGTAAAACAAATGGGTCCTTATAAAAGTCCAGAACCAGACGGATTCTCACCCATATTCTTTCAGCAAAATTGGGATATTGTTGGGGGATCAGTGGTAAAGTTTGTGAAGGATGCGTTTCGCACGCAGCAATTCCCAAAACACATGAACAACTCCTTTATTACACTAGTACCAAAAGTGGATAAACCTGAAAAAGTGAGTCAGTTTCGCCCAATTTCCTTAGCTAATGTGGTGGTGAAAATCATCTCTAAAGTAATAACAAATCGACTTAAGATCGTCATAGGAAAGTTGGTCTGCGAAAACCAATATAGTTTCATCCCTGGGCGTCAGGCGGGTGACAATATCATCGTGGCCCAGGAAATACTCCATACGATGCGAAAGAAGACAGGCCGTGTAGGGGAGATGATGATAAAATTGGATTTGGAGAAAGCCTACGACAGAATAGATTGGAGATTCCTGCATTCGGTCCTAAAGGCAGTAGGATATAATGATGTAATGCTTAACATGATTACGTATCTGTGACTACACCTCAAATGTGCATTTTGTGGAATGGAAGACGGCTGGACACTTTCCAGCCCCAGCGTGGATTACGACAAGGTGACCCACTGGCCCCCTATCTATTTGTGTTGTGCATGGATGTATTGAGTCAGTACATTAATAAAACTGTGGTATCCGGCCTGTGGA
Organism: Eustoma russellianum; assembly: GCA_036186865.1. Lineage (NCBI taxonomy): Eukaryota > Viridiplantae > Streptophyta > Magnoliopsida > Gentianales > Gentianaceae > Eustoma > Eustoma russellianum. The sequence goes on along the minus strand of AP025063.1, from coordinate 17,525,298 downwards.
AGCCCATCAGTATCGCGAGAGGTGGGCCAGTGATATCACATTTACTATTTGCGGATGATTTGCTATTATGCGGTATGGCTACGACAACTCAAGCAGAAGTCATGGCTGAAATAATGGAAAAATTTTGTGCAGCGTCAGGCCAAAAGGTCAGTCCATCTAAATCAAACCTGTACGTTTCGGCTAGGGTAAGTCTGGAGAGAGCTGTGGCTTTGAGTCGGCGATTTGAGGTCCCACTGACGAAAAACTTAGGGAGGTACTTGGGTATGCCTTTACTACATGGACGAGTTGCAAAAAACACATATATGTACTTGGTGGATAAGGTGAGAAATAAACTTGCTTCATGGAAAGGTCGCCTTTTATCGAAGGCATCTCGTAATATCCTGATTCAATCAGCTTCAGCAACCATACCATTCTATGCCATGCAAACGGCATCGCTGCCTAGTGCTATATTGGAGGAGATGGAACGGCTAAATAGGGGATTTTTCTGGGCTGGTACGGAGAGCATAGAAAAGTACATACGATAGCATGGTCGAATATATGCAGGCCTAAGGAATTGGGAGGCACATGTATTAAGAGACTCCGACAAATGAATCGTGCGCTCCTTGCCAAGCTGTTATGGAGAGTTATATTAAAGGAAGATGTGATGTGGGTAAAAGTGCTGACTGCAAAATATGGGGACCTGTTGTCAGGAGAGGGAACTCGGAGAGCATGTACACACACGTGGAGAAGTATACACACGGCTATGCCGATGGTACTGGATGCTTAGTGTGATATGAGGATCAACAGGGAAGGAATACATCAGAGGTGCCTCGTCCGAAGTGGAAGGAGACCTCAAATGGCATATTTACAGTAGCGTCTGCTTATCACAAATAAGTGGAAGTGAGTGAGCAGGGGAAATCGGAAGTGTGGCGAAATATTTGGAAGTTGAAAGGCCCCCAAAGAGCGAATTTTCTTTTGTGGCAAGCGAGGCTGGATAGACTCCCTACGAAATCCCTTTTTTACCAAAGGCATCTTAGTGAGTCTCCAATATGCGATCTATGCAGGCAAGGGGAGGATACCGGTTTGCATACACTTAGGGATTGTCATGGCGTATTTGGGCTAATTTGGTGACCAATGTCCCGGAACATAACAGACTAAGGGATGAAGGCGAAATGGGCAAATGGATTGATGGAAATCTTGGACTAAAGGGTGTGGGAGGTCACTCGGGAGAGGTCTGGCCTTATATATTCCGAGAGACTCTATATGCTATTTGGACTACACGGAATAAGCTATTACATGAAGAGGGATATGTATACCCATGAGTTCATTCTTTAGTCTACTCAATCTATGAAAGGGTGAAAAATATTCGGATAGCTTGGTTTAGGAGTGATTTGCTAGATACTTCTTAGACAGTATGTTTACACGTTAAGCACTAGATAGATGTGATAGAAGCTTGATGTACAGTTTTACATATGCAATAAAATGATCCTTCCTTGCAAAAAAAAAAAGCAATTAATTCAAAGCCTGGAAGGGAGTTGCAAGAATATATATCTGAGCGTAATTTACTCTAAAAATATTTTCTTAGTTTTTTAATCAAATACTGTCCTAATTTAACTTGTGCATAATTCAACCTTGGGCATAGTTTATATACCCATATGTAAATTAATTTTTTTGAGAAAATATCTAAAGTAATTTAGGATAATAATTTTACACTCGTTCTCTATTTTTTTCTAGACAAGAAAGTCAGAGGAAAATAGAAACGAAGAAAACAAGAAAGCAACTGCCAAAAGATCTGTAATCACAGGGAAGGGATGTTTGTGAACTGTTATCTGAGCTACTACATTATCTACAATTTTCCGTTTTTTGTCTTTTCCATTTAATGTTTTATTTTCTCTCAAGCCCCACAAACGTCTTTACCTACACTTCTTTTAAGCAATATCATAAAAGGAAATAAGCAATTTCTTTTATCACCAACGCTACTTATAAATAGACGTAATATACATACATATGTAGATGTGTGTGTTTATGATTACAGATATATACATACATACATACATACATATATGTGTGTGCATATGGATATACGTATATATACACATACAATGTATTTTGTGTATGTATGTTTGTCTGTGTAGCGTCCCGGTCCGATACCAGACATCGGTACCGGTGCATCCGCTGTAGTCTGCTACGAGAACTACTAAATGTCAAAACAGATCAAGCACTCGTCATTCATGACGTAAGATTAATCAGCAGAAACGTCGTAAAAATTTAAAACTTCAATAAAAGCGATGTAACAGAATGAAATACAACAGAAATGCAACGTGTTCGGAGAAATGTCTACTATATCCTCCAATACAGATAGCAACAGAAAGTCTAACGACTAAAGAATTAACATAGCCTTTTTGCTTCAATATCTATTCATCCCAATGGGCCCACTCGCATTCGTCTTCTACAAATATCATCTCATACTCAGGCTCACTTGAAAAGAAATGGAGTATCGATTCTTAACGAAAAACATCGCTAGCAAGTAACCCGTCTATACCTCTTACGGAAATAACACACGACTAGTCACCAATACATAAATCAATTTCCAAAAATTAGGTGCTCGAGTTAGCAAATAACATTATCCAAGTAGACAGCAAGGTCAAGCAAGTCATATAAAAGAGAACAGGTAATAACAATCACGTATCGAATAATGCTGAAAGGTCCACGGTCCCATAGCAAAAACTTTATACCCTACTGATTACAGGTCACGCTTTTATACACTGCAATCAGCCCGCAACCACAAACTTATCTTTTCGCAAAGCAAAACTCATGTCGTGATGCAATATGCTCATGTAGTCATGCAACATGCTCATATTAAAACATATCAGGCTTATGACTTATACACTCACTTTACCTATCCAGGACAAGGTCACAACTCCCAAACATACTTCCCTTACGCTATCCACACACTCTCGTCTCGCGAATTCATCTAAAATTCATGCTTAGTCTCACTCCTTCACACTTTGGGTTACCAACCTCAACCTACCTGAAGCACACTTCAAAGATACTCCTTAGACTTTTACACTAGTCATAAGTACGTCACACAAGTCCCTTATACAACTTGCCATTCGTTTTCCATCATTTCTAAAAGATTCAGCTTAAGTTTTGCAGAAATGGCACTGTAGACAGCAAGGTCAAGCAAGTCATATAAAAGAGAACAGGTAATAACAATCACGTATCGAATAATGCTGAAAGGTCCACGGTCCCATAACAGAAACTTTATACCCTGCTGATTACAGGTCACGCTTTTATACCCTGCAATCAGCCCGCAACCACAAACTTATCTTTTCGCAAAGCAAAACTCATGTCGTGATGCAATATGCTCATGTAGTCATGCAACATGCTCATATTAAAACATATCAGGCTTATGACTTATACACTCACTTTGACTATCCAGGACAAGGTCACAACTCCCAAATATACTTCCCTTACGCTATCCACACACTCTCGTCTCGCGAATTCATCTAAAATTCATGCTTAGTCTCACTTCTTCACACTTTGGGTTACCAACCTCAACCTACCTGAAGCACACTTCAAGGATACTCCTTAGACTCTTACACTAGTCATAAGTACGTCACACAAGTCCCTTATACAACTTGCCATTTATTTCCATATGCCCCCATGTCACTATATTGCACTATCCCTACCATTCATGACGTGATTCCCTAGGTTTTCCATTATACACAGATTCGAATATGTCCGCAAAACTTTCCAACCTCACCCTAGGTCTGCCTTCCAACTCACTTCCACCCTTCAGGCTCCCTCAAAGCAACACAATACAACTAAAGCATAACCAACAAGCAATAGAATACATCAAAAACAATGTCTTTATGGCATGTTCATCAAAATCAAGCAAGTTGCATAAATTTGTAGAGATTTGGCCCAAAATATGTGATCTTACTCAATCAACCAAGAATAGATGCACATAATAAAGCAGATAACATAAACAGATCAAGAATACAAATGTGTGATCCTATTTTCTCTTTTTAGGAAATAGGGACTAATGAATTAAAATTGCGTAAAGCGTATAGAAAGGTTGCTTGCCTTCGAATCTAGGTAATCTTACGGTGATTTGGTTGAGTTTCGGGACGGATTACACCTAGGATTGGCCGCGATTTCTTCTTCCTTCTTTCTCCTTTCTCTTCTCTTCCTCTCACCCGCTCTCTTTTCTCTGTGGAACACCTCTCCTTTTTGGTAACCGTTGACTTCTCTTGGGTTACGTATAACTCCTTGAAATTTTTAACTGAAAAGTTCAGTTTTGGTATTTTGAGCCTAATTTCTTTAATTTCAGCTTTGTAATTATTTCTCCTCCTACAAATCATTTAACTAAGCCTCATAAACATATGTAATTAATAAAATCATATTTTAAGTATTTTTTAATTATTTAATGACGGACTCAAAAAACACGGGGTATGACAGTCTGTGTTTATGTATATGTATGTACACACGAGTGTATACGCATACATAAATATATACAATAAATATATAACATAGGAACTGATATTAGTGTCTTTATATTTGATATTAGCGCCTAGTATCTAATACATCCACCGTCAAAAGACACTTGTGTGCAAATCAAAGGTTGAATAAACTACTAACAACATAAATACCAAAGTTTTATAGTGATAATAAAACTTTCTTTGATGCACCTGCATATTTGTGACTCTATATAAATATATGGTAACTAGTTTTTATTCCTGGCTACGCATGATATTCCGACCGGATCAGAAACTCATTACTATACTCTCAAAGAAAAAATAAGAAAAAAAAACTCAATATTAGCTCATATCAAAATTAAAGGTCATCTGAACAATTTAGTAGAATGACCATAAATTAATAAAATACTTGAAATCATTTTTTGATAAAATACATAAAATATGTAATTGAAAATCGGAGAACTAGAAAGAGCACCAAAAGTTCAAAAATACTGCCCACCCAAAATTGGTTGGATATAAGCGTTTTCAAATGACAAATTATATATATATTTTTTGTTCAGAAAGAAACATGTAACTCCAATTCTTTTTTCATTTTTTTACGGAAAATATAATAAACTCGATAAATCTCTAGTAAAATCCGACGTAGATTAATTATTCTTATTTTAAAAATGTTTTATTTGTCTCACTGTAAGCAAACTTTGTACCCTTTACATGTATTCTTTGATTGTTCTCATCTTTCTCAAACTATAGCGATAGCTATTGTTATGGTTGAGATATACTGAGTATGCTTGTTGTTGTTTTTTATATTCAAAATCCAAACTAATGGGAGTTCTTTTACACTTCCGGGGAAAGAACATCACCTTGTTGTATTTTATCTACTCAGTTTATATTACAATATATACAGTTCCGAAATATCGTTGTTTCCATATGTTACACCTCGTGACTTTTAAGCGCAACTTTCAATACTTAGAGGTCAACCTTAAATGCAACTTAATTAATTATGTAGGTTATGAGACTTAGTTACACAAAACAAAGAAGAACAAAAGAAAGGGGTTAAAAGTTGAATTAAAAGAAAGTATGGTAAATTATCAAAATAGTCCCTACTAAGGATAGGGGAGTTACCAAAGCTTAGTATAACTCCCCATCAGCCTATAGGGGACGGTTTCCACACCAAAGAGGAGAGGGAAAACCGCAGGAGAAGATAGAGAAGAGGAAAAGGAAAGGAAGAAGAAGAAGAGAAGAAGGAAAAGAAGGAAAAAGGCCATTCTAGGTTCAATTCTTATCAAGGTTCTACAGTAAATTCGTAAGCTTATCTCGATTCCAAGGCAAGTAATCTTTCTATACGCTTTACGCAAATTTTGATACTTTAGGCCCTATGTTCTTACAAAGAGAAAACATGAATCACACATTAGTATTCTTGTCTTGTCTATCTTAAATGCTTTGTTATATGTAAGTCTTGTTGCTAATTGTGTAAAGTCTTGTTCTTTGGGCCATATTTATGAAAATAGTTGTGTGGTGCTTCGTTGTTGTCAAGCATGCCCATAAAAGTGTATATTTTGACGTGCTTATTGTCTTGCGCTACTCTTATGTTGATTGTCTACACTTAGATGTTGAGAGTAAGTGCAGGAAATTGAGAGATGAGTGATGACATTGCTGTAGTCTTGTTGTGTTGGGAAAGTTGAGGAGATCTTTTGAAGGTTGTGAATGATTGAAGGCTAGAGTGGATATTGCTAGGCATGACTAGGCATCAATTCATGTTTAGATGTGTGTTAAGTAAGATGAATCTAGATGTTAAGATGGATCTTTAAGTGTTGAAAATGAAAGGGTTGAAGAAGGAGGGTGTTGGAGAGGAAGTTACTGCAGAAAAACTGCAGTTTGGCATCGTCAGAACACTTCGAACGCCTACATTAGGCGCTCTATGTCACATTAGGCGCCTAATGTACCGTTCAATGTGTCCTGAAGCTTTCCCGTACAGAAAAACTGCAGTTTAGAACCGTCAGAACACTTCGAACACCTACATTAGGAGCTCTATGTCACATTAGGCGCCTAATGTAGCATTCAATGTGTCCTGAATCATCCCCGAACACTTCGAACACCTACATTAGGCGCTCTATGTCACATTAGGCGCCTAATGTAGCGTTCAATGTCACATTGGGCGCTTTATGTAGGCGTTCAATGTCTACGGAACATCCCCAAACACTTTGAACGCCTAGTATAGGCGCTCTATGTCACTTTAGGCGCCTCATGTGGCGTTCCAACTATACTGGAAGTTTTTTTTGACCCTTTAGGCACCCTATGTAAGTGTAGCAACTTTATACACTTCCTTTGAACATAAAATGCAAGGGTATTTGAGGTGTAATTGAGGAATAGATGGTAAGATTGACTAAGTAAGAATAAGATTGAATCCCAAGTGAATTAGTGAGACGAACGGACTTGGAAAGATACAAACAGGGAGTGTTTGAGGTGCAAGACCGTATACTTGATATGTAAGATGTGTGTGTTAGATACCTTTATTATCTTCCATTGCTCATAAAATACAAAGTGTTTTGAAAGTGTGCTAGAGTTGTAAACATTAAGTGTGAAAGAGTAGGGTTAAGTATGAATTCGAAGTGGATTCGTGATACGAAAGGGCATGAAGTGGTATGAATGAGGTGTATTTGAGTAGTAATTGTTAAGTGTGAATGAGTAAAGTTAGGTATGAATCCAAAGTGAGTTAGCGATATGAAAGAGCACAAAATGGTACAAAAAGGGTGTGTTTGAGGAAGTATGAACGGGGAAGGTTAAGTGTGAACTCGAGATGATTTCGTAATACGAAGGGACATGAAATGATACGAGCAGAATGTGATAGGGGTTCAGGACTTTGTACTTGATATGTAAAGTGTGTGTGCATGTTTACACGTTTGATATGATGTTACATGAGCATTCTGCATCATGACATGGGCACTTGCATTTGATTTGAGAATTGCTTTGCGAAAGAACATGTGTTTACAAGAAAAGTTTGAAGTTTTCGAAAGACAAGATGGCTGCTGGTTGATCGCAGGGTATAAAGGTCACGCCTGCGAAAGCAGGGTATAAAAGCGTGATCTGTGAATCAACAGCAGGGTATAAAGTATTTTATGGGGCCGTGGACCTATCAGCACGGAAAATAAAGTTATTTTATGGGGTCGTGGACCTATCAGCACGGAAAAATAAAGTTATTTTATGGGGCCGTGGACCTTTCAGCACGGATATATGATATATGTAATGGGGCCGTGGACCTTTCAGCACGGATATATGATATATGTAATGGGGCCGTGGACCTTTCAGCACGGATATATGATATATGTAATGGGGCCGTGAACCTTTCAGCACGGGGTATAAAGTTATATGTTATGGGGCCGTGGACCTTTCAGCACGGGGTATAAAGTTCTGTTTGCTGTGGACTGATCACCCACAGGGTATAAAGTTCTGCTACGCGAAGAATATGATATGTAAAGTGATGAAATGTTTTGTGAAATGACATGCATGACATGTTTATGAAAGAAGACATATGCATGGGTGTTGTGTGTGATTTTAAAGAAGTACATGCATCATGATACACGAAGCATAAGACTTGATATGCAAGAAACGTGATTAGTTTATGACTTGCTTATGTGATACATTGTTTCAATACATGCTTGTTCTCGTACCCGTATACCATATATGTGCTTTATCTGTTTTGAGAAATTCTTATTGAGATCCTATTTGTTAACCCGAGCACCTATATTTTGGGCAATGATTTATACACTGGTGACTCGTCGTGTGTGATTCCGTAAGGTGTATAGACGGGTTACTTGCTGGCGATAATTTCGCTAAGAACAGATACTCTATTCCTTTTCAGGTGAGCCTGAATATGAAATGATATTTATCGAAGACGATGGCGAGTGAGTTCAGTGGGATGATGGACATGGAAGTAGATAGATGGTTGCTTACTTTCTTTATGTTGGAAAACTCGATGTTTATTATGCTGTACTGGAGGATAAGTTAGACAGTTGTCTGAACACCCTTTTAGTTCCGCTGTACCTTCTGATTGTATTAATGAGGATAAAGTTTTAAATTTGATGACGTTTCCGCTGAATTATCTTACGTAGTGAATGATGTTCGCTTGATCTGCTTTGACGCTTCGTAGTTCTCATAGTATGCTACGGCGGGTGCACTGGTTCCGATGACGGTATCGGGCCGGGGCGCTACAGGTGGTATCAGAGCCTAGGCTTCAGATCTATCTCGGAAACTTAGGTTCATGATCTTTTAGCAATTTAAGTTATGATTCTCCCTTAAGATTGATCCTTAGGTATAAGTGCTGATTATCTAGAGCCTAAGTATGATCTGGGTTGGGTGTGTGCGAGCGCATATATCATATAACTTTCTATAATAATTGTAATTTTGGACCCCACCGATCTCTTGAATAAAACTTTGTGATGCCTTCTTGAAGTATTACGTGTCTGAGACAACGATCTTAGACAAGACAAGGGCGTTCGACGGGCTAAAACAGAGTCGGATGATATTGTCGGAGTATGCCGACCATGTCCGTGCTTTGGGTAAGTTCGCTCCTGTGATTATGCCTGATAATCGCTTAAAGATGACAAAGTTCGAGCGAGGGTTGGACTCAAGAATTCAGTCAACAATTGTAAGCGCATGGATGAGAACCAACCAGGACATGATGGATGCGTGCCTCTGCGTCGAGAGTGATTTTTGTAGAGTGGTGGCAAGAGAGGCCGATGCAGGATACTCTGACAAAGGTAAGAGGTTAAAAGAAGAAATTGAGTTAGTGGCAGGCCAGGACGTTTGGATCAAGATTCAGAAGAGATGTCCGGTCGGAAAAATTTTAGAGACCCCCACTATAGAACACAGATGTAAATCAGGCTGTAGGAGTTTTCCACATTGCAATAAGAGCCATGATGGTGAATGTGGGAAGTTGGCAAGAGTGTGTTATCGATGCGGACAGGTAGGTTATCTCGTTAGAGATTGTCCAGAGATGAGAAAGAATGCTCTGGGGGAAGCGGCTCAGCAGCCGAGAGCGAAGCCTCGAGCAAATGCCCGTGTACATCTCATGACGGACACAGATGTGCAGGAGGCTACTGACGTAGTAGCAGGTACCATTTAAACTAAGTTTAAATCCTTATTGAATTAAGTATTTACGTGCTTAATCTTTCGTGTATAACTTGATATGGCTTTAGGTGCGATTTTAGTAAATAAGGTACCTGCCAATGTGCTCTTTGATAGCGGCGCGAGCCACTCTTTCGTAGCAAAGAGATTCACTAAATACCTTGGTAGTTCACCTGAATGGTTAGAGACTCCGTATCGTGTTCAAGCGGCCGGAGATCAAATTATGGTTTCGCATCATCGGTACAGAGGTTGTGAATTAGAGTTTGAAGGACAAACATTCTCCGCCATCCTGATCTCTATTCAGATGTATGACTTTGATGTGATATTGGGAATGGACTGGATGGCCAAGCATCACGCCAACATTGACTGTCGATTGAAGCAAGTGACAGTCAAGAGTGCTGAGATGGAAGAGGTAATGTTTCAAGGGGATTCGGAACGAAAGAAGGTACCCAAAAAGGTATATGTGTCCGTCGCACAAGCACGCAAAGCCTTGAAGAAGGGTGCCAAGGGATTCCTAGTGTATGCCATGGATGTTACTCAGGAGGTACCATCTATTGAGCAAATTCCGGTGGTCAATGAATTCCTTGATGTGTTTCCGGAAGATTTACCAGGAGTACCACCCCCGAGAGAAGTTGAGTTCGAGATTAACTTGATTTCTGGGACAGAACATATTTCTAAAGCTCCTTATAGAATGGCTCCGGCAGAACTGAGAGAGTTGAAGGAACAACTGCAGGAGTTATTAGACAAGAAGTTCATCCGCCCTAGTGTATCGCCATGGGGAGCGCCTGTTTTGTTTGTAAAGAAGAAGGATGGTAGCATGAGGCTTTGTATCGATTATAGAGAGTTGAATAAAGTTACCATCAAGAATAAGTATCCCCTTCCGCGAATCGAAGATTTATTTGATCAGCTCAAAGGTGCCAAGATCTTCTCGAAAATCGATCTCCGATCAGGATATCATCAGTTGCGAGTGAAGGCCGAGGACATCGCAAAGACAGCTTTCCGCACAAGGTATGGCCACTATGAATTTTTAGTGATGCCATTTGGATTGACAAATGCCCCTGCGGCTTTTATGGATCTTATGAATACCGTCTTTCGAGAACAGTTGGATAAGTTTGTAGTGGTATTCATAGATGATATTCTTGTGTACTCTCCTGACGAGCAAACTCACACTGAGCATTTGAGAACCGTACTAGGCATTTTGAGGCAGAAACAACTTTATACAAAGTTTAGCAAGTGTGAGTTTTGGTTAAGAAGTGTGGCTTTCTTGGGTCATGTGATATCAGAAGAGGGGATTGCTGTTGACCCGAAGAAGGTGGAAGCCATAACTGAATGGCCTAGACCTACCAATGTCACCGAAGTGCGAAGTTTCTTGGGTCTAGCAGGTTATTACAGAAAATTTGTTGAGGGATTCTCGAGAATTGCCGTACCTCTCAGTCGCCTTACTCAAAAGAAGTCCAAGTTTGAGTGGACGGCGGAATGCGAACAAAGTTTCACAGAACTTAAGAAGAGATTAACGACAGCTCCAGTATTGGCTCAACCTTCAGGAACTGATGGGTTTGTGATATGTAGTGATGTGTCGAAAAACAGTCTAGGTACGTAAACTGTAACATAAGTTATGATTCTCCATCCAAATCAAGTTTAGTTTGATACTTCACTTGTAGGTTGTGTTTTGGTACAACACAAACGAGTTATCGCGCATGCTTCGAGATAGTTAAACATGAGGCAGCGAAGATTGGGGGAACAACTAAAGGACTATAACATGACCATTAATTATCATCCCGGAAAAGTTAATAAAGTGGTAGATGTATTAAGCAGAGAATCCAACCATGCGCGACGCTCATCACTTGAGAGAGAAATAGAAGAATTTGGCTTGAATGTGATTGACTCTATGGTTAATGTTTTCGCATTGTAGACTGGCATCTCAGGTTTGATGAATTAGGTGAGAGAAGCTCAAAAGAAGAATAAGATTGTGGGTGATAGTGTTTAGAAACTGAGGCATAGGCAGGTTGATGGATTTCAGACCAATGAGGACAAGCGCTTATGTTTGAAAAAAAAAAGGTGTATACCTGATTTAAATGAGCTAAGGAAAGAAATATTGCAAGGGGGCTTACAGTTCAAGGTTATCTATAAATCATGGTAGCACAAGAATGAACAATGATCGCTAACAATATTATTTGTGGTGTAAGATGAAGAGACATACTGCAGAGTTTATTGGGAGATGTCGGTGTGTCAGTAAGTTGAGACTGAACACCAACAACCTAGTGGATTAGTGATACCGTTGGAACTGCCAGGGTATAGATAGGAATTTATTACTATGGACATTCTGGTTGACTACGGAAAACAATAAGTGGATATAACATGATTTTGGTGATTGTGGATCGATCGACCAATCTGCATATTTCCTATCAGTCTCGAGGGAAGTATCTCTCGGAAGTTGGTAAATTTGGATGTGGATAACATTGTCAGCCTACACGGTGTTCCAATGAGTATAGTGACTGACTGAGACCAACGGTTCACTTCCAAGCTCTGGATAGTATTCTAGAAAGCCATGGGTACGGAATTAAGGTTGAGTACGGCGTATCACCCCCAAACCGATGGACAGTCCGACCGGACTATTCAAACCTTGGAAGATATGCTAAGGGATTGTGTGCTGGATTTTAAAGGGAGTTGGGACGGAATGGTAAAGCTGATGGAGTTTTCTTATAACAATAGTTACCACAGCGCAATTGACATGGCTCCTTTTGAGGCGTTGTACGGAAAGAAATGTAGGTCCCCGGTTTATTGGGACGATGTAGGCATGAGGACCATCACAGGACCTGAGCTACTGGAGAAAACGCTAGAGAAGGTGAAAGTCATCCGGGAAAGACTCAAGACGGCTCAGGATCGCGGCAAGAGTTGTGCAGATTCCAAACGACGGCCATTGGATTTTGATATGGGTGAAAAAGTTTATTTGAAGGTATCACCTACGAAGGGCGTCATGAGGTTTGGAGTAAAAGGCAAGCTAAGCCCTCATTTTATTGGTCCTTATGAAATACTTGAGAAGGTAGGAGCCTTGGCATATAGGTTGGCATTACCTCCGGTGTTGGCGCAAGTTCACGATGTATTCCACGTATCACAATTAAGAAAGTACGTGGCGGATCCAAGTCATGTACGTGAAGCTCAACCGTTGGAACTCAAGGACAATGTTACATATGAGGAGGTACCCGAGAAAATTGTGGACCGAAAGGATCAAGTGTTGAGGAAGCGAGTGATCCCTTATGTGAAAGTCCAGTGGAGCAACCGCACGGAACGTGAGGCCACTTGGGAACTCGAGGAACAAATGCGGGAGAAGTACCCTCAAATCTTTGACTAAAGTACGTAAGTTTCGAGGACGAAACTTTTTGTAAGGGGGGTGGAATGTTACACCCCGTGACTTTTAAGCGCAACTTTCAATACTTAGAGGTCAACCTTAAATGCAACTTAATTAATTATGTAGGTTATGAGACTTAGTTACACAAAACAAAGAAGAACAAAAGAAAGGGGTTAAAAGTTGAATTAAAAGAAAGTATGGTAAATTATCGAAATAGTCCCTACTAAGGATAGGGGAGTTACCAAAGCTTAGTATAACTCCCCATCAGCCTATAGGGGACGGTTTCCACACCAAAGAGGAGAGGGAAAACCGAAGGAGAAGAGAGAGAAGAGTAAGGAAAGGAAGAAGAAGAAGAGAAGAAGGAAAAGAAGGAAAAAAGCCATTCTAGGTTCAATTCTTATCAAGGTTCTGCAGTAAATTCGTAAGCTTATCTCGATTCCAAGGCAAGTAATCTTTCTATACGCTTTACGCAAATTTTGATACTTTAGGCCCTATGTTGTTACAAAGAGAAAACATGAATCACACATTAGTATTCTTGTCTTGTCTATCTTAAATGCTTTGTTATATGTAAGTCTTGTTGTTAATTGTGTAAAGTCTTGTTCTTTGGGCCATATTTATGAAAATAGTTGTGTGGTGCTTCGTTGTTGTCAAGCATGCCCATAAAAGTGTATATTTTGATGTGCTTATTGTCTTGCGCTACTCTTATGTTGATTGTCTACACTTAGATGTTGAGAGTAAGTGCAGGAAATTGAGAGATGAGTGATGACATTGCTGTAGTCTTGTTGTGTTGGGAAAGTTGAGGAGATCTTTTGAAGGTTGTGAATGATTGAAGGCTAGAGTGGATATTGTTAGGCATGGCTAGGCATCAATTCATGTTTAGATGTGTGTTAAGTAAGATGAATCTAGATGTTAAGATGGATCTTTAAGTGTTGAAAATGAAAGGGTTGAAGAAGGAGGGTGTTGGAGAGGAAGTTACTGCAGAAAAACTGCAGTTTGGCATCGTCAGAACACTTCGAACGCCTACATTAGGCGCTCTATGTCACATTAGGCGCCTAATGTAGCGTTCAATGTGTCCTGAAGCTTTCCCGTACAGAAAAACTGCAGTTTAGAACCGTCAGAACACTTCGAACACCTACATTAGGCGCTCTATGTCACATTAGGCGCCTAATGTAACGTTCAATGTGTCCTGAATCATCCCCGAACACTTCGAACACCTACATTAGGCGCTCTATGTTACATTAGGCGCCTAATGTAGCGTTCAATGTCACATTAGGCGCTTTATGTAGGCGTTCAATGTCTACGGAACATCCCCGAACACTTTGAACGCCTAGTATAGGCGCTCTATGTCACTTTAGGCGCCTCATGTGGCGTTCCAACTATACTGGAAGTTTTTTTTTGACCCTTTAGGCACCCTATGTAAGTGTAGCAACTTTATACACTTCCTTTGAACATAAAATGCAAGGGTATTTGAGGTTTAATTGAGGAATAGATGGTAAGATTGACTAAGTAAGAATAAGATTGAATCCCAAGTGAATTAGTGAGACGAACGGACTTGGAAAGATACAAACAGGGAGTGTTTGAGGTGCAAGACCGTATACTTGATATGTAAGATGTGTGTGTTAGATACCTTTATTATCTTCCATTGCTCATAAAATACAAAGTGTTTTGAAAGTGTGCTAGAGTTGTAAACATTAAGTGTGAAAGAGTAGGGTTAAGTATGAATTCGAAGTGGATTCGTGATACGAAAGGGCATGAAGTGGTATGAATGAGGTGTATTTGAGTAGTAATTGTTAAGTGTGAATGAGTAAAGTTAGGTATAAATCCAAAGTGAGTTAGCGATATGAAAGAGCACAAAATGGTACGAAAAGGGTGTGTTTGAGGAAGTATGAACGGGCAAGGTTAAGTGTGAACTCGAGATGATTTCGTAATACGATGGGACATGAAATGATACGAGCAGAATGTGATAGGGGTTCAGGACTTTGTACTTGATATGTAAAGTGTGTGTGCATGTTTACACGTTTGATATGATGTTACATGAGCATTCTGCATCATGACATGAGCACTTGCATTTGATTTGAGAATTGCTTTGCGAAAGAACATGTGTTTACAAGAAAAGTTTGAAGTTTTCGAAAGACAAGATGGCTGCTGGTTGATCGCAGGGTATAAAGGTCACGCCTGCGAAAGCAGGGTATAAAAGCGTGATCTGTGAATCAACAGCAGGGTATAAAGTATTTTATGGGGCCGTGGACCTATCAGCACGGAAAATAAAGTTATTTTATGGGGCCGTGGACCTATCAGCACGGAAAAATAAAGTTATTTTATGGGGCCGTGGACCTTTCAACACGGATATATGATATATGTAATGGGGCCGTGGACCTTTCAGCACGGATATATGATATATGTAATGGGGCCGTGGACCTTTCAGCACGGATATATGATATATGTAATGGGGCCGTGGACCTTTCAGCACGGGGTATAAAGTTATATGTTATGGGGTCGTGGACCTTTCAGCATGGGGTATAAAGTTCTGTTTGCTGTGGACTGATCACCCACAGGGTATAAAGTTCTGCTACGCGAAGAATATGATATGTAAAGTGATGAAATGTTTTGTGAAATGACATGCATGACATGTTTATGAAAGAAGACATATGCATGGGTGTTGTGTGTGATTTTAAAGAAGTACATGCATCATGATACACGAAGCATAAGACTTGATATGCAAGAAACGTGATTAGTTTATGACTTGCTTATGTGATACATTGTTTCAATACATGCTTGTTCTCGTACCCGTATACCATATATGTGCTTTATCTGTTTTGAGAAATTCTTATTGAGATGCTATTTGTTAACCCGAGCACCTATATTTTGGGCAATGATTTATACACTGGTGACTCGTCGTGTGTGATTCCGTAAGGTGTATAGACGGGTTACTTGCTGGCGATAATTTCGCTAAGAACAGATACTCTATTCCTTTTCAGGTGAGCCTGAATATGAAATGATATTTATCGAAGACGATGGCGAGTGAGTTCAGTGGGATGATGGACATGGAAGTAGATAGATGGTTGCTTACTTTCTTTATGTTGGAAAACTCGATGTTTATTATTCTGTACTGGAGGATAAGTTAGACAGTTGTCTGAACACCCTTTTAGTTCCGTTGTACCTTCTGGTTGTATTAATGAGGATAAAGTTTTAAATTTGATGACGTTTCCGCTGAATTATCTTACGTAGTGAATGATGTTCGCTTGATCTGCTTTGACGCTTCGTAGTTCTCATAGTAGGCTACAGCGGGTGCACTGGTTCCGATGACGGTATCGGGCCGGGGCGCTACACCATATATCTTATATATGTTTATATCATGAGATATAAAAATAATAAACAACCGGATTTCCGATTAAAGGCACTAAATTCTACAAATGTTTTTCTTTCAAACAACTAAATTTTCCATTGAGTTACTACATACACCTCTCTTTGGAATATGAAGACTTTGTCTTTTGCGGGGAGACTTGAATTAATTAGAGGGGTTCTTCAAGGCATACACGCCTTTTGGATGGGTATTTTGCCCATTCCTTCTGGGTTTCAAAAGCATATGGTCAAAATTGCAAGAAATTTCCTTTGGGGTAATTCGGAGGAACACCACAAGAAGGCAAGGGTTGCTTGGAGGGATATTTGTAAGCCTAACACGGAAGGGGGGCTGGGAATTTTTGATCTTACTGCTTGGAACAAGGCTTTGTTGATTAAGCATATGTGGATCATTTAAAGTAAAAAGGACTCCTTATGGGTTCGCTGGATACACCACTATTACAGGTTTCACGATGGAATTTGGGAGCAGCAATCCAAGCCTTCATTTTCGGTTTTCTTCAAAAAATTGTTGCTCATTAAGGAGTTGTTGCTAATCCGTTTTGGCAGCACTCACAATGCTGTGCTTGCTTTGCAAAGTTGGGTGGATGGAAAAGGATCACTTACTTCAAAAGCTTATGATTTCTTTAGGGACAAGGGAAGAAGGACGCACTGGGCTTCGATTGTTTGGTCTCCCACTACAACGCCCAAACACTCCTTTGCTTTTTGGTTGGCTGCTCGAGACAGGTTACCCACAAGGGACAAGTTGCATTTTGTGATTACTGATTCTTCTTGTCCCACTTGTGGTTCGCATTTGGAGACGCAAGACCATTTGCTTTTTCAATGCACATTGGCGCAGGATGTGTGGAGGAGGGTCCTAAATTGGCTGTGCATCCCTACTGTATTTTCAACTTTGAAGAACCTTATTAGGTGGACTTTAAGACATGCAAGAAGGCGAAGTACACGGACAAAGTTCATCAAGGCTACTTTTGCTTGCACTATTTACAGTTTATGGATTGCTAGGAACAAAAAAAATTTTGAGGATCAAGTTTCCATTGTCCAGGATGTGGTTCATAGAATTATTACTCACGTGTATAGGATTTTTGTGTAGTTTTTGGTGATTGTATGAGCAGCATCCTGGGTATGACACGTTAGATGTAAATGAGCTGATCCTTTTTGATCATTGGTTAAATGGAAATTTTTACATTTTAGCCAAAAAAAAATAAATTTTCCATTCTGCTTCGACGTAAGCAATACGTTATCCGGCCATCATTTAACCTCAACGACTCCTTTCTTTCTTTATTAATTTTCTTTTTGAATTAAATAAAGGAAGTTTCTGATTTTCTTTTTTCCTACCATTTATTCCCTCATTGACTACATCTTTTTTTTTTGGTTTCCTCATCTTCTACAATTTTGGTCGAACCACTGAGACGAGCATGGTGGAGCAACCTGATTCTCCTCCAAATTCATTGGATAGCAAAACCCAAAACCCAAGTATGATTTTCTTTCTTTTTAATTTTTTTTCTTTATTTAGTAATAATGAAGAATGGAATTTCGTTATTGAGAAAAAAAACCAAGTTGTTAATTCTTGATTGAAGGATAATCTTTTTATAGTTTTAGTATTTTGGATATTCTTGATTATATGGAGATGATTTAATGTGTCTCTTTTGTTTCGCAAGCGTGAATAAAATTTTCCTTTTTGACGTTTTAGATGCATAGTGAATCCAATTTCTACTTTAGTGCCTTTTCAAGTTAAAGTCTTTCATATTGCATAAGCTAGACCAGGATGATGTGGTCTGAGAACGAATTAATTTAATGCTCCTATTTGTAATGAACTCTTGTTGGAAGGATTTGTAGGATTTTTTGCTCTTTTTTCTTTGTCTCATATTTCCTGAGATTGCCAAGCCAGTGTGATTCGCATTTTGATTAAGGTTCAGTTCCAGTTCTAATTTTGTCTTGGCTGTGTTAAATATATTCTTTCAGAGTTGCTAAAGTTTAGGATTAAACTTGTTACAGATTGCATTTTAGCCCTGATGCAACAGTTATTAGGAGTCCTTGATCTAGTAATATTATGTAGATGCACCCCGTTGCTGAGAGTTTATCTTACTGCTCTTGGCTCATCTGACCAAACAATTTTATTTTCAAGTCCTGACAAATTGATATTTACACAAGCAGTTCTAATTTCAGTTTTCCCCCCCTTAAAGTAAGTATGTTTACGTGGTATTGATAAGCAGTATAGGTGCCAAAAGATAGAAATTTTGAGTGAATGTTTGAGGGCCATGTATACTTCAATTTCCAATGGAGTCAAGGACACACTCTACTTTTAATATGGAGTATGATGGAATAAAGCAAAACAATTCACTAAATTTGGAGTGCTTCTTGTATTGTGAAGCAGCAGTTGTTCGATGGAATACTTGACGCAATTTTCATTATGGGTCGTCGAGAGACAACCTCTATTTGTTTCAACATACATCCGACCCCTCCCTTACCCCGCCATACGCAGGAGCCTCTGATGCTATGGAGTAATGTTGTTGTTTGAAGGCCATGTAGGGTAACTTCCTTGCCATGTCATCCCAAATTTATAATGTATACCATCTTGAGGTGTGAAGGTGCATGTGAACCTGAAATGTGTATTGGTGCACTGCTCCTGCATTTTCGGAAACCGGAAGCTTTGTCTTTTTGAGGTCTGATATTCATGTTTGCAAACAAGTGTATTGTTCAAGTAAAAGCCGTGGTTTTACATATGCTTGTGTTGTTATTGGTTTCAGACAAAAATGTCTTATGATTTGTTGTACTGAAGATTGTGGATATAACCTAGTTTTCATTTTTAAGGATTTGTTTCTTTCCTTTTTCCCGAGTGTCTACCTTGTTTGTTACTAATCTTCACTTTGGCTACAGTTATTCAGTTAGAAACTACTAATGATGGTGCAAAGGATGCTAATAGTAATCCTGTAAAGGATAATTCAGCAGCTTCCGTGTTTGTCAACTCAGAACCAATCCGAGAGGATCAAGTGCAAAATGCTGTTAAGTTTCTTTCTCATCCAAAAGTTAGAGGATCTCCAGTTATATACAGACGATCGTTTCTTGAGAGAAAGGGGCTGACAAAGGAGGAGATAGATGAAGCCTTTCGTCGAGTTCCTGTAAGCCAATGTTTTTTTTTTTCTTTTTTTCTTTTTAAATATTGATTGTAGCTTTTGTGCTCAAGAATATGAAGACATTATGTCATACCTGGTATGACAATTCATAGGCATGTGCATGATTCTAATGTTATGTAACTTACAGGATCCAACCCCGCCGGTTTCAAACTCCCAACCAGCTGTTGCTAATCAAGGTAATGGACAGCTTGCTTGAATCTCTAAGTGCATAAATAGCTTTAATATTGCCATCTTAAACTTTTAATGAGATGGAATTAGCATGGTGTATGAACAGCATTCTCTTTGTTTCTATTTCTCCATTAACAAGTCCGGTCTAGAATTTTGGTTCGTAAAAGCTAAAGCAAATAAAATTTTTGGTTGACCTGCAAAATGTATATGTGAAACCCTGCTTTATAAATCAAGGTTTAATGTATGGTGCCAACATTTATTGTGAATGATCACGAAACCTTGGTCTAGCTTGTCAACTTGCTGATTGTTGCTTTTTCTTGCTACATTTTGTTGGCAGATGCGTCAAAAATATCATCTACTAGTCAACCACAGGGTTTAACTCAGGCTCAGCCACCCAGTAAGATTACCAGGTCTGGGATACTATCTCAATTGCACTGGACTCATGCTCTTCTTGCTGTGGGCTTATTGGCTGCTTCAGGTGCTGGTACAGCTGTACTTTTCAAGGTATGCTCTTAGTACTTGATGAGCAGTTGACCTGCTGGCAGTCCGTGTACATTGGATTGTTTCTGGAGTTAGCATTCCCCTTCTTGTTTGGAAGATATGTGTCGATATTTGGTTTACAGCCTTCGTGCAGTCAATTTAATGTAAATGCATAGCTTATATACCCTCATTGTTATGCCCCGCACCCTCCGTAGGGAAATTAAAAGACAAAGAAGGATTTCTTTTGCGGAAATTAATAACGGTCAACGAAAATTAATTAGACATTAATATGAGGATTAATTAGAATAAATAGAGGATTTATTATTAGAGTTTAATTGTAATTAATTTTAGAATTAAACAATTAGGATTTATCCTTTAAGATAAATAAGAAATAAAATGTAATTTAGAAACACCAAACTTTTTCCCCTGACTATATATAAACTGAGAAGCGTCAGTTCCTTCAGAAACCAACGACGCTTCTTTTGTCTGCCCTAGTCGTTCCTCCCAGCGTGAGAGAAGGTAGCCTTCAGGAATCAATCCAACCTGCATCCGTTCTTCAATCCGTCTTCGATAATCAAAGACAAGTAATCTGTTTATAAGTTCTTACGATTTGCGAAAGAAAACGGCCTATTTTAATTATCAAATTGGATCACCATGCAGTAGATTGGTTCTTGATTATTTGCATACGATCTATGTGTTTTCTTTTCGTGATTTGGCCAATGTATATGGAAAAGCTTTTGTTGATGTTGTTGATTATGTGAAATCCTGCAAATCCTTATCCCTTGGATCCCCTCTTGATGTGATTGTGTGCTTGCGTGGGTTTGAGGGAGAAAGATAGGATCTTTGGCTGAGTGTGGTCGATGAACGCGCGGATTAGGATTGAATCATGGTTGGTATGTTGGTAGCGTTGAATCTGTAGTTGAGGCTGTGATTGTAGTAAGGGCTAGGTGTGGATGGATTGGTATGCGTTGAGGAATACAATTGATTCATGGTTCTGCAGAAATTGCAGAGGAAAGTTTGGGAAAACGCAGGCTACGATCGATCTATGTCAGAGATCGATGTCCTCAGAAGGACATCGATCGATCGATGTAGTAGTGGCTGAGAGATCGATGTCCTCAGAAGGACATCGATCGATCGATGTAGTAGTGGCTGAGAGATCGATGTAGGAGTAGGCTGAGAGATCGATGTCCTCAGAAGGACATCGATCGATCGAAGTCAGAGATCGATGTCCCCAGTTATACATCGATCGATCGATGTATAGGGGATGATGTCCTGAAATTTTGTGGAAAATAGAGGAAGAAAAGGGGACGTTCGGGGAGCCTTTGGGTGACCTTAGTGACTTCTTAAGACCTGATCAAAGTTAGTCTAAGTCTTGGGAACATGCCCTAGGATGGTGAAGCAATCTCGGTGTTTTCAACGGATTCTCGAATCGAGTTTCAACGGGAATAACTTAGTAGGGTTAGGTAATGAACGTACAAGGTGTTTTAGAGGTCAATGAAGGAAAGATAGGGATACTCTCGTTGGGTTGTGAACTCTAGAATCAGGGTTAAGTGTTGACGAGCTAGTTGAAGCCTAAGATTTTGATGGGTTAGTTAGTGAGATCTTGTGTGTTGCTTGTACGTGCGCATGTGTTCATGAATGACTTATATGAATGTGAATTGCATACGAGAATGAGGAATGAGAATGAAATGAGGAGTCTTGCATCATGGCACGTGCATTTGCATATTGATTTGAAAAGAAAGGTGCTTCGGCACAGATTTGCGAAGGTGACCTGCAATGTAAACCGGGATGGAAATTTAAGCCGGGGCGCATTGCAGGGCACAAAAGACTGTAACGTAAACCGGGATGGAAATATAAGCCGGGGCGCGTTACAGGGTATAAAGTTATGTGAAGTGACCGGACATTGTGACATGCATTGCACTGTTTTGAAAGAGAAAGCGTTCATGCATACGTGAATGTGTAGTGTAGTGCATCTTTTGGCATGCATCATGAGAGTCAATGTGGTATGAACGTGAGTGGTACTTGATTGCCTATGAAGTGTTAATTGTGAACAAATTGCTGTACTTGTTTACTGCGTTATTCACTTACATATTTGGAAACTTTACAAGACATGTGCCCCTCAATTCCCTCAACTTATCTATTACTCATGTCTTGCCATGTGATGATCCCGTACGTCTTATAAGTGGGTTACTTGCTAGCGTTTTTCGCTAAGGGTACTACTCTTATTGTGCAGATGAGCCTAGCTATGACATGATTTTCATTGAAGACGACGGCGAGTGGGCTGAATGGGATGTTTAGAGTGCATCTTGAGGAAATAGTTGAGACAGTGTTGTTTATTTCAGTTATTTCATTGGTTTGAGGATTTGAGTTGGCAAACATCATGACCAGTTGTTGGGATTTTAGTATTTGTTTTCTTTTCTTTTGATGTACGAGTTGACGGTTGACCTTTGTTATATATATGTTTCCGCGTCTACTTTCGTACGTCACTGATGATGTGTACACGAGAGATGAGACGTCTGGTAGTCTTCTCAGTAAGCTACGACGGGTGCACCGGTTCGGATTCCGCTGTCCGGGTCGGGGCGCTACACTCATCGTCATCTCAGTATTCACATTTCAATTTGTTTCTAGTGAGTAAAGATTGATAGTCCGTAAACTTACCTTGAAAGACAGAGATCTAATATATTGCTTTGCAGATCTAGATTATAGTGCGTAGTTGTGTTTTGGTTCTTCAATGAGTGTTTTCAAATGATAAATGCTGGGTGACATGTTCCTTTACAGAATTCTATCATACCACGACTGAAGTCTTGGATTCGCAAGGTTGTGTTGGAGGAAGAAGCAGCAGACCAGGCTGTTGCAAAGAATAAACCAAATTTCGTAGAAGAAGCTACTGCTGCAGCTAAGTCAGCTGCCGCTGCAGCTGCTGATGTTGCTCGCACCAGCCAGGAAATGTTAATGGCAAAAACAGAGGGTATGCATAAAGCGGACTGTTGATATGTTTCTCTACCTTCAGCGTCTATTTATGAACCTTAGCTTTCTACTCCTTTTAACTGTACCTATTCGTCCATTCTTCTTGTTATTGTTGTTTCCCCTCCCAGAGAAGAGATACTTTGAGGAGCTTACCAACCTGTTAAATGTTCAAGTGCGAGAGATGAAGTCAATGTCTAGCGCCTTACAAAAGTTGGAAGGTATCAAATCAAATCAAATCCAATCCAGTCAGTCATTAACCTATGGAAGTTGCGTTTCCCCAGTTTGTCTTGTGTCTCTTTGTCAGACTGTTGTATATTCAGCCTTGTATCCAATTTTACTTTCATTTTTATATATTTATTTGGTTTGACATTGACTGGAAAGCATTTTCCAAGCAGCTGTTGAATGGTTATGATCAGTTTACATTTCCGCATAAGGATCTTTCTTGATACATGAGTGTGCTCTAATTGATCATGGCATGTGTTGGACATTTCTTTAATGACTGATAACTTTGCATGTGTCATCTGAATAAGAATTGAGATTGCTTAGACTTGTTCTCGGTCCAGCCTTTATAATATGTTTCCTTTTAAATTGTGTTTGTATATACTGTTTAAGCAGGTTTAATATATAACAATGTGACAGCGATAACCATGAAATTTACTAGTTCTTGATAGTATGTGTCATTGCAGCTATGTTTTTATCGAGGACATATGCAGAAACTTTCTTGTTTTTCCCTTTGTCTCTTCACTTAAAACCTTTTCTTGTTTGCTATGGATGTTATGTTGTCTCATGGCACTGATGTCAATGTCTACCAGTTATTTAACTTCATGTCAACTCTTAGCAATATGAATTGTTTGCAAGATTTGCTAGTTTTCCCGTGAAAAACTATTAAGGTACAAGATGTTTTTGTTGTAACTGTTCTCTCAAATTTTGACTCCAGCAGTGCTAATTTCTTCTTTCATGCTCAACGTTTTCCGTTTGTTGCTCCATTGTGGTTTATGACATCTCCACTAGAACCTTGATCTGGAGCACTTTGACTATATTGATTACATGCATGACGGGACACCCCCTCCCCCTGAAAAAAAACCCACACCCTTCCGCCTGTCAAATCGTACTAGGTACCTTTGAAAGTACCGAATTGTTTTTTGTTTTCCTCCATACATAGAAATTATATTACAAAATGGCCTTGTCAACTAACGCCAGTTTCTGTGCTTTTAGAAGGACAAAGAACTGAAAGGCCGACTAGAATAGAAAGTGATGATCAAAGAATTGTTACAGCAAATGCAAAGGTGAGCTAATGCTGACGTGTTTTCCTGACATTCTCCACGTAATTTTACCAAAACTTCATTCTTGACTTTATGACAAGCTGAATTCATCCAAAATTTTCTCCGTTCTTATGTACTACTTTCCAGCAATTGTACGCCAACGAACAGGTGGATGTCTCAGATTCAGGTAATTCATCACTCCCAATCCTCTATTGGATATATTCTTAAGCTATTTTGTTCTCATACAACACGGGTACGGACTTGTATGTACAGTCAAAACTATCGCACCACCTGCAACTGTTGAACCTTCGGTGGCTCCTCATCCCAAATCGTATATGGACGTATGACTCTGATCCCGAATGCTTGAGATCTGTTGCATAAATGCGAATGCTTCTATATATAAAACTTCTTTATTGTTCTGCAGATCATGGCTATGGTTCAAAGAGGAGAGAGACCGTCTAATATTAGAGTATCTCCACCATTCTTATTTTGCTGTTTTCTAGTCATTTTAATTGTAGTCTGGAGCCTTGTAAGTTATGTTTTTCATTATTTCTCGTTTCAGGATATCAATGATCAACCACCTAATCCGAACCAACCTGTCCCAAACCCTCGTCTAGTGCCAAAGCCGAAGGTTAGTGTTCCGGGACTTTTCTTATTATTTTCTTTAAAACCTGCTAGCATCTTTGGATAATTGATTTTTCTGCTGTGTGCGTGACACGCAAGTTTGAATATTAACATGCCCGGCCAAGTCCTGATAGATCTATATATGCTTTCTTCTAGATCTTTGCTTCCACCACCACCCCTTCGTTCTCTCTCTCTCTCCTCTCTCTCTCTCTCTCTCTCTCTCTCTCTCTCTCTCTCTCTCTCTCTCTCTCTCTCTCTCTCTCTCTCTCTCTCTCTCTCTCTCTCTCTCCTTATCTCTTGTTCTGAAGATACGTTTGATTCTTCTCTGCAATACTAAATAAACTATACTTTGGTCCCTGAGTCGGGGCCAAGCTCAAATGTCAAATTTTTATTTTTTTTAATCTTTTTTTTTATTGCAATTCTTATTGTACACAAGCATGCGCACATGTATATATACACACATGGTGAAGATGATTAGCTAAAAAGCCAAGTGATGGAAGTATACCCCGAGCTATTTGTAGTAAATAATCTTTCCATAACCTTAACTTTCCCTCTTGGTATGGTTTACCAGAAAATTCTCCGGCCTCAACTTGTATAACAAAAATCCTGCTTTCTTTTGTTTTCTTCCCTTTCCACTAAATTGGCAAATCTGTTATGCTTAGTTCTTGAGACTACAAATTGGTGCGAAAAACATGGTTGTGTGACATTTAGCAGCATGAGCTAACCATGTGCTTCTTTAATGCCTGTCTGAGCAGCCTTGGGAGGTTGGCCAATCCCAGATCAGCACAGTCAATGGCGTCCATTTCCAGGAAAGCGCTAACGGAGTGAATCCGTGGTCACAAACTTATCAGTTGAACGGAAATGGTTCTTCTGCCCCATGGTCACAGCATAAAAATGTCAGCATCACAGAGCTTGAAAATGACGACAACAATCAGAAATCAGGTAGTTATGTACTCAATGAAAGACATGTTCAGCGTTCCTGGGTCCCACCCCAGCCGCCTCCTGTTTTGATGCCAGAGGCGGCTGCAGCAATCCGACAACCAAAGAAGCCACCTGTTCAGAAACAACAGCTCACCGATGATCAGTTGCTAGCACGGTCTACATACATTTCTGATGAATTACAGCGTGTTACTGAAATATCTGAATCTGGTGGCATCGGTAACCATGACGCGATTGGGAGCCACGCAATCAGCTCATCTGAGATACAACAAGAAGATGGAACCTCTTACATTGAGACTTAGTGTAATAGTGAGCCCCATGTTCTGCTTGATCTATATCTTAAATGTGTTGTTATCTTTACTGTCTAGAGCTCTGATTTTATGCGCGTCACGCGATGGCTGCTTTTATGTACACTATATGTTTGCTGTACATTGAAATAGACTTTGAGTTATAACTATATATGTTTTCGTATTTATAATTGGCTTGGGGCCATGGATGAATTGGAGAGTCTTATTACATATCTTAGTTGATGAAGTTTTGACAAATTTTTTGATCGAGTGTACAAACTGATGACTGTTTTCCTCCTTCGTAGTGTGCTTGTCACAATTTTTCTGATATTAAGATATCTCAAATACCCTTGTCCTCCCACCCACCAAAGGTCAACCAGAAAAAAGGAAAAGAAAATAGTAATGAAGAGAAAGAAAATGGATGACCCGACAACCATGGTATTTATTGAAGATGTTGGAGTGATTTCAATTTCAACCATCATTGAATAATACGATGGTGGTCGTTTGTTTGTTTGTTTTTTCACCCTGAAAGATCCAGGGCTGTTTTATGTATAATATGTCGTTTGATATTGAGACATAAAAAGATCAGGAGGAATATAAATAGCATGATGTTATATAAACTCTTGTTGAAATCAAACCGGAAAGCTAAAACATGAACTTGAGAAATAAAACCACGGCTTTGAATGTATTGAATACTCAATACAAGAGCAATTTCTGTTCACTATTCTGTTTCTTCATTTCCTTCTTCAGAAACCACATATTCATAGCGCCTACCACATTTGCTACAAAGCATTACGGTTTGCATCCTTACAAAGAGATATAAACGTATAATACTATATGCAATACTTAAATGAAATAATAAATATGAACATTCATCCATGTTTCATAACACTCCTCTTTGGATGCCTATTTATACAAGAAACGTGTCTCGTTAAAAAACTTGCTAGGAAACATCCCAACCAGCTAAACACCACACTGAAAGGAAAAAAGAGTACATATTTCTTTGTATATTTACTCCCCCTGATTCAAACATCATTTGAAGTATTTGAACCATCGCATTCTAATCTTCTTCACCAATTTCTCAAATATTTTAGTAGGTAATGTCTTGGTAAATAAATCTGCTACATTTTTTCTTGATCTGATTTGCAGCACATCAATTTTGCCATTCTCTTGTAACTCGTAAATAAAGAAAGTTTTCGATGAAATGTGTTTTGTTCTATCTTCTTTGCTATATCCGAAAGCTGAGCGATACAAGCTGCATTGTCTTCATACAATATAGTCAGAAAATTTACCACACTAAACCCTAGGCTCCTTGATCGGTACGGAGGCTGGTGCGATTGGTTCTGCAAAGGATTTGCATCGTGCGCATGGAGAGGGTAAGAGTATCCGGCGGTCCCGATAGTGGAGCCGTCATAATTGATCGATTCCTGAAATATCTAAGGAAGACATGTCAAGTAGTTGTGATTCGTCTATTTGGCCTGCTCGGCATATTGGTCTCTGAAATCACCTGAAAAAAACTAGGAAAAGAGCACTTGTGAAGATGTTGTAGTTGTATGCTTAAAAGTTGAACATCATCTTATTTGTAATATGGTTTTCTTATTGGTAATATAGTTTTTCGCTGTCATAAATGAGGATTATTAATAAAACACAATTTTTCTCAAAAAAATAGTTAAGTATTTTTGTATTCAAGTCTTAAGTATATGTGTATGTTAATTTATTTGCATGTTAATACTTGTTAAATTCAAATACGTGTATGCATGCGAATTTGGTGGTCAGATAAGTGTGAAATGATTGATTGAGATTCAATTTTTTCGAATATGAATATTTGTATGTATGCGAACTTGGTAATCGGATAAATGTGAGATGATTAATTGAGATCAAAATTTCAGCAATTGCCCTTGTCCTGCATTTATAAATAGACAATATCTTTCATTGTGTTGAAACCAAGAAAAATCACATGAATTTTAGTACGTATCCACTCTGTATCGTTTTTATTAATAGTTTGCTTATCGTGTTCTATGCTCCTGCTTTGAGTTTGTTTTTCTAAAAATGTTTGTTGCTTACCTATTCATATTTCATCCAATATATTGGAGATAGAACTCTGCACACAGGGAGAGAACGTGATTCAAGACGATTGTTTTCAGAATACTGGGATCGTTGTCTCTGCTCCTATTTCCATCTGTTTTATTGAGATATATTAGTTATTTTATATATATTTTTATTTTGTTTGCGACTTTTTTTGTAACATAGAAAATTACTAATTAAAGAAAACTGCCGGTAATCCAAGCAATGAGAAGGAAAGACGATCAAACTAAAGATTTATATCATCCTAGAAAATTGAAGAGATTGAAAACCCAAACTGACAAGCCAACAACTCTTATAGAATAGAATAATATGAGAAATATATATACACACACATGATCTGGGTGATTGTTAATCGATTGATGAAGTCTGCTAACTTTCTACCTGTGCCTAGTGATGTGACCTTGGAGAGATTGGTGACGCTGTACATTGATGATAGTGTCCTTCTTCATGGGGTTCCTGTCGGAAATGTCTCAGACCATGACCTAAGGTTCACCTCCCGATTCTGGTCAGCTTGACAGAGAAGGTTGAGAGCTACGGTTGAGCACCGCTTTTCATAGGTAGACAGATGGGCAGTCTGAAAGGACCATCCAGACTTTAGAGGACATGTAGAGAGAGAGTGTGTTGTACTTCAAGGGGAACTGGGATGGTATGATCAAGTTAATTGAGTTCTCCTATAACAATAGTCATCATAGTGTCATCGGCATGACACCCTTTGAGGCGCTCTATGGACGTAAGCGCATGTCCCCTGTTCATTGGGACGCGGTTGGTGAGCGTACTATTACCGGTCCTGAGTTGGTGGAACAGACCATATAAAAAGTGAAGTTGATACGTGATAGGCTCAAGGTTGCGCAAGACAGAAGCAAGAGTTGG
Source organism: Eustoma russellianum (assembly GCA_036186865.1). NCBI lineage: Eukaryota > Viridiplantae > Streptophyta > Magnoliopsida > Gentianales > Gentianaceae > Eustoma > Eustoma russellianum. The sequence goes on along the minus strand of AP025063.1, from coordinate 17,496,192 downwards.
GCAGATTCAAAGAGACGTCCTTTAGAGTTCACTGTGGGCGAGAAGGTTTACTTCAGAGTGTCGCCTATGAAGGAGGTTTCACAATTTGGTTTGAAGGGTAAGCTAAGGTCTCGCTACATTGGTCCATATGAGGTACTCGAGAGGGTCGGTACCTTAGCCTATCGATTAGCGTTACCCCTGCCTTGGCTCAGGTGCACAGCGTATTTCATGTTTCTCATTTGAGGAGATATGTACCGGGCCGGGGCCAGGTTTTAAATGCGCCACCGTTGAGGATTCGACCGGACACCACATATAAAGAGACTCCTATCAGGATCGTTGATCGCAAGGACCAGGCATTGAGACACCGAGTCATCCCTTACGTCAAAGTTCAGTGGACAAATCATACGGAGCGCGAAGCGACTTAGGAGCTCGAGGAGCATATGCGAGAGAGATATCCACACCTGTTCGAATAAGGTACGTCAAGTTTCGAGGACGAAACTTTTTATAAGGTGGGTAGGATGTTACAGCCGTGAATTTTTAATAATAATAATAATAATAATAATAATAATAAATAAAGGTAAAAAAAGTAAATAAGTAATATATATATATATATGTGTGTGTGTGTGTGTGTGTGTGTGTGATGTGTGTGACGTGTAGATAGGGGTGGGGGTTAATAGATAACTTTTGGTTATAATTGAAATCTAAAAGGGTAAATTTAAACTAATCTAATCTAATCAAATTTAATCAAATCTTATTCCCCAAATCACTCTCCTACCAAATTCTATCTCCTCTCCCCATCATAAATGGCATCTCTCCCTCTCCCCACCCCAAAGAAGGCGTCAATTGCAGCAGGAAGGGAAAAAAACGTGCAAGCTTGTGAAGAAGAGAAAAGAAAAAGGGAAGAGGGAAGAAGAAGATAAAAAGGAAGGGCTAGCTAGCCTCTCCCGAAATCCCACCCATATATATATATATATATATATATATATATATATATATATTGCGAGTTTATCGTTTCTTCAAGGTAGGTGCCTCTTCTCCCTCAAAGGAATATGATTCAAGCATGCCCTAATGTATATACTATGTGTTTTGTTGACTTTAATTGTTTAAATGAGAGCATGTTAATTGATTTTTCATGTGTTTGGTGGGATTTAAATTGTTTATGTGAAGGTATGATTGGATTTGTTGAAAAGGCATGATCTTTGCATACGTGGAAGTTGTTTTCTATATATGTGTTCTTGAATTGATAAAAAGGGTTAGGATTGGAATCAAAATTGTACAACTTCCTCAAGATTAGACTCCTTAAAAGTGTGTTTTGACCTTAGAAGAGGTTCATCTAGCCCGGAATAGGTTGAGATTGGATTGAAAGCCAAAAAAACGGGTTTGAAAGACGCGTTTTAAGGGGTGACGCGTGGGACCCACGCGCAGCCTCTGACAGCGCGTTCGGACACGTGATGACTTGTCCACTTTCAAAAGATGCATCTCGTTAGAACGAGTCTAATGCAACTGGTTTGAGGTCAATCGGAGTTAAAACGAAGAGTTTATTGAGGTTAGAAGGAAATACAATTTAATAAAAAAAAAGAAAAAAAGAGAAAAAAGCTATTGGACTGGCCAGGCTGCCGGACCGGACCAAACCAGGCCAGTAGGCCAGCCCAAACTGGAAACTAAAAAAAATCTGAAAATTAATTTCTGAAATGAATAAAGGATAAATAATTAATCAAAATTAGTTTAAAATTCCAGAAAAATATATTTATTTATCAGAAAATTCTAAATAAATTGCAGAAAATATAAAAGGTTAAAATTAAACTACTCCCACTTAATTTCTGAATTTTGGTAAATGTAAGTAATTAAAAATAATTAGTATTAAATGGAATTAAATAAGGAAAAATTAGTAGAAAATTCTAGAAAATTAATACAAGCTAAGGAAAAATAAGAGGTGTTATGCCCCGCAACCTCAGTAGGGAAATTAAAAGACAAAGAAGGATTTTTGCGGAAATTAATGACGGTCAACGAAAATTAATTAGACATTAAAATGAGGATTAATTAGAATAAATGGAGGATTTATTATTAGAGTTTAATTGTAATTACTTTTAGAATTAAATAATTAAGTTTATCCTTTAAGATAAATAAGAAATAAAATGTCATTTAGAAACACCAAACTTTTTCCCCTGACCATATATAAACTGAGAAGCGTCAGTTCCTTCAGAAACCAACGACGCTTCTTTTGTCTGCCCTAGCCGTTTCTCCCAGCGTAAGAGAAGATAGCCTTCAGGAATCAATCCAACCTGCATCCGTTCCTCAATCCGTCTTCGAGTAATCAAAGGCAAGTAATCTGTTTATAAGTTCTTACGATTTGCGAAAGAAAACGGCCTACTTTAATTATCAAATTGGATCACCATGCAGTAGATTCGTTCGTTGATTATTTGCATATGATCTGTGTGCTTCCGTTTCAACATTTGGCCAAGTTATATGAATATTCATTCGTTGTGGTTGATGCTCATGTGAAAACATGCAAATCCCTACCCTGAATCCCTTCTTGGTGTGATCCCATAGCTGGGCAATAGGTTGAGAGAAAGATTGGATTTTTGGGATTGAGAGAGTCGGATAATCGAGTTCTAGGCTTGAATCTTGCTTGAGATGAGTATAGCGGTTAATCTGTAGGTTAAGCATGAAATTGTAGCAGGGAAATCTAGGCTTGGAATTGGTGGATGGAGATTGGAAACATTGATTGAGATCTGCAGAAAATCGCAGAAGAAGTTCTGGAGTAGCATTGACATCGATCGATCGATGTCAGAGATCGATGTCCCCAGAAGGACATCGATCGATCGATGTACAGGCGGCTGAGAGATCGATGTCCCAGTTGGACATCGATCGATCGATGTAGTAGTAGCTGAGAGATCGATGTCCCCAGTTGGACATCGATCGATCGATGTAGTAGTAGCTGAGAGATCGATGTCCCCAGTTGGACATCGATCGATCGATGTAGGGGAAGCCTGAGAGATCGATGTCCTCAGAAGGACATCGATCGATCGAAGTCAGAGATCGATGTCCCCAGTTGGACATCGATCGATCGATGTATAGGGAATGAAGTCCTGAAATTTTGTGGAAAGTGGAGGAAGAAAGGGGGACATTCGGGGAACCTTTGGGTGACGTTAGAGACTTCGTCAGACATGATTAAAGGTAGTCTAAGTCTCGGGAACATGATTTAGGAAGGTGAATCAACTTGGTGACTTCAATGGGTTCTCGAACCGAGTTCAACGGGAATGACGTAGACGGGTTAGGAATTGAACGTACGAGGTGTCTTAGGGTTCAATGAGGAAAAGATAGGGATACTCTCGTAGGTTGTGAACTTTAGAATCAATGGTAAGTGTTGACGAGCTAGTTGAGGATTAAGTGTTGATGAATAAGCTAGTGTACCCTTGAATGCTACTTGTACTTGCGCATGTGAATGTATATTGTATATGTGAACGAGAAGTATGAATGAAGTAAGGAGTCTCGCATCATGGCACGTGCATTGCATAAGTTTTTGAAAAGAGAGGCGCTTCGGCACTGATTTGCGAAGGTGAAATGCAATGTTAACCGGGATGGAAATTTAAGCCGGGGTGCATTGCAGGACACAAAAGACTGTAACGTTAACCGGGATGGAAATTTAAGCCGGGGTGCGTTACAGGGTATAAAGTCCTCTACAATGTTAATCGGGATGGAAATATAAGCCGAGGTGCATTGTAGAGTTTTACGAGAGCTGTGATGTTAATCGGGATGGAAATATAAGCCGAGGTGCATCACAGAGCATACGAGCTTGTAACGTTAACCGGGATGGAAATATAAGCCGGGGTGCGTTACAAGGAAATGAGTTAGGAACCGGACATTGTGTCATGCATTGCATTGATTTGAAAGAAATGGCTCATGCATATGTGATTGTGTAGCGTAGTGCATTATTTGACATGCATCACGAGAGTCGTTGTGGTATGTGTGTTTATGTTATTTGATCGATATTGAATTGCTTACTTGCGTTTCAAGTTGTTGTACCTGATTTATTACTTGTTCCGCTTATATATTTGAGAATTACAAGACATGTGCCCCTCAATTCCCTCAATTATCTATTACTCATGTCTTGCCATGTGTTGATCCCGTACGTCTTATAAGTGGGTTACTTGCTAGCGTTTTCGCTAAGGGTACTGCCTTTGATCTTGCAGATGAACCCAGTTACGATATGATTTTCATTGAGGATGACGGCGAGTGGGCTGAATGGGATACCTAGACCTGGTTGAGGAGATTGATTAGCTAGTTAAAACTGTTTCTATTTGTTTCAGTTTATTTTCTTCTTCATTTGAGGTTTTAGATGGCTGCGACCATGTATACTGTCGGTGATCACATTGTCTGTGACGTACTGCTTTGATGGTTTAGTTTGACTTGATATGTTTCCGCACTTATTTCTCTTACGTCATCGATGATGTGTGTTCAAGAGATGAGACGTCTTGTAGCCTTCTCAGTAAGCTACGACGGGTGCACCGGTTCGGATTCCGCTGTCCGGGTCGGGGCGCTACAGGTGGTATCAGAGCCTAGGCTTCAGATCTACCTCGGAGACCTAGGTTATGACATGTAGAGTCTTAAGTTATGACCTTTACCTTAAGTTGATCTTTAGGTCTAAGTATGCAATCTTAGATTTAAGCTTGAGTGGGATGGGTGTGTGTACGAGCGCGATAAAGTACAATCAGTATATGTCATTTAATTCAGTTCATGAATTCCGCCTTGTGCCCCTTATGGATCTCAGGTTATGTTTGGAACTGCTCGACACTAATAAGCGTGATCTTGCAGAAAATGCCTCCCAGAAGGGACCCTCAAGGAAACGGTGGGAATGGGAACAACGATAACCCTCCACCACCACCACCCCCAGTTTTAGTACCTCAGGCGCTAATTGATGCTATCACAGTGATAGCCCAAGGAGTTGCTCAGCAGCAGCAACAACCCCCTGCGCCAGCACCACCGCAGCATGGCATAAGGTATTATATTGGGGAGATGCGCAAGATGCACGCCCCAAACTTTGAAGGGACAACTGACCCAGAGGTGGCTGGGTTTTGGCTTGATGAGATAGAGAAATGCTTCAAACTGGTACAAGTGCCTGAAGAACACAAGGTGGATGTAGCCACACCTTTTCTGACTGGCAGGGCGAATGCATGGTGGAACGGCATCCTGCCCAAGATGACTCCTCCCATCCAGTGGAGTCAGTTTGTGAAGGCTTACAAGGATTATTATGTGCCTGAGACTGCCATTTTGGAGAAGATGAGGCAGTTCGACAGATTCGAACAGGGAAGGATGGTTGTTTCAGATTATGCGGATAGATTTCATGCCTTGGGCAAGTTCACACCTCTGGTATTGGAGAACAATAGGATGAAAATGTTGAAGTTTGAAGAGGGTCTGAACCCCCGCATACGGACAGCAATCGCGGGGTCAAGTCTAAAAACATTCGAGGAGATGTTGGACGCATGTTACCGAGTGGAAAGTGACATGCAACGATCACAGAACAGAGAGGCTCGCGAAGAATCGAGCAAGAGGCCGAGGGTTGAGCAAAGTGGGAGTAGGCCCAGACGCTGGGTCAAGATCCCCAGAAAAGGGCAAGCGGGGCCAGTTCATAGGGCACCGCAACAGAACCAGCAGAATCGCCAAGCACCTGCAGAGTGCCCACACTGCCAGAAAAGACATGTGGGCGAATGTTGGAAAGTTAGCGGTGCATGTTTCAAGTGTGGAAAGACGGGCCATAGAATCAGAGACTGTCCCGAGTGGAACCCTAAACCACAAGTCGGGGCCGGGCCAGCCCAACAGCAGAAAGGAAGGCCCAATGCGAGAGTTCACGCGATGACGGACGCTGAAGTCCAGGAGGATGCAAACGTCGTGACAGGTACGACTTAAGTTTAAATTGTAGCAGCCTAAGTTGAATTTTAGTCTTTTTAAGTTGATGATTAAATATGCTTTATATGAAACCTTTATGTGCTGCACTTTCATGATAGGAGTGATCTTAGTTAACAAAGTACCTGCCAACGTGTTATTTGATAGTGGAGCTAGCCACTGTTTCATTTCTAAGCGATTCGCCAAAGGGCTCGACTGTCTACCCGAATGGCTTGAGAACCCATTTAGGGTACAGGCAGCAGGAGAACAAGTATTGATTTCTCACCATCAGTACAAGGACTATGAGTTGGAACTAGATGGGAAGCTTTTCTCGGTGACTCTGGTCCCGATACCGCTGAAGGACTTTGACATAATATTGGGCATGGATTGGTTGACCAAGAATCATGCCAACATCGACTGCAGACTCAAGCGAGTGACCCTCAAAGACCCTGAGATGAATGACATCACGGTGCAAGGTAACATCAAGATAACCAAAGCTCCTAAGAAAATATACATGACGGCGATTAAGGCCTTTAAGGCTTTACAGAAAGGAGCAGAGGGATATATGGTGTATGCTATAGATGCTCAACAAGAAGTTCCCTCCATGGATCAAATTCCGGTGATCAATGAATTTAAGGACGTATTTCCGGATGATTTACCGGGAGTTCCGCCATCGAGAGAAGTGGAGTTCGAAATCAATTTGATACCCGGAGCCGAGCCTATATCAAAGGCACCCTACAGAATGGCTCCAGCTGAACTTAAGGAGTTAAAGGGGCAACTGCAAGAGTTGTTGGACAAGAAATTGATACGTCCCAGCGTATCACCGTGGGGAGCCCCAGTCCTTTTCGTAAAGAAGAAAGATGGCAGCATGAGGTTGTGCATTGACTATCGAGAGTTGAACAAGATCACCATCAAGAATAAATATCCTCTACCAAGGATTGAGGATTTGTTTGATCAGCTAAAGGGAGCTAGATGGTTTTCCAAGATTGACCTTCGTCAAGGATACCATCAGTTGCTGGTGAAAGCCGAAGACGTACCAAAAACGGCTTTTCGGACTCGATACGGGCATTATGAATTCTTAGTGATGCCTTTTGGACTAACTAATGCCCCAACAGCTTTCATGGATTTGATGAACACTGTATTCCGAGAACAGTTAGATCAATTTGTAGTAGTGTTCATTGATGACATTTTGGTCTATTCCCCCGATGAACAAGCCCATGCTGAACATTTACGAGTGGTGTTACAAATTCTGAGGCAACAAAGGCTGTATGCCAAATTCAGTAAGTGTGAGTTTTGGCTAAAGAGTGTAGCCTTCCTTGGTCACGTGATTTCTGAAGTTGGGATCTCTGTGGATCCTAAGAAGATAGAAGCCATCACTGAATGGCCAAGACCCACAAATGTGACCGAAGTCAAAAGCTTCCTAGGCTTAGCAGGCTACTATAGGAAGTTCGTTGAGGGATTCTCAACGATAGCAGTACCATTAAGTCGACTTACTCAGAAGAAGACTAAATTTGAATGGACTACTGAATGCGAGCAGAGCTTTACTGAGCTCAAGAAGAGGTTGACCACAGCCCCGGTGTTGGCACAACCTTCCGGCACCGATGGATTCGTGATTTATAGTGACGCGTCCAAGAAAGGACTAGGTATGTACACCATTACAATTAATGCATCGTATATACTTATGCAAGTCCTAAACTGACCCTCTGTTTATAGGGTGCGTTTTGATGCAAAATGAACGAGTTATATCGTACGCGTCAAGACAACTGAAACCATATGAACAGAACTATCCGACGCATGACTTGGAGCTCGCAGCTGTGGTATTTGCCCTTAAGATCTGGAGACACTATCCATACGGAGAGAAATGTGCTGTGTTCACTGATCATAAGAGCTTAAAGTATCTGTTCTCGCAAAAGGAGTTGAATATGAGACAAAGAAGATGGTTAGAGTTACTCAAGGACTATGACTTGACCATCAACTACCATCCGGGCAAAGCCAACAGAGTGGCAGATGCGTTGAGCAGAAAGTCTAGCCACGCGAGACAATCCCCATTAGAAAGAGAGATAGAGGAGTTTGATCTTGAATTGGTGGATTCAGTGGCAAATGTCCTCACAGCTCTGTCTATCAGCCCAGACTTGGTAGACCGAATCAAAGAAGCACAGTATGAGGACCCAGAACTGAAAGAGATCCATGACAGGTTATCCACGGGACCGGTAAGGGATTTCCAGTTGCTAGAAGATGGGAGTCTATGGTTCCGGAATCGATTATGCGTGCCAAGTACAGACGAACTCCGGACAGAATTGCTCCGAGAAGCGCATAATTCAAGAATGTCTATCCACCCGGGGAGTACTAAGATGTATAAGGACCTCAAAAGAAACTATTGGTGGATAGGGATGAAAAGGTCAATAGCGGCATATGTTGAGAGATGTTTGATATGCCAACAAGTCAAAGCGGAACATCAACGACCTGGTGGGTTGATGAAACCACTAGAGATTCCAGAATGGAAGTGGGAGCACGTGACGATGGATTTCGTAATGGGACTACCCAAGACCCGCAATGGGAACGAGATGATTTGGGTGATTGTAGACCGTTTAACGAAGACGGCTCACTTCATAGCCATGCCTCATGGTACTTCGTATGAAAGGTTATCCAATATCTATGTGGATAACATTGTAAGTCTACATGGAGTCCCAGTTAGCATCGTATCGGACCGTGACCCCAAGTTCACCTCTAAGTTCTGGAGAGCATTCCAGAAAGCTATGGGTACGGAGTTGAGAATGAGCACAGCATATCACCCGCAAACGGATGGACAATCCGAGAGGACCATCCAAACATTGGAAGACATGTTGAGAGCATGCGCCTTGGATTTCAAAGGAAACTGGGATAGCATGTTGAAGCTAATGGAGTTTTCATATAATAACAGCTATCACAGTGCAATCGGCATGGCGCCATTCGAAGCGCTATACGGACGCAAATGCAGATCTCCGGTTTGTTGGGATGAAGTCGGAGAAAGGACAATCACCGCACCCGAGTTGGTTGAGCAAACTGTGGCAAAGGTCAAGGTGATAAGAGAGAAACTCAAGGTGGCGCAAGATCGTAGTAAAAGTTGGGCCGACACCAAGAGACGACCGTTGGACTTTGAGGAGGGCGATAAGGTTTACCTACGAGTCTCACCAACTAAGGGAGTTGCTAGATTTGGAGTGAAGGGCAAGTTAAGCTCGAGATATATTGGCCCTTACGAAGTTCTTGGTAAAGTTGGTGAAAGGGCATACCGACTAGCCTTACCTCCCAGTTTATCACAAGTCCATAACGTATTCCACGTGTCGCAACTACGGAAATACGTATCGGATCCGAGCCATGTCCTTGAAGCCCAACCCTTAGAAGTAAAAGAGGACGTCACCTACGAAGAACATCCATTGAGGATTGTGGACAGAAAAGATCAAGTCCTACGCCGACGCGTCATTCCGTATGTCAAAGTTCAGTGGAGTAACCATACGGAGCGCGAAGCCACGTGGGAGCTTGAAGAGCAAATGAAGGAGTTATATCCACATCTCTTCCAATAAGGTACGCCAGTTTCGAGGACGAAACTTCTTATAAGGGGGGAGGGATGTCATGCCCCGCACCCTCAGTAGGGAAATTAAAAGACAAAGAAGGATTTTTGCGGAAATTAATGATGGTCAACGAAAATTAATTAGACATTAAAATGAGGATTAATTAGAATAAATGGAGGATTTATTATTAGAGTTTAATTGTAATTACTTTTAGAATTAAATAATTAAGTTTATCCTTTAAGATAAATAAGAAATAAAATGTAATTTAGAAACACCAAACTTTTTCCCCTGACCATATATAAACTGAGAAGCGTCAGTTCCTTCAGAAACCAACGACGCTTCTTTTGTCTGCCCTAGCCGTTTCTCCCAGCGTAAGAGAAGATAGCCTTCAGGAATCAATCCAACCTGCATCCGTTCCTCAATCCGTCTTCGAGTAATCAAAGGCAAGTAATCTGTTTATAAGTTCTTACGATTTGCGAAAGAAAACGGCCTACTTTAATTATCAAATTGGATCACCATGCAGTAGATTCGTTCGTTGATTATTTGCATATGATCTGTGTGCTTCCGTTTCAACATTTGGCCAAGTTATATGAATATTCATTCGTTGTGGTTGATGTTCATGTGAAAACATGCAAATCCCTACCCTGAATCCCTTCTTGGTGTGATCCCATAGCTGGGCAATGGGTTGAGAGAAAGATTGGATTTTTGGGATTAAGAGAGTCGGATAATCGAGTTCTAGGCTTGAATCTTGCTTGAGATGAGTATAGCGGTTAATCTGTAGGTTAAGCATGAAATTGTAGCAGGGAAATCTAGGCTTAGAATTGGTGGATGGAGATTGGAAACATTGATTGAGATCTGCAGAAAATCGCAGAAGAAGTTCTGGAGTAGCATTGACATCGATCGATCGATGTCAGAGATCGATGTCCCCAGAAGGACATCGATCGATCGATGTACAGGCGGCTGAGAGATCGATGTCCCCAGTTGGACATCGATCGATCGATGTAGTAGTAGCTGAGAGATCGATGTCCCCAGTTGGACATCGATCGATCGATGTCGTAGTAGCTGAGAGATCGATGTCCCCAGTTGGACATCGATCGATCGATGTAGGTGAAGCCTGAGAGATCGATGTCCTCAGAAGGACATCGATCGATCGAAGTCAGAGATCGATGTCCCCAGTTGGACATCGATCGATCGATGTATAGGGAATGAAGTCCTGAAATTTTGTGGAAAGTGGAGGAAGAAAGGGGGACGTTCGGGGAACCTTTGGGTGACGTTAGAGACTTCGTCAGACATGATTAAAGGTAGTCTAAGTCTCGGGAACATGATTTAGGAAGGTGAATCAACTTGGTGACTTCAATGGGTTCTCGAACCGAGTTCAACGGGAATGACGTAGACGGGTTAGGAATTGAACGTACGAGGTGTCTTAGGGTTCAATGAGGAAAAGATAGGGATACTCTCGTAGGTTGTGAACTTTAGAATCAAGGGTAAGTGTTGACGAGCTAGTTGAGGATTAAGTGTTGATGAATAAGCTAGTGTACCCTTGAATGCTACTTGTACTTGCGCATGTGAATGTATATTGTATATGTGAACGAGAAGTATGAATGAAGTAAGGAGTCTCGCATCATGGCACGTGCATTGCATAAGTTTTTGAAAAGAGAGGCGCTTCGGCACTGATTTGCGAAGGTGAAATGGAATGTTAACCGGGATGGAAATTTAAGCCGGGGTGCATTGCAGGACACAAAAGACTGTAACGTTAACCGGGATGGAAATTTAAGCCGGGGTGCGTTACAGGGTATAAAGTCCTCTACAATGTTAATCGGGATGGAAATATAAGCCGAGGTGCATTGTAGAGTTTTACGAGAGCTGTGATGTTAATCGGGATGGAAATATAAGCCGAGGTGCATCACAGAGCATACGAGCTTGTAACGTTAACCGGGATGGAAATATAAGCCGGGGTGCGTTACAAGGAAATGAGTTAGGAACCGGACATTGTGTCATGCATTGCATTGATTTGAAAGAAATGGCTCATGCATATGTGATTGTGTAGCGTAGTGCATTATTTGACATGCATCACGAGAGTCGTTGTGGTATGTGTGTTTATGTTATTTGATCGATATTGAATTGCTTACTTGCGTTTCAAGTTGCTGTACCTGATTTATTACTTGTTCCGCTTATATATTTGAGAATTACAAGACATGTGCCCCTCAATTCCCTCAATTATCTATTACTCATGTCTTGCCATGTGTTGATCCCGTACGTCTTATAAGTGGGTTACTTGCTAGCGTTTTCGCTAAGGGTACTGCCTTTGATCTTGCAGATGAACCCAGTTACGATATGATTTTCATTGAGGATGACGGCGAGTGGGCTGAATGGGATACCTAGACCTGGTTGAGGAGATTGATTAGCTAGTTAAAACTGTTTCTATTTGTTTCAGTTTATTTTCTTCTTCATTTGAGGTTTTAGATGGCTGCGACCATGTATACTGTCGGTGATCACATTGTCTGTGACGTACTGCTTTGATGGTTTAGTTTGGCTTGATATGTTTCCGCACTTATTTCTCTTACGTCATCGATGATGTGTGTTCAAGAGATGAGACGTCTTGTAGCCTTCTCAGTAAGCTACGACGGGTGCACCGGTTCGGATTCCGCTGTCCGGGTCGGGGCGCTACAAGAGGGATGCTAAATAACAACTTTTCAATGTTTGTAAAATTTATGAAATCAAATATTGAGTGCCGGAGACGGTGATGATGGGCGTACGGGCCCTAGGCGACTTTGTTGTTGAGTGCCGGAGTTGGTGAGGATGGGCGTACGGACCCCAGGCGACTTTGTTGTTGCATTCATGGCACGTGCATTTGCATTTGAAGTGGGATCAGATGTACGGGTCTCAGACGCTCGAGTGGAGTGGATCATGGTGTACGGGCCATGGATACTCGGTTATGGTGGATGTGTACGGGCCATGGATACTCGGTTATGGTGGATCATGGTGTATGGGCCATGGGCATCGGTTATGGTGGATCGTGGTGTACGGGCCACGGGCATCGGTTGGGGTGGATCGTGGTGTACGGGCTACGGGCATCGGTTGGGGTGGATCGTGGTGTACGGGCTACGGGCATCCGTAAGGGTGGATTGTAGTGTACGGGCTACAGGCATCCAGTCAATCCTGGGATCATGCATTGCATATAGGTCTAGGGGCATATTGCATGACATGATTCTCGTTGCGTGTGACACGTTGATTGAGCATGCATCACGTACTTGCGCATTTTTATGTGGAGTGCTTTACTTACAGCATTTACTTTATCTTATGCATGTTATCTTATATTTATGTGCTATGTGGTTTTATCTTATATTTATGTGCTATGTGGTTTTATCTTATATCTATGTGCTATGTGGCTATATCATTTCGGTATGCACGTTTGGTATTGGTTTGAGGCGGGCATCTACTGGGTGATTTTCTGTCACTCACCCCTACTTCCCAGGTGAGCCGGATGAGGACTATGAGCACATCTTCGTTGAGGACGGGACGGACATAGCGGAGTGGGCTGGTTGAGAGCTGCAGCTAGGATTTGAGGGGACTCTGCAGTTGTTTTGTTCTTATTTATACTTTGAGGATTTTCCACATACTACTTTACTACTTTTATTTCTAGAATTTTTTTAGCAACGTAATGATCTAGCAATGTAATGACGATTATTGGAGTTTAATATATGTTATGGTTTACGTTTCCGTGAAAATATTTCTACGTCATTTTTGACAAGTAAGAGATTGATTCGACGCTTTGTATTCTCCTTAGTGAGATACGGCGGGTGCACTGTTCCCGATGTTAGGGCTCGGGAGCGGGCGCTACAGCTCAGCTCCACAACACTGTACAACAACAGTGCTGCGCTATCACTTGGTCAGCTAAGCTCAGCACACAGCAGAGCTCCTCGACAATAACTTTAACGGCTTAGCTGAGCAGAAAATCCAAGATGAGTCCAGGATTCTGTCCTTAAGACGTATTGCTCCGGTATACTGTGTCCAACCAGAGGAAGCAATCGTCTCCCAAGATACAACGGGATCAGTTCAGACGAGCAGCACTGCAGCATATGAACTCAATGAACATGTAAGCTATCCTGACTTCTTGGATTACTTGAAATGAATATTATGTATGCGGGAGGATGATTATGCAGAGAGGGAGATTGAGAGAGAAAGAAAGAAGACTGTTTTCTGATGAATTCTAAGTGAATTTTCTGATGACAACAGAGGTCAGCTCGGCCTACTATTTATAGGAGAAATCCGAGGTCAATTTGTTACAGTTAGTTCAATCACAACCTTAGAATCAGATACCTGTTCGGCCTGAATCCTTGGATCAAATAACCGCATCAGGTGTGCCCACGGCCGTCGGATTCAGTAACTATTCAATCTAAGCCTTCAGATCATAACAACTTTAGGTCCGCTCAGCTCGGTAAAAGCTCAACAACTTTCGAACTTAACCTTAGCCAATCCTAACAACCTGGAGAAGTTTAAGCTCAAACAAACTTCACCCCAGCTGATATGATCCAACCCACTGCCTGCTGGATCGGGACTGCAGTCTGGCCTGCAGTTTATGCAGTCGAGAGCCCGAGCCTGAGCATGAGCCCTTCAGGCTCGCAGTCAGCCCTGGACTCACTTGCCGAGCTGAACTGATTTTTTTCTCTATTTTTAGCATTAATTTCTCATTTTTCCGATATCGAAATTGAGTGATTCAAAAGCATAAAATTATCTACTCGTCACGTATATAATTAAGGACTCATTAGTTTCCACTCATCATTAATGAAACTAATCATAACTCAGCTCAAAGTACGTTGCTAACCACAGTTTTGCAACTTGGTCCATTTCTTCCAATTTTCTCCAACAAGAAGAATGGTGAGACTTATGCTGATAAAATGTTATACATTCTCGTTGAAGTCAAACAGGAAAAATAAAACAAGAACTTGAGAAATAGAACTATGGCTTTGAATGTATTCAATATAAAAATGCAAGAGCAATTCGTATTCACTATTCTATGTGTCCATTTCATTCTTCAGAAGCCACTGCCTATCACATTAAACATTACGATTTGCATTCGTATGCGGGAAAAAGGAATGAACAAATACAGACCCAATATGTGTGTGTATATATATTTCTCATATTATTCTATTCTATAAGAGTTGTTGGCTTGTCAGTTTGGGTTTTCAATCTCTTCAATTTTCTAGGATGATATAAATCTTTAGTTTGATCGTCTTTCCTTCTCATTGCTTGGATTACCGGCAGTTTTCTTTAATTAGTAATTTTCTATGTTACAAAAAAAGTCGCAAACAAAATAAAAATATATATAAAATAACTAATATATCTCAATAAAACAGATGGAAATAGGAGCAGAGACAACGATCCCAGTATTCTGAAAACAATCGTCTTGAATCACGTTCTCTCCCTGTGTGCAGAGTTCTATCTCCAATATATTGGATGAAATATGAATAGGTAAGCAACAAACATTTTTAGAAAAACAAACTCAAAGCAGGAGCATAGAACACGATAAGCAAACTATTAATAAAAACGATACAGAGTGGATACGTACTAAAATTCATGTGATTTTTCTTGGTTTCAACACAATGAAAGATATTGTCTATTTATAAATGCAGGACAAGGGCAATTGCTGAAATTTTGATCTCAATTAATCATCTCACATTTATCCGATTACCAAGTTCGCATACATACAAATATTCATATTCGAAAAAATTGAATCTCAATCAATCATTTCACACTTATCTGACCACCAAATTCGCATGCATACACGTATTTGAATTTAACAAGTATTAACATGCAAATAAATTAACATACACATATACTTAAGACTTGAATACAAAAATACTTAACTATTTTTTTGAGAAAAATTGTGTTTTATTAATAATCCTCATTTATGACAGCGAAAAACCATATTACCAATAAGAAAACCATATTACAAATAAGATGATGTTCAACTTTTAAGCATACAACTACAACATCTTCACAAGTGCTCTTTTCCTAGTTTTTTTCAGGTGATTTCAGAGACCAATATGCCGAGCAGGCCAAGTAGACGAAGCACAACTACTTGACATGTCTTCCTCAGATATTTCAGGAATCGATCAATTATGACGGCTCCACTATCTTGACCGCCGGATACTCTTACCCTCTCCACGCGCACGATGCAAATCCTTCGCAGAACCAATCGCACCAGCCTCCGTACCGATCAAGGAGCCTAGGGTTTAGTGTCGTAAATTGGCAGTGGTATTCACGAAGCAGAAGACAGATTTATTGGCAACTTGGCTATCGTTATTCATTGGACGGGAAGTTTTCTCACGGAAAACCAACAATGGACACTGTTCGTAGTTGCTTTGCTTCAATCGGATTAAAGCCGGCGTATACAGCTGGACTGAGATGTTAAACATGTTTTGATTTTTGGAGAAATTGGAAAGAAATTGAAATTGGACCAAGTTGCAAACTGTGGTTGGCAGCGTACTTTGAGCTAAAATTATGATTAGTTTCAGTAATGATGAGTCGAAAGTAATGAATCCTTAATTATCTATGCGACGATTAGATAATTGTAGGCTTTTGAATCACTCAATTCCGATACAGGGTGAATGAGAAATTAATGCTCCAAGTATGAGGGAAAGTCAGCTCAGCTCGGTCCGTACCTGATGGGCTCAGGTTGCGGACTGAGCTGCGAACGTGATGGTTTCAGGTTGCGGACTGAGCTGGGCTCAAGTTACGGACTAGGCTACAAGCCAGGCTGCGGGCTATAGACTGTAGGCTGGGTCATGCAATAGCGGGTCAGATCTTATCAGCTGAGGTAGACTTTGTTTAAGTTCAAATTTCCAGGTTGTTAAGATAGGTTGAAAAGTTGTTGAGCTTTAACCATGCCGAGCTGGACTGAATTTTTTATGATCTGACGGCTCAGATCGAACATTAATTGATCCGACAGCTGAGGGCAGACCTGATGCGGTTATCTAATCCAAGGATTCAGGTCGAGCAGGTATCTGATCCTGCAGCTGTGGTTGAACTGGTTGTAACTGACCCCAAAATTTCCCTATAAATAATGGTCAAGCTGACCTCTTTGGTCACTCACTCTCACACTCAAAAATTTGAAGTTATTCTCCTTTTCTCTACGATCCCCCTCTGCGTATTCATTCTCCTGCATACAGAAAACATTCTGCATTTCAGTAGTCCGAGAAGTTCAAAATATCTTACAGGTTCATTGAGCTCATAAGCTGCAGTACCGCTCGTCTGAACTGACTTCAGTTGTATCCTGAGAGACGATTGCTCCATTCAGTTGGACATAGTATACCGGAGAAATACGTCTTAAGGACAGATTCCTGGACTCACCTCAGATCTCTGCTCAGCTAAGCTGTTGAGGTTATTACCGTGTTGAGCTCTGCTTTGTGCTGAGCTCTGCTGACCGAAGGATAGCAGAGCACTGTTGTACAATGTTGTCGTGCTGAGCTCTGCTGTTTGGCTGAGAACGTTCGTTGTTATGCAGCATTGACTGCTGAGCTGTTCTTTGTGTTGAGCTCGGTTGAAGCGGCTGAAAGCACATTATTGTGGTTGTGCTGAAGTGCCGAGGTCGGTAGGCCAGTCATCAGCCCAGAACACAAATATAATTGCGCTGACTGGACTGGTCTGATCGTCTTATCAATCTGACTTTAGTTCAGCTCGGCTGAAAGACTGATAGCACAGAACTACTGTCCTGAAGTGCTATTGTGCTAAGGTCGGAAGGTATGCTGACTGTTCAGAACGCAAACTCAATTGCGCTATCTGAACTGCCTTGACTTAGCGAATCGATCCAGCCTATCATGAACTCTTCACGTCAGCCGCTGCGTTATTCCACATGCAAACTGTACATAAGTCAATTTTGTCTGACTTGAATTACTCACAACAATTCTTAAGACGTATTTTTTAATTCTTTACTGATTCTCGTTTGTTTCTGACGACTTACAGAAACTCAATTGCGAACGCAAGCTCTAGCTCTGTTCAAGGCACTGATATTCAGAGTGCTGCTACAATGGCACCAAATGCTGGGTCCCAATGCTTGCTCCTCCTGCACATGGTCCTGCGGTGGCCCAAGCGGAGAAACCGGAGAAGTTCGGTGAGAGCTTCTTCAAACACTGACAGCAGAAGATGTTCTGCTTGTTTACCATTAGGTTGGCCACCTTTCTGACCGAGGACCCACCTGTGGTGGATCTTGTGGAGGACCAAACCCATAATATGCAGAACAAAATTTCTGTTGAAGCATGGAACTTCAACAATTGTGTTTGTTTGAGTCATATTCTGAGTTGTTTGAAAACTCCTTGTATGATTTATACTGCCGTACAAAACGAAAAAGTCTTTGTGGCAGACGTTGGAAAAGAAATAACGTACGGAATATGCCGACACTAAGAAATTTATTGTCGGCAAATACCTGGATTTCAAAATGTCAAATTCTTGCACTGTTGTTTCTCAAGTTGAGGAACTTCAGACGTTAGTAGCTGAGATGGAAGAGGAGGGCATGCTGCTCAGTGAATCTTTCGTGGTGGCTGAGTGATTGAGAAGCTACCTCTTTCGTGAAGGAAATTCAGAAGCTATCTCAAACACAAGAGAAAGGAGATGACATTGGAAGATATGATTATCCGACTCCGCATAGAGGAAAGCAATCAAATATCTGAACAAAAGCCACAGTCCAATGCTGGTCAACTTGGGGTGAACAAGAAAGGCAAGTAGATAGCCAACTTAGGGTGAACAAGAAAGGCAAGTAGATAGCCAAGAAGTTCACCGCGAAAATGCTACAACTATGACATTCAGGGGCATGTCAGCAATGAGTACTGAAAGCCCAAGAAGAAGAAAACCAACGCAAAGGCGAACATTGTTGATGCCATAGATGATCTGAACCTCTGCGTGGTGGTCTCAGAGTGTAATGCTGTGGAGAACATGTGTGAATGGTGGCTCGATACTGGCGCCACAAGACATGTCTGCTCCAATAGAGAGATGTCCTAGGAGTACCAGCCCAGGAACAATGAACAACTTTACATGGAGAACTCGGCCTCATCGAAGATCGAAGGGGAGGAAGAATGTGTTCTGAAGCTCACATTAGGGAAGCATCTGACTATGCAGAATGTGTTGCACGTCTCCGACATTCGGAAGAATTTAGTATATGGATCTTTTCTAGTCATGCATGGTTTTAGACTAGTGCTAAAATCCAATAAGGTTATTCTTTCGAAAAATGACATGTATTAGGGGAAGGGGTACTTGTTAAAACCTGTGCCTGAAAAAGGAAATAAAAGAATAAATAAAGACTACAAAAAATAAAACACTAGAATCCTATGCATACCAGGAAAAGAATAAGTAAATAGATAAAATTCCATTACCATTCAAAGTCCTAATTATATTAGGACTATACATATACATTTATATATACAAACATATCATAAAAATTATATACAAAATTCCCCCGAACCCCTAGCAACTTTCGGCAGCCTTCCTTCCCCAAATTCACCCCAACGGCAAAGAAAAAAAAGAAGCTGCAATCTTTTCTTATGTAAATATAGGTGTGTGTGTACATATATACACATACATCACTAGGTTGGGTAAAATCTTAACATATATATATATATACACACACACATCACCATCGCACAAAATTTATCCCCCTTCCATTCTTCAAAAAGAAAACCAACGGTAGACCCTCCCTCTTTACTTTTCCCAGCCTGCCGCCAGCATTAAGGCCAAGAAACAAATAATTCTTGGTTCGTTCAACCCCGTTCTTTGCGTAGTACATTTAATCGAGACACGAGGCAAGTATCTTGCTATATTTGCTATGATTTTTCAATGTTATTATGTTATTTTCATATCAAATTGGATCATGCACACGTAATTGTGATTTGCATAGATTGTTGTTTATACATGCGCAATTGTTGTATTTATGTACCGATTATGTGCATAAGTATATGGAATTTGCATAAATCTTGATGTTTGGCCTATGTTGGCCCGGGGTGAGGGCTTGGGCAGTGGCCAAAATTGAAAAGCATGCGTGTGATGTACGTGAGTAGGACAGGGCCTTATATCTACTGCATTACATGTGTGTTATGTGTATGTGCATATGTTATGCTATAATTGGTGTTGTGATGTCATAGTTTGAGGGAGGCTGCCGCTGCCCTGTGCATGGAGGTTATATGTATGTATCTGTTGTAATTGGGTGTCGATTATGTGTATATATATGTTAATGTGGCATAACTTATGTGTTTCCTTACAAAAGGACCGCGGGTGTGGGTTGGTGTATTATATATATATATATATATATATATATATATATATATATATATGCATAATATGGAGATGTTTATGTATGTGATAAATCAGCTTTCCTACTAATCTCTGATAGTTTTCATGGTCCACCAGCAGAGTTCTTTATGTGATTCTTATTTTTTATTTGTTAACATTAGTGTATCACTTGGCTTATAGTCCAACAATCCCAACTCAGTAAGCAAGTCTAGAATGTACTTTCTCTAATATATGAAGATTCCTTTGTCTCACCGAAGAACTTTGATCTTCAGAAAGTACTTTAGTCCCCTAGTCCTTCATTTCAAACTCTGAGAATAGATTCTCTCAGAGTTATGACATTTCTTCCCAGTCGCTTCCTATGATGATCATATCATCTACACATATGATTAGGCATGTAATTAACTTGCCCCTTCATTGGAAGAGTATAGCATCATTGCCGTTGCTCTGTTTCGTACTGATTTTGTCTCATGACAAATGTAAATCTTCCGAACCATGCATGAGGTGACTGTTTTTAAACCATAGAGGACCTTTATGTGTCTACATACTTCATTATCCTGAAACTGTTTAAAGAAACCTAGAGGTGCCTCCATATAGACTTCTTCTTTCAATGCCCCGTGCAACAAGACATTCTTGACATCAAACTGGTGTAGTTGTCAATCTTTGTTAGCGGCTATTGAGATTAATACTCTGATCGTGTCAATTTTTGCTACCAGAGAAAAGGTCTCTGAATAGTCAACCTCGTATATCTACGTATATGCCTTTGCCACCAGTCTAGCCTTGTGTCGCTCAATCGCTCTATCTGCTTTATACGTAATAGTGAAAGTCCACCGACATCCCACATGTCTTTTTCCTTTTCGCAACACATATTTTTCCATGTTTTATTCTTCTTGAATTCTTCCATTTCAACGTTCATTGCCTCCTGCCACTCCTTCCTTTCACTTGCCTCCTTGCCTATTCGTGGGAGTGACTCTAAACCTATGGATTTAAACAATCCCTTTGCACACTTTTCCAATTCTGCTTGATCCGGATTCACATGATATTTAGAGGTT
Source organism: Eustoma russellianum (assembly GCA_036186865.1). Lineage (NCBI taxonomy): Eukaryota > Viridiplantae > Streptophyta > Magnoliopsida > Gentianales > Gentianaceae > Eustoma > Eustoma russellianum. The sequence continues at coordinate 17,475,452 of AP025063.1, read as the reverse complement.
TGGGATGTTCGGACCGGTGAGTATCTATGGATGGTACTCCTCTACTCTTTCGTGGAGGGAAGGCCCATACCTGTTGCTAGTTCAAGGTGTCAATACTTTCCATATTGTGGAAAGTAGGATGTTTGTGATGAGGGTGTATCTCACTTACCTCTTGACAAACTTCCACTGAAGGAGAGTCACTGATGGACACTGGCTCATCGGCCCTTTCCTCGTTGAGAGAGGCCTGTTTGGTGGCGCCATCTACTTGTCCTTGTTGAACAGTCTCCGAACCCCTAAAATTATGTAACCAATCGAATGAGTCACTCAGATTCTCTCCCTGGGCCAGAGTGTGGTGGTCGAAGAAGTATTCGACTCGAGAAAGACAGAATCCTTCGTGACATGGATTCATCGAGTGGTTGGGTTATAATATCGATATCCTTTTTGTTGGGTAGCATATCTTACAAAGACACACTTCTCGGCACATGGATCAATTTTAGAATGTTCATTTTTTAGAGTATGAATAAAGACAGCAACCAAATATCTAGGGTGGAAGAGTAAGGACGTATGGGATAGTTGCTTGAGTTGCAGTGTTTGGAGTGGTGTTGTGTGGGACTTTTATGGGTAAACAATTTAAAAGGTATGAGCATGTAGCGACTGCTTAAGACCAAAACGATTTGGGTACATGTGACTCAATCATCATTGCCCAGGTCATCTCGAGGAGGATATGATTTCTACGTTCTGTGACCCTGCTTTGTTGCGCTGTATTAGGGCATGAAGTTTGATGGAGAAGATCATTTTTACGGAAGAAGTTTTGTAAATCCTGGTAGATATATTCCCCTCCATTGTCAGATCGAAGAATTTGAATTGTTATGTTAAACTGGGTTTGAATCATGCAAAAGAAGTCGATGAATTTCGTAAGGACTTCAGATTTATTTTTTAACAAGTAAATCTAAGTCATGCGGGAAACATCATTCGCAAAAGTAACAAAGTATTGAAATCCTTGAGGAGTAGGGAATGGAGACAGCAGACACAGCAGAGTGGACTAATGAAAACAAAGACCCACTCGAGTATTATTCGGTCAAAATGTAAAGCGATGATGTTTTGAACATATGCAAGTTTCACAAGACATGATTTATTTGACTTGTAAAAAAAGTAGGACAAAGAAATTTGAGACAACTGAAGATGGTTGACCTAGAGGACAATACCATAACCGCAATTGTCGATGCACTGCCCCATAGGCAAGCATACACTGACCGGATTGAGCGACCTCTTCAATTTAGTATAGACATTAGTGCCAAGTCCAATTATCTACGTCAAATGAATGTCCTATAAAAAGACAAAATTTAGGACACATAAGTACCACGCAGTTGAGTTTCTTCATGACTTGGCTTACTGATGACAATATATATGACAATACAAGGACATATAAGCAGTTGTGTAATGTTACGTGTGGTGAAAATTCAATAGATCCTATTTAAGGCTCTTCATGTTGTTAGCCTTCGACATAAGCTAGAAGTTAAGGCTCTTCTGCTCTGGCTTCTTCACATTGAAGAAACACCCTTTGTGGTGTTTGGTAGAAGAAGGCAAGTTTCCTATAAATTCAAAGTTCTCTTTGTAGAGTTTGTTTGCTAAAATAGAAACAACTGTTAGAGTTCTTACACATGAAGAAACCTTCGAAAGATTCGATTCAAACCCAACCTCAATGGCTCAGAGGAAAAGGAAGTGACAAGCTCGGGTTCTCAGCCAGTTGGGCATGATTTGAGGAAGCTTGAACTGATAGAAACCCAGATCAGTTTCGAAGGAAAGGGAAGAAAAAGACGAAAACATATCTTAAAATACTCCTCGTAGATAGCCTCATAGCCAAAGGTGTGTCATAAGCTGTCCGACCAAAGGGAAGAAGAATAGGGTCAAATCTGTCACAGTCGGTCTGGTGAACTTCGCATAGCCTCACCAGGACGACCTGTGACAGCGTACCGGAGCAACTCTACACTCATCTAGATAGCCTACCTCTAGCCACAGCTCCACAAGTAATAGGGTGGGGATCTACGGTGTGGGGGGCATAGTTTCTGGAAGCTTGCTACCCAGAGGAAGGTTTCATGGGAATTTCTTGAGTAATACCACTAGCTCCAGTGACATTTGAGGGCCCTACCACGACGGCCACCGTCCTTCTCTGCCTCTTGGCAGGCGCAGACGAGGCCACCGACAGTGTTCGCTCTAAAAAGGGGGACTTGGATCCTCCTCCTATGCTGCCGGCATCGGATTCCCCTTCTGAACGATTCTGGGAGCTGGAGAAAAGCGAAGACATAACGCAAAAAATTGAAGGACAGAGGAAAAAGGGCAGTTATTTGGTTTGAATAAGGCAGAGAATGAAGGATCGAAGGCGGAAAGATAGTTGGCTAGAATAAGATGGTCAGAGACACCGAGAAAACGAACATACGTGAATTGAAGGAAGAAGAAAATTTTCACAGTAGAAGAAATTTATAGAAATAAAAGTGAAGAAAAAAAAGAGAAGACGATAGTGCAATCCAAAGAATTTAAAGAGAATCTCATCATTATTTGCTGACTGGACAGCCACTTAGTAATGGACAAGTTAGAGATATATGTCAGTAGAACAATCAGGGGTTTTTGTCTATTACTGAGAGACCAGCCTTCCTTTTCTTGTCAGCAAGTCTAATCTAGGGGGCATCTAATGAAGATAAAACCATCACTTCTAAAAATGACAAGTGTAACCAATCCGACTTGTCACTGTCAGCATTATTTTGGTTTTACAAAGGCACTGGTCACCTAATGTTAACGTCGGCTGTGAGCTTTAAGTATACATCCACGTCGGCATGACACAGGAGATGTATGGCATCCCTTCGATGCCGACAGGGATCTCATGCAACCATAAGCCAAAATCATACGAAGTAGTTGAAGTTACGTCACCTCGGTGACATGCATCACCTCGGCTTCAGCCGCTAGTTCAGTCTTAGTTATCACCTTGACGATGATGCGTATTTCAGCTACGTCCCATAGGTCGGTCATGGACTCGGTGTTCAAAGTCATCCTAGTCAACTTAGTGAAAGCAAGCTCTTGCCAGATGAGACACCTGCCCATGCGAGCAACTATGCCATGCAATTTGACATGTGGCAACACGTGGTGGCCATAAACAAGCAGGACATCAGCAAGGCAGGACACAAGGCTCTCCCCTATACCTCTTCAACATGCATTTGTCACACTATTCATACAAAAGAAGAAAATGATGTCCAAAAGCGACGAAGTTCATCCCGAGAGGCAAAAAACTCCATCTGAGACACACAAATTCCATGCAAGATAGATTTCTCTAAATATTCAAGATTAAACACTTCCAAATGTGGAAATTCTCATAACTGACTTGAGCGTCGAACAGTTTTTCTTAGAGTAAAACTCCGGAGTCTCTGATGTTGTTCATTTGTACAGAGTGTTGACAATGTTTTCTATACCTTTTGGATCATCATTGATCCAGATGAAGATCTGAATCCGTGAGTGCTGTTAAGGTATCTTCAAACGGTATGATCCTGTACTTATTAAGAAATGGAAAAGAAATTGATCCAATACTTTGCATTGAAAATAGAAAAAGCCTCTTCAGTCATCTATTGTTGCGTTTTCCAAAAAAGCGCCTTGTGAATTATGTCCCTGTATGTATGCGTTAGGAAATGATTCAAGTAAAGAGCGCAATTTGAAAATAATAAGAGGCAAATCTATCGTGATTTTAGTGGGTTATTCATTAAGGAGCAGTAAGTTTCTATGACTTTTAAAAGGGAAAAAAATGTCATAGTCCAGAAAAGTAAAAATTTTTTAAATAGAGAAATGTGTAGCAGGAATATTTAGAATAGAAAAAAAGGGATACCTCCTAATGAAATAATCACTTTCCAAATGGCTGTCTCATTTCAAAAGAGGAGAATGGTCATGGGGAATGGGAAACAATCAGGAAAAAAAAAAGAAGAAAACAAACAAAGTAAACCAAACCAGAAAGAAAAACAGACGACAAAAGAGAAACAAAAGAGGAAGATATAGATATAGGAAAGTAAAAGGGGCAGAGAAAAGAAAATGAACAAATACAGAAAGAATAGAGAAAGAAAAAAAATAAAGAAGGGGAGAATGAAAGAAGTAAAGAAAAAGGGCAAAATAGAAGTTATGGAATTTCAAATTCGATCAACATTATTGAAGACAGTGACGTGCACCTCCACAGCATTCTCCTCTTCAACCTCTAAAAGGCTGTTACAGCAGCTACTTTTCCAGCTCACTCCAGGTCAAAGGTTCATCTTTTAAACCATGTTGGATCACACGAGGAAGAAAAAAAACAATAAGGACACATGTTTTCTAAAAGAAAGTTTGTTGTAGTAACTAGGATCTTGGTTCATTCATGAGGTAGCCACCGGTATTGTGGTGTCACATTACTGGGATCGTAGCGTTTTAATATTACTTATTGAGTATTGAATTACTTACTTTGAGACTTGATACGTGCACAAAATGCAAGCAATCTTTAGATTGCCTTGGATGAATTCTCAGTTGAAGAACGCGCTTTGATCAAAAATAAAATTAGATATTGTTAGAAAAGTACGTCAAAAGTACTTTAAAATTGTACTTCAAACTTATATAAAAATATGTAAGATGTTGTTTGGGAGATTGAAAGATAATTTGAACACTTTAAACTTGTACGAAATCACTTAGATTGATCCATGTATAAGTTGGATCGAGCCAAGTGAAAACTGAAATGAAGTTGAGTGTTTTGTTGGACATCGATCGATGTAGTATGAATGCAAAGTTGTAGCTCTCTGTCCAACATAGATCGATCATATAGATCAATCGATGTGAATCGATTGATACATCGATCGATCGATGTGCTAAAAGTCAGGACTTTTCACTTTGAATTGCATCTTTTGATTCAAGAATCATCTCCCTTCATACATGAACGTTATGCAACTGACATGTAGGTTAATTAAAATGCTGAAATTGGTTCTCAAAGTAGTATTTACACAACCCAATGCCTATAAATAGTAGGTCTTGCTATCTTAAATTATATACAAGAACTTTTGCTAAATTTTGAAAATTTCAGCATCAGTATTCCTCCAACTTCTCTTTCTTCTTCCTCCATTATCAATCACTTCCATAAGCAAGTTCAAACTCTCTCTCTCTCTTATAGCAAAGGAAAGAGAGTAAGCCATCATATCCTGAGAATGATTTGCTGGAAGACTACCTTGATCATCGGTAGAAGCAAAATTTCTTTAAAGACAATGACCATCTAGTCACGTCTCGGCTTTTGATTTTCTTTGTTGTTCATTTGGTATCCATATTCCTACTCATTTGTCCAACAATCTTAAAGCAGTTTATGTTGAATATGGCTAGAAGACAAGCACCCATTCCTGACATGTCTAAGATGGAGCCGTTTGACGGTATATTTTTCAAACGATGGGCAGCCAAGGTGCTTTTCTTCCTTGAGATGCTTTCTGTTTCATATGTGCTAGCCAAAGTCAAACTAAAAGATGAAACAGAAGATATTAAATATGATGCTGACAATACAACTTGCAGAGGACATATCTTGCACTTCCTCTCCAATTCTCTGTTTGACATTTATATCAAATTCTCGTCAGTAAAGGATATATGGATAGCACTTCAGAAGAAATATGGTTCTGAAGATGTTGGCAAAAAAAGTATGTATTCAGCGAATTTCTGAAATTCTAAATAGTGGACCACATATCAATTAATGATCAGATTCACCAATATCAACAATTGGTGGATAATCTCGAACAAGAAGGCATCAATATAGATGAAACTTTCCAGGCTGCCTCATTATTGGAGAAATTACCCTCTTCTTAGAGCAAGTATAAGAAGAGAGGTAAACATGATGATGCCAAGCTCACAATAAATGGTGTCATCAGACATATTCGAATTGAAGAAAGCAACATGTTGGATGACAAGGGAAATGACGAAGGAGATTCTCAAGCCAATGTGGTGGAGCACAAATCCAAAAGGCAAAAGATTCAAAACAATGGAAAATTTAAGACTTTTGTGCAGTGACAAGGGCATAAGAAACTTAAACGAGCTTGCTAGATATGTAGAAAATATGGTCACCGAGCAACCAAGTGCAACTAGCGGAAAGGCCAAACCAGCAGTCAAGCGCATCTAGTGGAGACTACAACGGCGGACGAAGATGTCATTTTTGGAGTCGTCTTATCCGAGATAAACCTTTTCAGTGGTGCTACGAAATGGGTGGTAGACATATGAGCTACCAAGCACATTGCTATCAGTAAAGAGCTATTTTTTGATTATCAAGAAAAAGATGATGGTGAACAAGTCTTCTTAGGAGATGCACATGGAATCCAAGTTCTTGGAAAATGAATGGTGCTTCTTAAGTTGACTTCAGACAAGGACTGGAATTAAGCAATGTGCTACATGTACCTGCTATGCGTAGAAACTTGATTTCCGGAGTGCTACTGAACAAGGCTAATATCACACTTGTTCTTGAATCTGTTAAGCTTGTACTCTCTAAGATGGCGAATTTGTTGGGAAGGGATTTTGATCCGGGGGGTTACTTGTTCTTGATGTTGTTTGTGTTATCAATAATAAGAATCCATCTAGTTTCGCTTATATTTTTGATTCTCTTGATGTTTGACATGCAAGACTAGGACATGTTAATAAGGATGCTTTAACAAGGTTAAATTTTACTAACTTCATATCATATGCAAGTAATGATGACTTTGATAAATGTGAATTTTGTGTAGAAGCTAAGCACCATAAAAAGTCGTTTAAGTCTGTTGAAAGAGTTACATATAAATTGGAACTTATTCATAGTGACTTAGGAGACTTTAAAGGTTAATACAAGTAAAGGTGGCAAGAAATACTATATTACTTTCATTAGAAAAATAGTGACTTAGGAGACTTTAAAGGTTAATACAAGTAAAGGTGGCAAGAAATACTATATTACTTTCATTGGCGATTTTTCTAGATACAATAGAGTTTACTTATTGGCTCATAAATATGAATCTGAAAGCATGTTCATTAGGCATAAAAGTGAAGTTGAAAATCAACTGGACAGAAAAATTAAAAGGTTAAGAACAGATAGAGGTGGTGAGTACAGTGTATTGTCTTTACAAAGGTTTTGTGAAGATAATGTGATCATTCATGAATTGACACCTTCCTACACACCTCAATTTTTGGATGACATATAAATCAAATGACTATAATGTTAAATTTGACAAAGTATTTGTTCTATGTGATAATACCTCATCTATAAATATTGAACAAAATTTAGTTCACCATGGTAGAGCAATGCATATTTATGTTTACCGTTATTTTATAAGAGATCATGTGAAAACAAATTGGTTTGTGTTAAATTTGTTCCAATGATCAATTAGAAGATATGTTCATTAAACCACTATCAACTGAAGCATTTGAATTAACTAGAGTAAGATTAGGAATGGTAAACATTGTTTGAAATAATTAACTCTATAACTGCTTAAAATTTGCCACATTGATCGATCTTTGGATAAATTTTAGAGATCGAAGTATCGATATATGTCAACATAGACCAATCGATGTTCAGGGACTAGAGTAGACATCAATCGATCGATGTTTGATGGGTAGAGTATTAACCTATGCTAAAAAAAGATTGAAAAAAAGGTGTAGATCGTCTTGAATTAGGTCCAAGAGCTCAAAGAAACACTTGTGGTACATAATTCAATGCTTGCTTCTTACAAGGCCAAGATGAAGACATGTATTTCTGGCATGTACTTCTCGCCAAATGAAGAATAGATGTTTCTCTAGCTTGAAGAAATTTTTTTCTAAAAAAAAAGCCTGTCTTGGGTTGTATTGACTTTTGCTCGTCTTTATGTAAGTATGCTCTTTGATTAGTTTTCTATATGTATTGATTTGTTATTTGGTCATAGATTCTTCTATTGTTGGTTTCATATGGGTTTTCGGCTTTCTTTTTGAGGATTACAGAAATGGAGATAAATGTTTAAGGGTATTGGCCTTGGTATTTGACATTGGCACTTGATGTGTGTATGCAATTTAATGTTTGTCAAAATGTGAGCATTTGTCTTGGCATGGATGGATAGTGTGATATGATGACTTTATTGTTTGAGAGATCATGAATGTATTGACAAAGGAGAAAGGATGTTTTGCTAAAACATAGATTAAGAATTTTGATTTTGATAAACAATGATAAGAGTGTCTTTTTTAAACTAAAATCTTTCAGAAGTATATAGTTTTAAAATCATATAAAAAAGGGAGATTGTTAGAGTACAAATATTTTAATGAGTTTGAAAGATAAAAAAAATGCAAAAGTGTTTGAAAAAGAATCAAGATATAATCTTTAGAAATGACTTACAGGATTAAGGAATGAGAATCAAGACATTGATATCTAAATAGATTTCAATGTATACTGATTTCTACATTAATTGATCAATGCATACATCAATCTCTAAAAGAGAGACATCGATCAATTCATATATATCTTATTAAAACTAGAAGCACACTGTCCATAAATCGGTCTGTACATGGATAGATCATGTTCTAAATGAAGATTGAACATTGATCTCTAAAGTGGATGCATCGATCGGTCGAAGTACACATCGATCTCAAAATGACTACATCGATCGATGTAGGCCTTGTCAAAACTAGAAGCACACTGACTGAGATCGATTGATCAATCTAACTAAGTAAAAAATGTCACAAAAGAAGATAAGTTACATCCATCTCTAAACAGAGTACATTAGTTAATCGAGGTGGACATGGATCACTCAATTAAATATATTGATCCATCCAAATCAGGGTGAATTCAAATTTTATAGCCATTAAAAATAGTTTCATTGCTCATTTGAAGTGCTTTCTCCTTTCTTTCAACCCCAAACCATAAGAGCATTTACTGCCAATGGTTCAAATGCTTCTTTTAGTGTTTATATGCATCTAAACTTTCCTATGTGGCGATAATCCAACCAATCGAAGAATAGAGTTGTTGAACACATTTGACTATCCTAAAAGCAACGTGATCCCATCTATATATGAAAGAAGCATTGAAGAGATAAAGACACACTTTCACCTACTCTCATAAGTACAAAAGTACTTAAAGTTAATCTAGGCTATATTGCTTGTAACAATTGTTTTATTGTAATAACATTTAAGTCTAACACATAAACAACTAAATATATTTATCTCTTGCTTATGATTTAGGCTTGATTTGAAAGAGTAAATGCACTTCTTTATCCAAAATTTATTTGATGAAAGTTATTAAATAGAACTTTGTTGAAATTGTGAAGAGACGTGTAGAAAAGCTTTTAGACTCTTGGCTATACTTGTTGTACTAGTATTTATTGCACAAACTGTAGCAATAGCTATAGAATTAGCTTATTGACCTCTTTGAAGCATTTTATATAGTTCTTGTTGAAATCTACTTAACAAAGTGGTAGCGGAGTAGAATGAACGAGATTCGAACCATTGCAGATTGTGTCTCTATACACTGTTTCTCTTTTTTTTTTATTTGGATCATTACTTCGAGTTGTGAACTAAACCGAGAAAAATTCAAAAAATTATCCAACACTTTGTTCACTTCCTTTATCCTTTATAGATTGTTCTTTACGAACATAACATAAGTTGTATCTTAATATGAGAATTCGCCCCGTATAGTCTACCATAAAATAAATGCATAAACAAGTTACGACCAGCACCCCGGGCTAGTTGATAAAGAGGATGTAGGAACTATGAACGAAACTAGAATGCGATCGTTGTACCATGTTGAGTGGAATAGATAAAATTTAATTTTTATAAGACCACTACTAAGATCGAGTACAATACTACGTGTGACATTACAGACAAAATAACCCACATAAAGCAAATTATACCACTAAAAAGTAAAAAAAAAAACTAAAAGCTAACCCCTCCCAGCCGGCCTATCCCCAAAAATATTGCCCAAAATCTTCACCTACTACTCTTTATGTTCCCTCCTCTCTCCCAAGACCCAAGGAAATTATTGTTTTTCCTCTCTCACCTATTATTCTCGTCATTCACAAGTCAAAAAGGGAGACCCATTTGCAAACTCTATTATTCACTCCTTTTCCTCAAAACTTTCGGCAGCCATAGGTGTGAAAAAAAAAGAATCCATTCTCTATGCTCCATTCTTCTTCATCCATGCTAAAACTTCAACAGTACTATCAAAGAACAACTCTTCTTTTATTTTCTTCTAAACCGTGAGTTTATTTGGTGTAGGAAGAGATGATTTATTCAAGTTCTAGGATGAAACAACAAGGAACTATAGTTTAAGGATCCTTTTTAAACATTAAGGTAAGATTTGGAGGTATGTTTCTTTAACCATCTAGCCTTCACGAAGCCATTTTTATTCTTCTTCACCTTTTCAAACCGTGACTTCCATATGCTAGAGTGGAGTGGGGACTTCTTTCAAAAAAATCAAGACAAGAACCAATATCTAAAATCATCCAAGTGATAATCAAGCTTAAAGGTAAGATTCTCTTGAAGGGTCTTCTTTTAGTCACCATCCAAGCTTCAAGCATGAACTTGATATTTTTCTCTTCCTCTCCTCATGTTGGCCGTGTGCAAAGGGGAGGTGAGTGAGGGTGATTCCTCAACTCTCAAGCCAAGCTCCAAGCCTAGAAGAAAGTGTTAGCACATCTTGTTCAACTCAAGATTTAAGAAGGCAAGTAATCTTCCTTGAATCAACTATGTTATTTGTGAAATATTATATGTACACCAATATTAGCTTCATATGAAAATGGGTCAAACAAACTTGGTTTCAACCTAAGATTCTAGTTATGTGAAAGGAAATGATTTTGGAGGTCTAAGATTAAAGGGTTAAATTGGTGCAAGTAGAATGTATTCATTTTTGGAAAATAGGAGTCACGTATGTGACTTTTAGGGAGATTAAAGTAGATCTTTTGAGAAGATGAAGTTTGGTGGTGATGTGTTTTAATTTTTATACCATTAAGAGTAAGGTTTAAAGCTAAAGAAACATGAGATAGAGGAAAAGGTGTGAAATAAAGTGACTTAAATGGAGGTAATTTTGGGTGTTGTGTGTAAGAGCAACCCACTGCTGTGGTGCTCCAAAATGGTGATTTGGAAAGATGGAGCTCTCAGCCTGTGAGCGAAATGGTGTTTTTTTTATATATTCTATTTAATAGATAAAATATTGTGATACTTGGAATATGTACTTAAAGGAAATTGATATTGCAAAAGTATATGTATTATATTTCGGCTATTTATACTTTTGTAGCCTAGTAATTTTATTCTCATGGAAAGTACATTTAAATGATTTAATAGATGACATATATAAATATATGTGTCATATTATGAAGAGTATATATATATATAGTACATATATATATATCTCGGCCTTATTAAGTTTTTGGCCTAAAAGATTTCATTTTTTTTTATGAAATAGGTATTTAAATGATTAAATACACTTGGTGAATACATATATGCACATTACATAAGTTAAGATATGGAAAAGAGGTTATTCAAGTGTTAGAGATTAAGTGGATCTATAGTGACTGTGGGAATATAGTGATACGAGTATGATCGGCGTATTTGTACATATAATATAGAATAGAAACGGATTCATTTGCATACATGTTGCATCACAAGAAGTGTTTAAAAGTTATGATATGCTTATGATTTTGCTGTGTACAGACAGTTTATGACATTACATGTTTCAAGAGAGTTTTTTCAGCATGTTTCAGAAAGAATAGATTTTACGTAACAAACTTTATCAACGGGATGGAAGATTCCAAGAGACACAAATTATGTTTACAGTTATGAGTCGTGTGAGTACCTCGTGAGCGTACTTGGACTCCTCGACAATTTTATAGTATACGTTGTGTGCCGTATGTTCATCAGGTGAGCGATTCCTGAGATCATCGGACTATACGTTACGCGCCGTATGTTCATCAGGCGAGCGATTCCTGAGATCATCGGACTATACGTTACGCGCCGTATGTTCATCAGGCGAGCGATTCCTGAGATCATCGGATTATACGTTATGTGTTGTATGTTCATCAGGTGAGCGATTCCTGAGATCATCGGCCATACGAGTCACCATTAGATACATATACCTACGATGAGCGTATCGGTGGGATATGTGCCTAGTTGGGGAATCTAAACTGTCACCGTTGATATTGTTTCTTACGAAGGATGGCCATCATATATTTTACAGTCTACAGTTATGCATTTTCTTTTCATGTTGCAAAGCTATGCATTAGCATCAAGAGAATTATCATTGCATCCTTACACTGAAGATAGAATTAATGGGCAGTATGGAATGAGAATCGCGAGAATAAGCTGTAGACATAGACGAGTCTTTAGAGGGTTAAGTAGATAACCAGTATAATTTTCTGAAGCTTCATATTCTTGTCTATGAGTTATATTATGCGAGTGACATCATTATTTGCAAATTATACCTTAGGATATGGTTAGATTATCCATAGGTTAATATCTTTAAGTTGTTTGAGAAAGATTACGTATGAAGATGTAGTAGCTATAAGCTATGATCTCAGTATGATATGGATTAGAACGTAAATATAGACAAGTATGTAGAATGGACAGAGGTAGAGGGTTATGATTTTCTACGGTATAAGGTAAACTCTCATGTTATGTTTTATAGTCGTATCATGCCTCTTTTAATTATAACGGAGACACGCTTTATTTTGTTCAGTGTTATGTTATCAGTATTTTGTACCCCGTCTCCCTATGTATGATCCACATGTTGTATCTAGTAAGACTACTTGCTGAGCGATTAAAAGATGATGGCTATCGCTCATACTTGCCTTATTCATCACATTCCAGATAACAGGTATCATTATATAAGCTTGTGGAAGACAGGCTAGATGGATCATTGATAACAAAGAGAATTGCAGAGAGACACTCTTTGAAGGCGTTAGACCTTGATTTATGATGTATTTCAGAAGATTTCAGTATTACGTATATCATGACTTGTACAGATTATGATATAGAGCATGGCATGTCGGTTATGATTGTTTATATTGTGATGCTTCCGGTGATCCATTTATTATTCATGTCGACATGCGCATGTATAGTATCGACGCCTTGTACTCTTTGGAGTAGAGTACGGCGGGTGCACTGAGCCGGAACCCTGGTTTCGGGCGGGACGCTACACAACCAGATTCAACATAATCAAACACTGCTGTTATCGTCATTTCTGTAAACTACATTCTTCGAAGACATATTTAGCATCCTTCTTCTCTTATCAAGCTTATCAAGAAGACAAAAAATTAGACAGCTTTCTATCATGAAGCTTGGCACGGATCTTTTATCTATATCCTTCTATAATGAGAGAAAACAAAATTTTGGACTCATTTGTTCTATTTCATTTATTTCAGCGGATTAAAATCATAAAACATCAGCTTACGTCACATGACTATCTGGCAAAGGACACACTTTCAGAAAGTGAATTGACACCTATTAAGCAGAATGAGTCATATATTACATACATCGTTTTAAAAGACAGAATTTCTCAAGGTAGTCTGAAAGTTAAAGAGAATTTAAAATATTAATTCTTGATGTTATTTGATATTGTTTCCACTTTGTTGTAGCTCTTATAGTAACTTGTATTTAGTACTTGAATTATTATCATCACAGTAAATGAATTCTAAAACACGTGAACCCGTACTTTTTCATACGAATATATATTGAGAACCGATAAAAGGTTAAAATAGTAGACTTTGGGTTCCTAATTGGAACATGATTATAATCATAAAGATGTTCAGAAACTTGTAATTCAGACATATATATAGAAAATTTTAGAAAATAATTGCTTTGATCATTTTCAAGAAGCCACGCAGCTAGCCTGTGGTTTTAATCTACAACATGCACCACAAATGGCAGAATCTCTGTAGCATATTTCAGGCTCTTTAGTGCAACACCAATACCCCATAATTGGATAACATAATGGATATTGATTGAGTGAGTAGCAACTTCCCCTTCTTCAAATTTATTGCTTCCTGTTGCGACCTTGCCTGCATTGCATATGACTAATCAGCAAATATTGTTTGGCTTCTTTTTATAATTTTTTAGCACATATATTTTACTTGATTTATATGAATATATAACAGCTATATGTTCACCCCAATAAGACAGTAACAGCGGATAATTTCGATATAAATAATTTGGTGGATACAAGTGGTAAATATTTTTTCCCCAAAACATAGCCCAACTGGTTCTGGGCATGGGTTTTCGAAAGAGAGGTCACGGGTTCAATTCTTGCCGAGTGATAAATAGTTTGGTGGATACAAGTGGTAATTTCGATATTTTTTTGACACGCAAATTCGTATGTCCGTATGAGATTCTTCTACGATTTCTTTTCAGAAAGATCCCTTTCTGGCACTAAAGTGGCTAAATTATTTTGGTTGTGAATGTAACATTAAATGATTTTTAGTATTTATCAGCATCGTATAATCATATCATAGTTAAATTGACTATTGCTAAAAACACATGTTGTTTTGATAAATATACACCTTCTTGTTTGGTTAATGTTCAAAAATGAATCATGAAATGAAATCATTGATACAAAAATAAAAATTCCAAGCATTTATCAGAAAACATGTTTTTTTTTCTCATTCGCATTTGAATTTTATAAGTATTTAAAAAACCTTTTGAAAGGCCGAATATTTAGAATTTATTATCCTTGCATTTTCTAGTCTTTAACTTTAAGAGAAATTTTTAGTATTTAAAATTTTAGGAGTTATCCTTAAATAATATTAAATGGTGAAGGAAAAATTTGGAGCATAACAGTGTGTCTAGCATTAGCCACTGGTTAGAATTAGAAATGGAAGCCTGGTAGCCAATGATTATACAACTGGAAAAATCACAAAGTTCTAATTATAATCAAGGTTGATTGCAATTTACCATGAATAGTTCTCAATCATTTTTTAACTAAGTGCAATTTACCTTAAATAAGTTTTTTTAATTTACTTTCTTTACATATGTAAGGTAGATTGTAAACTATCACATAGAAAATCATATTCGAATATCACAGTACAATAATTTATCAGCCGAACTCCTCAGTAGTTCATAATGACGAAATAATCAATCAAATCATGCTTAATAAACCAAAAGAACCGGATTTTTTGCCAAAAGGGAAAAAAATTCACTCAGTCTGTTTGGAAAATAATTCGAGTTCTCTAAAAGGCAGATTTAAAAATCTAGGTATTAGAGATTTTCAAAAAATATATATAGGTATTAGAGATCCAATTAAATATTGAATAATGTATAGCACGAGAGCATCTCACTTTTTCGTTTAAGTGAATAAGCCTAATTTTTTTATATTGCAATTATTTAGAGTGCGAACTTTAGAGCAACTAGTAAGATTGCTATTTTATGACATTGAGGTTACGGGTTCGAGCTGCGAAAACTCACTCTTACACAAAGTGTAGGGTTCAGGCTGCGTATATCAGATCGCAAAACAATCCGGCTCCTCTCCGGATCCTACACAAATACATACGAAAGCCTAGTGTACCGAAAAATCTTTATATTGCAATTATATGTTTTTTATTTTTGGAAGACTTGTATTCAATTCATGCGCATTTATTTAGCCACCAATATTTCGTCAAGACTGGTTAACTAAAATCGAACAAAATCATCAAGATCGCTAAATTAAATGGCTAAACAGATATCCTAAGACCATGACGGCTTCAGTTCAAATCTATCAGTCTTTCTATTCCAGTTGTAGTTTTTTTAGAGTATTAAAAAAATGTTGTTTCCATTTTTATCATCATCATCATCCGGACTCAGTATATCACAACGACAACAAAAACTATCTCAAGGGATAGAGAGTCTGCTTCCAGTGAGACCCCCGGCTCTATATGTACCTGCAAAAATGAGATAATAATAGAGATATGTTGTGCTAGTGTGTTAGTGAGGAAATTCAAGAAATACAAGGAAAAGACTTTCGGTATTAAAATACACATCATGTGTATATGTACATGTAATGTAAAACAACGGTATAATATACGCAACAAAGTGGAAAGCGTAGATAGTGTCTACGACTATCTATGTCCCTAAATATACTCTAAAGTGTCCCTATATATGACCTATATCTCGTTAATCTTAATCTTATATCTCCATGAACTCCTATCCTGGACCATGTCCTCAGAGAGATACAAATCTAGTAGGTCGTGCCTGATCTGCTCATTCCAAGTCAGTTTGTGCATGCCTTTACTCCTATTCCCCTCTACAATGAGGCTTTCAATTGCTCTGACCGACGCCGTTGTCTGTCTCCGCTTGACATGCCCAAACCATCTCATTCTTCCCTCCCTTATCTTATCTGCTATATTAGCCCTGCCTAACCTTTCTCGAAACACCTCGTTTCTGATCCGGTCTAGCCTTGTATGCCCACACATCCACCTCAACATCTTCATCTCTGCAACTTCCATCTTCTGTAATTGTAACCTCTTGATGGCCCAGCAGTTTGTCCCATATAGCATTGTCGGTCGCACTGCCACCCTATAAAATTTTTCCTTTAATTTAGTTGGAAAATTTTTGTCACACAGCATCCCTGAGGCAGCCCTCTATCTACACCATCCTGCTTGAACTCGATGTGCTACATCACTATCTATGTCGCCATTCTGCTGCACAAATGATCCTAGGTACTAAACTTACTTACCTGTGGTACCACTTGACCATCGATGGTAAGCTGGCTATCCTCACTGTCTGCTACACTGCTAAAGTCAGAGTGCAGATACTCGGTCTTAGAACGGCTAATCTTTAAGCATTTTCTCTCTAAAACACCTATTGTTTCCATTTTTATGAGAAACTGAATATTTTCTTCCCGCCAGTTCAAAAATACAGGAACCTTTTAAGAGTATTGAACTGACTGTAACAGACTGACCTTAGAATTCCCTATAAATAGTGGTCGAGGTGATCTCTCTAGACACACTCAGAACAATTCCTAAGTTCTTCTCTTTTTCTACAATCTCCCTCGCTGCATATTCATTCACTCCCTCATATACACTTCTGCATGAGTATATCGAGAAGTTCAGTACATCTTAACAGGTTCTAGAGTTCAATACAGCAGTGCCGCTCATTTGAACTGACTTCTGTTGTATCCTGTGAGACGATTGTTCCATTCGGTTGGACACAGTATATCGGAGCAATACGTCTTAAGGACAGAGTTGGAGACTCGCCTTGGATCTCTACTCAGCTGAGCTGTTAAGATTATTGCCGAGCTAAGCTCTGCTTTGTGCTGAGCCCAGCTGACCGTGGGATATCGTAGCACTGTCGTTGTACAGTGTTGATTGTGTTGAGTTCTGCTGATCGAAGGATAGCACAAAGCTGTTGTGTACTGTATTGCTGTGCTGAACTCTGTTGTGTGCTGCGCTCTGCTGTTTGGCTGAGACATTTGTTGTTCTACAGCACTGTCGTGCTAAGTTCTGCTTGTGTGCTGAGCTCGGCTGAAGCGGCTGAAAGCTCAACTTTTGTAGTTGTGCTGAGGTGACCGAGGTCGGCAGGACGGTCATCAGCCCAGAACGCAAATACAATTGCACTATCTGGACTGATCTGATTTGTCTGATCAGTCTGACTGCAGTTCACCTCGGCTGGAACGCTGATAGCATAGAACCACTTTTTAGAAGTGTTTTTCAGTTCAGGTCAGCAGGTCGACTGACTGTTCAGAACGTTAACTCAATTGCGCTATCTGAACTGTCTTGACTTTGCAGATCGATCTAGCCTACCCTGAGCTCGGCAGGTCGGCCAGTACTTCATTTCAGAAGCACATTGTACAAAAGTCAATTTTGTCTGACTTTGAATTATTCCCAACAAAAATCTGTATGATTCTTTTGTTGTACTTCATCTAGAGCATAATGTTACCTCAGAGAAGCATAAATCTTTAGCTCTAGAAATTATAGAAACTAAGAATAAATATGTTGAACTTGAAGAACTCCATAAGATGACATGTGAGAATATTGTTCATGAAAAATTTCTTGGTAAGCAAAAAGTAGTTAACAGAAAATACAACTTAGGATTGGAAGCTTCTACTACTTCAATCCAGTTGGTAATGCTAAGTTAAAAGAGGTATTTGTATATCAGCAAAACTTCCTACCAATTTAGATTTTTACATCGCTTACCGTATTATCAATAGAGAACCTTTGAACTTCGGAAAAATTTTTGTGAAAAATGTGGTTGAAGCGTCGGCCAAATCTTGAAAGCACTTCCCTGATGTAATCTTATATGTTACATGTTGAATAAAGAGGGAGTGGAAATGAATGAGACTGATGTATAGTTGATCACCTATAAAGTTTCTTTTTTTTTTCTTTTGCGTGCTGAAGCGAACCTCCAACTGATTTAGAACGATAGAAAATGCAAAGGAAAGGAAAAGAAGATGTGGAGAATGTTTGGGTGAAGGAAATACCCAAGTTCCCAAAGAAGTAGGAGGTGAAGATGTTACTATTGTAGTGAATGATGATTAGGAGCTGATTAAAAAAACAAGTCATATATCTCCAATATGACAAGCAACCGCCACTGCTGCCTATGCTAAAAAAATTGGAAAAAGATGTGGATCGTCTTGAATTGAGGTCCAAAAGCTCCGAGAAACAGTTGTTGCACATATTTCAATGTTTGTTCAATGTTCAATGTTTACTACAAGGATTGATCAATGTTCTAAATGAAGATTGAACATTAATCTCTAAGTTGGATACATCGATCGATCGAATTTACATCGATCGAAGTTACATCGATGTCAAACAGACTACGTCGATCGATGTAGGTTTTGTCAAAAGTAGAAAAACAATGACTATGTTGGGTGCAGAAATTGTCTTGTGGCGCGTAGGATATGTGGACCAAGTCATAGTCGAATGCCGTGGGCGCTTGTGTGTGCTGAATGCACTATAAGGCTAGGGTATGCGCATCTCTTGTCACCAATTGGTTTTGGGAGAGTTGGTAGCGCCTGAGGTCCTACAAGTGGTATCAGAGCGCAGGCATACTCACGACAAGAGGATCCAATGATCTTTGTGAGATGGCAACCACTAGTCAAAAGACCGAACAAGAAGGTATGTCGAGTCAAAGGCCTCCTCTTTTTGACGATGAGTCTTTCATACAATGGAAACTTAGAATGAAATTTTTTCTTATGGCCATTGATATAAACTTATGGTCAATTATAGAAGATGGTCCTTTTATTCCTTCTAATTTATCTACTGTTGATGGTGTCACACTAGAGGTTGTAAAACCGAAACAAGAATACACTAACAATGATAAAAAGTAATTGAGTATGAATGCTAGAGCCATGCAAATTCTTTTAAACAGGCTGTGTAAAAGTGAATCGAGTTATGTGTCTAATTGCTCTAGTGCTCAAGAGATGTGGAGAATTCTAGAAATGAAACACGAAGGGACTAGTCAAGTCAAAGAGTCTAAAATAAATATGTTTATGTCCACTCTTGAGTCTTTTAAATTATTGCGAATGAATCTATTGTTGATATGGACTTACGCTTGACGTAACATCTATAATTCTCTTGAGTCTCTTGGAAAAGCTTTTTCTACACAGGAAAAAGTACAAAAGGTGCTAAGAAGTCTCCCATCCGAATGGGACCCCAAAGTCACGGCGATTGAGGAAAGTAAAGAAACAAAATCGATAAAAATGGAGGAATTGATCGGATCATTAAAGGTATATGAAAACAAACTCACTTTAAAAAATTCTGAATCTACTTCTAAACAAGATAAGGTTATAGCGGTTAAATCAAATGAATATGTCTCTACTTCTTATGATCGCGTAGATGATAGTGACACAGGTTCCGATGATGAAGATGTAATCACGTTGGCTAAAAGATTAAGAAAGATCATGAGAAAATCGATTAAAAACAAACCTAAACCCACTTCATCTAAGAATCATAGAAATAAAAATAATGAGGACATAAAGTGCTATAAATGTGGAAAACTTGGACACTTGTCATATGACTGCCCGAACAAGGACAAACAAACAAACAAAAACCGTGACAAGGACTGGAACAAAACTAGACTCGTCTCAGAACCTAAACAAAGGAGAAGAGCCTTCAAATCATTTACATGGAGAGATTGAAGGAACCGAAGAAGAAACGGCACAAGTATGCTTTACATCCCAGGCATCGAATGAGGTATCTTCTGACTCTGATTCAGATTCCAAGCCTTCTTATGATGATTTATTTTGTCAATATCTTGAGTTGCATAAGTTTTCTAAGGCTCTTACAAAAGAAAAGAAACTGTTAATTGAAGACAAGAAATTCTTAGAATCTTCTAACTCGAATCTTGTATCTAAATTAAACTATTCAAAAGAAGAGTCGTCTTGCATGATAAATTCATTAAAGTATGAAATTTCATCTTTGACAACGGAGAATAATGAAATGAAATCGAGATTTCAAATTTGAAATCAAGAAATACGGATTTAGAAAAAATAGTGAAACAGTTTGATACGGACACAAACATGCTACATTGCATCATCTCCTCACAAAAGCATGAAAGCGGCAAAACCGGATTAGGATACGTGGAGAAAAACAAAACACAAAATAAATCAACTAAATTCATTCTATCTTCATCTAAGAAAACACATGCAAATGTAGCACCTAAAAGGACGCCTAGATCACCCCATACTTCATCTCATCGTCCTTCTTCTTCATATCATACAAGATATAAATATGTGCTGTATAAATATGAAAAGAAAACATTGATGCATACATGAAATTCATATAACATAAATGCATCTAGATCAAGAACCATGCACACTAATACAAAGGCATATCAAAAACAAAAATCATACCATGTGCATGATGGCATTCTCGGCCAAAGGCCAAACGGATTTGCACCGAATATCTATTACATTGCTTCTTCATCTCTTTTCTTACCTTTTGGAAGACCTAGGAAGGTCACCCAAGTTTGAGTACCAAAAGGTACATTTGCAAAGGGTTGAATAAATAACCCTTAAGAACGCACTTGAAATGTATGATTTCTGTTAAAATACTATAAACTGCTATTTCTTTCTTACATATACTTTTGATGACATTTACAGAATAAAGGGGAGAGAAAAATGATTTAAGAGGGAGAGAGAAGCATTATTTAAGGAGGAGCGCAAAGACAATATGAAATTCAAAATTAAAAATTAAAATTTGAGCATATTTAGAGGGGGAACAAATTATATTTAAATCATGAACCAATGTTATTTTGTAAATCATCAAAAGGGGGAGATTTTTGAGAAAAAGTGTTTGAGTGATTTACAAATGCATGATGTAAATAGTACGAGTTTACGAAATGCATGATGAAATTATTATTTGATACGTTTTATGTGATATACATGCCTCGTATGTTTATATATATTGTTTCCGTACTAACAAGCCATGAAGCGTTAAAGCTTACATCGTATGACAAACATTTTTTGTCATTGAACTATTTTCAGGTGCCGCAATTAATGAACTAAACTAGTTCATTAAGTAAAATGCTTAAGTTAATGAACTAACTAGTTCATTAAATGAAGACATATTTGGAGAAAGCTTGATGGCAACAAAACTGAAAATGGAAAGTTTCCTCATTCATTCCATCTACTCGCCATATATACATATTATATATATATTTATATTTTTGTTAAAAAGGCACAATACACATATATTCTGACGTACTATTGACACGTTACATATATCACAAACGTACGTCAATGTCACACCACTATATACATCTCATATTTATGAGTATATTTAGGTCTTATATCATATGATATAAGTCATGGTGATGACAAAATTATAATGACACGTTACAAGGTTATAAACCGAAAATTGTCGTATCGGGTGACTACCGAAACTTCACCGACATGTCACGTACTTTCCATATAAAGATGGCCAGCCCATATACATCAAAAATAGCCAAAAATTTGTTGGCTCACATGTTAAATTCAGCCACTAAATCATTCCATTTTGGCACACAGAAATCACCCACAATTTAGGCCAAATTGTGGAGATTTCAAATTCAAATTTTTTAGCACATAGGGGCGCCTCTTAATCAGCCATTAGAGCTGAATATCTACTTTATTTTGTATACATTATGTGCAACATAATATATATGACATGTGCAAAAAAATTTGAATTTAATCGGAGAAAAATCGTGTAATCAACGAAAGTCAAAAATTCGGTTTTCTACGAACACAACACATGGAACAGTTTTGGCATGAGTTGTAACATATATATAGACATTTTTTACGCATTCAAGACATGTTAATGTATTCTAGAAAAGTCAAATTAGGGCTGATTGGAATTTACCATATATGTGTACTTATTGTGCATTATTTGACAAAGTTTACTAAAATGAAATTCAGCACATGCACAAGTCTTCTCACAAGCCATTTGCAGCCTTGATGGAGCCTATATGGAGCTTAGTTGGCATATTAATTGGTGAAGAATATGCCACACAAGGTTAGTGACATAAAAGAGGGAGATACACAAGGTAACAATTCAAAAGAATTCAAAATACTACACATGCTAAAAATTTTCAGCACATGTGAATTAGTTGGCCAAGTTTTTGCTCTAAATGCACCCTAATTTGATCCCAAAATTGAAGGGAATGAATGGTGATTGTTTGGCAATATTTTGAATTCTTTTTGGCACATGTGTTGCAAGTTATTCTCAGATTTTATAGCTCATTAAAATGATGACAAGTTGGACCAATCATCAAGTGCCAAATAAGTAAGGCCAAGTCATTTGTCCAATCATGGTGAAGCAAGTAATTAAGATGGTGTCATATCTACAAAAGGCAATCTTCCAAGGGCATTAAAGAGAATTCTCAAGAAAGGGAAGAAGCCCTAGGGAGCGGCCACACATGCTTAAAAGGAAGAGAAGTAGTGCAAACAAAGTCAAGACAACTCTCATATTTTCTCTCAAGTGCAAAAGGCTTTGAACATACCACCATACACGTTTCAGTTGTTGTAAAAGGTTGATCAAGGTGTGATCAAACTTTCATTCGTTCGGTGGTGGTGTCCGTGATCCGTTTGCTTGATTGTATCGTTTGTAAAAGGGTGGAGTTGGTGTGTAACTCCAGCAACCCTTATGGTAAGGTGTTTTATTGTGTTTAGTGATAACCTAGAAAGGTGTCCTCGAAGACTGGAGTAGGTTGATTTAACCGAACCAGTATAAAATCCTTGGTGTCTTTACTTTACTGCACTTTACTTTCAATTTCTAGCATTTTGCATCAATTTCATTGCAAGAGTAAAAATAGCAAACGAATTTTAAAAATCGTAAAATTTTGCAGAAACATAGCACACCTCCTAGTTTTCATTTGGCGCAAGTTTCAACTCATTTGAATAAGTATAAGTTAATCAAACTTGAATAGTTTTGAGATTAGTACAATCTGATTTTCAGAGTAGCAAAAGTTGAGAACATCAACATGATTGACATACTTCCCAAAAGAATTTTCAAACACTGTTTCAACCCATTGAAATACATATATTGAGGGTCTTTTCATTAAATTTTCAGATCCTTTGGAGTTACAAATTAATCGGAATAAAGTTTTTAAATCGGAGCACGGTTTCTGGCAGATTCGCGCAATCTGACCAAAAACGTATTTTCAAGGGGTTAGGAGTGGTATTTTAATTTGAAATTTTTAGGAGATACTCAAAACATCTGAGAGTAAATTCTCACAGAATGTCATAATTTTTGGAGGTCTGTAACTAGGTCTTTAAATTATTTTAAATCAGAATCTGAAAATAGAAACTGTTTTCAGAAGTGAGATTTTCGGTTAAGAAGTTTTTAAAAAAACCAAATTTTCCGCATCCACTATTCAACCCCTCCTTCTAGTGGTGCTATACAGGTCCTACAGACTATTCATCGATCTCTGAGATAGATTGACCAATTTAATTAAATAGAAAATGTCACAAAATGAGATAAGCTACATCATCTCTAAACAGAGAGCATTAATTGATCGAGGTTGGATCACTAAAGTAAATATATTAAGTGCTTTTTTTTTTTCATTTCAGCCCAAATTATAAGTTATTTATTGTCAATAGTTCTAATGCTTTTTTATTGTTTGTACGCATCTGAGCTTTCCTGTATGGCAATAATTCAACCAATTGAAGAATAGAGTTGTTGATGACATATTTAACTATCCTAAAAGCAATTAAGGAAGTGAGAGACAATAAGAATGGCTAAAAAACAAATCTGGTGTCATCTACATATGCAAGAAGCATTGAAGAGGGAAAGATACACTTTCACCTATTCTCCCAAGTACAAAAGTACTTAAAGCTATAATCTAGGCTATATTTCTTGTAACACTTTTTTATTGTAAGAACATTTAAGTCTCATACATAAGAAACTAAACATATTAAGCTCTTGTTTATTATTTAGGCTTGATTTGAAAGAGTAACTGTACTTCATCTAAAATTTATTTGGCGAAAGTTTTTAAATAGAACTTTGTTGAAGTTGTGAATAGACATATAAAAAAGCTTTAGGACTCTTGCTTATAGTTGTTGTGCTAGTAGTTGTTGCATAAACTGTAGCAATTTTCATAGTTTTTGTTAAAAATACACTTAGAAAACAAAGTGACAATGGAGTAGAATTAACGAGATTCAAACCATTATAAATTATGTGTCTCTATTTACTATTTCTCATCTCTTTTTCTTTATTTGGGTCATTACTTCGAGTGAATGAAATAAACCAAGAAAAATTGAAAAAATTACACGTCACTTTGTTTATCTCCACTCTAGACTGTTCTTCATGAACCTAACATAAGTTATACCTTATTCAGAGAATTCGCCCCATATAATCTATCATAATGAATGCATAAACAATCCAACATCTAGATTCAACAGAATCAACACTGCTCTTCTATTATCAAGCTTATCAAGAAGATAGAAAAATTAGACAGCTTTCTATGATGAATCTTGGCATGCATCTTTGATCTGTATCCTTCTGCCGATATAAATGAGAGAAAACAAAATTCCAGACTCACTTGTTCTATTTCATTTTGTAGCGCCCCGCCCGAAGTCAGGGTTCTGGCTCAGTGTACTTGCCGTACTCTACTCCAAAGAGTACAAAACGTCGATACTACAAATGTACATATCGACATGAATAATGAATCGATAAGCTAAAGCAACATAACATAAACAAATTATAATCGACATTCAATGCACTACATCATAAACTATACAAGTCATAATATACAGAATACTGAAATCTTCTGAAATAAATCATAAACCGAGACCTAACGCCTTCGAAAAAAATCTCTTGGTATGCTCTTCGTTATCAATGGTCTATCTAGCCTGTCCTCAACAAGTCTGTATAGTGACATCTGTTATCTAGAAAGTGATAAATAAGGCAAGTATGAGCGACAACCAACTTGTAATCGCTCCGCAAGTAGTCTTACTAGATATGACATGTGGATCATACATGGGGAGACGGGTGACAAAATATAATAACCATGAATATCGAATATAATAAGCATGTCTCCATTTTAAATCAGTATAGCATAACTGTAGCATGTCATTTTCATAAACATGACGTGATTTCATAACTTGCATAACATGACATTTTCATAACATGAAGACATAACATTTTCATAATTGGCTATAACACTTTTCATAAGAATAATAACACACGGCATACCGATTGATTCCCCATATAGTACATGTACGACATAAAACATCATAATCATATGTATATGTGCTAATGGTAACGCGCTATGACAGAGATCCCGTGTTACAGACCCGGTGTTACACTCGGCCATAACGCAATCAGACGGAGATCCCGTGTCCTAGACCCGGTGTTACACGGCCTGAACATAATCATATGCCCCTGAAACGTACCACCCCCGGTAGCGATGTCACACTGGCGAACATAACATAACATATCGTGTGTCGATACATATGAACTTTTAAAAATGTAATGCAATAAAATCACTTTTGAACTTTCATTTCATGCAACGTGAGACTCGATCATATGAGGATATCTTGGTCATTCTACATCTCGTAATATCACCATTTACCTATTTTCATTCTACAT
This sequence comes from Eustoma russellianum, assembly GCA_036186865.1. Taxonomy (NCBI): domain Eukaryota; kingdom Viridiplantae; phylum Streptophyta; class Magnoliopsida; order Gentianales; family Gentianaceae; genus Eustoma; species Eustoma russellianum. Next base: position 17,449,497 of record AP025063.1, on the reverse strand, counting down.
ATCATAACTTAAAGAAATATCATAACCATACTTCCTTAGTATCTGATCTACACATGTATTTCATAATTCATAACTTGTGTGCATAGAACATATAATTCCTAATTACTATAATATACCATCCAGGAATTTCATAACTTATATTATGATTTACACATAATCATTTATTACACATATGAATATTTATAACATGAAATAAGATCATTTATGTCATAACATCGTATTTGAACGTATATATATATATATACATATATATATACATATATATATATACACATATATATAAGATCATTTACACATAATCATTTATTACACATATGAATATTTATAACATGAAATAAGATCATTTATGTCATAACATCGTATTTGAACGTATATATATATATACATATATATATATACACACACACACACACACACATATATATATATATATATATATATATATATATATATATATATATATATATATATATATATATATATATATTGATGAAGGACGGGCGGTACCGTCCGAGGTTTTATTGATATAATGAGCCCTCACTTATGGCGGAGGAATACCGTGGTTACATAAGACCCTAAAATCGACGGGAGACTCTCCCATATGAAAGTGCAAATGTAAATACATGAGTCCTAAAAGTAAATGTACAATAATTAGGAAAAGTTACCAGTCGCTAGATATATAGAAAAAAGAAGAAGCAATCCGAATACATTGGAGGAGATGAAAGATGATGCTGCTGTGCAGTTCGCCCAGATAGTTTGTTGAAGTAGTCCCTCATGCGGCAAGAAAATAAGAGAAGTTAAATGATCATGATCGGATAGAGATAATTGAATATGTAAAGCAGTAAAATGTACCCATGTTACCTTGGTCAAGAGGACCAAGGTAACAATCCAAAAAAAAAAAAAACAAGCCAACCCATATGGGAGTATTCCAGCAATCATCCTTGTATGCACAGCTCCAACTTAAACGAAACAGAGGAATTAACAAGGGAATATGTAATGTGAGAATTAATGAAAATCGAGAAGATAAAATCATACCCACATTTCCCGTAGCGTACAAAACTACGGGCAACAAATAGTAGCTATGGCCAACCCGTATAGGAGACAATGCATGAAACTGCAGTGTCATGGTGGAAGTGGCCCAGTATGGATAGCGTGATCATGGTGACGAAAAGATGGAAGCGAGATATCTGTCAGGATTACGCGGTAATGCTGACAATGAATCAAAAGTTGTAAATTGTTGATTGACAAGCGCAGTTCGAGCCATATGATGCGCTGGCAGATTTGTTCCACGATGCGTATGTATAATGGTCATCGATGTGATGGATAATAGAGAATGAAGGCGAGCTAAATCTGGGGCCAGGAGTACTGTAGCAGAGGTGGTGTATCGTAGTAAGTCTGCACAATCAACTTCCAAAATTAGTGGCACAAAACGTGGAAGATAATATAAAAGAGCGAGTACAGCAGCTTGTGTCTCTACTCTTAACGGCATGTCAAAGCGCAAAGAAAAATAGATGCCATGCAGAAAAGAACCACTTGAATCACGGAGAATGGCTCCACTTCTAGCATGCACACGACCAAGTGAGGCATCCGTATTTAATTTTAAACGGTCCGATGGTGGTGCAATCCTACGTAACAAAGGGGGACGATGCATACGTAAAGGTGGGGATAGTCGAGCTGCGACTAAACTGTGTAGCGTGGCTGTTCCTCTCCGAATACGATGGAGGTATACATTTTCCGGATGTTCCAGAGTATTACTCCTGGGAAAATGGTTTGCATAGCCCCTAAAAAATTTGGTGTAGCAGAATACCAAATGTGTAGTAAATATGAACGCCATGAACCAGTACGTAAAGGCAGCATATCAAGTAGGGCAGTGAAATATGACCAAATGAGATGAACCTCTATGCAATCAAAGAAGAGATGCAGCGTGGATGCGGCAGCCACTCTGCAGAAAGGACAGATGGAAGGTTGAATCGTCAAAAATGAACACAGATTATCAGGCAGAAGAAGGGCTTTACGATATAATAGCCACAAAAACAGTTGAAGAGAAGGGCGCTGCAGTTTGGACCAAATATACTTGAAAGAAAGCAATGATACTTGAGTAGGCCTTAAAATATTATATGCTGCTTTCATCATGGAATCACCAAATGGAGTAGGCCATATAGGAGTTTCGGCAAAGGCAGTCTGATTCGAACATAGAGGATGGATAGAACATATACGCTTCCAACCAGGTGAGTCATATAAGCGAGGCCGAAAATCTTGACGTGTCCCATAGCGTGCGCGCATATACTGGGCCCATAAGGAGATGCTGCAATGATATAAATACCAAAGCTTACAGGAGTAAGTTGTCTGAATAGACGTGAGATCGTGTATGCCTAATCCCCTTCAGAAGTGGGTAAACAAAGTCTTCGCCAAGTGAGCCAGTGATGTCGACTAGGACCCCATAAGAAACAAGAGAAACGCCTCTCCAATTCTTGAATAACACTTTTCGGAAGTTTAGTGGCTGCCATTAAGTGAACTGGAATAGATGTAAGTAAAGATTTAATTAATACTAACCTGCCCGCCATTCCTAAAAGCCGTTGTTGCCAACTTTGTAGTCAGCGATCTACATGAGATAAAAGGTCAATGCAGTGAGAGGCGTGCGTAACACCCTTGTGTAGAAACCAGATATTTGATGGGAAGAGATGATTGGCGTATATTCAGCAGGTCAAGAAGCGCAGCCCTCCTTGAACTATGTATTGCCATATAAAAGACCACTGTGCTTTTATGATAGTTTATTGCTTGACCGGATGTTTGCTCATAAGAGGTTATAAAATTCTTTACATGTCGTAAATTTTGTCTGTCAGCCACCACAAATAAGAAAAGATCATCTGCATAAGACAAGTGGGAGATGCGTAGAGGCATCCGGCCGAGAGGAAGAGGCCGAATATATCCAGATTGAATATGTCTATGCAAAGTCCGTTTAAATGCCTCAGCGACAATAATGAAAAGTAATGGCGAAAGGGGATCTCCCTATTTAACCCCTCACGTGGGTTGGAAAAAACCGCTGGGAATTCCATTGATTAGGACCGAAAAATATGTACTGCTGAGGTGATTCCGTATTAACTTACTAAAGCATTCAGAGAAGCTAAATTTGCATAGAACCGAGTGTAAAAATGTTCAGTTGACGCGATCAAATGCCTTGGCTAAATCCAATTTAATCAAGCAATTGGATGAGCCGGCTGTGTGATCTAACCAATGAATCATTTCGTTGGCTAACAAAACATGGTCTGCGATACCTTTGTCTTTTTGGAAGCTTGCCTGTTCTGATGAAATAATAATGGGAAGTAGGGAGCTCAAACGTGTTGCAAGAATCCTTGTCTGTATTTTGCTGAGGAAGGTACATAGCGCAATTGGTCTATAATCTGCAAAAGTGGCCTGCGAACTTCCTTTGGGGAGTAAGATAACATGATATGTGCCGCCGTCTTTGGCAAAGGAAAGCCCAAGAAGAATTCCTGCACAGCTTTATAAACATGAAGATGAATGAAATTCCAACATGCTAGATAAAAGTACCCATTATAACCATCTGGGCCTGCGGCACTATGAGTCAAGTGCCCAAACAGCCTCATTAACCTCAGCTTCCGTGGGCATGGCTGTTGAGAATGCATTATTCTCCTCAGTTATGAGTTTCGTAATAGAGTCCATTATCATTGGGTGATTTTGTGTATCTTGCGCTGTGAACATATCAACATACAACTCTACCGCAGCCTGTTGAATATCATGCTGCGTGACACATAAAGTTCCATTGAGACACTTAATCTAATGTATATGTTGACTACGATGACGATCGCGAAGAAGGGCATGGAAATAGGCTGTATTTGCCTCACCCTCTTTTATCCATTTTACCCTAGCCTTTTCACGCCAATACTCAGATTCCTGCTGACATGCAAGAAAAAAATCTGCCTGGGCCACATGATACAACTGTCTGTGTTCATCACTAGGCGACTGATCATAAATAATTTTCGCATGCTGCACCAGTGATTCAGCATAAGCAACCTTCTGAAAAATATTACCAAAAACGTTTTTATTCCATGCAGATAAATCATGTTTTAGTGATCGAAGTTTGTTACAGAAACCTTGCATTCCTCCCGTTGTAGGATATGATTCCCATTTTTCCTGAACAAAAGCTAAAAGTCCAGGTGGGAGGCCCAGACTGATAGGAAACGGAATTGCCTAGGCGAAGTAGGCAATGAGGAGAGACAGTTCAACAGAAGCAGACAATGATCTGAAGTTACCCTGCTTAATTGTTCAAGCTTTACTTGGGGGTACAGGTCGTAGAATGCTGCGTTACAGAAAACCCAGTCTAGTCAGCGTCGCACCTGTCCCAAACCATGGCCTCCATGCCATGTGAAACGTGAGCCCAAATGAGATATAATATGTAATGCTAAAACATCAATAGTAAAATCTGTCAATGAAGAAAGTGATGGCCGACTGCGTCCCTGATGATCATCCAAAGTGAGAAAAGTATTAAAGTACCAGTTAATATCCAAGGGGATGACTGGTCAACACCAAAGGATAATAATTCCGTCCACAGTTGACGACGGTCCAGAATTGTGTGGTGTCTGTAAATACAAGAATGCCAAAAGGACGCGTTGAGCATGACATGACGAAACTGAAAGTTGGCAACTTGGTCTGATATTTTGAAATCCTGTAGATCCAATGTAGAACTATGCCAAAAGAACCAAACTCGATTATTACAAATTGATAAAGCAGATGAGTATCCAAGATGTAATTTGGATCGTAAGCGAGATGAAGATTGTTTTGGTTCAATAATAACAAGAAAAACAACGGTATATTGACACATCAATAAACGTAGTCGAGATAGGGAGGTACTTAAACCTCGAATATTCCAGGTGAGCAGATTCATGAGGAAACAATAGATGTAGTATGGCGCAAGCATAGCTACGGGTAATCCCTTGGTGAGGAGGACGACCAACCTGAGCTGCAAGACAGCGATGGCGCTTTTTAACATGAAGAACAAAGCCATGATCATCCGAAACTGGCGGAGGGTGCAACATCTGCTGGAACAATACTTCATCTGTGGGAGGAGCTGCCATATGAGCCATGCATCGTGAAATGGCAGTGGCTGTCGTTTGAAAATCCAAACATAGATCAGAAATAGTAGTGGCGTCTGTTGATGATGGCATGGAATTATACAACTTGGTATCCGAATGTCCATGCAGCATATCTTCTGAGATGGAAGATGATTGATGAGCAACTTCTTTTGATCGTCCTAATATGCTCAAATTTTATGAGTATGTTGGTTGCTGGGGTTCAGGCGGAATCTCTGATGGCATCATGGCATCCGATGATGATGGTATGCATTCCATAGCAGGTGAGACCGTGGTTGTGGGAGGATCTTCTGGTGACTTTAGCAAAGGATTGATGTTAGATGATGGAACTGCAGAAACTTTTTCTTTCCAGATTTTCGCAGGTGCATCGCGCTGAGATGGCTTTTCTTGGGTTGGGCAGGCACCTATTTTATGGCCCAATACACAGCATGTAGCACAAAATAGTGGAACATCTTCGTAAATGACCGGCTGGAAAAATTCATGATTTTTGCTTTGGATGTGCAACTTTGCAGGCAACTCTTTTGAAACATCTAGTTCTAGACAAACACGAGCTACCGAAGGCCGGAGCAGATTCTGAGTGGCAGTGTCCAAACGCATGGGAGTACCGATCATGGAAGCAAGAGCGAATAATGCAGATTGGTGATGCAAGTATATGGGTATGGCAGGCAAGGATATCCATACAGGAACAATTGGAGCATCATACCTAGGATCAAAATCATGGGTATATTTCGTGACATGCATTGGGTAACCTAGAATATTCCACGTTCGTCAACAGAAACAATGGCTATAGTCCCGTTCTTGATCAAAACGGATAAGAATGTGGGATTTGTCCAACAATCCGAGTGTAACGGTTCTGGAAAAACTGATCCGATCAAAAGCCTTTCGCAATGTCGCCATCGCTGGCCTACCATGCCAAAATGATCCGACAAGAGTGTGTTGAAATGGAGCGATCAATGAATCCACTTCATCGTCGAAAAATTGTATCGAAGGACAGCCTTTGAATCATAGCGTTGGCTTTGGCTAGATTAAAGGCGGAGACTTGCCACGTAAAACTTCAGCGAAAGATAAAAGAGGCGGTGGGGCGGCCACCGGCGGCGGCTGAGACATTGACGCAAGCGATCATATTGATGCAGGCCTGGCGGCGTCGCAGAATCACCAGAGCGAATTTTTTTTATTATATATATATATATATATATATATATAGATATATATTTATATGTACAATATCTACTTCCATACATATGAGTGCTCTTTAAGTGTATATAGGTACAATAAAGTATATATATTTTATCACAACTCATAAATATATATATATTCAAAATACTAAGGTCATTCTTTTCATATTCTTAACATTTACATCATACATATATACACACATAAAATATAATAAAATCATTTTATCATAAAGTACCTAATGGCCGAATATATGTAATGTGTATACATATATATAATCATTTTATGATATATTATATAATATCCAAAACCTATTCATTTCATATCTTTAACATATGTATTATACATATATGTCCACATACAACATATTAAGCCATATTTTAGCATTAAAATGGCCTTATGGCCGAACTTCCATTAGTATATATATGTACATTTATATTTTTATACATTATACAATTATGTACTCATATTTCAACATGACTATATTTCTTATTAAAATCTTTTTGGCCGATTTCTATATATATATATACACACACATAACTCTATTTAATTACCTTATTCAAATATGTATCTATATTTCAACATAAACCATTTTCTTATAAAAGCTCTCCTTGGCCGATTTATATATATGTAAATATACATAATTATATTTATTACGTTATTTATATATGTACACATAAAATATTCATTTTTATAACAAGTCATAAAATTTAATCTTTTTCCTTCACATATGCCGAAATATTTGTATACTATATATTTAACATATAAAATAGTGAAATCCATAAAATAAATAAATTTTTCTCCCAAAACATATTATTAGCCATGTGTATATATATGGGTATATACATCTCTATATTACCAAGAGATCAAGTGGGTTCCTATGTGTCCATTTTATTTTATTTATACATATAGAAGTATTTTAACCATTTTAGCCATGTATTTATACATAGCTATTTACATGCTATCTATTTCCATTCTTTATCATTTACACACTCTTAATATTACATAAAGTCATTTTTCCTTAGTCAAAAGAACTTTATGGCCGTGTGCACCTATATATGTATATTTGTATATATATTTCACTTTGACATGTACACACACATGTGTGTATATATATATATATATATTCATATACGTGTGTGTATATATATATACCTACTAAAAATCATTTTATTGTCATAAAAAGAAGTAGGGCAGTGGGTGAACATATATATATATATTACATATATACTATCGTATAACTTATACCACTATATCCGTATATATATATCGTATGACTTATACCACTATATCCATATATATATATATGTATATATACATACATACATACATACATACATATATCTTAATGTGGCTGTATATATATACATATATATATATATATTTTATTGAAAGAGATTTTATTAGCATAAGGCCTCACTTATGGCGGAGGAAAACCTTATTACAGAGTGTGAAAGTATGGCGCAAGAAGAAATAGATGATTATCAACATCCGAATCATATATGATATGCCGCATTAAAACCTTGCCAAGTAAAACCACCCTTGTGGATAAAACCTTGGCGAAGGAAAAAGCATACATATTTATATAATTGGAGTGTTGATATGCGCTACAGTATAAAATGAAAGAAATTACAATCCGAATGTAACAGAGAGGAAGCTGAGGAAAGGTGAGCCATAAAAAATCCCTAGTTTGATGTTTCGGCCTCATTCCGTTGAAAATAGCATCGACGTTAGTGATGTGGGCAGGCATGAGTTGTGCTCCCATCCATGCACAAGAGAAAAAAGATGCTGAGTTAATCAGGCATATGAGACATAAGAAAAGGTAGAAGACCGAGGGAATGCAAATCATACCGAGTCTGCATGTGTCCACTAAGGTACAGGCAGAGAAAACGAAGGAGTGCCAATCCATATGGAAGACCAGAAACTCAAGGGACTCACAAATTCGCTGATGAGAGGTCCAAAGTTATGGTACCCACGTACTAATGACGGCAGACTGTGGCGTGAGAAGTACTGTGTCTGAGGAAACATCATTGCATGCTAAGCAAGGTAGTGAGCCGCCATGTTGGCCTCTCTATATGCATGAGCAAATTCAAGATGATGATGGTGAAGTAATGTATGTAATAACCTAAGATGATAGTTACCGAAGACAGACTGTGGTTGCCGCAGTCAAGAAAGAATTTGAGCACAGTCGGATTCTAAAATGATGGAACGATAAAATGGGAGAAAGTATAGCAAACCAAATACCGCCGCCTGAATCTCCGCTGTAAGAGGTGTGCATGGAGGCAGTTGAAAAGAAATAGCCCCCACACAGGTGCCTAAGTGATCACGCAAAATAGCCCCTCCTGAAAGGTGGAGTTTTGCCATCGAACAACATGTAGGCGTGGGGGCCGAATAGGAGGAATCCATGAAAGATGAAGTGTTGGTCCTGCTGCAAGTTTGGAACCTTGTATTGATTTGATCCACATCTCAATATCATAATGTATGGAAGCCCGAATTGCGGATGGAGCAAAGGAGACTGAATCGCCATACACTAACTTGGTGTAGGTTGCGCCATATGTTAAAAACGACAATGGCCTGAACAACAATTTTTAAAATCCCAAATAGAGACGAAGATGTAGAGCGATACCACCAAGATAACAGGTATTGACGAAGTTGCAATGAGATGGGGGATATACCATGTAACTCAGAGGCAAAGAAATTCCAGATGGGCCGAATGCTGCTGTAGTATAGAAAAACATGATCCACGTGGCCGAATGTTGCTTGCAGAAAGGACATTGTGTGGGTCGAGCCGCAGAGTAGCTACCAATATAGTCTTCGACTGGCATAGCGGAATGGAAAAGGCGCCATAATAATAACTTAGTGGATGGGGAATGATGTTTGAACCAAATGAATTTAGCAGAGAGCAGTGTTGGCGTTGAGACACGGCAAATGTCATAAGCAGATTTCAAAGAAAATTCTCCAGAGGCTGTGGGTGTCCATGTAAGATGCGAACCATAGCCTTCAGTCTGAGTAAGGCAGGTAGCATGGATTCTACAAATTAGTCTCCAAACCGGCGAATCCGGTAGTCGAGGTCGATAATCCCCTCTTCTGCCATATTTAATATGCATATACTTACTCCAAAGTGTGTCATGTTACTGATATGACCACCAAATTCGACAGTGATAAGCCTTTTGTAACATGCTAAGATCCCGAAGGCCCAAGCCTCCTTATTCAACAGGCGAAGTAATTTTGGACCATGCAACCCAATGATGCCTATTTCCCCAATAAAATGATGCAATCTTCCTTTCGATGATTTTAATGACGGACTTTGGCAAACCACCTGCTGCAAGAATATGAAGAGGAAGCGTCAAAATCACTGAGTGTAATAACACCAGGCGACCTGCCGAGGAAAGAAGGCAGGAGTGCCATCCATGTATGCGATCATCAATATGCTGTAGCAGGGAAGTACAATATCTGGAGCGATTAATTCCCTTATGTAAATATGAACCAAGATACCGAAAAGGTAGAGCAGTACACCGCATGCCTAATATTGTCTCAAAAGATCGGCGTTGATGTGCCGGGGGTGTTGGCAGAGGAAATGAAACTGCTCTTATGAAAATTAACTTTTGACCAGATGCAGTTTCATACAAAGTTAAGAAAGAGTGAAATCTTCTTACATTGCGTTGTGTACCACACAGGAAAATAAGCAGATCATCCGCGTACGCCAAGTGAGTAATAGCAAATGGAATCCGGCCTAGTCGAAATGGTTGTAGTGCACCAGAGTCAAGCAGTGATTTTAAGCCTCTGCTGAAACCCTCAGAAGATAGAATAAAGAGCAATGGGGACAGCGGATCACCCTGCTTGACACCTCTGTATGGCCGGAAAGATGCTGAAGGTTGGCCATTAATCAAAACCGATTATGTAGTGGCACGTAAATGATTGATGATTATCCGAATGAAGAAATTAGAGAAGCCAAATTGTCGTAATAACAATTCCAGATACTCCCAGCTTACTCGATCAAAACCTTCATCATGTCCAGTTTCAAGCATAATTGAGATCCACCCTTATAAAGCATATGAACCATCTCACGTGCCATTAAAACTTGCGTGGAAATATCGTGCCCAGGTAAGAAACCTGTTTGTTCCGGAGATATTAATTTCGGTAGCAGTTTACCCAAACGTGTGGCGATGATCCTTGTACAAACTTACTCAGAAAGTTCGTAAGACAGATAGGCCGAAAATCACTGAATATTTGAGGAGATTGTGTCTTTGGGATCAATGTAATCAGAGCACTATCCATTACGGAGGGTTGTGGTACTCCAAGAAAAAACTCCTGCACTGCTTTAACAACATCAGAATGTATAATAACCAACACGATCGGTAAAACTTACCATGAAATCCATCTGGTCCTGCTGCACTCTGGGGATCTAAATGCCACACCACCTCTTTTTACCTCTGCCTCCATTGGTAACTACGTAAGCATGGAATTGTCTGCCTCTGATATCAGAGTAGGGATGTGTGTAAAACTGGATGAATGATTATACGTTGCCTCCTGAGCAAATAAAGTGGTATAGAACGAAACAGCTTCTGTCATAATGTCGATGGGCGTCGTACACAGCGTACCATTGGCGGTGCGAATTTGTTGTATTCGAAGGTTTGATCTCCGACTTTGACAATAGAGTGAAAATATTGTGTGTTAGCATTGCCTTCTTTAAGCCATTTGACCCTCGCTTTTTGTTTCCAGAAATGTAGTTCATAAGTAGAGGGCACGAAGATATTCTGCTTTGGCACGATGATATGCCTCGCGCGTCACGTCATTTGGGTTCACATCCCAAATAGCCTCAGCACTATTAGATTAGATTCCGCGTGCTTAAGGTTGTTGAAGATATTGCCGAATATTTCCTTATTCCACCGTTGTATATCTCTCTTCAGGGAAAATAACTTTGTATAGAAGCCATACATACCTCCTGAAGTTGGATATGACAACCAAGCATTCTGCATATAGGAGTGGAAATCTGAATGAAGTAACCAGGCATCCAAGAACCGAAAGGTGCGATGGCCGGCTGATGCACTTAGCCGACACACAAATAATAGTGGTGTGTGATCCGATGTAACCGGCGGGAGATGTGTTAGCTGCATGTCTTCGAACACATCTTGAAAGGAAGAGTTAACAAAATAATCAATCCAATCTGCGACGCACTCGGCCTAGACCCCTGCCATCAACCCAAGTAAATCTGGGACCTTGATATTGTGGTGCCATAAGAGAACAAGACTCGATACATTCATTAAAGTCCTGTAATACTGCAGAGGGGGATTTGATCGACCACTATGATCATCAATTGCTCGAAAAGTATTAAAGTCTCCTCCAGTTACCCAGGGTAACGTGGATGCCCTGGCGAAGTCACATAAGAGCGCCAGAGAGCACGACGTAACAATGATGTGTGTTTTGCATATACAATCGACAAACCGAAAGTAAGCTGGAGCGGATGAAATAGTAACGTGAAATGAACTATTTGATCTTGATCCTGCGTAGCAAGCAACGAAACTCTGAATCATGCCAGAAAAACCAAATACGTTCTGACTGAGAAGCATAACAACTGGAAAAACCAAGACGTAAACCAAACCCATTAATATGTGAGGGAGCATGCTTGGGTTCAATAAGAGCTAGTAACTGCAAACGATGTTCACTAATCAAGTGATGCAACTTAGGTAAGGAGGCACGCATGCCTCTGATATTCCATATTAATATATTCATTGAAAAAGAGTGGAGGCACTTCCCTGCAAGACATGTGACGCACTACGCGTTAATATAGTGGATGGCGGCAATGGGGGTAGATCTTTTCTGGCACGACGTTTTCGTCGTGAACAACTAGTATTAAATCGGCAATCCTCAGATGGTTCTTGCAGTCGCGATATCAAGATCTCCTCATCTGGTGATAGAGGGATTAATGTATGCACCGAACAACTTCTTCTTGGGACATTTGGTAAATCCTCAGTTTGATCATCAGTAGGCAATTCAGTATCCCAAGAGTGTCCCAATTCGCATTGAGAGGAATCATTTGGCAGTGGAGGTTCCGCAGCATCACAGAAAACATCTATATTCTGATCATTGCCATGGTCCCCGTATATTGATAGTCTCCGAAGGCGGAAGAGTAGTAGTAGGATGGTCCTGGTTTGGCACCTCCGATGACGGAAAAACTACTGGTGTCTCGGCCACAGTTTTCTTCTTGATGGGTGTCCACTGCTGCGATTTCGGACGAGGTGGAGGAGGTGGCAGCGGCGGTGGCACAGATGACGCATTTTTATGGGGCATGCGCCTGGTGCAATGTCCTAAGCGGCGACATAAGGTACAAAACATTGGAGAGATCCTCATAAATCACTGATTGCAGATAAATCTATTCTTTGGCCTGCAAATAAATTTTTTGCGGGAGTTCTTGAGAGACATCGACCTAACACATACTCGAGTAACAGACGGCCTGAGTCCATCCGTTGTAGCAACATCTAGTTTAAATGGGCGATCCTATTGGATGAACAATCTCAAAACAGTGCTTCACGATGATGTAAAATGAATTGGGAGGCCTAGGGAATGCAATCCATATGGGGACAATCAGGACATCAGCAGTGGGATCGAAATCAACAGTCCATTTGGTAATGCGCATATGACAACCAGAAATATACCATGATCGGTGATAAAAAACAACGTAAGTAGTCCGCTTCATTATGAAAATTCAAAAGAATATGCGTTTTGATCTATTAGCGTGATACGCAAATCATGATGAAAGCCTATCTTCTCAAAAACTTCACGGATAATTTTCAATGGAGGGCGGCCATACCAAAAAATACCTACCAAATAATACTTGAAAGGAGCAGCAAGGGCATCAATCTCAGAATCTAGAAATGATATCAATGGGATGCCTTTATAGCGCGAGACTGTCTTCGGAGAAATTTCGATATTGCATGATGAGTTCGCTCCGGACACAAACCGCGGCAAAGGATTGGCACGGTTGCCATTGTGATCGCCAGAAAATAAAAAAGATATGATCTTTCGGTAGGATTCAGCAGCGGCAAGGGTGGAAGAACTCAGGATATTCACAGAATGATGAAAAAGAGGGTGATCGAATGGGTGAAGCCGGCGGCGGCGGCTATTGCCGCAAAGTCGCCCGTGATCGCCAGAGGTGCAGCGCCATTATTCTTTCCCACTCAAGCGCTTGATTATTCAATCGGCTGTATATATATATATATTATATATATATATATATATCAAGTATAAATGATTTTAAAAAGTCGACCGCTTCCCTAGGCGCTCCGTGTTTCACGCGCATCATGCAGCCGCCATCTCCACCGGCGGCACCAACACATCCGCCTTCCTTCGTCGATATTCTCAGAGGAAAATCTCCTCCGACTATTCAAGCCGAAACCACATTCACGCTATAGCACTGTCCTTCAATCCAATTTTCGATGAAGAAGTGAATTCTTTAATCGCCCTTTTCAATACACCTCTCGTCGGATCGTTTTGGCAAGGCCGACCACCAATGGCTGCGTTAAAGAAGGCCTTCGATAGAATTGGCTTCTCTGGATCACTCTCTCTCTCGGTCTACTGGATAAGACACATATTCTCATACGTTTTGATAACGAGAGGGATTATAGCCGCTGTTTCTGTCGTCGTTCTTGGACTATCCGATGCGTGTTACAAAATACACGTATGATTTTGAGCCACAGTATGATGCTCCTATTGTTCCTTTTTGGATTTCTTTGCCTGCACTTCCGGTTTATTTACATCAACAGGCGTCCTTATTTGTGATCGCTTCTATGCTTGGCACCCCCATTCAATTGGACGTTGCAACACAAAAAATACTGCGGCCATCAGTTGCCCGTGTATGTATTGAATTAGACGTCTCTAAAGAACTACCTACTATGCACATTCAGAGTAGGACACATGAGTTCTTCCAACATGTGATATATGAAGATATCCCGTTGTTTTGTTCAACTTGTTGTATTTTAGGACATAAAACCGGCGACTGCTCCAAGGATCCTGTTCAGCCATCACAGCCTGCCTCCAAGATTTGGAAGGAGAAGACCACTTCTGTGATCCCCCTGTCAACAATGTTTCCTAATGTCACTGTTTTTGTGCCGTCTTCAGTCCCCAATACTGCACACATGGAGCCAATAGCAGTTCATACGGATACTTTAGCTCAACGTCCTGTCTCACCATTAGCAGGCATTCCCATACCAACATTCTCACAGGATATACGCATCTTGGGTAGATCAAAAGAGGACCTGTAACACTCCTCCTCAAGCGTGGAGGATCTTGTTCAAGGTCACTCAGATACAGAGGTCCCAAGCAGCACACCTTCTGACACCTTTAATATCTTAGACTTGCGCGCTTCATATCAAACATCATCCGACTCTATTGCTCGTCGTATGGCTCGTTTAGGGCCATCTCCGTCAAATGCAGAATTATTTCAGCAAATGCTACAACCTCCTACACTTTTTGATGATGATGGATTTGTTATGCATATTAAACGATGACGTCGCCGCCCATCCGCACCGGTTAGCCGCCTTCTGCGTCAAGTAATAACCTGCAGCTCTGTGCGAAACACACTGTGTTGCACTACTTACTCATGTAGACAACCGATTACAGAGTTGGAAACAACGCCTTTTAAGTGCTGCAGGCATAGTGGTATTGATTAAATCTGTATTATCTTCCTTACCGTTGCATCTTATGGCTGGCACACGACTTTCGAGGAGTGTCATTCGCGCTCTTGAGTCTCGGTTCTCCAGATTTTTTGGAGACCAACTAAACATCATTGGACCTCTTGGAAGAACATCTGCATGCCTACACAAGAGGGGGATTAGGCATTTGCGAGTTATGTTCTATTCAAACTACTTATTCCTGTAAGATATGGCATCTCTATCATAGCAGTGATTCGCTTTGGGGACGTTACATGCGGACACGTTATAACCATAGGGATAACTTCCGGCCACGACTGTATGATTCTCCTAGATGGAAGAGTATATGTGTTGTCCATTCCATATGCTTAGATCTTTCAACTGCTACCTCTATACCGATCTGGCCTACACCATCTGGGATATTCACTTTACGTGTAGTTTATGATTTGCTGAGACCGACAGGTTCGACGCTCCTTTCATGTGATTACATATGGTATCGCACCCAACGTGATACGTGCAAGAATGGATCTTTCTTTAACTCTAAAGCTCCTCCTCCAAATATGGTTTAGGCACAATGAAGATAGCTTCACCTTGCTTCCAAATAAGTTGAAGAAAACCTTTTGAACATAAGTCCTCCAATGAGTTTCACATAACCCAAGCAAGATACCTCCCTCTTGGATGTTTCCCTCCCCGGAATTGGACAACTCTCACAAGGATGTTCAAGCCTTGAAAGATTCTAGCCTTGATTTTGAATATGAACCAAGAAAAACACAAGAATTGCTCTTGAAGAAGAAGAAATTTTCATTAAAGGTGTGAGATTACAAAGCTTCTCTTATGTGCCTTTTATAGGCAAAAATATCAAAGACAACAAACTATCTTACAAATTGAAATAATGATTGAAAAGACTACACACTTCTAAAAACTATTCATGTAGGCTCCATAAAACTAGTCTTGCAAGTCTTGAATGATGATTTTCAAAGTAGGTCCCTCAAGTACTATTCATGGAAGACTTTAAGCATTTGTCTTCATCTTGAAATCATTTCTGGTTTGTGACTGATTTTAACATCTTCCAATCCGAATTAGGCCTTGCTCTTTCTTAGAGAATTGTAGCCAATTGAGTGTAGAAAATAAGCATATAAAGTTCTTTGCATTTGGCCCAACCATTGAGGAGATACATCCAAATTACTGAAGGTATGTCACAGAATTCGGTAGAAACAGTACTTCCATTTGCATGTCTTTTTGAATGCCAAGACGACCGATTTTGGAAAAGTACAAAACATGAAAGTTGTAGATCTTTGTCTTAGCTTTCGAATGCATCCTGAAACTCTTAATTTGGCCTTGTGGTTAGAGATACGTCAATTCTACCAAAACGGGTCCTGCAGAAACTCACAATCCGAGATGGGCCTAAACTAATACAACATAAACATTTAAAAAAAACAAATAAAGAACACATTCTATACTAATGATATTTTACAATGGTTCTAAAATTTCTTACAAATCATGTTGTAGGTTCAATAAGGTGAACCCAATGTATAAGTTCCCTTGGTTCATCTTGCACATGTTTAAATAGGAAGGCCCCCACTTCATGCATTAGTTTCTTAGTTTTACTTCTTGTTAAGGGTCCTTGATCTTGCATTTTTGTAAAATTATGCATTCTCATTATCTTGGCATGTATCAGGGTTATGGACCTCATCATTCCCCCCTTCTTCAAAAGATTCGACCTCGAATCTAAATCATCACCAAAAGGAGTAAGATCAGCAACGTTAAAAGTATGAGAAATTGAACCATACTTACTCTCAGGAAGGTCAAGAATGTAAGCATTATCTCCAACCTTTTGAAGTACTTTGAAAGGGCCATCTCCTCTTGGCATGAGTTTAGATTTCCTTTCTCTGGGAAACCTTTCTTTCCTTAAATGCAGCCAAACAAGATCACCTGGTTCAAATAAAACTTCCTTGCGTCCTTTGTTAGCTTGTTTTGCATACTGTTTATTTTTCTTCTCAAGTTGTAGCTTAACCTTAGCATGCAATTTCTTAATCAGTTCAGCCTTATTCTTACCATCAATACTTGCACGTTCATGAACAGGAATAGGCACAAGATCAAGTGGAGACAAAGGATTGAAACCATATACAACTTCAAATGGTGAATGAGTGGTGCCACTGTGAACACTTCTATTATAAGCAAATTCAATATATGGCAAGCAATCTTCCCAATTCTTAAGGTTCTCCTGAATTATAGCACGCAATAATTGAGACAAAGTTCTATTCACAACTTCAGTTTGACCATCTGTTTGAGGGTGAGCAGTAGTAGAAAATAAGAGTTTTGTTCCAAGTTTACCCCACAACACACGCCAAAAGTGACTTAAGAACTTAGCATCTCTATCACTAACAATGGTTCTAGGCATGCCATGTAGACGTACAACTTCCTGAAAGAACAAGTTTGCAACGTGAGATGCATCATCAACCTTTTTACAAGCTATGAAGTGTGCCATTTTAGAAAATCTGTCAACGACGACAAACACACTATCACTTCCATTTTTTGATCTAGGTAATCCCAAAACAAAGTCCATAGATATATCAATCCAAGGTGACATAGGGACAGGTAATGGGGTGTACAAACCATGTTGATGTGATGTAGATTTAGCTTTCTTGCAAGTTATACAACTTCCACAAATCTTCTCTACATCAACTCTCATATGAGGCCAAAAGAAACGTTCCTTTAACATCTCTAATGTCTTAAAGATGCCAAAATGGCCCATTAAACCTCCACCATGTGCTTCTTTGACAAGTATCTCTCTGACAGAACACTTAGGTATGCACAATTTTCTTTCTTTAAACAAATATCCATCATGTAAATAATACTTACCAAATGGAGAATCGGCACATGCATCAAATATTGACTGAAAGTCAGGATCAGATGTATACAATTCCTTGATGTACTCAAATCCAAGCAAATGAGATGACAATGTAGTAATCAAAGAATATCTCCTAGATAATGCATCAGCTACAATGTTATCTTTTCCTTGCTTATATTTTATCACATAAGGAAATTGTTCAATGAATTCAACCCATTTTGCATGCCTCTTATTTAACTTTCCTTGGCTTTTAAGGAACTTAAGACTTTCGTGATCAGTATGAACCACAAACTCCTTATGTTGCAAATAATGTTGCCAAGTCTGCAATGATCTAACAAGTGCATACAACTCTTTGTCATAGGTTGAATAATTCAATTGCGCTCCTTAAGCTTTTCACTAAAATAAGCAATCGGTTGTTTAGATGAGATAGTACAGCTCCTATACCAACACCACTAGCATCACATTCAATTTCAAATGTTTCATCAAAGCTAGGTAGTCTTAGAATAGGTGCAGAAGTTAACCTTGCTTTAAGTTCATCAAAGGCTTTCTGTTGTGACTCTCCCCACTGAAATCCTACGTCTTTTTTAACAATTTCATTCAAAGGTGCAGCAATAGTGGAAAAGTCCTTAACAAATCTTCTATAGAAACTAGCCAACCCATGAAAGCTTCTCACCTCTCCAACAGTTGTGGGAATTGGCCATTCTAAAATTGAGTTCACTTTATCTTGGTCCATTTCAATTCCATTTGCACTAACCACAAATCCTAGAAACACAACTTTTTCCATACAAAAAGAACATTTCTTGAAATTTGCATATAATTGTTCTTTCTTCAATGCTTCAAAAACGCTTCTTAGATGGCCTAGTGTTCATGCAAAGTCTTAGAGTAAATCAAGATATCGTCAAAGTACACAACAACAAATTTTCCAATGAATGCACGTAAGACTTCATTCATTAATCTCATGAAAGTACTAGGTGCATTAGTTAAGCCAAATGGCATGACTAACCACTCATACAATCCAAACTTAGTCTTAAATGCAGTTTTCCATTCATCACCTTCTTTAATGCGTACTTGAAAGTAACCACTTTTAAGATCAATCTTGGTAAAATACTTAGCACCGTACAATTCATCAAGCATATCATCAAGTCTCGGAATGGGGTACCTGTATTTTACAGTTATCTTGTTGATGGCTCTACAATCAGTACACATCCTCCATGTACCATCTTTCTTTGGTACAACGATCACAGGAACAGCACAAGGACTCATGCTTTCCCTCACCTTTCCTTTGGCCAAGAGTTCTTCTACTTGGCGTTGAATTTCCTTCGTTTCAGCAGGGTTTGCTCTGTAGGCTGGCCTATTAGGCAGGATAGCACCAGGTATGAAGTCTATTTGGTGCTCAATTCCTCTTAAAGGCGGCAAACCAGAAGGTTCTTCTTCAGGAAACAACCCTGAAAACTCATCAAGCAAAGATACAACTCCACTAGGCAAAGTGGAGGGTAAGTCACTCATAGAAAACAGAGACTCCTTAAACATCAAAACGTAGACAGTTTTCTTTGAGTTTAAGGCATGTGACACTTCACTTGGTTTGGCAAAGAAAGCAAATTTCTTTTGAGATTTGTCTTCATCAATGTTTACTATCTCTTTGCCTTTAGACTCATTTTTCTTTCTTTCACTCTTAATACACTCCAGAAATTTCTTTTCTGCCTCTTTCTCCTTAGGGTCATTTCTATTCTTACACATTCTCTTTTGATCTTCAAATACCTTGTGTGGGGTAATGCATGTAGCTTAAACAACTTATTGTTAAACCTGAACGAATACCTATTCAAGTATCCATCATAAGTAACTTTCTTATCAAACTGCCATGGTCTACCTAGCAGGATATGACTTGCATGCATAGGAGCTACATCACATAAGATATCATCTTTATACCCACCAATAGACAATGAGATCAAAACTTGTTTGCTAACACTCACTTCTCCACAATCATTCAACCAAGATAGTTTATAAGGGTGTGGATGGTTAAGTAATGGCAAATCAAGTTTTCTAACGAGTTCAACACTTGCCACATTAGTACAGGATCCAGAGTCAATAATCAAAGTACAAACTTTCCCTTTAACCATGCAATGGATATGAAAAATGTTGTCTCTATGTTGATCTTGCTCATCAATCTTAACATGTGCATTAAGAGCTCTTCTAACAACCAAGAATTCTTTTGATGCAAGTTCTTCATCCTCACTCACACTTTCTTCATTTTCATCTTGATTTTCCTCAACATTAACATGTTCCACTTCCTCATCCTCAGAATAATATTCATTAGATTCTTCAATGAACATGATACGTTTAGGGTTAGGACATTGATTTGCAAAATGACCTTTACCTAAGCATTTATAGCATTGAATGTCTCTAAATCTAGTAGTGGAATTAGAAATGTTACCTTCAACCTTGTTTTTCCCTTTATCCAAGTTTTGTTGAGGTAGTTGAGGTGGTCTTTGATTTGGTTGAGTCTTGCCTTGGAATCCACGGCCTTGAGGTGCAGTTGGCCTGAAACTTGTGCCTTGATTTGTCCTAGGCGGCATTCTTGGATAGGATGAAGAATTAGCTCGAAAAGATAAACTAGATGCAAAGGGTTTTACCTTGAGTTGTCTCTCAATCTTTTCAGCTTTATGAACCATGGAAGTCATATCAATATATGTGGTAAGTTCAACTCTGTTTGCAATTTCCTTGTTCAATCCAGCTAGAAATCTAGCCATGGTAGCTTCTTCTGGTTCTTCAATGTTAGCTCTTATCAATAAGATCTCTAACTCTTTGAAATACTCATCTACACTACGGCTTCCTTGAGTGAGTTTTTGCAAGTTTTGGTAGATGGTTCTTTCATAGTCTGAAGGAATGAATTTTTTTCTCATCTCAATTTTCATTTCTTCCCAAGTAGAGATTGGTGCTTGTCTAGTTCTTCTCCTTACGTTGTGTAGTTGATCCCACCAAATTAAGGCATAATCTGCAAACTCTATAGCTGCATACCGCACTTTAGTCAAATCAGTATAATTTGTACAAGAGTATATGAGATCTACCTTTTTCTCCCATTCAAAATATGCCTCAGCATCGCTCTTTCCATGGAATGTGGGGATGTTCACTTTTGTTTTGATGAATTCATCTTCTTGTGGGTTATTCTTTTGATTCCCACGGTTTCGAAATTGGTTGTACTCTTCCTCAATGTTATAGTCATCAAACATTTGGTGTGGTTCTTCTTCTCTTTCATCAAAGGTCCTCATAGGTATGAAATCCCTATTAAGCCCTCTTCCTCTGTTTCTGCCTCTACCTCTTCCTCTTTCCGGAGCAAAAGACCCATGGCTTTCAAGCCTATGTTCCGGTATATGTGATGTTTGTCCTTCATGTAAAGGATTTTGTAGATGAGATTGTGACTGTTTTTCTAGGCCCTCTACACGGCTACTCATCAATTTCATTTCCCATAACATCTTTTGCATTAGTTGTGCTATATCGTCTGCGTTTGTGGAAAATCTTTCTCCTTCTTTGTTAAGACCCACGGTACTCTCAGGTGTCTTATCCATGGTACAATTACCTGAAATTGAAAAAATAACAAAGAAAAAAAAGGAAAACTAACACAAAGACAAAAGAAACTTGATTATGTTAGTGGAAAACAAAAAAAACAAGTGTTTGTCTCTCTCTCTCTCTTTTTGTAGTTCACACAATCTTGTGTCTTCTTGAAGAATCTGAGGCTAGAACAATTCAAAACAAACTTGCCAAATGAGTATCCATTCCGATAACTTCAATCATGTAAAGTAAACCTTCTTCACAAGTCTCCCACCAATTCACTCACAATTCTAATGTTATAAACAACAAACTTGGACTGTACTAAGATTCAAAGAGAATTGAAACCAAATTTGATGTAATAAGCTGAGCCAAAGAAATGCTAAGGGGTTGCCCTGGGCAATCCTTAACTTAATCTTAGGCTTTATGCAAGCTAGATGCAAGTATGAATGAACTAGAAGCACTCAAGTGTTCAAAAGTGAAAACAAATGGGTACTTCGGGTTTATGAAGGAAACAAGACCAGCTCTTTTGCTCTTTGCACTCTTAATTGTTTTGTGCAAACTCTCTTTCTTTTTTTTTCTTGTTCAAAGCTAAACAAGGTGTATATATCTCAGTAAAATTGATTGGTAAGACTTTGTGTATTTGTTTTGGATGGATATCTTGATTTTTTTTGTAGTAGGCTGTCAAGTTGTTCAAGAAGAACAAATTGATTTTCTTTCTTGACGAGGCTGTCAAATCAAATATTGAACACAAGAAAATGCAACTAAGCTCACCACACAATACAACTAAACAAACACAAAGTCTAAAAAAGTTAAGAGCTTCGATAACAACAAGAATATAGGATAGACCAAGGTAGATATATAAGCAATGGACTGAATATAAGTAATGCAGAAAAGCTTCTTAAACAAAGAACTTAAAGTCCAAGAAAGTGTCTAAACATAAAGAAATTGAAATCCAACCAAATGAAATAAACAAACCATAAATCATCAAAGAAATAATCTTTAAGTGTTTTATGATATGTTTGTCCTTAGTCCTTTCCAATTTCATATAGGTCCAGCGTCACGGTAAGTTCTCAGAGTCCAATCCAACCTTATATCACCAATGTCATGTAGGTCCAGCGTTACGGTAATTGTCCAGAGTCCAATCCAACCTTATATCACCAATTTCATGTAGGTCCAGTGTTACGGTAATTGTCCAGAGTCCAATCCAACCTTATATCACCAATTGATACGGTAAGCTTGTATATCGGTTTTTTTTGAGTTTTTTTTTGCTTGTTGAACAGGAAGAGACAAAGAAACTTGATAAAAGAAAGATGACACTTTTTTTGTTGAGCAACAAGATGTAACAGAAAAAGAAGTGAATTTAATAGACAAAACTAGAAAACACACGGATAAACTGTTTTGGTTTTGGTTTCTTTTTGTTTCTGAATTGTACAATTCAAAACAAGAAGAAGACACTAAACCAAATAGAATTCAACCTTCTAAGAAGATGGTTGAATGGTGGATGAAGAGAAGAACGAAAGAAAAAAAAAATTGACACAAAGAAATGATAAGTTGAGTTAAAGAAAAACCTTCGCTCTGATACCACTTTGATACGTGCAAGAATGGACCTTTCTTTAACTCTAAAGCTCCTCCTCCAAATATGGTTTAGGCACAATGAAGATAGCTTCACCTTGCTTCCAAATAAGTTGAAGAAAACCTTTTGAACATAAGTCCTCCAATGTGTTTCACATAACCCAAGCAAGATACCTCCCTCTTGGATGTTTCCCTCCCCGGAATTGGACAACTCTCACAAGGATGTTCAAGCCTTGAAAGATTCTAGCCTTGATTTTGAATATGAACCAAGAAAACACACAAGAATTGCTCTTGAAGAAGAAGAAATTTTCAAAAGGTATGAGATTACAAAGCTTCTTTATGTGCCTTTTATAGGCAAAAAATATCAAAAGACAACAAACTATCTTACAAATTGAAATAATGATTAAAAAGACTACACACTTCTAAAAACTATTCATGTGGGCTCCATAAAGACTAGTCTTGCAAGTCTTGAATGATGATTTTCAAAGTAGGTCCCTCAAGTACTATTCATGGAAGACTTTAAGCATTTGTCATCATCTTGAAATCATTTCTGGTTTGTGACTGATTTCTGAACATCTTCCAATCCAAATTAGGCCTTGCTCTTTCTTAGAGAATTGTAGCCAATTGAGTGTAGAAAATAAGCATATAGAGTTCTTTGCATTTGGCCCAACCATTGAGGAGATACATCCAAATTACTGAAGGTATGTCACAGAATTCGGTAGAAACAGTAGTTCCATTTGCATTGTCTTTTTGAATGCCAAGACGACCGATTTTGGAAAAGTACAAAACATGAAAGTTGTCGATCTTTGTCTTAGCTTTCGAATGCATCCTGAAACTCTTAATTTGGCCTTGTGGTTAGAGAGATACGTCAATTCTATCAAAACAGGTCCTGCAGAAACTCACAATCCGAGATGGGCCTAAACTAATACAACATAAACATTTAAAAAAACAAAATAAAGAACACATTCTATACTAATGATATTTTACAATGGTTCTAAAATTTCTTACAAATCATGTTGTAGGTTCAATAAGGTGAACCCAATGTATAAGTTCCCTTGGTTCATCTTGCACATGTTTAAATAGGAAGGCCCCCACTTCATGCATTAGTTTCTTAGTTTTACTTCTTGTTAAGGGTCCTTGATCTTGCATTTTTGTAAAATTATGTGCATTCTCATTATCTTGGCATGTATCACGGTTATGGACCTCATTACAACGTCCTACTGTTCAACTATTCTTATGGAAATTATATAATCAAGCACTATCTCTGCCTGATAATCTGAAGAGGTTTATGACTATTATGCCTTCTATTTGTCCATTTTGCCTGTGTCAGCACATACGTTACATCTTTTTTGCTTGCCCTGAGATTTGGATTATTTGGACCTATTTTAGCTCGTTATTGGATATACACTCCTTCACTACAGGGTCCTGGCGATCTTATCTCCTTTCCATTTGGTGCTCGACGACGCCTACATTTTTGGGTGCTATGCAGATCATATTCCCAAGCCTTATGCTTTGGAATATATGGAAGCAATATGCCTCTATCACTTTTGATGATCAAGATTGGTCACCACGTTTGCTTATCCGTCTCATTCGGCAGGATTTATACACTTGGACATCTAATATGTCTGTAACACGTATTGCCTCCACGGTGCCGCAGTTGGTTATTGCTAGGATTTCCCCTCTGATGAGGCATTTTAGACATCGTATCCTTCGTTGGATTACCCCGCCTACTGGACGATTGAAACTAAATACAGATGCGGGGGTAGGTCGGACACATGCTAGTGGTGGTGCTTTACTCCGAGATTCTGCTGGTGTTTTCATACATGGCATATCCTTTCCCCTTCGATTAGATATGCCCCTGAGGGTTGAAGCTCAAGCTGCTCTACTAGCAACTTTATATTATCTTCTCCGCTGCGGAGATTTCATACTAGAAGTTGACTGTGCTGACCTTCTCCAATTAACAACTCAATCGCATAACTCATTGGCCCCTGATCTAGCACGTTTACGTGCTTCACTACTCTCATTGTCCCTTCACACTGTTCATACACCAAGAGAAACAAACATGCCTGCACATCTCTTGGCTCAGCTCGCGCTCGTCTCTCAACGCTTCACAACCTATGACTCGATGTCTTCATTGCCGCCTCACATTTCTAGTGTCATTTGCACGGATGTTACACTACCAACGTTCCGCCAACATGATCCCATTCTGCCTCATGGACCACGGCCACCGTGTATGTTACTGCTGCTTATTGTCTCCCATATGGGTTGGCCTTCAAAATCTACAGTTGCCCGTAGCCTACTTGACTACGGGCAACATGGGTATGCATATAGTTCTTTACATTTGCATTTCTCTCCATATGCTATTATTTTCATACTCTAACCTGATTGCTTATTTTGTTCCCATACTTACATGGTTGTGCATGCTTTGGATGTCTCCCATTTGGGTTGGCAAATTATATTGGACAGTTGCCTTGGTCTCATTGACCAAGGTGACGCGGGTACGTTATAATATACTACATTCATTTATCTTCTCAATTTACTCTGTTTAACCATTTACTCATTCCTGTGGCACGGAGCATCTCTTCCGTTGGCAATCGGCTGGGACCAAGCAAATAGAAGATTCTCAACATGCAACACATAGTTTCTGTTACTATATCTTGTACATTTATTTTTCTGTCTCATGTAATTATTTTCTATTTCTCTCTGGGAGAGTCTCCTGTTGACTATAGGGCTTTGTGTAACCACGGTATTCCTCCGCCATAAGTGATGTTACTTATATTAAAAAACACCCGGACGGCACCGCCCGTCCTTCATCAAAAAATATATATATATCAAGTATATGCAAATATATATCACAAAACATAGACTCTATATATTATTAAGAGGAGATCTTGAATGTACTACATGATGATCCAACTTTAATATAAACATAATTGTTTAAACTTTGAAAAATCCATGTAGGATCTAGGAAGAGTACTTGTCTTTATCACTTATTTACCAATTTAAAGTGAAGATTCTTTACTTGTTTTGGAAGAAAAATCCTTCTCCTTTCTCCTTTGGTAGCCACGGTTTGAAGATAAAAATGAAGGGGTTAGTGAGCAACTTATGAAGGTAAGTAAATGAAGAAATATAACCTTAACTTGGATGGTATTCTTACCTTGCTATATCTTAGTTTTTCAACCTCAAAATTTTGGCCATGATGTAAGAAAATAAAGAAAGATGTGGTGGTTATGGTTTTGGAGGTGTGTATGAGATGAAGAAAAGCAAATCACTCCTTGATCATCCATGGTAAACTAACGGCCATATGTGTGAAAATGGTGGTTGGAAGACTTTGTCTTTCTTTAAGGAGAGAGGGTTTTGTTAGAAAATGAAAATATTGGAGCGTACGATGGAATAGAAGAAACATATATACCCTTGTTCTTATGGATCTCGACCATGAGGGGTATGGAAGAAAAGAATAGAAAGTTTATATGTTGGAGAGGAGAAAGGAGGTTTAGTTGAAGATAGAAAGGATGTTGTTGTTGTGGAATGAAAGGAGAAGGAGACTATTCTTCTCCCTCATTGCTTGGTCGAAAGTTTTAAGGGAAAAAGAGAAGAAATCATGGAGTTGGAAAGATGATGGGAGAAGATAGAAGAAAGAGAGTGGTTTGTAGGATAATGAAATGGGAAGAAAAGAAAAGGGGTTAACGTTTGAGTGGAGGAAGAAAGAGGAAAAATGGAGTGGGGAACACAAAGGAGTCAGCCGAAATTGAGGGGAAAATAGAATAGAGAGTTGAAAATGAGTGAAATGGATTGAAGTAAGTGGAAGAAATGATGGTGGTTTAGAATTGTGTAAGAAATTGAATTGTATAAGAAGTGAGAAGAAAAGTGGGTTTCCCCCCTTTAGGTACATGCCGTGGAGAGTGAAGAAGGGAGGGAAGAAAAAAAAATAATGGTTTTGGTTGTATTAGGTGTATAGGATGGTGGGATGTGGTATGTGGAAGAAAAAGGTGTAAGAAAAAAGAAGATAGTGACATTTGAGTGGGGGGGGGAGGGCGGTTAGCCTATGTGTTTTAGGGAGGGAAGAGTTTTGTCTTTTATGCCATGTAGGGTAAAATAGGAAAAAATGTGATAAAAGTGTGAATTTGAATTATCGTAACGGGTATTTTTATTTGGTTTGATTTACATCTACCGACTTAGGTTGCTACGGATTAACTTATTTAAATCATATCTTATGTCCGTATGATTCGTTATCTAGTTCCGTCAAGTCTTGCTATATCTGATAACTTATCGTTTGATTATTTTTCCGAGCGTTTCTAACCCCTGATATTTAATGTCGATGTCTTTATTAATCCTAAATAAAATTTAAATTCCATCGAAATTTTATCGACATCAGATTCGCATTCCATTTTTCAGTATATTATTTCATTGCCATTGATCTGAAAATTCGGGTCGTAACATTCTTCTCCCCTTATAAAAAGTTTCATCCTCGAAACTTAGGGCTGTATCGATTTTACACTTAGAGATTTAAACACTTAATTTC
This sequence comes from Eustoma russellianum, assembly GCA_036186865.1. Taxonomy (NCBI): domain Eukaryota; kingdom Viridiplantae; phylum Streptophyta; class Magnoliopsida; order Gentianales; family Gentianaceae; genus Eustoma; species Eustoma russellianum. The sequence goes on along the minus strand of AP025063.1, from coordinate 17,422,077 downwards.
TAGCGTCATTTCTTAATCGCCTATAATTCAACTTAGTATTCACCGACTTATGATAAAATTTTCTTAATTTACTGTTCTCGTATACCTCTTATTAATCCGCTTAGGTATTCTACAACCTCATATTTCTGCACATTACAATAACTTTTATACTTACTAATTTCAGCCGTTAATCCTCATCCGGTTAAATCTTATATCATCTACAATCTAGTCATACATACTCAGATTCAACTTATGCACACTACTTCCATTCAGGTAAACCAACGTCCTTCAGAATTCATAATTTAACTCCCGATATGCCATGACTCATTATATTTTTACTCTATTTATATAATCGAACTCTTATCACAACGAATTTACATCCGTAATACGACTAACATCTTTAACCTATTCTAAAATTTCTAATTTCATCGTCTTGATCCTACTCCTACTATTTGTGCAACGTATTTACGAAACTCTAATCGTCATATTTCTTATAATTTAATGCTTATAGTTCTACTACATATCGTATCATAATCACACTATGGAATTCTATCACTATTTTCAATATTATCACAAATAGAGCTAAACCTAAAGTTATGGAAACTACAGTTTATGACTACTATGTTACTAACAGGAAAATAGAATTGAGGTATTCTAGTGGCTGGCCATGTATAAATGTTGGAAGGCCTAAACAACCAACTTATATTCCTATTGAATTATACTCTCCGGTTTCTCTTCAGCGATACATTAAAGACTTATCAACTTTCCAAAGACCTCTACTAGAGAAATCACGGCAAAACAACAAGAGAGGAGTTCTTTGACCAATGTACATCTTTACTGCCTAGCTCCTAACTTCTTGTATCACTACCATTATTTGTCTAACACCGTTCTACTTTCTTAGTCTAAAACTGTCACTCCTGTCTAGGGTCATTTCATACGTCTATGACTGTTTCTTAAATTCTAACATCACTGCTTAAGTACATTTCATTGTTTACTTATGTGTCCGCAGTGGATCTGGAGCATTTTCTCTGATACCAACTGTAGTGCCCCTCCCGAAACCAGGGTTCCGGCTCAGTGCAACCGCCGTACTCTACTCCAAAGAGTACAAGGTGTCGATACTATATATGTACATATCGACATGAATAATGAATCGATAAGCAGAAGCAAATAACATAAAGAAATCATAATCGACATGCAATGCACTACATCATAATCTGTACAGGTCATAATATATAGAATACTGAAATCTTCTGAAATACATCATAAACCGAGACCTAATGCCTTCGAAGAAAATCTCTCGGTATGCTCTTCGTTATCAATGGTCTATCTAGCCTGTCCTCAGCAAGTCTGTATAGTGACATCTGTTATATGGAAAGTGATAAATAAGGCAAGTATGAGCGATAGCCAACTTTTAATCGCTTAGCAAGTAATCTTACTAGATACAACATGTTAATCATACATGGGGGGACGGGGTGACAAAATATAACCATGAATATCGAATATAATAAGCACGTCTCCAATTTAAATCAGTATAGCATAACTGTAGCTAAAAGCAGGTAAATAAGGAAATTTCACAACATATATAACATCATCCCGTGCTACTTAATCCGTAACACCATATAGTATCCATCTTAGCTTCTAATCTATAACTTATACCATCTTTGCATATCTTACATGTACTACACTTTCACGCGTAAACACTACGTTGACCATTGTAGTGCCATCATAAACTTAAGGAATTCTTAATCATAACCCTAAGGTGACATGATCATGACATGATGAAATAAACATGAATTTTCATAAACATGACATGATTTTCATAACTTGCATAACATGACATTTTCATAACATGAAGACATAAAATTTTCATAATTGGCTATATCATTTTTCATAAGAATAATAACACACGACATACCGATTGATTCCCCATATAGTACATGTACGACATAAAACATCATAAACATATGTACATGTGCTAACGGTAACGCGCTATGATGGAGATCCCGTGTCCCAGACCCGGTGTTACACTCGGCCATAACGCAATCAGACGGAGATCCCGTGTCCTAGACCCGGTGTTACACTCGGCCTGAACATAATCATATGCCCCTGACACCTACCACCCCGGTACCAATGTTACACTGGCGAACATAACATAACACATCGTGTGTCGATACATAAGAACTTTTAAACATGTAATGCAATAAAATCACTTTTTAAACTTTCATTTCATGCAACGTGAGACTCGATCATATGAGAATATCTTGGTCATTCTACATCTTGCAATATCATCATTTACCTATTTTCATTCTACATATCATAACTTAAAGAAATACCATAACCATACTTCCTTAGTATCTATTCTACACATGTATTTCATAATTCATAACTTATGTGCATAGAACATATAATTCCTAATTACTATGATATACTATCTAGGAATTTCATAACTTACACCATGATTTACACATAATCATTTATTACACATATGAATATAAATAACATGAAATAAAATCATTTATGTCATGACATCATAGTTCAACGTGTGTGTGTGTGTGTATATATTTATATTTATATGTACAATATCGACTTCCATACATATGAGTTCTCTTTAAGTGTATATAGGTACAATAAAGTATATATATTTTATCATAACTCATAAATATATATTCAAAATAATAAGGTCATTCTTTTCATATTCTTAACATTTACATCATACATATATACACACATAAAATATAATAAAATCATTTTATCATAAAGTACCTAATGGCCGAATATATGTAATGTGTATACATATATATAATCATTTTATGATATATTATATAATATCCAAAACCCATTCTTTTTCATATCTTTAACATATGTATTATATATATATGTCCACATACAATATATTAAGCCTATTTTAGCATTAAAATGGCCTTATAGCCAAACTTCCATTAGTATATATTATATATATATATATATATATATATATGTACATTTATATTTTTATACATTCTACAATTATGTACCCATATTTCAACATAACTATATTTCTTGTAAAAATCTTTTTGGCCAATTTCTATACACACACACACATATAAATATACATAACTCTATTTATTTACCTTATTCAAATATGTATCTATATTTCAACACAAACCATTTTCTTATAAAAACTCTCCTTGGCCGATTTATATATATGTAAATATACATAATTATATTTATTACATTATTCATATATGTACATATAAAATATTCATTTTTATAACAAGTCATAAAATTTATTCTTTTTCCTTCACATATGCCGAAATATTTGTATACTATATATAACATATAAAATAGTGAAACCCATAAAATAAATAAACTTTCTCCCAAAACATATTATTAGCCATGTGTATATATATGGGTATGTACATCTTTATATTTTCTTCAACTTATGCCTATAATGTATATACGTGTCCATTTATTTTATTTATACATATAGAGGTATTTTAACCATTTTAGCAATGTATTTATACATAGCTATTTACATGTATCTGTTTCCATACTTTATACATTTATATACTCTTAATATTACATAAAGCCATTTTTCCTTAGTCAAAAGGCCTTTAAGGCCGTGTGCACCTATATATGTATATTTGTATATATATTTCACTTTGACATATACACACATGTGTATATATATATTCATATACGTGTGTGTATATATATATACCTACTAAAAATCATTTTATTCTCATAAAAAGAAGTCGGGTAGTGGGTGAACATATATATATATTTTACAATATACTATCCTATAACTTATACCATTATACCCGTATATATATATATATATATATATTATATATATATATATATATATATATATTGCACACATATTTTTTTATATAAGAATGCTTTTATTGAAAAACCTCACTTGTGGCAGAGGAAAACCATATTACAAGAGTCAAAGTACGAAAATAAATGATACAAATCGCTAATGATGACGCGTCTCCAGTCATATATGATATACCGCATTAAAACCTTGCCAAGTAAAACCACCCTTGTGGATAAAACCTTGGCGAAGGAAAAAACGTACATATTTATATGGCTGGGAATAGCATCGAACATTGATGTATGAGAAGAAGTAAAAGATTGTTGGGGGGGAGACATCCCGAATGTTCCGTATTGCCGAAGCTGTCGTAGCGCCAATGCTGACCGATGTTGTGTTGAGTGTATTGCGATAGGCCTTAAAGCCTCCGTGTCCTTGTATGTCAATTGTACAGGCAACCGTCATGGTTCATCCATGTATCTCGTGATGATGGAAATTGTAGTTAGGAGTGACAAATGGCAACATGAAATGCATGAAATAAATGTAGCCCAGAACGTACCGAAGTCGTCTTGGCTCAAATCGAAACCAAGACGACGCATGTTGATGAGTGCCACTGGGTGTAGAAATTGTCTTGACATGTGATGTAGATACTCTCCTCTTAGCCTCACCAGGAGTTGGCCACCATGTCCAAACAAACGTAGCGCAAGAAACAAACAGTAATGAGTGTAGCAAAGATTGACAAAGGCTATCGATCATAAATAACAAAAGCAGGAAAAGAGTACGCACCCATGTTGTCTGTGCCATGGAACACAGACAACGATATAAAGAATTAGACGTCATGTATTAAGCTCTGAATATGCAGGCAGTTGATGATCCATAATTATTGCTCCGCATACTTCACACGGTAGTTGTTGAGATGAACTGTAAACTGTCATGCCTGCTGATATATAGCCGTATCTTGCGAGCCTATGCGCTGCTAAATTTGCTTCACGTGGACAAAATTGGATAGTTGAGTGGTTTAGACTGAGGAATTGTGATGCGCGTGTGATGTCTATGCCAAGGAACCTGTTAGCTGTCGATTACTGGCCAGCAGTGTGATGATATTTTGACAATCTGTTTCCACCACTAAACCATCATAATGTTGTGCAAAAAACATTAATGCCACCGTCATCGCATGAATTTCTGCCCGTAGGGGCCGTAAGGAAGGCAATGGGAAGCAGATAGCCGTGTGAAATATGCCCTGGGCTGTTCGAAGTATGGCTCCTCCTGCCGACATATTTTTCCTATAGCAGCGTCAACGTTAAGCTTTAGCTTACCTGAAGGGGGACATTGCCATCTAACAATCGCTAGTCTCTTCATGCGCAATGGCGGGGAGAATCGTTGAGCAATAAGATGTGGTATGGCCTGCGCAAATCTTTTCCCATTGATTGAAGAGCACCATGTATATATCGAGTCTTTGATCCGTGCATACAACCTCTCATAGCCAAAGCGTTCTTCCCCGAATCTACACGCTGCATACATTTTCCATATTTCCCACACAACAAGTGATGGAACAATCGACCTAAGCTGCCCCGTCATTGTAGTTTGGGTTGATATACGCCACCAACGAGTAAATGAGCCTTGATGGTGGAGGAATGTGGCATTGGCCCAGAGAATGTAATAGATATATCCACCCAAAGAGGCCGAATGAAAGCGCAATGCAAAACACATGTCTTGATTATCATGATGTTGACGACAGAAAGCACATTGTGAGGGATAGGCCACCAGCCAATTGCGAAAGTTATCCACCATTGGAAGAGAGCGTGACCAAAGTCTCCACAAAAATATTTTTTGACTCGGATGCGTGTTCTTCCACCAAATATACCGTGACTCCAACTTGGGTTCTTCATGAGGAACTATCAGCGAGTAGGATGTTCGAATTGAAAATTGGCCATTTTCCTCTAGAGCCCAATGTAACATATTATTAGAGGTGTACGTATGCATCTCCATGTACGCATTTATTTTACAAAATGTGTTTCCATGTTGGAGAGTCGTATATACGCGAGTATACAGACTGCGGTGACCGTATTTTGTTCTGCAAAATTCTGCCCATAATGTGCTGGAGTGAAAATATTTCCACCATATTTGACAATCATATGCTTTTTGAAAATACGAAAGGTGTCGGATGCCTAGGCCACCAATTCACTGGCCGACACACTGAAGGCCAGGACTGCCAATGATGTCGCCCTTTCCAAAGAAAAGAGGCCATTTTCCGATTTAAAATGTGGACTACCCCTTTTGGTAGTCGGGAGCTAGCTATGAGGTGTATAAGCAACGTATTGAGTACATGTTTAATGAGAATAAGTCTCCCCGTCATGGATAAGAAGCAGTCGACCATGATGATAATTTAGCATCAAAATGGCTGAGAAAAGCAGTACAAGTACCTGGCTTTATTTATCCCCTTATGCAAGTAAGAACCCAGATATTTGATAGGTAGTGATGTAGACCTATGCCCAACAATGCTGTAGATGCCGAGACCGAGACCCCTTGACCAGCGATAAATTGACTTTTGTGATAATTAACCAACTGCCCTAAAGCCTGTTGATATGTGTCTAAGAATGTGCGAAATTTTGCTAGTTCTGCGGGGATCCGTTAAGAAAAATTAATAAGCCATCTGCAAAACCCAGATGCAAACTGCAAGGCGTACGGCCTGCATTAAAGCCAACTATACTTCCCGTACGTATGTGATAATTTAGCCATTGTGTAAATCCTTTGGATGATAGAATGAATAATAGTGGTGATAAGGGGTCTCCCTGTTTAACACCTCTACCAACAAAGAATGATTCAGTAAGAGAACCGTTTAGCAGAATTGAACATCTTGTGTCGCTCAAATTGTTTATAATGATTGCGGACTAAACGATCATCCATACCCATGCGTTGAAGCAGTTGTTGAAGATACCTCCAGCTAACACGGTCAAATGCCTGGCCATGTCCATTTTAATAATAACCTGTCCTCCCCTTGTTCGCTTATCCAAGACATGTACCATCTCTTGCTCTAATAACACTTGTTCTGTAATATCCCTGCCCTTCATAAAACCTGCTTGTTCTGGGGAGATAACTTTTGGCAATATTCTGCCCAGCCGTGTTGCTAACAATCGAGTGATGGTCTTGGAAATGAAGTTTGTAAAATATAGGACGATAATCCGCAAACGTTTGGGGGTTATTAACCTTCGGTATTAGAATGATGGAAGCTGCTACTACTGCCCTTGGCATGCGGATACCCAAATAAAATTCTTCAACTGATTTGTGCACGTCATACTGGATCACTTGCCAAAAGTGTCTGTAGAAAGACCCCGGATAACCATCCGGACTAGCAGCATTTGATGGGTTGAGATCCCAAACTGCTGTCCTTAACTTCGGTTAGTAGAGGAATTGCCTTCAGGGCGCTGTTATCATCCATTGTGATAAGGGATGGTATATGTTGAAGAATTAAGTCACAGTTCGCTACTGGCTCATCAGTGAAGAGATTTGAGAAGAATCGAATAGCTTCATCCTTAATATCGACCGGTAGGGAGAGCTCAGTACCATCCGGTTTCTTAATTCTGCGAATGAGTTGGTGGCATCTCTTTTGCTTAACAGTTTGGTGGAAAAATGAGATGTTTGCATCACCTTCTTTTAACCATTTTACATTGGCCTTCTGCTTCCAGTAAAGAAAGGCATGCTTCTGAGCAATACGTAATTCTGCCATTCTCTGATGATATAGTGCACGGTTGGAATCTGTAGGGCTGTCATCAAAAAGTTGCTCAGCCATTTTTGCTTCTCTTTCTGCATGTGAAACGGCATCAAATATGTTTCCAAATGTATCTCTATTCCACTGTTTCAAATATTTATGAAGGAGGGATAGCTTGCGATTGAATCCCCACATTCCGCCGACTGTGGAATACGATTGCCATTTGTGTGTAACATAAGCATCAAAATCTGCATGCGTGGTCCACACGTCTAAGTAGCGAAAAAGTGATGGGTTTCGCGGGCTGTCCGAGTCACATAGTAAAAGCAAAGGCGCGTGATCCGACGTTACTCTTGATAGATGTTGTACTTTGGCGTAGGAAAAAATTTCTGAAAAAGAAGTTGAGCATAGAAAACGGTCAAGACGCCTCCATACGCGCCTTAAACCTCTCCCATCAGACCAAGTGGAACTGGAACCTTGAAATGATATTTCTTGTAACTGACATCGCTGAATGAAATCATTGAAATCCTGCAATGTGCGCAATAATGGATGCGACCTACCACGGTGTTCGTCTAATGTTCTGAAGGTATTAAAATCTCCACCGATAAGCCATGGGATTGTGTTTGACGCAAAAAATTGACTTAGTTCATCCCATAAGATACGTCGTTGCATTATCGAGTGCCGTCCATATACACCTGTCAACCAAAAGCAGTCTCCCGTAGCCAACCAAGGAACTTAATGGAATGATGTTGGTGTCCAGGCTGCTCATCTTCCATCTTGAGCATTGTGTCCTTCCAAAAAAACCAAATTTGATCATTACAAGCAGATGTAGCTTTAGAAAACCAAGTTGCAATTGATAAGATATCAAGGCACTGGGACGCAACTTTGGCTCAATAACAGTAAGAAGGTATACTTTATATTTGCGAACTAGTGAAAGCAGACGATTAAAAGAATTACGTATTCCTCGTACATTCCACAACAGTATCTTTATTGAGACAAAACAACAAAGGAGTTAGAGATGTGTGCTGCACGTAACCTGGTTAACCGGGGAGACGTGGGGGGATTTTGTCGTAATAAGCGTGGTCCCTGGTTAGGGTTGTGGGAAGTCGGATCATCATCTGTATGTTCAGTTATAGCGTTTGCATTATCTGGATGTTCAGAAGAGTGTGCATCAACATACGTTGCTTCGATTAGACTTGCAAAATCGTGGCCTTCTCGCGCCTCATGATCATCGTGTAAATTATCTGCCAATGAAGGCTCACGTTCATTATCAGAATTTGAGAACAACACATTTGTCCCAGGAAGATCTCCTACAAGACAATCATCAATCCCTTTTAATCTAGATATGTCATGTACTGTTGAAACCGCATGAGTGATAGCCATTTCCGGCGAGATTGGGAAGTCTGACTCATGCATAGGCGGCTGTTGATCACTTGATAATGGACCAGTTTTTTTGGGTGTCCACCACTTCTTTTGGTCTTTGTCAGGATGGGTTGGCTTAGGGTTTGCCATTTCCACGGTGTTTTTCTCAGCATGTGACGTAGGGTTTGCATTCTGTTTAGCACAGTCGGCGGCCACATGACCTAGACGGTAACAGTCAGCGCAATATCGAGGAAGATCCTCGTACTCAACCGATTGCATGATCGTTCTGGCTGATGTCTGGATGTAAACTCTTTAAGGTAGCTCCTTAAATACATCGAGTTCAATACAAACCTGGGCAACGGAAGGCCGGTTTAACGTTGCCGTAGATGCGTCAAGCTTCAATGGTTCGCCGAGCATGGACGCTATCTGAAAGATTGCATCTTTGCGATGCATATGAATAGGAAGGCCCTTAAAAGATACCCATATAGGGATGATAGGCACTTCAATCGCAGGGTCATAATCCGGCGTCCACTTTGTGATTCGCATTTGTTTTCTTGAGATTATCCATCCTCTTCGGGTAAAGCATCTAGTATAATCTTGTTCCAGATCAAAGTGAAGAATAATATGCGTAGCATCTAAAGGCCGACCTTTACGGGTCCAGTGAAATCGATTCTGTCAATAGCAGCACGTATCGTTGCGATCGGAGGCCTTCCATACCAAAAAGTACCAACCAATGTGAAACGGTATGGTGCGGCAAGGGACTGAACTTCCTCATCTGTGAAAGAAATCATAGGACTGCCCTTGAATTTCTGGATTGGCTTGGGGTGTATTTGCGCTGCAGGAGACGCAAATAATGATGCGAATGATGGGTTGGGGGTGATTTGCGGCACTGCCGCAATGGGATTGTTGGTCGTCATGGAAACAACTAGGAAAAGGTAATGCCGAAGAAGGTGAGGGAGGGAGGTGAATCAAACGGCCGGATGAGAGGTAGCCGACGGTGGCTACGCCGCCTACCAGGCGAAATCACCAGAGAAGAAGGGCAGCATCGAAAAATTTATATATATATATATATATATATACATATATATATAGATATGTATATATCTTAGTGTGGACGTGTGTGTGTATATATATATATATATATATATATATATATATATATAAATCAAGTATGTACAAATATATATCACAAAACATAGACTTTATATATTATTAAGAGGAGATCTTGAAGGTACTACATGATGATCCAACTTTAATATAAACATAATTGTTTAAACTTTGAAAAATCCATGTAGGATCTAGGAAGAGTACTTGTCTTTATCACTTATTTACCAATTTAAAGTGAAGATTCTTTACTTGTTTGGAAGAAAAATCCTTCTCCTTTCTCCTTTGGTAGCCACGGTTTGAAGATAAAATGAAGGGGTTAGTGAGCAACTTATGAAGGTAAGTAAATGAAGAAATATAACCTTAACTTGGATGGTGTTCTTACCTTGCTATATCTTGGTTTTTCAACCTCAAAATTTTGGTCATGGTGTAAGAAAATAAAGAAAGATGTTGTGGTTATGGTTTTGGAGGTGTGTATGAGATGAAGAAAAGAAAATCACTCCTTGTTCATCCATGGTAAACTAACGGTCATATGTGTGAAAATGGAGGTTGGAAGACTTTTTTTTCCTTTAAGGAGAGAGGGTTCGTTTAGAAAATGAAAATATTGGAGTGTATGATGGAAAAGAAGAAATACATATACCCTTGTTCTTGTGGATCTCGGCCATGAGGGGTATGGAAGAAAAGAATGGAAAGTTTATGTGTTGGGGAGGAAAGAGGAGGTTTAGTTGAATATGGAAGGATGTCGGTGTTGTGGAATGAAAAGAGAAGGAGATTATTCTTCTCCCTCATTGTCTGGCTGAAAGTTTTAAGGGAAAAAGAGAAGAAATCATGAAGTTGGAAAGATGATGGGAGAAGATAGAAGAAAGAGAGTGGTTTGTAGGATAATGAAATGGGAAGAAAAGGAAAGGGGTTAACGTTTGAGTGGAGGAAGAAAGGGGAAAAATGGAGTGGGGAACACAAAGGAGTCAGCCAAAATTGAGGGAAAAAGAGAAGGGAGAGTTGAAAATGAGTGGAATGGATTGAAGTAAGTGGAAGAAATGATGGTGGTTTAGAATTGTGTAAAAATTGAATTGTATAAGAAGTGAGAAGAAAAAGTGGGGTTTTGGTTGTATTAGGTGTATATGATGGTGGAATGTGATGTGTGGAATAAAAGGGTGTAAGAAGAAAAAGAAGATAGTGACATTTGAGTGTAGGTGTAGCGCCCCGCTCCCGAGCCCTAGCATAGGGAACAGTGCACTCGCCGTAGCCTACTACGAGGACTACAAGGCATCGTTCAAACTTCTCTACACGTCAGAACTGACGTAGAAATTTCCGCGGAAACGATAATTAAAGAAATAAACGTCTTGATTAAATTAAATCCATCAGAATAAAATCAAGTACAAGGCTTGACGAAACCCGCTAAGTCAAGTATGAAATACTAAAATCAAACAATATAACCTAGGTGGAGGTCTATCTGACTATCCCAAGAACAAGCTCTCGGTCAAAAGATCCCTCTTCGAGCCCAGCTCACTCTTTCCAGCTCGCGTAATTTGTCTCATCCTCGATAAACATATATACACTTAATCATGCTCACCTGTGGAGGGGAAGTGAGGGGTGAGTGATGGGAGTCACTCGTAGGTTACCCATCTCTCCCGAAAAGGGACTATCACATACTGAGTCGGGTAAACACATAAAGCACGTAAAGCATAAACAGATAAATAATTAAAGCAATTAGAGCATAAATAAAGAAATAGCACATACCCGACCCGATCCGTATCCCAACTCGTAGCACCGAAACACTTAATAACAATATAAACGATAATCTCAACAATAACAAATGCAATGCGCAACCTCATGATGCATGCACTTCTATATCTCCGTGTCATACGCATTTAATATCACACGCTATGCTCTTTTTTTCCATGATATGCTATGCATGTCCCGGGTCCTATTAGGTGAAGGTAACCATTATTAACAACACCCATCACACGCCTCGTCAGGACACACGTCTCGTAGGACCTCACGGCTCATAGGTCAAATCCAATGCTCGTGCGATGAATGCTTCACACTTTCACACTTCCGGTTCTCCTATGTTGCATGCTCCGTTTTATGTTGCGTATTACCTATATTGCGTAGTTACCATATGTTGCGTGGGGTTCATTACTGTATTTTATCTTCTACCGTTATTTATCTTTCTAGACTTTATTTTAGGTTTCTACACTTTATTTTATTTTCCTAGGCTCTCAAACACTTAAATCTTTAATTTAAATATTTGTATCTTTCCCTACTATTTTTATTTCTTTTATTTTAAATTTATTTGTGGGTTTCTAAATTTTCTTATTTTTATCGCATTTGTAATATTAAATCAATTAATTATATATATATATATATTTAATTTATTTTATTTATTTTATTTTATCTAATTATTTATTTTTCCTCGGCACACAGATTCTTTGTTTCTTTTTCATATATTATTTTTTCAGAAATTATTATCTCCATCAATTAAATAAGAATTATACTGATTATTAAATCAATTTAATATAATACAAATTCAGAAATTATTCAATCAGGCTTCTAAATATATATATATATATATATATATATATATATATATATACCTTCCTTCGGCTCACAGCCCTTTCTCTATCTCATTTTTTGTTTTATTTTATTTATAGAATTCTATTTTTTTATCTACTAATCAATAATTAAATTATTATATTTAATTTAAAAATGTTATTATTATCATAAAAGGAATAGGGCCTGTTCAATGTTGTTTTTTTTCCTTGGCCCTGCACAGTTGGCCCACCCAACCTGCTGTCCACTGAATTATGGCCCGCTGGCCCTTTTCCTTTTACATTTTTTTCCTTTGCAATTAGAATTTGGGCAAATTCTGCTGCCCTTTTCATCTTACAATTTCTTTGTTTTTTTTACAATAAGGATTTGGGCCTAATTCTACTAGCATGTTAAGGATGGGCAGACCTGGCCTTTTTTTTAAATTATTTTATTATTCCTTCATTTTCTTAAATTCTAATTTACTTCAAAAATTCGTAACTTTTTCGTTTTAACTCCGATTAACCCCAAAGCAGTTCCATTGGACTCCGTTTAATGTCACGAATCCACTGACGCTGAACACGTCAGCACGTGACTTGCACGCGCCGCTCAGGGGCGTGCGTGGGCCACACGCGCTGCCCTCTGCAGCCGCGCGTGTGCTACACGCGCCGCCTTCGGGTGCATTTTTCGATGCCCTGAACTCATTCCAACCTATTTCCGTGCTATGTGATTTATATCTAAGGCCAAACACGCAATTCACATATCAAAACATAAAGAATTCATAATAAACAAGTAAAAGATAAACATACAGTGATAATTAAATAATTCCCAAAACAGAATGCGAGGGAATCCAAGCAATCCGACAGAGGGGAGAGTAACCTACCTCTTGAATACGAAATCACTGCTCAAAATGGGTTGGATTTGGTGCGGGTGGCTTTCTCTCCCCTTTCTTTTTCTTTCTCATTGTCGCTCACTCTCTCTGTGCCTCACACTTGCAATCTTTTTTTTAATTGTTACTGTTGTTGCAACCGAAGGCTGCTAGACAATTGGGGATGGGGAATTTTAAATGGGGAAGGGGGATGAAATTTAGGGGAGTGGGGATTTAATGGGGGGTGGGCGGGGTTCATGGGGGAGTGGGGGGCAAAATTGTAGGGATTAGAGAGTGATTGGGGGAGGGGAAGTTATGGATAGTTAAGATAAATTTAATTTAGTTTTTTTTCAGATTTCAGCTTTAACTTATTTTAATTTAACTAATTTTTTTTTTATTTTTTAGGGTTACAACATCCTACCCTCCTTACAAAAAGTTTCGTCCTCGAAACTTGCGTATTACATAATTAACACTTAGTTTAGTTTTTTTTTACTTGATCCGTCCATCTATACAAGGATCAAACTAAATATCCTTTGCGTTTTTCAATATGCTAAGCACTTCACTTCTTTATCACAAACTAAGCCCTCAAAAATATTTCTTGTATATCAACAGGGTAATTTCCTATCCATTGCCTTTTTGTTTATTAAAATCATTACATAATCTATCTGTATTGTCATCATAATAAAGGTCCTACAACTCAAAGCATCAGTTTATAACTTACTTAAATACGCGGTCATCAGCTGCCCTCGTAAATCAGTTCTTAGGTGTACTACCATTTTTAACTTAACGCCTTGTTCACAAAAGACTCATCTCTTGAATCGTATGTATCTTTGGAATATGTTTTACTCTAGTATGATTCAATTTAGTCATTGCTAGTACCACACAAGGCGATCTAGTTCTTATAGAGGTCCATCCTTAATCTTAGTTCTCTGTAATTAGTACGTATATACTTCCACTTATACCACTTGATGTGTATCATTCAGCTTATCACAGTCTATAATTTCAAATTCTTAAACTCATTACATATGATTCATCCTCCTAGATAATTAACCAACTAATATCCTTAATGTACGCTAACATGGTACTTGTTACACAAAGCCAAGTCCTTAAATCAATTTTTATATACTTACGAACTAACTCTATGATCATGCCCTTACCTCTTTGAAAATAACATCAGCGTAATATACGAAATGTGTGTATGGACAATACTTTTCTTCTTGTAAAACGTGACCCACGTGACTATAATTGGAAATATAACTTTAGTTGTTTTAAAATAATATCATTCTTATTATTATACTTTTTAAAACAAAATTCGAGATAATATACTCATTTCCGCAAAGCGGTGTTTCAAATGACACTTATAAAAACGATGTTATAACTTGTACACAAATTGTTTCAGTGAAATGGCATTTAAACAATTGAAAACATAATAATGTAACGTTTTATAAAACGATTTGAATACGGTACCTTTCATTTTCTAAAAGAAAATATATTTTGAAATCTACTCTTTAACTTGGCAAAATTTAAGTAAAATCATTGCAAACAAATAAATAACTTTGAAAACGCTTCAAAGGATAAAACGCTTGCGATATCGATAGTCGTCAGGTAAAATTAGTTTGATTAAAAAAATAGATGTAACAAAATAAAATTTTGAAACATGGTGTAAGAAATTAAACACATCGTTTTTTTGGAAGGAAATCAACATTTTAAAATCTTTTCCCTCTTTAAGGTCGTCAGAAGATCTAAAAATTTTATGTTGATATACAAGTACGAAAATGAATTTGCCTTATAAAGGTTGGTAGTCTATATATAAAAAAATATGAAACTCAATAAGGTATTTCTGAAGACAACATTTTTAAGGTACTTGTTAAAATATGGTCATACATTGGTGTACGTGCTTATATAAAATATTTATCTGTTTGAAAAATATATCAGTACAATATTTCGTATAATTCTACAGGTCATCTCTTTTCCGGATAAGGTCTCCTACGTACCGTTTCTTATAAGTCTAACTTCTGCCTGCTGATGATAAACCTTTAACTTAAATTAGTCCAATCTTAGCATGACACACTAATTATTGATCGACTTAAGGTGTTCTAATTCACCATGCTTCCGCGCGCCACATTAATTCATTGTACCTTGCTACTTGGTTATTTGAACCATTAATTTTATTCTAGTTCATACAAAAAACAACCACTACTTGTTCATGCCCGTTCTATTTTAATTCAAGCCTACTAAATTCAAGTCAAATGTCTCGATGTCAACACTTAACTAAAAAGTTTGTAACAATTCTTTATTCCCATGTACTTGTTATAGCCGATTCACGCCTTTTGTTATCGATCAATTTCTCGAATGAGACTAATATCGTCGTCCTACTTAATAACTCTAAATGTCAACACCTTAACCCTAGACCATAATTTTCTTCATATGATTCTCTTACTAAACGCTACTGATTATAATGCTTATGATTCGTTACTTAGTTTCTAACATTTCTCTGTAAATCATCTCTTATTATCTATCATACTATAATAATTCATTTCTTAGTAGCTATTGTCTCAACTTAGACCTAAGTCTGCTCTGATGCTACCATCTAAGTAGGGATATGGGCATGTTTTACTTTACCCTAAAGGTACCGAGTCCCATGCTGTTGTTGCGGTGAAACAATCAGAGTTATTGCCTGACCTATAAATATGTCACTAGCGTTTGCAAGTAGGGTGTTCTGGTTACCATTCTAGTTCATTCAAATTAATTATCTAACATTCAACTAGGGTTACTAAGATTACAACTTAAAGAATATTGATCAACTGAGATAAGATAGAATTGTATGGGATAGCCTAGGCATACGTTTTTTGTAACCGATCGTCTTCTTAAGTCTAAGGTCATAACTTACCTTTAGGATTGTTCTTAGTATCATCGTTTCTTAAGTCTAAGATCATGTCTTATTTCTTAAATTGTGTTTAGTGTATAATCAACGTTTATGTCTACCTTCAGTACTTGTGTCCAAGGTCAACTCCTAACCGGAATCATTATTTATGTTTAAGATTGTGACTCAAGGACAAAATCGTAACTTAATTTCTAATATCATGGCCTAAATCTACATTTCCGCCGTGGATCTGGAATCGTTCTTTGAAGGTTGTACTTTCGATGCGTAATATCTCTTGGACTCATTCCGAAATTAGATCCAAGTGATCGGCGGTGTCAGTTGTGTTGTACCATCACTCCTCCGTATCTCCTTGTAAAAGAATTTCAGATCCGAGCGTGGTGGGGATGGAGGTAGTTGTAGGATCTGCAAGGCACCACTAGAAGGGGAGGGGGGTTGAATAGTGGGTGCAGAAAATGTGGTTTTTAAAATTAGTTTGAACAAAAAACCCAACTTCTGAAAACAGTTTCTGTTTTCAGGACCAATTTTAAAACGTTTTGAAAACTAGGTTTCAGGTCTTCAAAAATTCTGAAATTTGGAGAGAACTTAGACTCAGATATTATGAGTATCTCCTAAAACTTTCAGATTAAAATTCAACCTCTAACCCCTTGAAAAATCGTTGGTGGTCAGATTGCGCAAATCTGCCAGAACCGATACACTGATTTGAAAAATTAATTCCTATTTGTACACAAATCAAATGCTCTGAAAATTTAACCACTAACCCCTTATATGTTATATTTAAATGGGTTGAAACAGTATTAAAAAATTCTTTTGGGAAGTTAGTCAAATACGATCAAAGTCTCAACCTTTGCAAGCCTAAAAATCAGACTGCACTAGTCTCAGAACTTTGGACGTTTGAATGACTTATACTTGTCCAAAAGGGTTGAAACTTGCGCCAAACAAACCCTAGAACGTGTGGATATATTTTTTAAAATTTTCGTGATTTTTGAAATTCGTTTACTATTTTTACGAACGTGATTAAAAACAGTAAACAGTGCTGAAACAGAAAATCAGTGCTGAAAGTAAATGACACCAAGAATTTTATACTGGTTCGGTTATCAACAACCTACTCCAGTCTTCAAGGAACACCTTCCTTGGTTCACACTAGTCACACAACACAAATACACCTTACCACAGGGTTGATGGAGTTACACACCAACTCCAACCCTTTACAAACCTTGTACGTGAATACAATTTCGCACGAACACCACCACCTTGTACGATTGAAGATTGATCACACCTTGATCAATCTTTTACAAAGATAAAAGTATGTGGTGGTTTAATACAAGCCTATTCAAGAATAAGAATATAAGTACAATAGTCTTTCAAGAAGAAGAAAGAAAGAGAGAGTAGAAGAGAAGGCTAGAACACGTTTTGATCTTTGAATTTGCAACTCTTGTTCTTGTTTTTTTTTTGCTCTTCTCCCTTCTTTTTAATCATATTGTGGCCGCCCCATTGGGAGTCCTTCCCCTATTGAAAATTGTCTTCTAAGTCCTTGGGAGAATGTGTGGCATCATTGTGACATGATCTTGCTTACTTGGCACCTTCTCATTGGATGATCATTTAACCTTTGCTTACTTGACACTTCATGATTGGTTGAATGTTGTCATCATTTGATGACTTGGAAAATCTGAATATTTCACTCAAAACATGTGCCAAAATCAACATAGAATAATTTCCATAATCCACAAGATTGTCACATAAAGTTAGTAAGATAATTTTCTCACAAAAAGGGGAATAAAATCGTCCATTAAGAGTGATTAACATGCTGAAAATTTCAGCATGTGATACATGGCTTTTTGCTTCAAATTATTTCTATTTTTCTTTTATTTTTCTTTTTAAAATGAATCACCAATTAGTAGCAAATATTCTTATCAAATTGGAAATGAATTTTGGACATCAATGTGGCCTAGAAAACGTTCAAGATACATTCCACACATTAGCACACATGCTGAATTTTCAGCATGTGTCACAATTGTGACAAAATATTTGAAATATTTCCTTTTGTAGTTCCTTTCTTTAAGTCACCAACATTGTATGATTGATTCTTGACCGATCAATATGCCAACAAGGCTCCACATAAGCACCATCTCAGCTGTAGGGGCATTGGATAATGTATATGCATGTGCTGAAATTTATTTTTGCTAACTTTGTAAAATAGTGCACTTTTAATAATACACACATGTTATATTCCAATCAGCCCTTAATTTAATCTTCTAGAACACTTTAAGTTGTATGACATATGTAAAAAGTGTCTAGATACGTATCGTATGATGCGCCAAAAATATTCCATGTTTTGTGTACGTAGAAAACCGAATTTTCGATGTTTATCGATTACCCAATTTTTCTCTAATTAAATTCCAACTTTTTGCACATGTTATACATATTATGTTACACATAATATATATAATATATACTTTAAATCTCAGCACTTGGCTGGTCTAAAGTGGTGCCATTAACATGTGTCAAAATTAAAATTGGAATCTTCACATTTTGGCCTTAATGTGGGGTGATTTGTGTGTGCCAACATGGAAAGAATTTTTGGCTGAAACTATCACTCTAGGCACAAACTTTTTGAATATTTTTGAATTATAGGGGCTGGCCATTTATTTATGGCAAGTACGTGACACGTTGGCGAAGTTTCGGTATTCGCCTGATACGACAAGTTTTGGTTTAGAACCTTTTAACGTGTCGTATTTAATTTGTCATCACCATGACTTATATCATATGATATAGGACCTGAATATACTCATTAATATGAGTTAAGTATGATGGTGTGACGTTAACGTACGTACGTAAAATATATAATGTGTCGGTAGTACGTTGGAATACATGTGTACGTGCCTTTTTCAAAAAATCTAAAAATATATATTTATATATGTATGTAGGCGTGTATATGAGTGATAAATGAGGAGTAGGATACTTTCCTTTCTTAGTCTTGCTGCCTTTGTGCCTTTTCCAAATGTAGCTTCCTTTAAGGAACTACTTAGTTTAATTAACTAAGTACTTCACTTAGTTCATTAATGGTGGCACCTGAAAATAGTATAAACACAACAAATGTTTGCCATTTGATGTAAGCTTTGTAGCTTCATGGCTCGTTAGTACGGCAGCATAATATATGAACTATATAAGGCAAGTAATAAGCAATATATCATGCACATTTATCTTATGCTCGTTTTTATGTATTTGAAAATCACTCAAACCCCTTTTTCTCTACAATCTCCCCCTTTTGATGATTTTCAAAATAACCTATGCACATGATTTAAATCCTATCGCTCCCCCTTCAATCATGCATAAATTCAAAAACCTCTCTCCCTTGATTTATGCAATCAGTATCTCTCTCCCCCTTAAATCATGCTATCTCTCCCCCTTTATTTTGGAAATTAAATCAAAAGATGCTTTTAAAGATGAAGAAGAAAAAAATCATGCATTTCATATAACATGCGTTCGTAAGGGTTATTTATTCAACCCTTTGAAAATGTCCCTTTTGGTACCCAAATTTGGGTGACCTTTCTAGGTCTTCCAAAAGGTGAGAAAGGTGATGAGAACGCAACATAATATATGTTAGGGACAAATGCGTTTGGCCTTTGGCCAAGAATCCCATCATGCATGTAGTATGGTTTCTGTGTTTGATAAGCATTTCGGTTTGCATGCACGGGACGGGATCTAGATGCATATGAGTGTCGCGTATGCATCACTTGTTTCTTCTCATATCTCTATGGCACATAATTATATTTTGCATGATGTGAAGAAGAAGCACGTTGAGATGTCATAAGAAAAGGCTTATGCGTCTTCTTAGATGCCACATATGTCTTTGATGCATCTATTTTCTTAGATGGGATGAATTTGGTTGGTTTATTTTGTGGCTTACTTTTCTCAACGTATCCTAGTCCGGTTTTGTCACTATCATGCTTTTAAGAAGAAATGATGTGATCTAGCATGTTTGTTCTCGTGTCAAATTGTTTCACCTTTTTCTCTACATCCGCATTCCTTGATTTCAAGTTTGAAATCTCGGATTTCAATTCAGTGTTCTCGGATGTCAATGATGAAATCTCAGACTTTAATGAATTTATAATGCATGACGACTCTTCTTTTGAATCGTTTAATTGAGACACGAGATCTTTGTTAGAAGGTTCTAACAATTTCTTGTCTTCAATTAATCGATTCTTTTCTTTTGCAAGAGTCTTTGAGAACTTATGCAATTCTAAATATTGACTAAATAAATCATCATAAGAACATTCAGAATCGGAATCAGAGTCGGAAGATACCTCATTTGATGTTCTAGATGTAAAGCATACTTGTGCCTTGTGTTCTTCTGTATCATCAGTCTCAGAGTCGGATGTGTCACTCCAAGTTGAGGCTTTGAAGGCTCTTCTCCTTTGTTTAGGTTCTGAGACGAGTCTATTCTTGTTCCGATCCTTGTCAGGGTATTTGTTTGTTTGTTTTTCTTTATTAGGGCATTCATATGATAGATGTCCAAGTTTGCAGCATTCATAGCACTTTATTTTCTTATTTTTATTTTTATGATCCTTAGATGAGGTAGACTTATGTTTAATCGATTTTCTCAATATTTTTCTGAATCTTTTAGCCATCGTGATTAAGTCCTCATCATCGGAATCTATGTCACTATCATCTACGACGTATTCATTTGATTTAAATGCTATAGCCCTATCATTATTAGAAATGGACTCGAAATGTCTTAAAGCAAGTTTGTTTTCATATACCTTAAGTGATCCAATTAGTTCTTCCATCTTAATCGATTTAGTCTCTTTGCTTTATTCTATTGCCATTACTTTAGAGTCCCACTCGGATGGAAGGCTTCGTAAGACTTTCTGTACTTGTTCCTACATGGTAAAAGCTTTACCAAGAGACTCAAGAGAATTGTAGATGTTAATCAAATGAAGATCCATATCAACAATAGATTCATTAGGCAATAATTTAAACGACTCAAGTGTGGACATAAACATGTTTATCTTAGACTCTTTTACTTGACTAGTGCCTTCGTATTTCATTTCGAGCATTCTCCACATTTCTTGTGCACTAGAACAGTTTGAGACATAACTAGACTCACTCTTACTTAAACCATTTAAGAGCAATTGCATAGCCCTAGCATTCATGCTAAGTTTCTTTTTATCATCACTTGTATATTATTGTCTAGATTTAACAACTTCTAGAGCGACTCCGTCTACGGTGGATAATTAGATGGAACAAAAGGACCATCTTCTATAATCGATGCCATAAAGAAAAGTTTCATTCTTACCTTCCATTGAATGAAAGACTCACTGTCAAAAAGAGGAGGTCTTATGGTTGACATTCCTTCTTGCACAGTGTTATAGCTAGTGGATGCCATCTCACGTAGATCATTGGATCCTTTTGTTGTGAGTGTTCCTGTGCTCTGATACCAATTGTAGGATCTGCAAGGCACCACTAGAAGGGGGGGTTGAATAGTGGGTGCGGAAAATGTGGTTTTTAAAATTAGTTAGAACCAACAACCCAATTTCTGAAAACAGTTTCTGTTTTCAGGACCAGTTTTAAAACGTTTTGAAAACTAGGTTTCAGGTCTTCAAAAATTCTAATATTTGGAGAGAACTTAGACTCAGATGTTATGAGTATCTCTTTAAACTTTCAGATTAAAATTCAATCTCTAACCCCTTGAAAAATTGTTGGTGGTCAGATTGCGTAAATCTGCCAGAACCGATACACTGATTTGAAAAATTAATTCCTATTTGTACACAACTCCAAATGCTCTGAAATTTTAACCACTAACCCCTTATATGTTATATTTAAATGGGTTGAAACAGTATTGAAAAATTCTTTTGGAAAGTTAGTCAAATACGATCAAAGTCTCAACCTTTGTAAGCCTGAAAATCAGACTGCACTAGTCTCAGAACTTTGGACGTTTGAATGACTCCTACTTGTCCAAAAGGGTTGAAACTTGCTCCAAAAGAACCCTAGAACGTGTTTTTATATTTTCTGAAAGTTTCGTGATTTTTGAAATTCGTTTACTATTTTTACGAACGTGATCAAAAATAGTAAACAGTGCTGAAACAGAAAATCAGTTCTGAAAGTAAATGACACCAAGAATTTTATACTGGTTCGGTTATCAACAACCTACTCCAGTCTTCAAGAAACACCTTCCTTGGTTCACACTAGTCACACAACACAAATACACCTTACCACAGGGTTGATGGAGTTACACACCAACTCCAACCCTTTACAAACCTTGTACGTGAATACAACTGCGCACGAACACCACCACCTTGTACGATTGAAGATTGATCACACCTTGATCAATCTTTTACAAAGATAAAAGTATGTGGTGGTTTAATACAAGCCTATTCAAGAATAAGAATATAAGTACAATAGTCTTTCAAGAATAAGAAAGAAAGAGAGAGTAGAAGAGAAGGCTAGAACACGTTTTGATCTTTGAATTTGCAACTCTTGTTCTTGTTTTTTTTGCTCTTCTCCCTTCTTTTTAATCATATTGTGGCCGCCCCATTGGGAGTCCTTCCCCTATTGAAAATTGTCTTCTAAGTCCTTGGGAGAATGTGTGGCATCATTGTGACATGATCTTGCTTACTTGGCACCTTCTCATTGGATGATCATTTAACCTTTGCTTACTTGGCACTTCATGATTGGTTGAATGTTGTCATCATTTGATGACTTGGAAAATCTGAATATTTCACTCAAAACATGTGCCAAAATCAACATAGAATAATTTCCATAATCCACAAGATTGTCACATAAAGTTAGTAAGATAATTTTCTCACAAAAAGGGGAATAAAATCGTCCATTAAGAGTGATTAACATGCTGAAATTTCAGCATGTGATACATGGCTTTTTGCTTCAAATTATTTCCATTTTTCTTTTATTTTTCTTTTTAAAATGAATCACCAATTAGTAGCAAATATTCTTATCAAATTGAAAATGAATTTTGGACATCAATGTGGCCTAGAAAACGTTCAAGATACATTCCACACATGCTGAATTTTCAGCATGTGTCACAATTGTGACAAAATATTTGAAATATTTCCTTTTGTAGTTCCTTTCTTTAAGTCACCAACATTGTACGATTGATTCTTGACCGATCAATATGCCAACAAGGCTCCACATAAGTTCCATCTCAGCTGTAGGGGCGTTGGATAATGTATATGCATGTGCTGAAATTTATTTTTGCTAACTTTGTAAAATAGTGCACATTTAATAATACACACATGTTATATTCCAATCAGCCCTTAATTTAATCTTCTAGAACACTTTAAGTTGTATGACATATGTAAAAAGTGTCTAGATACGTATCGTATGATGCGCCAAAAATATTCCATGTGTTGGTACGTAGAAAACCGAATTTTCGATGTTTATCGATTACCCAATTTTTCTCCAATTAAATTCCAACTTTTTGCACATGTTATACATATTATGTTACACATAATATATATAATATATACTTTAAATCTCAGCACTTGGCTGGTCTAAAGTGGTGCCATTAACATGTGTCAAAATTAAAATTGGAATCTTCACATTTTGGCCTTAATGTGGGGTGATTTGTGTGTACCAACATGGAAAGAATTTTTGGCTGAAACTATCACCTAGGCACGAACTTTTTGAATATTTTTGAATTATAGGGGCTGGCCATTTATTTATGGCAAGTACGTGACACGTTGGCGAAGTTTCGGTATTCGCCTGACACGACAAGTTTTGGTTTAGAACCTTTTAACGTGTCGTATTTAATTTGTCATCACCATGACTTATATCATATGATATAGGACCTGAATATACTCATTAATATGAGTTAAGTATGATGGTGTGACGTTAACGTACGTACGTAAAATATATAACGTGTCGGTAGTACGTTGAAATACATGTGTACGTGCCTTTTTCAAAAAATCTAAAAATATATATTTATATATGTATGTAGGCGTGTATATGAGTGATAAATGAGGAGTAGGATACTTTCCTTTCTTAGTCTTGCTGCCTTTGTGCCTTTTCCAAATGTAGCTTCCTTTAAGGAACTACTTAGTTTAATTAACTAAGTACTTCACTTAGTTCATTAATGGTGGCACCTGAAAATAGTATAAACACAACAAATGTTTGCCATTTGATGTAAGCTTTGTAGCTTCATGGCTCGTTAGTACGGCAGCATAATATATGAACTATATAAGGCAAGTAATAAGCAATATATCATGCACATTTATCTTATGCTCGTTTTTGTGCACATTTAAATCATGTATTTGAAAATCACTCAAATCCCTTTTTATCTACAGTAGTGACTGCTAGTTCAGTAGCAGGTGCTAGTGTGCTAAGGTGTTAGTCATGGTGACTATGACATCCTCAAGTGCTTGGGCATGATCCCGTTATTATGGTGGTTCTCACCACCATTTGCTTTATTGTCAGCTTGTTCACGTCATATCGGCATTTTTCTTGTATTTAGAACGGTCGGAAATATTTATTTAAGTATGGGCTAAGTTAGGGGTAATTTGAGAATTTCTAACTACTTAGGGGTTGTATGCAAATGTTCAGGGGAAATTTGGAAAATTATGTCGTTTACAGAATTCATGCTAAAGTTTAGGGGTAGAATGGTAATTAAGTAAGGAAACGATCGCTTACTCTCGTACCCCTTAACCCGATCACAACTTAAGTCTAAGATCATAACTTAACCCTATTTTGTTGCTTAAGGGTAAAATCGTCATTTTAGGGAAAAGATCGTAGCTTAAGTCTAAGTGATCTAGTTAATCCTGTGTTTCCGAGGCGGATCTGGAGCCTCGGCTCTGATACCACCTGTAGCGCCCCGCTCCCGAGCCCTAGCATAGGGAACAGTGCATCCGTCGTAGCCTACTACGAAGACTACAAGGTGTCGTTCAAACTTCTCTACACGTCAGAACTGACGTAGAAATTTTCTGCGGAAACGATAATTAAAGAAATAAACGTCTCGATTAAATTAAATCCATCAGAATAAAATCAAGTACAAGGCTTGACGAAACACGCTAAGTCAAGTATGAAATACTAGAATCAAACAATATAACCTTGGTGGAGGTCTATGTGACTATCCCAAGAACAGGCTCTTGGTCAATAAGATCCCTCTTCGAGCCCAGCTCACTCTTTCCAGCTCGCGTAATTTGTCTCATCCTCGATAAACATATATACTCTTAATCATGCTCATCTGTGGAGGGGAAGTGGGGGGTGAGTGATGGGAGTCACTCGTAGGTTACCCGTCTCTCCCGAAAAGGGACTGTCACATACTGAGTCGGGTAAACACATAAAGCACGTAAAGCATAAACAGATAAATAATTAAAGCAATTAGAGCATAAATAAAGAAATATCACGTACCCGACCCGATCCGTATCCCAACACGTAGCACCGAAACACTTAATAACAATATAAACGATAATCTCAACAATAACAAATGCAATGCGCAACCTAATGATGCATTCACTTCTATCTCCGTGTCACACGCAGTCATTTAATATCACATGCTATGCTCTTTCTTTTCCATGATATGCTATGCATGTCCCGGGTCCTATTAGGTGAAGGTAACCATTATTACCAACACCCATCACACGCCTCGTCAGGACACACGTCCCGTAGGACCACACGACTCATATGCCAAATGCAATGCTCGTGCCATGAATGCTTCACACTTTCACACTTCCAGTTCTCCTGTGTTGCATGCTCCATTCTATGTTGCGTATTACCTATATTGCGTAGTTACCATATGTTGCGTGGGGTTCATTACTGTATTTTATCTTCTACTGTTATTTTATCTTTCTAGACTTTATTTTAGGTTTCTACACTTTATTTTATTTTTCTAGGCTCTCAAACACTTAAATCTTTAATTTAAATATTTTTATCTTCCCCTACTATTTTTATTTTTTTTATTTTAAATTTATTTGTGGGTTTCTAAATTTTCTTATTTTTATAGCATTTATAATATTAAATCAATTATATATATATATATACTTTATTTTATTTATTTTATTTTATCTAATTATTTATTTTTCCTCGGCACACAGCTTCTTTTTTCTTTTTCATATATTATTTTTTTCTGAAATTATTATCTCCATCAATTAAATAAGAATTATACTGATTATTAAATCAATTTAATATAATACACATTCCTTCATTTTCTTAAAAGGAATAGGGCTGTTCAATGTTGTTTATTTTCCTTGGCCCTGCACAGTTAGCCCGCCCGACCTGCTGTCCACTGAATTATGGTCTGCTGGCCTTTTTCATTTTACACTTTTTTTTTCTTTGCAATTAGAATTTGGGCCAAATTCTGCTGGCCCTTTTCCTCTTGCAATTTCTTTGTTTTTTTACAATAAGGATTTGGGCCTAATTCTACTAGCCTGTTAAGGATGGCAGAGCTGGCCCTTTTTATTATTATTTTATTATTCCTTCATTTTTCTTAAATTCTAATTTACTTCAAAAATTCATAACTTTTTCGTTTTAACTCCGATTAACTCCAAACCAGTTCCATTGGACTCCGTTTAACGTCACGAATCCACTGATGCTGAACACGTCAGCACGTGACTTGCACGCGCCGCTCAGGGGCGTGCGTGGGCCACACGTGCCGCCCTCTACAGCCGCGCGTGTGCTACACGTGCCGCCTTCGGGTGCGTTTTCCGATGCCATGAACTCATTCCAACATATTTCCGTGCTATGTGATCTATATCTAAGGCCAGACACGCAATTCTCATATCAAAACATAAAGAATTCATAATAAACATGTAAAAGATAAACATAGAGTGATAATCAAATAATTTACAAAACAGAATGCGAGGGAATCTAAAGCAATCTGACAGAGGGGAGAGTAACCTACCTCTTGAATACGAAATCACTACTCAAAATGGGTTGGATTTGGTGCGGGTGGCTTTCTCTCCCCTTTCTTTTTCTTTCTCACTGTCGCTCCCTCTCTCTGTGCCTCACACTTGCAATCTTTTTTTTAATTGTTACTGTTGTTGCAGCTGAAGGCTGCTAGACAATTGGGGATGGAGAATTTTAAATGGGGAAGGGGGATGAAATTAAGGGGAGTGGGGGATTTAATGGGGGTGGGCGGGGTTCATGGGGGAGTGGGGGGCAAAATTGTAGGGATTAGGGAGTGATTGGGGGAGGGGAAGTTATGGATAGTTAAGATAAATATAATTTAGTTTTTTTTTCAAATTTTAGCTTTAACTTATTTTAATTTAACTATTTTTTTTATTTATTTTTTTAGGGTTGCAACAGTAGGGGGCGGCCACCTATGGGTTTTGGGAAGGGGAGAGTTTTGTCTTTTATGCCATGTAAGGCAAAGCAGCAAAAATGTGATAAAAATGTGTAGTTGAATTATCGTATCGGGTATTTTTGTTTGGTTTGATTTATATCTACCGACTTAGGTTGCTACCGACTAACTTATTTAAATCATATTTTATGTCCGAATAGTTCGTTATCTAGTTCCGTCAAGTCTCGCTATATCCGATGACTTATCGTTCGGTTATTTTTCTGAACGTTTCTAACCTTGATATTTAATGTCGATGTCTTTATTAATCCTAAATAAAATTTAAATTCCATCAACTTTTTATCGACATCACATTCACATTCTATTTTTCATTATATTATTTCATTGTTATTGATCCGAAAATTCGGGTTGTAACACATTCGGATTAAAATCATAAAAAATCAGCTTATGTCACATGACTATCTGGCAAATGACAGAAAGTGAATCGACACCTATTAAGCAGAATGAGTCATGTGTTACCTACATCGTTTTAAAAGACAGAATTTTCTCAAGGTAGTCTGAAAGTTTAGATAATTTAAAACAAAAAAAATATTAATTCGTGACAATTGTATCATTAGTATTGGTTTAATTCGAGTTATCAATGGCTCAACACCTCTCGCAAACACGAGCATGAGTAGCCTGATGCTTGTGAGTGACACATATAAGTGCACGTTCAATTTATATATTTTATGTATAAAGTTAAAAAAAAGTTTGACAAATAGACCAAACAAATAGAATTTTTCATATCATAGCACCTTAATTTTTACTTAAAAGAAGGCGGCTAGGACTCTTAAGCAGTTAATAAAATTGCAATTTGGAATAGAACTTGATGCTATTTGATATTTTCTCCACTTTGTTGTAGCTCTTATAGTAAGTATTTGAATTATTATCATTACAGTAAATGAATTCCAGAACACGTGATCCGTACTTTTTCAAACCAACATATATTGAGAACCAATAAAAGATTAAAATAGTAAACTTTGGGTCCCTAATTGGAAATGATTATCCATTAGAAAGATGTTCAGAAACTTGTAATTCAGACAGATACATAGAAAATTTTAGGAATAATTGCTTTGATTATTTAATAAGAAATTTCAAGAAGCTACACAGCTAGCCTATGGCTTTAATCTACAATATGCACCACAAATTGATGGATCTCTGAAGCATATTTCAGGCTCTTTGGTGCAACACCAATACCCCATAATAGGATAGCAGTATGGGTATTCATTTGGATCAGCTGAATTGTTCATTAAGTGAGTAGCAACCTCCCCTCCTTCAAATGTGTTGCTTCCTGTTACAACCTTGCCTGCATTGCATATGACTAATAAGCAATCTTTTTGGCTTGACCAATAAGTCTTATGTCGTCCGAGTCGCACGGCGCCTGAGAGCTTGTTTGTGCGGGCTCATGTCCTTTTGGATTCTTTTTTAAATTGAGAACTAATTAGTACATATATTTTACTTGACTTATATCAATATATAACAGCTATATGTGCATCCTAATAAGACAGTAAGACCCGATAGTTCAGATATAAATAGTTTGGTCATCGACAACAACAACACATACCCAGAATATCTCAATAACAGCAAAAACTATCGCTAAAAATTTGATCGACAGAAAGAGTAAATTTTTTTTATTTAAAATGAAATTATCGTGTTAAGCTGATAACATTACATGTCAAATTTCTATTATGACATTAATCTCCCCTGTAATTGCGACTTTAATCCATAATAAACATTTTTCTAAAACACTAAAGTAAAAATATTTCTGCAACGATATAATTGTCATGAATATTGGTATGAGCACAACAAACTCAAAAATCTGATGAACTAGATAATGTATATAATTCAAGATTAATTCTGGATCCAAGATCTGAGAAATCGAAGAATTTGGAGCATGTTTTCCAGTCCTCTTGCCATTCACGTAGAACAAGAAGGTGGTCATCAAAGCACCAAGGCCCTTCAGCAAGTACCCTAGATAATTCTTCCAAGTTTTCGAACTTAAATTGAAAGGTATTACCTTCAATTTTGGAGATCTGAAATTTCTGAGTTTTCCACGATTTCTGTAGTGCTTGAAGCATCCCCTTAGAAGCAATATCTCGGTCTGAAATAAGTCTCCCGAGCAGACTTCTTCGATTTTCCTCGTACCCAGCAGAGACCACTTCTTCAGAGACAATAAGCGGGTTATCTTCCTCTTCCGTTAACTTAAAGGATTTAAGCAGGTTTTCGAGTTCTTGATTTTCCATTTTCATAGTTTGGATTGTGATTGTGAGGCTCGATCTTGAAGAAACCCTAGGGAGGGAGATGGTGCGATTATCGCTAGAAACCCTAGGGAGGGAGATTCCAGTATCGTTTTTTCGAGAATGGTACAAATAATTGAAATTAGACTTGTCAAATTAGAACTTTCACCTTGATTTTGAAATAATGTATGAATTTCAGCATCGAGTTCAGAATTGATTTCATGACACGCCTCTTCTGTTGGCTTCACTAGTTATTACATATAATTTCTTTTTGTACATGAAACAAACAACCATATTATAGAGAAACAACCACAATCATAGATGAAAAACTAACTAAAATGAAAGTGGAGTATATTAATCATTATAAAGGCTAAATTTGTAACGTTTAAACAAAGGCCTCCTCGTATTGAAGTTTGAATAATGCCGTCTTGCCTACTTTTCCGAAAAATGGGATCCACCTATTTGTTAAACTTCTCTTTTAGTCTACAACTTATTCAGTCTCACAATGCTGTCAAGCGTTGGATTCACGATAATTTCCTAGGGAATTTCTTTTCTTTGCTCAATTTACGTTGGCCAAAAAAAAACAAAAAGTTAAATTGGCAACTAAGTTGAAATGAACATAGCTTTGAGGAAGGCTTACAATGTGCTTGGAGGAAGGTGAGAATGACGAACAACAGCATAAAGTAGAAATTTGTGTTGGGAAAAATGTACTTAAAGTTTAGATTGGCCATATTTTGATTGTAAGTATTATCTTCTTGTCAACCTTGGCAGTAATTCCTGAGATATTTATAGTATTTTTTTGACATGCGGATTCGTATGTCCCGTAAAATACGAGATTCTTCTACGATTTTTTTTCCCCAGAAAGATCCCTTTCTGGCACTTTAATCGCTAAATTATTTTCGTTCTGAATGTAACGTTAAACGATTTTTTAGTATTTATTAGCATCGTATAATTATCTGATCTTTGAATTGACTATTGATAAATATCACATATTGTTTTAGTAAATATACACATTTTTGTTTAGTTTAGAAATAAATCATGAAATGAAATCGGTTGTATAACAATAACAATGGTACACATTTATCAAAAGGGGCGCGTTTTTGTGATTCGAATTTGAATTGTATAAGTATTTAAAAAAAGAACTTTTGAAAGGTCGAATATTTTGAAGTTATTATCCTTGCATTTTCTAGGTCTTTAAGAGAAACTTTTAACATTTAAAATTTTAGGAGTTATCCTTAAATAATATTAAATGGTGAAGGAAAAATTGGGAGCACAAGAGTGTGTCTAGCATCGCCAGTGGTTAGAATTAGAAATGGAAGCCTGGTAGCCACCGATTATACAACTGGAAAAATCACAAAGTTCCAATTATAATCAAGGTTGATTGCAATTTACCATGAATAGTTATCAATCATTTTTTAAGCTAATTGCAATTTACCTTAAATAAGTTTTTTTGTTTACTTTCTTTACTTATATAAGGTAAATTGTAAAATATCCCGTGGAAAATCATACGCATATCACAGTACAATAATTTATCAGCCGGGCTCCTCAATAGTTCATAATGAAGAAATAATCAATCAAATCATGCTTAATAAATCAAAACAACCGGATTTTTTGCCAAGCGAGAAAAGAAAATTTCACTCAGTCTGTTTGGGAAATAATTCGAGTTCTCAAAAAGGCAGAATTAAGAATCTAGGTATGAGAGATTTTCAAAAAAAAAAATATAGGTATTAGAGATCCAATTAAATATTAAATAATGTATAGACGAGAGCATCACACTTTTTCGTTTCAGTGAATAAGCCTAATTCTTTATATTGCAATTATATTGCCATTACCTACAGGGCGCGCTTTAAAACAAATGGTAAGGTTGTGAACCTTGAGGTCACGGATTCGAGTCATGGAAACAGTTTCTTGCACAAAATGTAGGGTAAAGCTACGTATACCAGATCGTTAAGCGATCCGGCCCCTTCACAGACTCTGCGCAAATACGGAAGCCTAGTGCATCGGGTTTATATTGCAATTATCTGTTTTTTATTTTTGGAAGACTCGTGTTCAATTCATGTGTATTTATTTAGCCAACAATATTTTGTCAAAACTGGTTAACTAAATCGAACAAAATCATCAAGATCACTAAAAGAATTGCTTTTCTATTCGTCTGCTCGGGAGACTTCCTTGAAAATTTTGGAGATCTGGAATAGAAATGAAGCTTCCTTGAAATATTGTTCTGACCTGGTTGATTTACTAAGGGGTGAACCCTTATATGATGAAGGCCGAGGTTGGAGCTCGAGGCTGAGGCAGAGCAGAAGTGTATTCCTTGAGTGAAAAGTTGATTGCCTGATACTTGGGTATTTGCTCATCGCGGCCGAAGTGAATGTCTTGGTCAAATAGTACCTTGCTTGGGCAGAGGTGCAATCCTTGTGGGCAGATGTGCAACACTTTGGGGCTGCCAGGAGAACCAGCTTAGCTTAAGTGTAACCGAGCTAAAATACTTCAACATTGACTGTTTGTTGACCAATGGAGAGTTTTGTCTTATTCAACAGTTGAGTTTTAGGCTCATCAGTTTATAAATTGTTTTTTTCCTTTACTTTTTTAACTTGTTCTGAATTGGTATCCATAAAGCATGCAACCAAGTGATAAGAAAAATTTATGATTCAAATGAATTTGTGTATGTTAAAGAATCTGTTCTTTTTATCAAAGAAGGTGCTCTAGAGACTGATAGAGACAAACAACATATTTCATAATATGCAAGTAGAAAGTTATTTAGAAAAAATACCACTAATCAAAACATTTATTACTCTACGCCGGCAAAAGTAAGGGGTTAAATAAACAGTCGAAGGTTGAGTAGATCAGGTATAGTTGAGTAACTCTCTAAGCCAATAAACAAAAATACTTAAACCATAGTTTTATTCGTGTCCACAATTAGGGATACAATAAGCATGATGCGGCGATATGCCCCAAAAGTAAAATCACTTAGGTTTCAAAACATCCCGACTACCCCAATACTTGAATCATTACATCCAGAAAGTTTTTCACGATAAAAGAATGAAATTGTTTATGCCAATGAAATCGGATCACTTTTTTCAGTTAAAATAAAGCAAAATGAAAATTGGAGGGAAATGTCAAGATTAAACGTAATTCCAACGAATGAAGTATATATGTTGTAGCGTCCCACTCCCGAATCCTATCATCGGAAACGGTGCACCCGCCGTAGTCTACTACGAGAATTACAAGGCGTCGTTCAAACTTGTACACGTCAGAAATAACGTAGAAATTTTTCGCGAAAACGTTAACTAAAAATTAAAATTCAATTTATAAATAATCACAATTTGAAAATAAATGAAACGTTTAGGGCTGACGAAACCCAATACATCAAATGAAATCTAAAAGTCTGACATAAAAGAAACAAATCTGGTAATCCATCAAATGTCCCTAAATGTCTTGCGGAACTTCACTCTCCCCAGCTAACATCTTCTGACTCGTCCTCTACGAAATTGTAGTCAAACTCTGCTCACCTGTGGAGGGAATGGCATTAGGGGGTGAGTGATTTGGGAAAATCACCCGTAGATTACCCGTCTAATCCCAGAATTGAACCATACTTACCAAATACATAAGCACATAAGGCAAATAACACATACCTGATCCGATTGCAAGGTAAGCACACAATAACCAATATAACATCTCACATATCCATATAATCTAAGTAACAACACGCAAGCATAAAGTGAATAACTGCGTAAAGTAAGTCACTTCACATAATAATGCACAACTTCCTGATGCATGCCCCTACTTCTACGTGTTACACGCAATCAAAATCATGTCATGCGATATGTCCATATATCTCTGTCGTGCAATGCATGATCCCCCGGGGTTGTTGGGTGCTACTGTAGCTCTTCCACTACAGTCCACCGTTCCAGAGTACTACTGTAGCTCTTCCACTATAGTCCACTCTGGAAATTCCGTGCTGCTGTAGCTCTTCCACTACAGCCCACCATGAGTGATGTTGTAGCTCTTCCACTACAACTCGCAATTCCTTTTCTCTTTTCTAGGTGCTACTGTAGCTCTTGACTACAGCCCACCATCACACGCCTCTTAGGCCAAATGCAATGCACATGCCATGAATGCAATGCAAATTTCACTTTCCGTTCTTTCGTTGTATCATTCTTGCTTTTTCTCATCTTTTCCATATTTTTTCAGAATTCGTTTTCTACTTTCTGAATTTATTTCCCATCCAATTCTTTTACTTTAATTATTAAGAATGTCATAAACATATTATTTTCCATCACTTATATTTTTCCTAGCTTATATTAATTTTCTAGGACTTTATACTATTTTCTCCAATTTTTTTCTTATTATTTATTATTTATTACAATTATATAAACTAATTATAAATTCAGAAAATTAATAAAAATCCTTTATTTTCACCATTCTATAATTTCTGGAATTAACTGTTAATTTTCTAGAATTAATTTCTATTTTCTAAAATTGTAAAACTATTCTAGTATTTATCATATTTAGTTAAATTAATTATAAATTTAGACAATTAACAAGAATACTTTACTTTCACTATTTTATATTTTTTGAAATTTAATTATAATTTTATAGAATTTATTTATATTTTTTGGAATTTTATTATCTATTTCTACTAATTATTATATTATTTATTATTTTCTGAAATTCATTTATTAATTTAATTTTTTTATACTAACAAGACCGGAGCAGATTCTGGTCAGGCAAGCCCAGACCAGGCGGGTCAACAGCCTGAGAATCGGGTTAGACCCGGGTCAACCCAGCCCGCTGAATGGATTTTACTTATTTTTTTCTTTTTTTGAATTTGATCCTATTTCCTTCAAACCTCAATAAAATCTTTATTTTAACTCTGAATTACCTCAAACAAGTTGTCTTTGACTCCATATAACGTGACACATCTTTTAGAAGTGGACACATCAGCATGTGTCCGGACGCTCCGTCAGGGGCCCCACGCACCACCCCCCGAAACGCATCCGCCATACCCTTTTTTGATTTTTAATCCTGTTCCAACTAATTTTCGGGCTACGTAACCTATTTCTAAGGCTATTCGGGTAATTTTCTTTTTTTTAGAAAATCACCTTTTGCCCCCTATGCTATGGCTATTCGTTCGATTGCCCCCTAGTGTTTAAAATTACATACTTAACCCCCCTGTGCTTTTGGACCGATGAGAAAATGGCATTTCTGTAATTTTTTGTGCCAGACGTGCAGCACACGTGCCCGTTAAGTAGGTATTTTAGAATGTAAATTAATCTTACTTAATCTTGGACTAATATACCCCTCCCCAATATAACGGTCATGTTAAACTGATTAATCAAATCACCTAAATCTCAATAAAGACAATCCCTTGCCCGTTCATGCTTTCTCTCTGTATTTCTTCTGCAGATTGAAGGTGTTAAATTTATACTCCATATTGAGATTGAAGCTACCATGGATAGATCTTCTTGTTACAGCTATGGTGGCTATGTGGGTGGTGGATGTAAGTATCCGAGGTATGTTCAAATGAGATAAAAATGTGGAATAGATGCTGATATCAGGATTGTGAGGACAGAAAGACCTTCAAAAGGCAGATGTACTTCGTGTGTGAGGCAGGTAAATGTGATTTATGGAAGTGGTGCAACCCAATTGGCATGGAAAGTATTGTGCAATCATATTTTACACGCAATGCAGACATTGAGGATATGAACAGTTCAAGAGGAACTGATTTTGAAGTAATGCTGATAAAGAAAAGCGTCACACAAATGAAGATGATGATGTGTGTGTCTATAGGTGTAGCAATGATTTCCCTAGTTGTTTCTATGTATTTGAGATGATTATGTAGTGTTGTTGCGTGCAAGTATGGTGATGTGTAACAGATGTGGTTCGCGTGCTAAGTGTCAGCAAGATGCACATTAATTTGGTGTAATAATTTGCATTGCAAGAATTGAAGGTTATTTGGTGGTGTGTGCAATGAGATGCTGTTTGATTGCATTTGTTGGTATGAAGACATGCATTCTCCTTTCTCTTAAACGGATTTTGAGAATGCCAAAAATCTTCTTGAGAGTACCAAAAGTTTTGTTCATGAATGGGTAACCTTCCTGTACTGGTTATAAATAGCCCAGCCCTTCAAGTTTTTCTTCACATCACAATCAACTTCTCTGCTTTTCCAGTTGCCTTGTATGAAAAACAAAAATGAATTCCAAGAACCCTCAGCCTCATCCATTGAAGAAACAGAAAATAAATCCTGGTGAGGGTCCGAGTGCACCCAGGAAACCAAGCAAAATATCTCATCCAAAAGAGCTTGTGGAAGAATCTGTTGTATCTCCTAGAAGGGGATTTGAGAGGAATTTATATGATGAACAAGTGGAGGTCGGAAAGCTCTGGGATAATTATTTCTGGATGTGTGAAAGCAAGATGATGATGCTGCAAGAGTGGAAGAGGTGGAGGCCAGGCTGAGGAGACTGACGGAGCAGTGCGCGAAGATGAAGGCAAAGTTGAAGGCCTTGGCGGCTGTCTTTTCTTCTGATGATGAAGATGCGTAAAGGATGATATGTTTGCTTCTTGTCTGGGGGTGGTTTTTGGTTATTTTCTGGTCGTGGTTTTTGGCTCTTGTATGCTACTGCTACTTTTGGTTCTTTTCTGCTACTGCTGCTGCTGTATTTGTTCCTGCTGCTGATTTTTTGTTACTGCTGCTACTGATTTTCTGCTACTGCTGCTGATGTTTTTTTGGTATCTGACTGTTCCTGATAGTGATGAAGTTTATTTTTTGTTTAGGTTCTGGTTGCTAATCATGATGGTTGTGTAGGTTCTGGTTCTTATGGTCGAACAAGAGAAGATGATGATGAAGTTTATTTTTGTAGTAATTTTTGGAATGTAATTGGGAATGAAACATATGCCTTTGCTTTTTGCCATCACCATATTGGTTTGTGTTTGCTTTTTTGCATTTTTACCAAGCGATTGTTAAAATATTGAATGTGTCTGATGCAATGACTGGCAGCACATTGTGCATCAGCACATACATGACTGAAACAATGTTGATGGTGCTTGATGTGTTGACACACAGAATGAATCAGAGTGCACCAGTAAAAATGATATTGCAAAACTGATACATAGCCAAATTTCAAAACAATAAGACTCATCAACTAAGGCATTTGGTTATGATAGAATATAGAAAACATCCTTATTCTAATCTTAGATACATAGCCAAATGCCTATTACATATCAACACAGTCTCCTTTGGTTACAGCTGTGTTCCCAAGCAAATGTTCAGTTCAATAGGGGTTAACCCTTCAGCTGATACTTGTGATGAACCAGCTGCTCCACTGGTTGATGCATTTGTTGTCCTCTATCTCTGCATCAAACAAATGCTGAATAAATCAGTAACATATCCACATTCACACTGACCTTGATAAAATGTTAAACAACAAAAATACAAATACCTTGTTCATGTTTGCGGAAGGATGTACATGACCGACGCATGATCTCGTATTGTGTCCTTTCTGCTTACACTTGCTTCAATGACTGGCAAGACCTTTCCTGGTTGCCCTGTCCGAGTGCTTCCTTGGTTCGTCATGTTGTCTGATCCTTTGCTTCTTCGGCCTGCCTGCTTGTTTCCAGGCATCAGGTGGAATGATCGGTGCAAAGTTGGTATGAACCCAATAGATGCTAGATGGTATGGGATACAACACTGGTGCGTAAGCCTATACATACATGTCTTTAGAGTAGTACGAATGCACATAATTAAGAAGTGACCTCCTTTCCACCTGAATTACAGCAATTGCATGTCTACAGGGATGTCCGACTAGCTGAAACAACCTGCATGTGTACTCCCTTGTATGTAGATTAACAACATATGTTCCTGCTTCACTTGAGACTTCAAATATCTTTCTTGCAGCCATGATGGCAACGCAGTTTCTGCTAGTAGCCTTTATTTTCTCAATCTTTACAACCACATTCGGACACACTGAACCCTCATAAGAATTGATCTCGTTCCTCTTGCAATTCATCCTTGCCATTGTATGCTTTCTGATGTCCGTCATATGTATAATTGGCATTTCTCTAGCTTCGAGAATGCTCGCATTAAATGACTTAGATAAGTTGTTAACTAGGACATCACACTTACTTGAAGTAGAGAAAAAAGCATTTGACCACAAATTGGATGGAATGTTCTGCAACTACTTTGCAGCATCCTCATTTAAAGTTGTTAGGGCTGCCATGTGCCTGTTGAAATCACCTGGATGTGAGGCAGCAGCACATGCCCATAGAAGATTACCCACTTTCTTACCACTAAACCATTGCTTAAAGTTTTGGTACGTATGCTTAACACAGAACCTTTGCTCGCATGAGGGAAAAATTGTGTTAACAGCAATGACTAGTCCCTTTTGCCTATCACTTATAATTGTGTATTGTTGGTCGTATGCCCTTTCACCAATACATCTGATAGATGCTCCAAGAACCATTTCCAACTGCTAAAGTTCTTTGCTTCACATACACAAAAGGCAATTGGGAACATATTGTAATTTCCATCTGCTGACCCTTTAAGCTTTTTGTTCAAGAAACATCCATCAAGACCAAATATAGGTCTACAACCATTAACAAACCCTATCCTGCAAGCATTGAAACACACAAATAAACTCTCAAACTTTGGAGGTGACATCTCATCCAATACAGTGTTTTTTAATCCGCACTTCACTGCCAAGATTAATCCTTCTAATAATCTCTGCGTAGTCCCATAATTGTGCAAACTGTTCCATCTCCAAACCTTCAATGTCCTCCTTCGCCTTGTGTTTTGCCTTATACACCTGTGCCCGACTCACATCAACCATCAATTCTCTTCTCACTTGGTTTTTAAGACTTTTATTGTGCGCATCAGGATGGTCCATGAAGTGTTGCTTGTATTTTTTGCTTAAGTATCTGGAAGTACAGTGTCTGTTGGTGTAGTCCTGCCCACAGCTATGTTCACCTTTCAATGTCTTAATCATAAAGGTTGACTCCTTCCCAGTCTTAGAATCATGAATCTTCCATGTACAGCCCCTAGCACATGAAGCTGTCACCCTTGTCCCTTCATTTTTTTGATAGTTTACTTCATACCCAACACTTATATTCCATTCAATAAGTGCCTCTCTAAACTTCTTAGCAGATGCAAATTTCTGCCCAACCCTCAATTCAAACGTTGTCTTATGAAATTCTTCCTCAAAATCAAATTTACAGTATCCATTCACCACATCTTCTTCAGTCCTATGCAATAGTACGAGTTCATCTTCCACTTGTTCATTCTAGTCACCAAACTATATACCTCCGGTATCATCATGTAGTATAACTTCACAGCTTTGTACTTCAAATTCATGGAAAAACAAAAAAATACATGTACAATGCACATACTTATGCCAAACAAACAACATTAACTATTTTAGATCACATCACTAAATTAACAAGATCCTAACCTGGATCTTCAACGGGTACATCATTTCTTTGTGCTTCAGATTCATCTGAACGAGTGGGTTCTAGGATCTGTCTAGAAGCAAAATCCCAGAAGATGTCATCATCTAGAATGTAATCTAGACCCTCAAAGGTACCAACTGGATCTGCATCACCTTGAACTCTCTCAGATTCTATACCAGGTTCAAAGTGGGTGCATTGAATATGTTTCCTTTGTTCTACATCCAACAATGCTTCAAAATGTGACGATGATTCCCTTAGGGCTGTAGCTGCAACATTTGTAGAGTCTTGTAACAGCTCAATTTTACTTGGGTGCACATTGACCCTTTTGTCCTTGCATAAAAGGTTTTTTTTCCTCTTCGTTGGGGGTTATTTTCTACCACCTATTACCCTGTTGTCTTTATTACCTCCAGTCATCCCACATATACTTAATTCCTCCTTTGTATCCATTTCGTCACTGTCTTTAATGCTTACTGCATACACATCCATTCAACACTTTACTCTACCATGGCATCAACTTAAAGTTATTTCATTTAAACTACAAATTAACTAACAAATCCATCTACATACACAACAACAACATCCATGTAAATCCTTTTACGTACACGTATTCCTGCTGTAACAGAATACTCAACAACAACATGAATACAATTTTCACACACGGACTTGAATCCATACACAAATGAGCTACCATCATCGACAAACCAAAAAAAAGACGCAGTGCGAAGAAAACATCATCAGATTCCTGTTTTTAACTAACCTGTTACTGATAGACACTGTTTCTTCAAGAATCAGCAGCAGTTTGTTTGTTTCTAGAAGAAACAATGGCTCTCTGTTCCTTCTATGATTGCAGCAACAACTTCCCGTGCTTTCAAACACAACTAAAATGCAAGTTTCAGCTTAGTTGAATTCTTCTTCACCAAAGCTTCTCCTTATGCGTGTTAGATAGGTTCAAACGAAAGAGAGTGTTTGCCTTATATTTTGTTGGTTTTTGTGAAGATTGATTACCTCATTTGTAATCTTTCCCTCGTTTTTCAGAGACGTTGGTGACAGGGTCATTTTTCTCTTTACAACACGTTCGGCACAAAAAAGTTACAGAAATACCATTTTCTCATCAGTCCAAAAGCACAGGGGGTTAAGTATATAATTTTAAACACCAGGGGGCAATCGAACAAATAGCCATAGCACAGGGGAGCAAAAGGTGATTTTCCCTTTTTTCTGCATAAAAATCGAGTCTTTTACATTAATTTTTAAACCGCACAAACAACACCATTGGACACACAAATACAAACATAAATACGAATATCATAGAGTAGCACATATCTGAAAACAAAATAAAAAAATATAAGGCAAGCATGATTCACACACGAAGTGCGAGCAATCCGAGAAGAGGGGAAGGTAACCTACCTTTTCCGGATGAATTTCTTGCGCGCTTTCTTCTCCCTCTTATAACTTGGCGATTTCCATGTGTGTATAGTGGTGTGATGTAGATTTAGGGGGGGTGTGTGTGTATGTCCATGTATATATATAAATAGGGTTTTATGTTGAAGAATAAAATCTTCTTCTTCTTTTCCACAGTTGGCCGCTGCGCTTTCAGGTTGGGGGAAAGGGAATTACTGTTTGTTTGGGGAGTGGATGGTAGGGTTTGATTTTTGATTGGGGATATATATATATATATATATATATGTATGTATGTATGTATGTATATAAATAAGTAGGAGTATTATGATATGTATATTCCTAATAGCTTTAGGATAATAGCTAATGTCAATCCCCAAAGTTAAATTCCCATCTTCTATTTCCTATTCCAATTCAACTTAGGATAATTTATATCCCTATTTTATTTCTTTATTTCTTTCTTTTTTTAACAGGGACGGGCCATAACATTCCTTCCCCTCTTATAAAAAGTTTCGTCCTCGAAACTTGTGTACTATATAATCAACAACTTTGTGTAGTTCTAATTAATCCATTCACCAAGGTAAATAATCAAACTAAATATCCATTGCGTATTCCGATAGGTTAGCCATTACACTTCATGGAAATTGGCTTCAAAATCATTCCTTGTATAACTACGATATAATTTCTAAGTCCATTGTTCTCCATTTATTTAAAATCATAACCTACACTTTTTTTTTGAATCAAACTTAGGGTATTGTCATCGTACTGGCTTCATAATTTAATCGTCGGTCTATATCGTACTTATATTGGCTATAATAAGCAACCATCTAAAATCTGTTCTTAGGTGTACTACAATTTTTAACTTAACTTCTTTTTCACAAGACTCATCCCTTAAGCCGTATGTATTCTTGGAATATGTTTTACTCTAGTACGATTCAATTTAATCTTCACTAGCATTCCACAAGATGATCCAGTCCTTATACCTACGACTAGTTCTATTGTCATGCCCTTACATTTTTCAGAGATGTTGTCAACAACCTAATATACGAAATATATGTATGGACATACTTTTCTTCAAACAAAAATGTAACTTATGTGGCTATAATTTGAAATATAGCTCTAATTGTTTAAAATAATATCATTCTATTTTTTTACCCAAGAACCAATTAATATATACTTGTTCTCGCAAAGCGGTAACTCAGGTGACCTAAAAATAATGATATAACTCGTTTGTAAAAGTATTTTGGTAAAATCGCATTAGAATAGTTGAAAAACTTAGTAATATAAAGTTTTATAAAATGATTTGAATACGGTACCTTTCATTTTCTGAAAGAGGCATATTTTTGAAAGCTAGTTTTTGGCTTCATAAAGGGTAAGTAAGTTCATCGCAAGTGGATAAATAACTTCAAAACTTTAATGGATAAAATACTTGTAATATCGATAGTCAATAGTGAATTTTTTTTGGTTAAATTAGATGTAACAAAAAGCACAAATTTGAAATATTGTGTAAGAAATATATATAAACACATCGTTTTTGGAAGAACATCAATACTTTAAAAGTTTTTCCCTTTTCAAGGTCGTCAAAAGAATTGAAATTTTTATTATGTTGATTTACAAGTATGGAAAAGAATTGTCTTTGTAAAGTTTGATAGACTATAAAAATATGAGACTCAATAAAGTCTTTTCGAAAACATTTTTTTAAAGTCCCTATCAATTTTAGGTATACCTGGTGTATGTGCTTATATAAAATAATTTATCTACTTGAAAAATATATCAGTCTAATTTTTCGTATAATTTCTATAATCCATCTTTATTTTCAAATGAAAAATCCGTGTATGTATCTTTTCTTATAAGTCTAACCTTCGCCTACTAGGATAAAATCACTAACTTAAATTGTCCAATCTTGGCATGTCACACTAAACATTAATCGACTTAAGCTTTCTAATTCACCATGCTTCCGCACGTCACACTGATCCCACTATACCTCTTTACTTAGTTGTTTGAACCGCTAATTTTTGACCTAGTTACATCACATATGAAAAGCCACCAATACTTGTTCATGCTTATTCTATTTCAATTCAAGCATATTAGATTCAAGCCAAACAACTCGATGTCAACCCTTAACCAACGATTTTATAATGATATATCATTCCATTATATTTCTTATAATAATGCTCAATTTCTGCTGTCTATCAATATCTCTAGTAAGATTTAATATTGTCGGCCTATTTTGGTAACTCTAAGATCGAAATCTTAACCATAACTACAACTCCTTTGAATAATATTCTTCACTAAACTTTACTGATCATAACGCTAAATTGTTACTTGGTTTCTATCATTCCTCTATAAAGCATCTCTTTTCTTAAGCCTAAAATCATGTCTTATTTCTAAAATCATGCATAGTATATAATCATCGCTTATGACTAAAATCAATACTTATATTCAGATCATCATCTAATGTTTAGATCAACTCTTAATCAAAATCGTCACTTATGTCTAAGATCATGACTTAAGGGCAAAATCGTAACTTAAATTCTAGAATCATGGCCTAAATCTACGTTTCCACCGCGGATCTAAAGGCATGTTCTATAGAATCACGCTATCGGGCATGTAGTTCTTCTTGAACTCATCCTGATATTGAGTCAAGTGACCGGCGATATCGGCTAATTCAGCAGCAGCTGCTGCTGTGCTAGGATGTTGGTCATGGTGTCTATGGCATCGACAAGTGCTTGGGAAATAGCCTCCTGGTTCTGGTGGTTATCACCACCATTTCATTACCGGCTTGATCACGTCTTGGCGGTATTTTTTTGGAAATTTAGAACTATTGAAAATATATTTATTTAAGTACATGCTATGTTAGGGGGTATTTTCAGGAATTTCTAGTCACGTATGGGGTGCATGTAGAAGTTCAGGGGTGAAACAATAAATAAATAAGAGAAAATGAAAGAATGCTCAGACTCTCCTTAACCAGACCATAACTTAAGTCTAAGATCATCTATTAAGTCTACTTTATTTATTAAGGGTAAAATCATCATTTTCGAAAAAAGATCAGAGCTTATGTCTAAGTGATCTAGTTAATCCTACGTTTCTGAGGTGGATCTGGAGCCTCGGCTCTGATACCACCTGTAGCGCCCTGCTCCTAAACCCTACCATCGGAAACGGTGCACCCACCGTAGTCTACTACGAGAACTACAAGGCGTCGTTCAAACTTGTTACACATCAGAAATAACGTAGAAATTTTTCGCAGAATTGTTAATTAAAAATTCAAATTCAATTTATAAATAATCACAATTCGAAAATAAATGAAACGTTTAGGGCTGACGAAACCCATTACATCAAATAAAATCTAAAAGTCTGACATAAAAGAAATAAATCTGGTAATCCATCAAATGTCCCTAAATGTCTT
Source organism: Eustoma russellianum (assembly GCA_036186865.1). Taxonomy (NCBI): domain Eukaryota; kingdom Viridiplantae; phylum Streptophyta; class Magnoliopsida; order Gentianales; family Gentianaceae; genus Eustoma; species Eustoma russellianum. The sequence continues at coordinate 17,378,083 of AP025063.1, read as the reverse complement.
GCGGAACTTTACTCTCCCCAACTAACACCTTCTGACTCGTCCTCTACAAAATTGTAGTCAAACTCTGCTCACCTGTGGAGGGAATGGTAGTATAGGATGAGTGATTTGGGAAAATCACCCGTAGGTTACCCATTTAATCCCTCAAAGGAACCATACTTAGAAAACATATAAGCACATAAGGCAAATAACACATACCTGATCTGATTGCAAGGTAAGCACACAATAACCAATATAACATCTCACATATCCATATAGTCTAATTAACAACACGGAAGCATAAAGTAAATAACTGTGTAATGTAAGTCACTCCATATAATAATGCGCAACTTCGTGATGCATGCCCCTATTTCTATGTGTCACACGCAATCAAAATCATGTCATGCGATATGTTCATATCTCTGTCGTGCAATGCATGATCTCCTAGGGTTGGGCGCTAGTATATCTCTTCCACTACAGTCCACCGTTCCAGAGTACTACTGTAGCTCTTCCACTACAGTCCACTTTGGAAATCCTGGGTGCTGCTGTAGCTCTTCCACTACAGCCCACCATGAGTGCTGATGTAGCTCTTCCACTATAGCTCACTATTCCTTTTCTCTTTTTTTGGGAGAGATGGAAGATTGAGGTGGTTTGGGCATGTCAAGAGGAGACAGACAACGGCGTCTGTTAGAGCAATTGAAAGCCTCACTGTAAAAGGGAAGAGGAGTAAAGGCAAGCCCAAACTGACTTGGGATGAGCAGATTAGGCATGACTTACTAGAGTTGCACCTCTCTGAGGACATGGTCCAGGATAGGAGTTCGTGGAGGCAGATGATTAATGTTAAAGATGTTACATCCCGTGCCTTTTGGGCCATTTAACATAAATACATACATTGTTATGGCCCATTGTTTTGTTTAGTGTATAAAATACATATAGACATATTATACATATACACACGGTAGGAGATGAAAACCAAAAATAAAATATATAAATGCCTTACACATAAACCCCACGTTAACACCTAAAGAAAATAAAGATATATGATAGTTACTTTCGCATGCACACACAGCAAAAAGACAATATACAAAATATATAAATATATATTGCACACACACAACAGGAAAATAACAAAACATATATATTTATATATTAAATAATCACACATACAAAGAAAGAAAAATATCAATCAAACTCTAGTATCTTAAACACACTAGGAAAAAAAATAAGAAAATGATAGAATTTTAATTAAAGATAAAACCTAATCAGATTAGGATTATACAAACCTAAATCTATATATACCTAGATATACACACACAAACACCCCCATCCCAAATAAACTCTCCCTACCTCAGCAGCACCCCTCCCAAAATCCCCCAAATTTCCAGCCCACTTGTATCCCCTCCCCAGGTGCACGCCAGCCACAATAAACAAAGGAGAAGGTGCAATCTTTCTTTTCTTATGCCTATATATATATATATATACATACATATATATATATATATATATATATATATATATATATTATAAAGGAGATTTTTATTAATGATGAGCCTCACTTTTGGCGGAGGAAAACCATATTACAATAATCAGAGTATGCGAATAAATGAAATAATGAACTAATAATAACATATCTCCAGTCGTATATGATATGCCGCATTAAAACCTTGCCAGGTAAAACCACCCTTGTGGATAAAACCCTGGCGAAGGAAAAAGCGTACATATTTATACGGTTGTCATTGATATGAATCGAATCTAAGTTTGAGTACAAATGTGTGCTTGATGTAGATGGTGGTGTGGACCGAGTTCGCCAGTATAAGCAGTGGAATTCGTTGCTTGAGCTTGTCTTGTCTAGGAAATGCCATACCTCGGAAGAAACCCAGGGAGAAGTTATACCGATGATAGAGAGAATCCAAAGAAAATAACATAGAGATGTCAAACGCATACCGATGTCGTCTTGGCAAAGTGTGTGCCAAGGCGACGATTTTATGTAAGGACGCAGTGGAGTATTTACCGCTGAATCCGCCGGTGCAGGATTGAAAAAGCTCGCCACGAAGATATAGAATCCAAGCCATGCGAATGCAAGCATAAAGAGCCAGTAATGAATCAGTAGGAAATAGTATAAAATGCAGGCCAAAAGATAACAACACATACCTAGCCTGCCTGGATCCCGTAGGATACAGGCAGTGAGATTGTTGAAACGCCAATCCATGTGGAAGACTGTAGTTTGTCAAGCGACACGCAATTGAACAGAAGAAAGATCTAACGAGATAGAAGCGCGCACCAACGAAGGAAGAGTATGCGATGAATAATAATGTGTGCTGGGGTCCATCATTGCGTGTTGAGCCAAGTAATGAGCTACCATATTAGCCTCCCGATAGATGTGGTGATAATCAAGCCGGTGAAGATGAATAAGTGTGTGAAGTAGCCGGAGATAATAGTTGCCATGAACCATTTGCGGGCGGGCCAACCGAGATATCATTTGGGCACAATCTGATTCCAATGTGATGTTATGATGTAGGGGAAGAAAATATAAAAGACCAAATAAGGCTGCTTGAATCTCCGTGTTTAGTGGCGTAGTTGGGGGCAGCCTAAATGAGATTGCTCCCACACAAGATCCCATATGATCGCGCAATATAGCACCCCCTGCTGCATACTGTCTGCCAACTGCCGCATCTGTGTTCAATTTGAACCGGCCTGGCAGTGGATATAGCCAGCGAATCAGAGAAGGCCGTGGGAGTGTCAGCGATGGAAGCCAAAAGAAATATTGTCTAGGATCAACAGCAAGTTTTGTGCCTGCTATTTTTTTGCACCAAATGGTAATGTCATATTGAATTGAAGCCTGAAGGGATGTCATTGTAATGTTCGTTTGCTCTCCGTAGACTAAAGATGTATATACACGCCATATATTGTACAGTATAATCGCTGGAATGATAATTTTGAAAACTCCAAGAAGAGACGAAAATGATGAACGATACCACCAAGCAAGTATATACTGGCGTAGTTGCAAGGACGATGGCAGAGGACAATGTAATTCTCCAACATAATAAAGCCATATTGGCCGCACATGTGAGCAATGCAAGAAAACATGATCTACTTTAGCTGACTGTCTCTTGACATTGCGTTGGTTGAGAAGTAATGTACCTGCCAATATAATCCTCGAATGGGATCGCAGAATGGAAAAGTCACCATAAGAAGATCTGAATAATTGGGGAATGCTGTTTATACCAAATGAACCTTGCCGAAAGGAGGCGCGGGTGAGGCGTGCGACAAGTATCATAAGCACTGCGCAATATAAACTCTCCTGTTGGCGTGTGTAACCATGTAAGATGATTCCTTGGCCAGCAGACTGTGAAAGATAGAAAGGATGTATACGGCAAATAAGTTTCCAGATTGGAGAATCTGGTAAACGAGGCAAGTAATCTCCACGATGACAGTATTTAGCATGCATATATTTGCTCCAAAGTGTAGAATGCTGCTGATATGACCACCAAATACAACAATGATAAGCTTGTTGCAACTTGTTGAGGTCTCGAATCCCCAAGCCTCCTTCCTCCTGAGGTGTGCAGATAGCACTCCAAGAGACCCAGTGGTGTCTACGACCCCAATAAAATGACGCCATTTTCCGATTTATGATCTTAATAACTGATTTAGGCAGCCCACCAGATGCGAGGATGTGTAATGGTAATGCCGCTATAACAGAACGTAACAAAACTAATCGACCAGCAGAGGAAAGTAATCGAGAGTGTCATCCATGAAGTCTGTCATCAATATGCTGCAATAAAGGAACACAGTATCTGGCGCGAAAAATACCTTTATGTAAGTAGGAGCCGAGGTATCTGAAAGGTAAAGAAGTACATTTCATGTTGATGATATCCTCTAAATTCTGTCGCTGCCTGGAAGATATATTAGTAGATGGAATCATACTGCTTTTTTGAAAATTGACCTTTTGCCCAGAAGCAGTTTCATATTGAGTGAGGAAGGCATGAAACCGTCGAAGATTCTGCTGTGTACCACGTAAAAATATCAACAAGTCATCCGCATATGCCAAATGTGTTATGGTAAATGGAATTCGCCCTAAGCGAAAAGGTTGCAATTGCCCAGCTGCTGTTAATGCCTTTAATCCTCTGCTGAATCCCTCTGAAGATAAAATAAACAGTAATGGAGATAAAGGATCCCCCTGTTTTACACCTCTATATGGCTGAAATGTTGAGGAAGGCTGACCGTTAATTAGAACTGCTAATGTGGTAGCCCGCAAGTGGTTAAGTATAATGCGAATGAAAAAGTCAGAGAAACCAAAAGTGCACAATAATTTCTCCAAGTATTCCCAACTGACTCTATCAAATGCTTTCATCATATCCAGCTTTAAACATGCCTGTGAACCACCCTTATCCATCATATGTATCATTTCCTGAGCCAGAAGAACCTGTGACGAAATGTCTGAGCCTGGAATAAAACCGGTTTGGTCCGGAGATATTAAGCATGGAAGCAAAGTACTCAAGCGACTAGCAATAATACGTGTGCACACTTTGCTCAGAAAATTAGTTAAAAATATTGGGCGAAAGTCACTGAATGTAGCAGGTGACTGTTTCTTAGGTTTCAATGTAATTAGCGCAGAAGCTATCACCGCAGGTTGTGGGATACCAAGGAACAATTCTTGAACTGCTTTTACCACGTCAGTATGAATGATAGACCAACAGGATCGATAAAACTGACCATTAAAACCATCAGGTCCGGCTGCACTAGTAGGATCTAAATGCCAAACTGCATCTTTAATTTCCGGCTCCATGGGTATTTGTGTGAGTAGCGTGTTATCATCCGAAGAAATCACCTGCAGAATATGGCAGAGAATGTCATCATAATTATGCGTCTGCTCACAAGCAAATAAGGATGTGTAAAATGATACTGCTTCAGCCATAATCTCATTAGATGTGGAGCATAAGTCACCGTTAGGAGTGTGTATTTGTTGAATACGTAACTGCATCATTTTTCATACTCCCCCAAAAGGCAGCCACCAGCCCTAAAGTACCAACAATATGCCGCCAGCCTTAAGGAGCAAAAGATGCAATTTTTGGTCCGTTCTTCATCCCGGTTCTTCGCGTGTTACGTATAATTGGGACACAAGGCAAGTATCCTTGCTATATTTACTATGTTTTTATAAAGTTATTATACTATTTTCATATCAAATTGGATCATGCATTCGTAATTGTGATTTGTATAGATTGATGTATATACGTATGTATTTGTTACAGGTTCCGTACTTACAATAAATTTTTATGTGTTGTGTTTATACAAAGTTTTAGAAATTATATATATATATATATATATATATATATATATGTATGTATATGTATGTATCCTATTTCTGAGAATCCAAAGATATGTATAAAAGTATTTAGACTGTTTTTATAAATTAGTTATATATAATTCTGTTTTATACTTATAATTCTGTTTTTATAAATTATTTATGTATTTATTCTGTTTTTATAAATTAGTTATAATTCTGTTTTATTATAATTCTGTTTTTATAATTCTGTTTGTAATTCCTGTTTTTATAATTCTGTAAAATAATTCTGTTTTTGTAATTTCAGTTTTTATTTCTGTTTTTAAAGCCTGTAATATAATTTGTTTTAATAAATTCAGTTTTTATTTTGAAATTATATAACATACATATATACATTTAATGTTCCTTTCAGAATTATAAATAATATATATTAAAATGTCTCAGAAATTATTCAGATATGTATACATAATTCTGTTTTTGAAATTATATATATGTAAACATATAAATATTATCTTCAGATTTATGCATATATATATAATATAAAATGTTTTTATATAAATTTTACAGATTTATATTTATAATATATAATTTAATTATATAATAATATAGAAAAGTTTTTATGTTTTTATTTTTGGATTAAATGTTTAAATATTCTAATAAATAGTTTTTTTAAGAATTATAGATATATATTATGTAATTTCCGTTTTAAATATATGTTAATTACATAAACTATTTTTCAATAAAATTAAATACTTAGTTATTTTAGTTTCGGATATAAAAACATAAATAATTCTAAAAAATGTTTTCAGATACAATTATATATTTATTTACATTATTTTCAAGATTTAAAACCATATAGAATTATATAAACTATTTTTATATATGATTATATAATTACTTATGTTATTTTTAGATTTAAAATTATATATAAAGTGAGTTGTATTCCATTAGCATTATATAGTTTCTTATACTATTTTCCAATTTAAATATATATGTAATTGTTTAAACCGTTTTCGGGCAAAAACTTTGATATGTAATTATAGTATTTTTGGATTTAAATATATTGTTTTCAAACAGAAGTATACTTATTTACATTGGCCTATGATATCTAAATTTATTTATACAAACAACAAGAAGAAATTTAGAAACCCATTAAAAAAGAAAAATAAATTAAATTAAAAGGAAAAGGGGGAGAAAAAATAGAGAGAAGAAAATGAAATTAAATCAAGAGAGAAACAAATAGTAGGGAAAGATAAAAATAATTAAATAAACGGTTGAAGTGCTTGAAAGCCTGAGAAAGATAAAATTAAGTGTAGAAACCTAAAATAATGTCTAGAAAGATAAAATAACGGTAGAAGATAAAATACAGCAATGAACCCCACACAATATTGGGTAACTACGCAATATAGGTAATACGCAATATAGAACGGAGCATGCAACAAAGGAGAAACGGAAGTGTGAAAGTGTGTAGCATTCATGACACGTGCATCCCTTCGGGCGAGTGACTTCACGATACGAAGCGTGTGTTCACTGACTCCACATTACAGAGCGTGTGTTTTTTGACTCCATGTTACGGAGCGTGTGCGTTGACTCCACGTTACGGAGCGTGTGTTAGGACCCCAGGACATGCATTGCATGACATGGATAGAAAAAACATGAAATGTGATTTGATGCGATTGGTTGTGTGACACGGTAGTGTGAAAAGGCATGCATCATGAAGTTGCGCATTGCATTCGATTGCGTGAATGTGTGTTTGTCTTACGATGCAGTTATTGGTGTTAGTTATGGTTGCTTTTCTTTATGTGTTTATGTACTGTTACTTGCTTGATTGGTTAGAAAAGTAAAAAGGTAAAAACTCTATTTGCAAAGAGAAGCATGCTATTTTATATTTTGTTATTTATTTATTTTAATTACACTTGCTTCTCCGTGTATGATCCCGTAGTAAATATAGCAGGGCTACTTGCTGGGCGATGTATGGCGCTCACCCCCCTCCATCAACCAGTTTTGCAGGTAGACAGGTAAAGGGTTATATACCGGGGAAGATCGAGACTGGAGATTTCGAGATTGATAAATATTTGGATGAGACTTCGAGGATTTAGCTGAGGCAGTTATTTCGATATTCGAGGTTTAAGTATTTTGGAGATTAGTGTTTATCTACATTTAGCCAGTGTATCGATTTAGATTTCCTAGACATTTGTATTAATGATGATGATTATTTTATCGAGGGTTTTTAGTTTATGTCTTCTGCTGACATCGATTTACATTATTGTGATGACGTGTAATTGAATTGTATAGACGCTTTGTATTCTCCTTAGCGAGATACAGCGGGTGAGTCGTTTCGAGTACTAGGGCTCGGGACGGGTCGCTACAGGTGGTATCAGAGCATGGCTCCAGATCCACGGCGGAAGCAAAAGATTTAGGCTATGATTAGAAATTAAGTTATGATTTTGCCCCTGAGTCACAATCTTAGACATAAGTGACGATTTTGATTAAGAGTTATTTTAGACATAAGTACCAATTTTTAGTCGTAAGCAATGATTATATAAGCATGTTATTGGAAATAAAACATGAACTTAGTATTTAAGTGATGATCCTACCCGTAAGTCACGATTTTAGATATAAGCAACGATCTTGATTAAGAGTGATCTTCGACTTAAGCATTGATTTTTATCATAAATGCTGATTATATACTAAGTATGATTTGGAAATAAGAAGTGACCTTAGAAATTAAGTGGTGATATGAACATTAGGTGATAAGTAATTATTTTAGTCATAAGCTGTGATTATACTCTAAGCATTGAATTTAGGAATAAGTAATGATTTTAGACGTAGTAAATGACGATACCGAGTATCGATTCTAGAAATAAGTCATGACATTAGACCTACGTGATGATCGGATAAGGGATCTGTCCACGTATACCTAGGAGATGAATCATAGATGATGAGTTTAAGAATACGAAGTGGTAGATTGCAATGAGTTGAATATACGTCCAGCTGTGTAAGTAGAAGTTTATAAGTTGTAATTATAGAGAATTAAGTTAAAGAATGTAGTGCACCTAAGAACTGATTTTAGAGAGCTGCTGATGTCTGCAGATATATGTATGATATCGAATAACGATTGGATTATGGAACCCCTGATACGACAACGACACCCTTAAGTTTGATCGTATAGTTTTAAGAAGATAGGGTGTGATCTTATATAAGCGGAGAATAATGGACTTAGAAATTACCTTTTTGGGTACCAAGATTTATGAGGCTTTAGCCTATGATAAGAAAGTGAAATGGTTAACATATCACAATATGCAATGGATATTTAGTTTGGTGATTATCTAAGTTAATGGATAAAGTACAAAAAAATAAGTCATTGATTACATCATATGCAAGTTTCGAGGGCGAAACTTATTGTAAGAGGGAGGTCTGCTACATCCCGTGCCTTTTGGGCCATTTAACATATATACATACATTGTTATGGCCCATAATTTTGTTTAGTGTATAAAATACATATAGACATATTATACATATGCACACGGTAGGAGATGAAAACCAAAAATAAAATATATAAATGCCTTACACACAAACGCACACGTTAATACCTAAAGAAAATATAGATATATGATAGTTACTTTCGCATGCACACACAGCAAAAAGACAACATACAAAATATATAAATATATATTACACACACACAGAGCAGGAAAATAACAAAACTTATATATTTATATATTAAATAATCACACATACACGGCAAAAAAAAGAAGGAAAGAAAAATATCAATCAAACTCTAGTATCCTAAACACACTAGGAAAAGAATAAGAAAATGATAGAATTTTAATTAAAGATAAAACCTAATCAGATTAGGATTATACTAACCTAAATCTATATATACCTAGATATACACACACAAACACCCCCATCCCAAATAAACCCTCCCTACCTCGGCAGCACCCAGTAGCAGACGCAGGGCTAATTTTTGGAGGGGCAAAATTCACACTATGAAATCACCGTCCACTTTTTCGGACTCAATATACATTCCATCGAAAATCCGGCAAAAACTCCCTTACAATATAGATATATGCAAATATTATAATATAAAATCTAAACCAACACATCCATTAATCAAAATGCAACAATAATAAGCAACCATCAACAATATCCAACAAAAGTTATTCATAAGCAACATTAACAAGCAGCAATATCCAACAAAAGTTATTAATTTAACGCTCGACATACCTTTTATTTACGAAATGAAGGACGAGCAGCGGGAGGGATTAGCAGTGGCCGTAATTCTAAAATTGTTGCATAATGTTTTCATTTGAAATGGTTCCAAAAACTTCCTTCTCGAAGTAATACAGTAAACAATCCGATAGTAAGTCGTCTCCCAATCGGTTGCGCAGATCAGTCTTTATTATATTCATCGCAGAAAAACTTCTTTCCACACTCGCTGTTCCGACAGGTAAGATCAGTTCTAACATGAGCCAATATACTAAAGGAAAGTAATTGTGATAATTCAACTCCACCATCTTCTTTACAAGAACTCCAAGATTAGTATTATGAGAGAATACTTCATTTGATTTCATATCACCAATGTAACTTTTAAGTTCATGGTTGAGCTCAATTCGATCATTGGTAGTGAAATCATCTGGATATAACTCAGCAAGGTGTAGCAATTGACTATGATCAAAATTTGCAAAAGAATCGGAAGGATCAAGGCACATCACACATCTAAGTAAATCTGTGCTGGCTTCGGTGAAGTGTGTATCCATTTCCGTAGCAATGATGTCAATTACCTAGCAACACATATATCACATATCATGAGATAATTTTGGGATTAAAAAACAGATACCTTAAATTTAGATAATCAAAAATACAACTGCATCTACCTACCACCTAAATTTTTTCTCCGAGTTGGCCCCCTTGTGAACGCCCCTGGCAGCACCCCTGCCAAAATCCCCCAAATTTCCAGCCCACTTGTATCCCCTCCCCAGGTGCACGCCAGCCACAATAAACAAAGGAGAAAGTGCAATCTTTCTTTTCTTATGCCATCATTGGGTGGCCTGGAATAAAATTACACAATCGCTTGAAGAGGGCGGCTTAGGACTTCGAGATCTCAATGCTCTTCAGCAAGCCTATCATTGTCGCATATGGTGGTCCTATCAGCAAAATTCCACCCTCTGGAGTAAGTTCATGCATGTCAAATATGGCCGCCGTTCCGATTATAATCCTCGTTTATATGACACCCCCATATGGAAGATCATTTGTCGTATTCATCCGATGTGCATTGCCCAGACTGAGGGACATGCGGACCATCTAAGCTGGTTCCCAACGGCATCTGGCGAATTCTCCTTAAAATCGGCTTATGCTATATGCCAGGCATCCTCGCCTGCTCTGCTCACGACGAAATTTATTTGGTTCAAATATCACTCTCCAGTTATTCAAGTTTTTCTGTGGCGTATTTTCCACTCGGCTTTACCATTTGAGGATTTCATTGGCAGCTATATTACTGCTAGGCCTTTGCAGTTCCCTTTCTATAAAACAGCATCAGCCACGGTAGATCACATATTTATATACTGCTCGCGCATTTGTTCTATTTGGCATTATTTTGCTGGTGAGTTGCTTTGTCCTCCACCGTCATCGCTGCCTCTCCGTCTATATCTATTATCCTGGTGGTACCGGTCTTCATTCTCTTCGCTCTCTGGTGCCTTAAAAATTGTTGTTCCGTCACTTATTGTTTATAATCTATGGCATATGTATACGGCTTTAACATATGGGGACACACACAATTTCTCATCCTCATCTCTTCAGGCATCTGTCCATTACGCCATTGCAATGTGGAGCAAAACCATTGCTGGATCTAAACTAGTATCTGGACCATTGCCGCAATTTGTTTGGTTTCCCTCGCCTCAGCCGCCGCATCCTATATTGGTGTGCTGGTGTACTCCACCTTCGGGTCGATTCAAATTAAATATAGATGCGGCGGTAGGCAGACAGTATAGTGCAGGAGGTGCTATCTTGCGTGATCACGCCGAATCATGTGTAGGGGCAATCTCCTTCCGCCTCCCCCCAGTACACCACTCAGTGTTGAGATCCAATCTGCCATCTTCGGTTTATTGTACTTCCTTCCACTGTATCGCTCAATCATTCTAGAGATGGATTGTTCGTAGCTGATATCTCGTCTCTCACGGCCAACCTTGGTTTATGGAAATTATCATATCCGCTTGCTTCATACATTAGCGCACCTTCATCGGCTGGACTTTCTACATATTTATAGGAAGGCAAATATGGCTTCCCATTATTTGGCACAACACGCAATGTTGCATCCTCGCACGCAGGTTTATACCTATCACACGCTTCCTCCATTAGTACATGGCTCCATTTCTTTGGATCTCTCTACAGCTCACTTGCGTGTTCCTTAATCAAGACTTCCATATGGATTGGCACATTTTTCATTACTCTGCCCGTATCTTGCCGGATGCAGACAGACTTGGTATGCTTTATATCTCATTGGTGTTTCAATTGTGGTTGTGTTCTGATGCAATTTTTAATGCTGCTTCTCTCCTAATATGTGCATAGTTTGGATTCTTCCTCTGGATGGGATACATGTATGCGGTGGACGAGACAAACTGGCGCCCATCCTCTTCACATCTCCATTCGGAGATGACCTTTGAAGTCAATTTACGCGGCAATTCACCTTGGTCGTTGTCTGTGTTTTTTAACACAGGAAACGCTGGTGCGTTTTCTTATATTATGCGATTTACTCACCCTGCACCACTTCGCTTTATGTTTTCCGTTGACTCATTTTGCCTCACATCTGTGTTTCTTTTGTTGTGGTTGAATTCACTGAGAATATCCTTGACGAGGACGACACAGTTTAGCTTCAAGCAGTCACTGGCCGATATCTTGGATATGCCTTTCGCCATTTGCGGTCCTTCTACAGCAGCAGGAGATCTCCCACGCAAGCGAGCCGAGACTGTTATTTACTATACAACAATCTTTTCTTTGTATTTAAACTTCAATGGTATCTATATCAATGACAGCCGTATAAATATGTACGCTTTTTTCCTTCGCCAAGGTTTTATCCACAAGGGTGGTTTTTCTTGACAAGGTTTTAATGCGGCATATCATATATGACTGGAGATATACACTGCTTAGCTTTTTGTATCATTTATTCACATACGATGATTCTTGTAATATGGTTTTCCTCCGCCATAAGCGAGGTTTTTAATAAAAGCTCCTTTCTATAAAAAAATATATATATATCACCTATCACATAAACTCTCTCATTTTTCATACTCCCCCAAAAGGCAGCCACCAGCCCTAAAGTACCAACAATATGCCGCTAGCCTTAAGGAGCAAAAGATGCAATTTTTGGTCCGTTCTTCATCCCGGTTCTTCGCGTATTACGTATAATCGGGACACAAGGCAAGTATCCTTGCTATATTTACTATGTTTTTATAAAGTTATTACACTATTTTCATATCAAATTGGATCATGCATTCGTAATTGTGATTTGTATAGATTGATGTATATACGTATGTATTTGTTGTAGGTTCCGTACTTGCAATAAATTTTTATGTGTTGTATTTATACAAAATTTTAGAAATTGTATATATATATATACATGTATCCTATTTCTGAGAATCCAAAGATATGTATAAAAGTATTTAGACTGTTTTTAAAAATTAGTTATATATAATTCTGTTTTATACTTATAATTCTGTTTTTTTATAAATTATTTATGTATTTATTCTGTTTTTATAAATTAGTTATAATTCTGTTTTATTATAATTCTTTTTTTATAATTCTGTTTATAATTCCTGTTTTTTATTATTCTGTAAAATAATTCTGTTTTTATAATTTCTGTTTTTATTTTTGTTTTTTTAAAGCCTGTAATATAATCTGTTTTAATAAATTCTGTTTTTATTTTGAAATTATATAATATACATATATACATTTAATGTTCCTTTTAAAATTATAAATAATGTATATTAAAATGTCTCAGAAATTATTCAGATATGTATACATAATTCTGTTTTAGAAATTATATATATTAAACATATAAATATTATTTTGGGATTTATGCGTATATATATATAATATAAACTGTTTTTATATAAATTTTACAGCTTTATATATATAATATATAATTTAATTATATAATAATATAGAAAACTATTTTATGTTTTTATTTTTGGATTAAATGTTTAACTATTCTAATAAATAGTTTTTTAAGAGTTATAGATATATATTATGTAATTTCCGTTTTAAATATATGTTAATTATATAAACTGTTTTTCAATAAAATTAAATACTTAGTTATTTTAGTTTCGGATATAAAAATATAAATAATTATAAAAACTGTTTTCGGATAGAATTATATATTTATTTACATTATTTTCAAGATTTAAAACTGTATAGAATTATATAAACTATTTTTATATATGATTATATAATGACTTATGTTATTTTTAGATTTAAAATTATATATAAAGTGAGTTGTTTTCCATTAGCATTATATAGTTTCTTATACTATTTTCGAATTTAAATATATGTATAATTGTTTAAACAGTTTTCGGGCAAAAAATTTGATATGTAATTATAGTAATTTGGATTTAAATATATTGTTTTGAAACAGAAGTATACTTATTTACATTGGCCTATGATATCTATATTTATTTATACGAACAACAAGAAGAAATTTAGAAACCCATTAAAAAAGTAAAATAAATTAAATTAAAAGGAAAAGGGGGAGAAAAAAATAGAGAGAAGAAAATGAAATTAAATCAAGAGAGAAACAAATAGTAGGGGAAGATAAAAATAATTAAATAAACGGTTGAAGTGCTTGAAAGCCTGGGAAAGATAAAATTAAGTGTAGAAACCTAAAATAAAGTCTAGAAAGATAAAATAACGGTAGAAGATAAAAAACATTAATAAACCCCACGCAATATAGGGTAACTACGCAATATAGGTAATACACAATATAGAATGGAGCATGCAACATAGGAGAAACAGAAGTGTGAAAGTGTGCAGCATTCATGGCACGTGCATCCCTTCGGGGCGAGTGACTTCACAATACGAAGCATGTGTTCGCTGACTCCACGTTACGGAGCGTGTGTTCGCTGACTCCATGTTACGGAACGTGTGTTCGTTGACTCCACATTACGGAGCGTGTGCGCTGACTCCATGTTACGGAGCGTGTGTTAGGATCCCCGGGACATGCATTTCATGACATGGATAGAAAAAGCATGACGTGTGATTTGATGCGATTGGTTGTGTGACACGGTAGTGTGAAAAGGCATGCATCATGAAGTTGCGCTTTGCATTTGATTGTGTGAATGTGTGTTTGTCTTACGATGCAGTTATTGGTGTTAGTTATGGTTGCTTTTCTTTATGTGTTTATGTACTGTTACTTGCTTGACTGGTTAGAAAAGTAAAATGGTAAAAACTCTATTTGCAAAGAGAAGCATGCTATTTTATATTTTGTTATTTATTTATTTTAATTACACTTGCTTCTCCGTGTATGATCCCGTAGTAAATATAGTAGGGCTACTTGCTGGCCGATGTATGTCGCTCACCCCCCTCCATCAACCAGTTTTGCAGGTAGACAGGTAAAGGGTTATATACCGGGGAAGATCGAGACTGGAGATTTCGAGATTGATAAATATTCGGATGAGACTTGGAGGATTTAGCTGAGACAGTTATTTCGATATTCGAGGTTTAAGTATTTTGGAGATTAGTGTTTGTCTACATTTAGCTAGTGTATCGATTTAGATTTCCTAGACATTTGTATTAATGATGATGATTATTTTATCGAGGGTTTTTAGTTTATGTCTTCCGCTGACATCGATTTACGTTATTGTGATGACGTGTAATTGAATTGTATAGACGCTTTGTATTCTCCTTAGCGAGATACGGCGGGTGAGTCGTTTCGAGAACTAGGGCTCGGGACGGGTCGCTACAAAAGAGGGGTAGGAATGATATAGGGACACCTTAGAGCATACATAGAGGATTAGATATTATTTACACTTTAGGTTGTCTTTACACATTTTTGTTTCGGTCTTTGTCTTTCAACTATTTGTGCATATCCACTGTTATGACTATTTTAATATCAGAAGACTTCTGTGAATGTTTACTAAAATGTCTTCAATAGTATATATTCCTATTATTATGTTATCTGTGCAGGTACATATAGATCCGGGGGTCTCACTGGAAGCAAACTCTCTATCCTTTGGCATAGAGGTATTGTTTGCCTGCCTCTCACCCTCCCCAGGCCCTAGCGATAGCTTGTGCTGTCGTTGGGATACAATGGATATGATTGTTGTTGTTGTTTTCTCTTTTCTATGTGCTACTGTAGCTCTTGACTACAGCCCACCATCACACGCCTCTTAGGCCAAATGCAATGCGCAAGCCATGAATGCAATGCAAATTTCACTTTCCATTCTTTCATTGTATCATTCTTGCTTTTTCTCACCTTTTCCATATTTTTTCGGAATTTATTTTTCACTTTTTGAATTTATTTCTCATCCAATTCCTTTACTTTAATTATTAAGAATGTCATAAACATATTATTATCCATCACTTATATTTTTCCTGGCTTATACTAATTTTTCTAAGACTTTATACTATTTTCTCTAATTTTTCTCTTATCATTTACTATTTATTATAATTAGCTAGATTAATTATAAATTCAGAAAATTAATAAAAATCTTTTATTTTCACTCCATAATTTCTGGAATTAATTGTTAATTTTTTGGAATTTTAAAACTATTGTGCTATTTATCATATTTAGTTAAATTAATTATAAATTCAAAAAATTAACCAAAATACTTTACTTTAACTATTTTATATTTTCTAAAATTTAACTATAATTTTATAGAATATGTTTATGTTTTCTGGAATTTTATTATCTATTTCTACTAATTATTATATTATTTATTATATTCTAAAATTAATTTATTAATTTAATTTTTTATACTAACCGGACCGGACCAGATTCTGGTTAAACAAGCCAGACCAGGCGGGTCAGCAGCCTAAGAACCGGGTCAGATCTGGGTCAACCTGGCCCGCTGAATAGATTTTATTTATTTATTTTCTTTTTTTTTGAATTTAATCCTATTTCCTTCAAACCTCAATAAATCTCGTTTTAACTCGGAATTACCTCAAACCAGTTGCATTGAACTCCATATAACACGACACATCTTTTAGAAGTTGACGTGTCCATACGCGACGTTAGAGGCCGCGCGTGGGCCCCACGCGCCACCCTTGAAACGCGCCCGTCAGACACGTTTTTCGATTTTTAGTCCTATTCCAACTAATTTCCGGGCTACTTGACCTATTTCTAAGTCTATTCGGATAATTTTCTATTTTTTCGTATAAAAATCGAGTCTTTTACATTAATTTTTAAACCGCACAAACAACACCATTGGACACACAAATACCAACGTAAATACGAAGTGCGGACAATCCGAGAAGAGGGGAAGGTAACCTACCTTTTCGGGCGAATTTCTTATGCGCTTTCTTCTCCCTCTTATAGCTTGCCGATTTCCATGTGTGTATAGTGGTGTGATGTAGATTTAGGGGGTAGTGTCTCCTCTGCTCTTTATTCTTTCTTCCAAGGGTTTTAGCCGTGGCATCAAATCTTTGGTAGACTCTGGGACACTGCAGCCTTTTCGCCTGGGACGGGTTCCATTTGCCATCACGCATTTGGCGTACGCGGATGATTTGTTGGTATTTTTGCGTGGCACACAAAGGAATCTAAGAAGATTTCAATCCTTCTTAACATCGTACGAAACTGCCTCAGGACAGGAAGTTAATTTTCAGAAGAGCAGCTTTATCCCCTCAGCCAGTACATAGGTACAGCAGCGGCACTCTTTCTAAAATATACTGAATATGCGATGTACAACTTTGCCATTCCGCTACCTTGGCTCTTATTTGCATAAGGGGATTACTCGATCTAGATATTGTATTTCCCTATTACAGCATATTGATGATCGTTTGCACGGCTGGCACTCCCGGCTACTCTCTGCTGCAGGTCGCCTTGTCTTACTTCGGTCGGTGATCTCAGCACTTCCACTTCATATCTTGGCTACAGGAGGTCTACCAAAATCTGTCATCAAAATCATTGAAAGGAAAATGGCGTCTTTTTACTGGGGAAATCGTCATCATTGTGTAGCTTGGTCAACTATTACTACACCTATTGAAGAAGGGGGCTTGGGACTTCGCGATCTTAGCATGTTGCAAAAGGCATACCACTGCCGGATTTGGTGGTCATATCAGTAGAATCATACACTTTGGAGTCGGTACATGCATATCAAATATGGCAATAGGAGGGATTATCGGCCTCATCTACCAGATTCACCTGTTTGGCACCTCATCTGTCGCATTCATTCTACTTGCGTTACTCAGACAGTGGAGACGGCACCCATCTTACCTGGACGCCCACAGCATCCAGCGAGTTTTCTTTGCGATCAACATATGATATTTGCCATACTACACAGCCAACTCTGCTCTCTGCAAAATTTATTTGGTTCAAGCACCATTCCCCGGCCACAAAGCTATTACTATGGTGTGTCTTTCATTCAGCCCTCCCATTTGAGGACTACATCGGCAGGTACTCTACAACTCGTCCCACATAGTGTCCTTTCTGCAAAAGCGCTTCGGCCACAGTGGATCATGTCTTCCTATACTGTGACAACATTCGGTCCATTTGGACTTTCTTCGCCTCGGAATTACATGGTTTGTCACCTATTAGCTTACATCTTTGCCAGTATTTATTATCTTGGTGGTATCGCTCTACTGTTTCCATTATTTTTGGTGTTCTTCAAATTATAGTTCCCGCTATTGTGGTATCTAACATCTGGCGAACTTATGCTTCACTGATATATGGGGACTCGGCTACATTTGCCCCTTCCTCCATTCGGGCTTCCACATATTTTGACATCACCATGTGGATTAAAACGATCCAGGGAACCAAGCTTGCAGTGGGACCATCACCCCCACTTACATGGCTTCCCATAATTCGAGCCCCACGCCCTTTGGTGGTGCGTTGGCACGCTCCTCCATCTGGCAGATTAAAACTCAATATTGATGCGGCAGTCGGCAGACATTATGCAGCTGGAGGGGCGATTTTACGTGATCATTTAAGTGCATATGTGGGTGCACTATCTTTTCGCCTCCCACTATGTGCGCCACTTGCAGCAAAGATACAAGCGGCACTATTTGGCTTGCTATATTTCCTCCCGTTATACTGTTCCATCACTTTGGAATATGACTGTGCTCAAATACTTACTCGCTTGAATCAGCCACACGCAATTTTTGGGAACTATCATTTCCGCTTACTGCAGTCTTTACTACATCATCACCGGTTAGATTATCATCATGCTTATCGCGAAGCTAACAAGGTTGTCCACTATCTTGCACAACAAGCGATGTTGTCTCCCCAGACTCAATACTACTCATGTCACGACCTCCTGTCTTTAGTTCGTGCCACCATCGCCTTGGATCTCTCTTCGGCCAATCTGCGAGTTCCTTGAGTTTTTGGTCTTCCATATGGATTGGCAATCTTTATTTCTCTCTGCCTGTATCCTTGGGGGTGCAGGCAGACTTGGTACGCTATGTATACTCTTAGCCATCTCATTTACTTTCTACTTCATAAGCCCACTTAACACAGCATTTTCTCTTTTCAATGCATGGACGGAGTCACCAACGCTATTCGGCCCCAATAATGAGACTCATGCCATATCGCGTGGCAAGCTACATCAGCATCACGCATTTGTTATCCCATGGCAAGACTTTTCCTTTTTTACATTTGCATTACACTCTAACGCTTATCATCGCTCCAAATATATAAATATGTACGCTTTTTCCTTCGCCAAGGTTTTATCCGCAAGGGTGGTTTTACTTGGCAAGGTTTTAATGCGGCATATCATATATGATTTGGCGAATGATAATCACAAACTTCCTACTTTTGTGTTATGCCTTTACTTTGTAATAAGGTGTTCCTCCGCCACAAGTGAGCGTTTATGCTAATAAAAGCTGTTTCTTTTCAAAAACAATGTGTATATATATGTATATATATATATATATGTGTGTGTGTGTATATATATATATATATAAATATATGTATGAAGTATTAGAAAATAATATATGGCTTTGGCGATCACAAGTTCTTAGTCGGCGGCCGCCGCCGTCACGCTCCATCTGCGGCTGCAAAGATCCCTTTTTTAATCTTTTTCGCTGTTTGGCTTCTTTGATTTCTATTCATCCTTCGTCTGCGATTCCGACGCCTCAATCTTCCATCTTATACTCCCATCGGTAATTTTCTATACTTCCATATCTTTCATTTCGCTCTACGGTTTGATCGGTAGCACTTATTGCAAAAGTTTCAATCTTTTAATTGTAATGGTGCAACATCATTTACTATTGGTCTTCAATTCATACTTGGTCTAAGATGGGACCGCCGCCACTCTCCAAATCATTTGCGGCTATGGTATCGTCTGCAGTTGCAGGCAGATTCCCATCACGTGAGTCGGGACGCTATAAAGGATACCCCGCTGTTTCGTCTATGCAAGATGAAATTGACATTGTTGCAAATCGCTTCAAGTACTCCTTGGTTGGAGCCTTTTGGCGTGGCCGGCCGTCTATGGCAGGCTTACGCGCCTCGATTGATAGAATTGGGTTCAAAGGTTCAGTTAACATTAGTCTTCTTGATGAGGGACATGTGCTGCTAAAATTTGTTAACGAAGATGATTATACACGATTCTTTTATCGTCGTCACTGGCGTTTCCAAGGATACGACATGAAGGTTACGAAATGGACTCCATCTTTTGATCCATGTCTGGATACTCCAATTGTCCCGGTGTGGGTGGCACTTGAGGGTCTTCCAATTCATCTCCACGATTATCGTACGTTATATGAGATTGCAAAGTTGATTGGTACACCGTTAAAGATGGATTCGGCTACCTTAAGTTTTCATCGTCCCTCTGTGGCGAGGTTTTGTGTTGAAGTGGATGTCACCAAGGATTTACCGTCCAAGATATTTATAGATTGTGGCAAACACTCTTTCTTTCAAGTAGTTGTGTATGAAGATCTCCCTAGGTACTGTAGCAAATGCCGTCGGTTTTGTCACTTACTAGGTTCATGTGGCGATGAGAAGGGTCATGCACCAGCACATCCAACAAAGAATGCAGGAAAGAATGAGGTAAGGATTCCTAAAAGAAATATTTAGAAAGAGGTTGGAGAACAACCTGTTGGAGATTCTATTCCTCTTCAGCATCTGACACAGACTGTTGGAGCAGAGGACGTTGATGATAGGGAAGAACTACAGAAGGCAACAACTCAATCCACTAATGCTAAGGAATCGCAGTACCCTGAGACTACTGCAGATCCATCTATATCGCAGATTTTCTCTCGGCTAACTGCAGATTTATGTCCTGTACTATTAGTTCCGCCAACATTGGAAGTTCAAGAGCAATAGGATCAGCAGCAGATAGATACATCTACACTATCTATACAGGCCGATGAAGCTAACATAGAAGAGAGAGCAGTCCACATATCTCCTCCGCCCTTGGAGGTTTCAGACACGACTGTACAGCATGCTCACGAGATGAACCCACTGTCTGAAGTGACTCCGGAAGTCCAAATTCAATCCATTCAAGTTGAATTGCCAGTTCCACTAGCGATAATGCCAGCCATTGGCCAGCCTGATTATGATCCCTTAATTGAACAATTCTATCAAGACCACTTTTGGGAAGAGGAAGAGGAAGTTGATCTGACACTAGGTTCGGACAATGAAGCTTCTCGCTCATATACTCGACGTAAAGGGAATGACTATGATGATCTCCGCGAGAGTTTGCTCATTGCGGGAGATGATATGGATTGTCGCATGACATCGACTGGTGGCGGGACTCTTCTTGGCAGACTATCTTGGAAAAAGCGCAGAGCTCGGAAGGATCTTCCACCACCTCCACTGTTCTCAATGGTTACTAGATGGCGCAGTCATCGTTCTTTTGAAATATAGATAGATTAGCAGTCCCATGACTGATCTTTTGATTTCGTTTTCTTTTATTTTAGTTTGTAGTAACGGCTACCCTCGGCCATTAACGCGGATATTTGAGGCATAAATAAAGTCCGGAAGGTACCTTCCGTTTATAAAAAATATATATATATATATAAATAGGGTTTTATGTTGAAGAAGAAAATCTTCTTCTTTTCCGTAGTTGGCCGCTGCGCTTGCAGGTTGGGGGAGGGGAATCACCGTTTGTTTAGGGAGGGGATGGTAGAGCTTGATTTTTGATTGTGGATAGATATATAAGCATATATAGATAAATAGGAGTATTATGATAAGTATATTCCTAATAGCTTTAGGATAATAGTTAATGTCAATCCCTCAAAGTTAAATTCCCATCTTCTTTTTCCTATTCCAATTCAACTTAGGATAATTTCTATCCCTATTTTATTTCCTTATTTCTTTCTTTTTTGGTTAAAAGGGACGGGCCATAACATATGTCACGTCCGGGATCTAAATGATATGACCATCCGTGACCCAAGAATATCTCTAATCTCATAGCGTGTGCAAATATATGGTCAAATACGATAACAAAATAAACAAAACATATTTGTATTATCCTCCAACAAAATACACAATATAGAAACTTCAATACGTTATTTAGAAAATATAGAAACGATATCTCTAATAAAACTCAGTGATATTAGCATCCTAACATGAAAACTGATAATATGATAAAAAGCTGTTGGTGGGGAAAACGTGCTGAGCAAGGAAAAAAGCTTTAGCCCACAAATTCTGGTTTTGATGGAAAGTAGTAAAGATATTACCTTAATAGCGTGTCATAGAAATATTATGTCATAATTAAGAATATTTTATCAAATCATATGTGATTGGAATATACTAAAAATAGAGATAGTGCCTGCACAATAGATAGGAATGCAGATGTACTCAGAAAATCAATGAAAAAACGTTTCCATTCAAACCTTCATGATATTAAAGCAGTGTTGATCCTTAAACTTAAAATTCCAGGATTCATCACAGTCCCAACCTACTGATTGCAATCACAGTCAGCTATATTGAAAAAACATAACAAAAAAAACCACCCTCAAAACAAAAAATCGATCAGACTAGAAGTTTTTTGTTTGGAACTCGGAAGCATTCATCACTGCTCCATATTACCTTTCTCAACTTTAGCCAAGATCAGCACAACCTCTACCTGCAATACACAGAAGCACCATGTCAGGAAGCGCGGAACATAATCCACAAAACAGCGAGTTAGCCATCCAATTGGTTAACTTGCTTAGAAACAACCTTAATATACAGATACCAAACACCAATCAAGACAATCTATCACTAGGGATCATATTAAGTAGAGACAACTATCAACTTGGGCCACGCTAATCAGCAAAGCAATCGAAGGCAGGGGCTAGAGTCCAACGACCACAGACCCAAACTTTTCACAGTGGGAAACAAATGACCACTGCGTATTTACTTGACTCATACAGAATATTGAGCCGAATTTGATCAACAACGTGTCACAATATCCAACAGCTAAAGCCTTATGGGATGACCTGTCAATAACATATGGCACAGGGACTAACTCCTTGCTAGTCTTTGACTAGCATAAACGTGCCAACTCCATCAAGCAAGGGGAAGCACTTTAGAGGTTCTATGGAACAAACTCCACGGCATATGGATGGAGATTGACAGAAGAGAGCCCAATCCCATGAAGGACCTTAAAGACATCACTGTCTACAACAATAAGGTCAAAGAACAACGACTTTACCAGATGGCTATTGATCACATACTTTGAAACTATCAAACGGACCCGCTCAAAAGAGAGCCATTGCCTTCGCCGGAGACAGCCTATGCAACCATCAAAAGAGAAGAAACAAGGATGAACATACTTAGAGGAGGAGACCTATAGCGCCCCGTACCCGGGCCATGCCCACGTACGGTGCACCCACCGTACTTTGCTATGGAAAGTACGAGGCGTCGATGTAATATAGTATAATTTCATGACTAAGCCACAGACTACTGAATAAAACGTCATAACAGTGGTATTAAACTGGCAGAATTTCAAACATTCAACAAAGAGCGTTCAACGTTTTACATAATACATAAGTACCACAAAACCCAAAGGGTCCACAAAAGATCATCATATGAACAACATAAATTAAAGCCTAACAGCTGCTACTCTCATGGATACTCCTATAGAGATTCATCCTCGATATACTCAATCTCATGCTCCGGAGGCTCTGAAAAGTAAAGGAGATAAAAGGAGTGAGTGATCAAATCACTCAGCAAGAATTTTCCTGATCTACTAAGAAACACATCAAAATATCGAACATAAACTCAAAAGTAATTTCCTTACCTGGTGTACTACTTAGATTAAATGGTGCATATATAGTAATTATAAGACCTACAAGTTAGTATAATGCAATATGATGCAAATTGATGCGATATGAAATGCAATGATACCAATCGATACAATACGATGCTTTACTTTTCGGAACATACCATACCATACTTTTGTAGCGATACCATACCGTACCATACTTTTTAAGATAGCCATGGCATACCCTTTCACCATATGAACAAAAAGTCAAATACGAGTGATTCCGTCCATAATCATAACTGTACATTACCCGGCAACCTACAAGAGGATGTTACGCTCGGGTCCATAACCATAACCATAACTATACATTATCCGACAACCTATGAAAGGATGTTACGCTCGGGTCCATTAACAATACCAGAATCAAACATAATGATAGTTTATTTGATACGAGTTTTTAAATCAATATCACATTTTAACGATTAAAACAATGTAATGCTATACTTTAAAATAAACCATGCAATACCTTTTTAAAAGAATGACATAATATGCAAATAGTGCAAGGAAATGTATTCGGTAACCATCTGTACCTTCGTCTTTAATTTCTGTATGTCGATCCCCATACTTATTCCAGGTTTCTTAATTTTTGCTATAAGCTGGAAAATTCTAGCACCTTAAAACAGTTGCTTTTTCCTCGTTACGACTTAAATCGTTCCCGAAACGATACCAATGCAACCCCATTTTCACGGTACCAATTTATCATCACCCTAATTGCTACGACCTGAATTTTCGGATCAATACAAATGAAATAATATAATGAAAAATGGAACGTGAATAAGACGTCGATAAAATTTTGATGCAGTTTAAAATTTATTTAGGATTAATAAAGACATCAACATTGAATATCGGGGTTAGAAACGCTCGGAAAAATAACCTAACAGTAAGTTATCGGATATAGCGAGACTTGACGAAACTAGATAATGAACCATTTGGACATAAGATATGATTTAAATAAGTTAGTCGGTAGATGTAAATCAAATCAAATAAAAATACCCGATACAATAATTTCAATACACACTTTTATCACATTTTATCCTACTTTACCATACATGGCATAAAAGACAAATTCACACCCTCTCCAATAACCCCATGGCCGCCCCTACCCCTCTTCACAAGTCAACATCTCCTTTTTCTTTTTCTTATACACTCTCTTACATACATCATACTTCACCATCATTTCCTCCACTTTCTCCCAAACTCACTCCACTCCAATTTTTCTCTTTCCTCCCATCTTCATCTCACGGTTGAAACACCAACAAAAGGAGAAGCTTTCTTCTTCTCCATTCGCACTCCAATATAATTATTTTCCAACAAAACTCTCTCTTTCTTCCAAGAAACAAACAAGTTCTCCAACACCCTCTTTTCTTAATTCATGACCATGAGTTCATCCATGACTAAGGAAGAATTTTTCTTCCCTTCTCATCATCTACATCCATCCAAGACTAAGTTCCAACATCTTCTTCCTCCTTCAAACAAATAACAAAGTCTTCCAAGCCCTATTTTTTTCTTGTTTGGCCGAGACTACCAAGGTAAGGAGCAAGGTGTAATTTTCTTCTTTTTATCTCATACACACCTCCAATACACTAACAACAACAACCTCTATCATTCTTCACACCATGGCCGGATTTAGGTAAAGAACACTATCTAAGTTCAACCATTCTTCTTCTATTTATCCATTCTCATAACTCTTCACCAACTCTTCATTTTTTTGGGACAAAACTGTGGCCTTCAAGAAGAAAGAAGAATGTATTCTTCTTTTAAATCAAGTGAAGAAATCTTCACTTTAAAATGTAAGAAAACTGGTAAAGGCAAGTATTCTTCCTAGATCCTACATGGAGTTTAAAATGTTTAGTGTATATGTTTATATCAAAATGGTATCATCATGTAGTATATTCAAGATTTCTCCTCAAGAATATGTAAAAATATATGTTTTATGTGATATACATATGTATACATATACTATGTATACCATACGGCCCTAGGCCTTTTTAATGGAAATAAAATGAATTCAGTAGATTTTTTTTATAAAAGACAATTTTATTAATAGACGAGCCTCACTTGTGGCGGAGGGAAGCCATAGTACAGCAAAAAGTCAGTGTAAGAGTAAAATGAATACAAATATGTGATGATTTGCATTCTCCAGTCGTATATGATATGCCGCATTAAAACCTTGCCAAGTAAAACCACCCTTGTGGATAAAACCTTGGCAAAGGAAAAAGCGTACATATTTATGCAACTGGAGTGGGGATTTAGGGTACAATACATTTCAGGAGAATACGATAGACCATAAAAAAGGGGGAAACGCCATTCATGTCTCGCCAGTAAAGCCGCAGTCGTTGAGGCCGTGTAAGTGTGATTTGATTATGGTGTTGCCTCAGCCGCAGCACCCATAAACGCCACCGTGATAGAGTAACCAATACATGCACATAAAAAGACCAAGTTATAAGAGAATATGAAGCAGAGCGTAAGAAACCAGGCCAATAGATAACAAAGCATACCGAGCCTGCCTGGACCCCGAAGGATACAGGCAGAATGATGAAATGATCGCCAATCCATATGGAAGACATGAAACTGTCAGGTGACGTGCAAGTGGACTGAGGAGAGATCCAATGAGATAGAACCACAAACTAATATAGGTAGAGTGTGAGAATTATAAGATTGTGTTCTAGGGTTTAACAGTGCATGTTGAGCAAGGTAGTGAGCAGCCATATTTGCCTCTCTATAAATGTGATGAAAGACTAGGCGATGGAGATGAACTAACGTGTGAAGTAACCGAAGATAATAGTTCCCAGGAACCAGCTGTGGGCGCGACAAACGAGATATCATCTGAGCACAATCTGACTCCAGCATAATTGAGCGATACAGTGGAAGAAAATACAAAAGTCCAAATACTGCAGCCTGTATCTCAGCATTGAGAGGTGTACTTGGAGGCAGGCAGAAGGAAATTGCTCCCACACATGTGCCAACGTGATCGCGCAATATCGCACTCCTTGCTCTATACTGTCTGCCGACTGCCGCATCTATGTTTAACTTTAATCGACCAGGAGGCGGAGTAAGCCAGCGAATCAATTGAGGGCGTGGCGGCTGAAGTGGGGGAAGCCAAGAAAGCTGACGCCGAGATCCAGCCGCTAATTTTGATCCGGCTATTGTTTTGCACCACATTGTAATATCATAGAGTATTGAGGCCCTAAGTGAGATCATTGTAAAAGTGCGTTGCTCCCCATAGAGTAAAAAGGCATAGACACGCCATATGTTGTACACAATAATTGCCGGAATAACGATTTTTAAGACCCCAAAGAGAGATGAGAAAGTAGATCGATACCACTAAGAAAGTAGATATTGGCAAACGTGAAACGATGATGGGAGAGGACAATGTAACTCACTAGCAAAATAGTGCCACAGCGGACGTACTCTGGAACAGTATAAGAATATATGATCCACTGTAGCCGATGCATTCTTACAAAATGGACATTGCGTTGGGCGAGACGTAGAGCACCGACCAATATAATCCTCGAATGGCACCGCTGAGTGAAAAATTCGCCATAAAAATATCTGAATGATGGGTGAATGGTGCTTGAACCAAATGAACTTGGTCGAAATCAGCAGGGGACTGGGTGACCGGCAGATATCATAAGCACTGCGCAAAGAGAATTCCCCTGCGGCCGTGTGAAGCCAGGTGAGATGGTCGCCTTAACCTTCTGTCTGAGAAAGGCAGATAGAATGAATTCTACAAATAATCTTCCAAACGGGTGAATCAAGCAAGCGAGGCAGATAGACTCCCCGGTGACCATACTTGACATGCATATACTTGCTCCAAAGCATAGAATGCTGCTGATATGACCAACAAATGCAACAGTGATAAGCTCGCTGTAACGTGCTGAGGTCATGGAGTCCCAATCTTCCGTCCTCTCGAGCCATGCAAATGGTAGTCCATGATACCCAGTGATGCCTACGCCCCCAATAAAATGATGCCATCTTCCTTTCTATGATTTTAATCACCGATTTTGGCAATCCTCTAGCAGCAAGGATATGTAATGGCAGAGCCGATATCACAGAACGTAGCAGAACAAGATGACCAGCAGAAGAAAGTAATCGAGAATGCCAACCCTGAAGTCGGTCGTCAATATGCTGCAATAAGGAGACACAATATCTAGAGCGATTGATGCCCTTATGCAGATAAGAACCAAGGTATCGAAAGGGTAAGTTAGAACATCGCATGCTTATGATTGTCTCAAAAACGCGCCACTGTAGGGGAGAAACGCTTGCGGCTGGAATAAAACTGCTTTTCTGAAAGTTGACCTTATGACCAGAGGCAGTTTCATATTGACTTAAGAAGGCATGGAAATGCCGAAGATTTCGCTGTGTGCCTCTTAAAAATACCAACAAGTCGTCTGCATAGGCCAAGTGTGTGATAGTAAAAGGGACCGGCCTAGACGGAAAGGCTGCAAGACTCCAGAAGCTGCTAAAGCTTTCAACCCTCTGCTGAAACCCTCAGAAGAAAGAATAAACTGCAAAGGAGATAAAGGGTCTCCTTGCTTTACCCCTCTATAAGGCTGAAAGGAAGCAGAAGGTTGGCCATTAATCAAGACTGCTAATTTGGTGGCACGTAAGTGATTGAGGATAATGCGAATGAAAAAAATCAGAGAAACCAAAGGTGTGCAGTAACATTTCCAGATATTCCCAGCTGACTCTATCAAATGCTTTCATCATATCTAGTTTCAAGCATAGCTGAGAACCACCCTTATCCATCATATGTATCATCTCCCGAGCCATTAAAACTTGTGTGGAAATATTAGAGCCTGGCAGGAAGCCTGTTTGCTCTGGAGATATTATTTTGGGAAGCAATGTATTCATGCGACTGGCAATGATTCTTGTACAGACTTTGCTCAAAAAGTTAGTGAGACATATTGGGCGAAAATCACTGAATGTTGTAGGGGATGGCTTTTTGGGAATCAAGATGATTAATGGTGGGAGATCTTTCCGTGCCCGACGAATGACAGATATGAATTCCTACGAGGAATGACAGGTATGAATTCTAACTTACCCTTTCGATACCTTGGTTCTTATCTGCATAAGGGCATCAATCGCTCTAGATATTGTGTCTCCTTATTGCAGCATATTGACGACCGACTTCAGGGTTGGCATTCTCGATTACTTTCTTATGCTGGTCGTCATGTTCTGCTACATTCTGTGATATCGGCTCTACCATTACATATCCTCGCTGCTGGAGGATTGCCAAAATCGGTGATTAAAATCATAGAAAGGAAGATGACATCATTTTATTGGTGGCATAGGCATCACTGGGTATCATGGACTACCATTTGCATGCCTCGAGAAGAGGGAGGATTGGGACTCCGTGACCTCAGCACGTTACGGCGAGCTTATCGCTGTCGCATTTGGTGGTCATATCAGTAGCATTCTACGCTTTGGAGCAAGTATATGCATGTCAAATATGGTCACCGGGGAGACTATCTGCCTCGCTTGCCTAATTCACCCGTTTGGAAGATTATTTGTAGAATTCATTCTACCTGCCTTTCTCAGACAGAAGGTCAAGGCTACCATCTCACCTGGCTTCACACGGCCGCAGGGGAATTCTCTTTGCGTAGTGCTTATGATATCTGACGCTCACCCAGTCCCCTGCTGATTTCAGCCAAGTTCATTTGGTTCAAGCACCATTCACCTGTCATTCAGATATTTTTATGGCGAATTTTTCACTCAGCGGTGCCATTCGAGGATTATATTGGTCGGTACTCTGCGTCCCGCCCAACGCAATGTCCATTCTGTAAGAATGCATTGGCTACAATGGATCATATATTCTTATACTGTTCTAGAGTACGCCCGATGTGGCACTATTTTTCTAGTGAGTTACATTGTCCTCTCCCATCATCGTTGCACCTTCGCCAATATCTACTTTCTTGGTGGTATCGGTCTACTTTTTCATCTCTCTTTGGGATCTTAAAAATCGTTATTCCGGCAATTATTGTGTACAACATATGGCGTGTCTATGCCTCTTTAGTCTATGGGGAGCAACGCACTTTTACAATGATCTCACTTAGGGCCTCAATACTCTATGATATTACAATGTGGTGCAGAACAATAGCCGGATCAAAATTAGCGGCTGGATCTCTATATACAACTATGTACAAGATATATCTATTAAGATATGAAATATGAATAATATATATATATATATATATGCATATTATATATATTAATATATAAAAATGACCAAGATATGTATACTAAACAATGTGAAAAAGAAAGTGTGTAAAAAAAAGTAAACATACACATAAATTCGGCCATAAGGCCTCAAAATGTTGGAAAAAGTGTTATTATATTATATGGACATATACTTGTATAATATGTATGTTAAATTATATAAATGATCAAGTATGTATATTACATGTCACAAAATGTACATACATGTAAGTATACACCTTACACTTTTTGACCATGAAGTATTTAATATTAAAATGATTTTAATACATACATATATATATATATGTTAAGATATGAAAAATGGTTATTTAGAATATAGTAGATATATATATATATATATATTATATGTAAAGCATATAAAATTTGTTACAAATATATATACATAAACATATTTTCGGCCACTTACCCTTTATGATAAAGTGACTTATTTATGTTGTAAACATATTGTATATAAGTATGAAATATATGTTAAGATATGAAAATGATAAATTTTACATATAATATAATATATTATAAAATGAGTTAATATATGTATACAATAGATATAGATTTCGGCCATTAGGCCCTTGGTAATAAATTGATATTATTATGTTGGTTACATATGTATATATGTATAATGCATATGTTAAGATATGGAAATGCATAAGTTTTGGATATTATATAATATATCATAAGATGACTTTATACATGTATACACAATATATATATGAATCGGCTTGAGCATAGAAAAAGATGGCGGCGGCTCTAGCGATTACGAAGACCTTCATCCAACATGCAGAAAATTCACACTTTCTTTGATGATCTTGTGTATCGATTGAGATATTACCAGCGATTGTATCAGCCCAATACAATTCTGCTAATTCTCTGTTATATCGACTTTTCTCTTATGCGACGGGATGGATCCGACAATGTCGGATGCAATCACAAAAAACAAAACCTTTGCGGAGGCCCTAGCGCCAACGATACTGGAGTCCGCTGCATTACACAAACGTCCAATTTCACGATACAAAGGTATGCCTTCAATCTCATTTACCCATGAAGAAGTGGATCGCTATTCACTGCCATTCAAATATACGCTGGTTGGAACATTTTGGCATGGCAGACCTAATATGAAGCAGCTATGGATTTGTATGGAGAGGATTGGATTTAAAAAAAATCCAAAGTTAGGTCTTCTTGATGATCAGCACATTATACTCACTTTCACACATCCGGAAGACTACCAACGATGTTTCTTACGTAGATCATGGTCACTCAATGGATATACTATGCGTGTAACTAAATAGACTCCGGACTTTGATCCCAAAGTGGATAAACCAATTGTTTCTATATGGATTTCAATTCGAGGACTCCCATTATATTTACAGAACAAATCAGCCTTATGGGATATAGCACAGATGATTGGATTCCCATTGAAAATGGACTCAGCCACTTCAAATGGATTACGACCTTCAGTGGTCAGACTATGTTTGGAAGTAGATCTATCGAAGTCTTTACCTACTCGCTTGCATATTCAGAGTCGGGATCAAGAATTGTATCCAATAGTGGAATATGAAAGCGTTCCACTATTCTGCACATCATGTCGAATACTTGGTCATGATGTCAAACAGTGCAATGCAGAGGTGGCAAGCACACAGGAGAACGACAAGTTGCCACCAGTGAAGAACAAGAGCAAAATGGAAAAGCCCAAGCGATGGACACCAAAGAAACATACTAACCATCAAACACTTACAGAGAAGGAAAATGATGACATTCATATTGAAATGGAGGATATTTTGGTTCAGTCAGAAAACCAAAATGTGGTGCTCCAGCCAGAAGACCAAAATTTGGAGCAAAATAATCCACAAAAAGATATTCAGCAAGGCATCACAACTCAAGAAGACAGTCACATTCAACAAGATTTGTCGAGAATTAGGGCATCTCTAGAGAAAATAGTGGAAGAACCAGATGATGTACTAGCGACAACAGTTTCGGACTCTAAAATACATATACAAGGACAAAATACAGATAATCAGTAACTGGAAATACAATGGACATCCCAGATGGAATAAATACAGAGGTTATACAGGCTCCACATGATTTCAGGGAGGATCTCATAGAATCATCTGATGAACTTAGACGTTGTATGGATAATCTGGAGGAGTCAGGGAAATCAGCAGACCAATTGATTCAAGAATTAGAGAACACAAATCCAATCACTTGGTATACACGTACAAAGCAAGAGATGTTGACATCCTATTCACAATTATCTGATAGGGTAACTCGATCTTCAAGCTACCCAACCACCTCCTCCCAATGAATTGTCTCATATGGAACGTCCGAGGAATTGCTACCTCTTTGGTACGCACTCGGAAGCTGGTAAACTCCCATAAACTGCAATTACTAGTACTTATTGAACCAATGAAAGACAATTCACACATTAAGCGCATACAAAGGCAACTACATTTTTCTCATTCTGAAGCCATATGTTGAGGAAAAATATGGATATTCTGGAACAGGGCAACACTCCGATTGGTAAATAGTATATATGAAGATCAATGTTCGCATTTTCAATTTCAGCTAGTAGGTACAGATATTATTGCATGGTTTACTCTAATATATGGCCTGCATACAATCACAGAATGACGAAGACTGTAGATGGCTTTACAGCAGCATTATGATAATAGTACAGGCCCATGGCTAATTGGAGGTGATTTCAATACCTTTCTAACTTTGGAGGAACATGTTGG
Organism: Eustoma russellianum; assembly: GCA_036186865.1. Lineage (NCBI taxonomy): Eukaryota > Viridiplantae > Streptophyta > Magnoliopsida > Gentianales > Gentianaceae > Eustoma > Eustoma russellianum. Next base: position 17,345,480 of record AP025063.1, on the reverse strand, counting down.
CCTCTCAAATCCATCTATTTCAACTCTGGAAGATTTTAATGACCGTGTCGCATACTGCTCTTTAATAGATTTTCCCTATGAGGGTCCAATGCATACTTGGGTAAGCGGTAGAGGATTGGGTATTGTTAAACGACGCCTGGATCGCATGCTATGCTCAAAATCTTTTCTTAGATTGTTTCAAAATCTTCGTGTTAGACATCTACCACGGCTAACATCAGATCATGCGCCTCTTTTGTTGCGATGTATACAGAATGATTTTGCTGGGCCAAAATCCTTTCGATTTCAAAACATGTGGACTGAGCATGCGGAATTTTTTCTTTTTGTTAAAACAGCCTGGAGTTCTTATCCTACAGTAGGTGGTATGCGGAGATTGGACAATAAGCTACATCAGCTTAAAAAAGATTTGAGGGATTGGAACAAAAATGTGTATGGAAATGTCTTTGATCACCTTTATCATACAGAACAAGAACTTCAGCGATGGGAAACACAGTTTGATCAGTATCCAACACCAGACAATCGAATGCATTACCATGCAGCTCATGCGAAATATAAGATTGCAGAGCGAAATAGACTTATATATTGGGCGCAAAAAGCTACAGTAAAATGGTTATCTGAAGGTGATGCCAACACATCTTATTTTCATAACATTGTCAAGGATAGGCACTCTCGTCAAATGATCACATCGATTCGACATCCTGATGGAAGTATATGTGATACACAGTCAACTATACAACAAGCTGCGGTATCGTTTTATACTCAGTTGTTTGCCGCGGAACAAATATCATAAAATAGTGAGATTCTGGATTACATACCGAGACTAGTTACTGATTTTGATAATCATACATTGGCACAATTGCCAACAATCAGCAAGGTCAAAGAAGCGGTGTGGCAATTAGATCCTAACAGTGCGCCAGGACCGGATGGATACAATGGTCACTTTTTCCGGTCATGTTGGGATATCGTCAACAAGATATGCATAAGGCCATGCATGAATTTTTCCTAGGTATTCCTATTCCCAGAGCAATGGGTAGTACCTTTATCACGGTGTTACCCAAGGTGCCCAATCCTCGAACATTCTTAGATTTTAGGCCCATCAGTCTGGCCAATTTTGTCTCAAAGGTGGCTACACGCATCATATGTTCTAGAATGCAATCGCTAGTGCCAAAAATAATATCTCCGGAGCAAGCAGGATTCATCAAAGGAAGGGATATATCAGACCAGATTATAATGGCACAAGAGATGATACACTTATTAGACAAGAAGGTAAGGGGATCAAATGTAGTCATTAAACTGGATATGATGAAAGCCTTCGATAGAGTTAACTGGACATTTCTTTCACGGCTCCTCACAAAATTGGGCTTTGAAACTCGTTTCACTGATCTTATTTTTCATCATTTAAATGGTACTTATTTATCATTTTTGATCAATGGGATTCCTTCAGGTTTCTTCAAGCCATCGCGTGGGGTTAAACAAGGAGATCTGTTATCTCCAATATTATTCATCTTGGCCTCAGAAGCATTTTCAAGGGGGTTGAACAAAGTGACTGAGACTGGCGCCATTCAATACTTTCATACAGGAAGAGCACATCCAAGGATTACTCATCTTGCATTTGTAGACGATTTGCTAGTGTTTATAAATGGAGGATTAGTAAACTTGAGGAGATTCCGATGATTCTTGCAGTCATATCAAAGTGCATCGGGCCAAGCAGTAAATTTTCAGAAGAGCCATTTTGTCCCAGCATCCTATGTATCTACTACATCAGTACGCAGGATAGAAACTGAATTGCAAATGACATCGACTACATTGCCCATCAAATACCTGGGTGTTCAATTGCATCGCGGCAAAGAAAGAGCTGTCCACTTCTCAAGTTTAATATCATCTTTTCAGACCAAGCTAAATACGTGGCAGAATAAATTTCTAAATCATGCAGGTCGACTAATTTTAATCAAACATGTGTTATCTGCAATACCTTTGCACATGCTTTCAGCATGCGCTATGCCACAAAGTGTCATTCGACCATGCAACGTTTAATGGCTAAATTTTTTTGGGGTAGCAATGATGATAGCATACGTTATTAAAGTGTCATTCGAACCATGCAACGTTTAATGGATAATTTTTTTTGGGGTAGCAATGATGATAGCATACGTTATTCTTGGGTTTCTGTAGATAAACTATTTCAGCCAACAGATGAAGGAGGGATGGGAGTTAGAAAACTGGATGAACTCTGTATGGCATATTCTTGCAGATTATGGTGGCGGTATCAGGGACAAGATTCTCAATGGAGTAAGTTTTTTCACTCAAGATATGGCAACCGCAACTCGTTTGAAATGCGAATTACGGATTCCCCAGTATGGAAACGCATTTGCAGAGTGTTGAGAAATATGTTTGGATAATTCTCAAAGACATGATTTTAAGTGGTGAATGCTTAAAAATGTCACACATGATGTTATATGTGATTAAAAGTTGAAAAGGTTGAAAGTTGACATCAATCTCTCAGGTTGTTACACATCGATCGATCTATGTACATAGATCTCTCACATTGATCGATCCATGTAAGGCAAGCAAAGTTCAAGACCTTACTATGAGACATCGATCTCCAAACCTGAGGCACATCGATCGATCGATGTACATCAAACCCTCACTTCGATCGATCGATGTAGGTCAAAGGCAAACTCTGAAACTTTCGATGAGACATCGATCTCTCAACCTGAGCCACTTCGATCGATCGATGTCTAGTGTTTTTAAAGCTATTTTTCTAAAAAGTATTAAAATGATTGTTTTCATTTGTATATGATTTATACATGTTTATTATGTGATTATCATGTGTTTTTTGTGATTATAATTATCTCTTGACTAACGTTCCTTGGAAGTTTCTACAACTTACCAAAAAGAGCAAAATTGGTTTTTTGAGTTTTGTAGGAACATCACATGGTGAAAATATTTCAAGGGTGTATTCTTATATTATTTATCATGACAAAGGTGATATACTGATTATTTCTGACCATACGGGTCATTTCTTGAGTTTTTCTCATACCAGGGGCATTTTGGTCATTTCATCTCTGAGGGTATTTTTGGTATTTTTCACTCAAGGAATCTCTTGAGTATATTATTATCTTCATTCTGGAGCTGAGTTATTATTATCTTGAAGATAATATGGTGATTCTTTGTTTTATTCTCTCACATGATATTATTGACTATAGCTGGATATGTGACGATTTAAGATGTCACATTCTATTTTTTCTTGAAAACTCTCTTATATATGTTATGGGAACATATTTATCATCATTATTCAGAGTTGTTCAAGGTGTTAAAGGTGTGGAAATGTTCATGACATATAAGAAGAAATATTGGAAATTTCAGTGTTACACGTTGACATAATCTTGTCGACTATTATCTATTGATTTTTTCTTCAAAAATATGAGTTGCTACACATATATGTATGTCTAAAAACGTGATTAATCAGGTGGATATGATGTGGTATTCATTTTATGGCTTGGTGACAAGTGGACAAATCAAAAAGGAACTAGTTGGCAAAAATTGCGAACTTGGAAATATTTAAATGTAGCCAACGTCTACATGGGTTTTTTCAGCAGATTTTTTGAAGTCAAGTGATGACTTCACATGTCCTATTCTTGTGCAAAGAGTTGAGGTTATTTTGGTGGTATTATGCTTTCTTATTTTATCAAGGAAAATCAAAATTATTTTTGGAAAAATAAAAGGAAGCCAACGGCTACTATGAAGAGCGTTATAGTTGAGAAGATGATGGAGTTGTTATGGCCATATTATCTTCACATTTTCAAGATAATTACAAGTAATTTTTGGAGTCAAAATTTTGGCCAAGTGATTGACAAGGTGGACCAATTATGTTGTCTTGTTTTTCCAAGTGTACAAGACCAACCAATGATGAGAAGACATTTGGACTTGATGATGAAGATGGTGATACAATGGAAGTCTTATCTCCAAGGCTCAATTCACACTATAAGTAGAGGCAATGGTGAAGAAGATGAAACACACTTAAAGCTCACAAGCATTTGTTGAATTGTCTAGCTATCATCTTCTTCTTGTTGTTGTTCTTGTTTCATTCTTTGTAGCAAAGGTGTTCTTATTGTTTTTGTTGTGCTACAAGCCTCTTCAGCTTCATTTGTAATATTGATTAGCCATTTCTATAAGGCTATATCAATAGGTTGTAGAGGTGTTGCAACTAAGTGTTGCATAGAAGGTGATTATCCAAGTCTTGAGTAGGGTTGGTGTATAACCCAATGGTTCTTGTTGTAAGGTGATTCATTTGATAGTGAAATCCAAGGAAAGGTGTTCCTTGGTACTGGAATAGGTCACATTGACCGAACCAGGATAAATTCTCGGTGTTCTTGACTTGTTTCTTCATTTTTGTTTTCTGCCCGTTTTTACTGCAGTTTTCACATAACTTCTCATGTTTTGAAAAAAAACTAAACACTTTCAAAATTTGTGATTTGTGGTGGAGTTATACTTCAGACTGTTAGCTTTCATTTGCAACAAGAATCACTTGATTTGAGCAAGAGAAAGTTAGTCTTTCAATCTTTACAAGATAACCGCTCCAATCTGGCTGCAATCTGACCATTTTTGAGAAAACTTAAATTCTGTATTTATCAAGAACTGTTTAAGGTCAGAGCCTTTTGGAAAATTTATCTACTCATCCTAAGGAGTATTTTAGTATAAAGATCAACCATTTTGGTTGAGTATTCAAGGAGAAACACGTTTTGCAAAATCAGCAACATTCTGCCCAATTCTGTCCAGATTGACCATCTGAATCTTTTTATTTGTTTGAAGAGTCAAACGATCTTTTTTGTGTTTGATTTTTGGATAGAGGCTTGCTAACACATTAAAGTTCAATTTTTGAATGTTTCATAATTTTTGGAGTTGTGTACATTTATTTTTGAATTTTTTAAAAATGGGTTCTGAATCTAAGGTGGTCTGAGATTCTGTTTTCAAAGGGGATTTTTCCAAAGGGTTGTAGTGTAATTTCCGCTAACCACTATTCACCCCCCTCTAGTGGTTTTTATTACAGTTGCACGGTCCAACACAGAGTCCACACTTTTTTCTTGGATAATTTTTCAGATGGAATATTTACAATCAAATAGTCATATGATAATTGTAGCACTGTGGGTATACGGCGACTTTCTTTTAAGTATGTATGGCATAAGCGCATCCCTCCTCAAATTCGAGTATTCCTCTGGAGATTATATCACAAAGCACTACCTCTCCCGGATAATCTTGTCTGGGTTGCCTATGCTTTTCCAAGTCAATGTCCCTTTTGTTTTACTGATAGGGTGATAGAGGATCATATTTTCCTTCAGTGCTCAGAAATTATGTGCATCTTGGACACTCACAGGGTCCATTTTGAAGGACCAAAAACACAAAACATTACCTGACAGCAACATCTCTTACAATGGTGGATGTCCACAAAAGGAAAATCATCAAAGGTATTTTGCGTATTGTTGCTCCATCGATCATCATTTGGGAAATTTAGAAGATATACACCTCCATTATTTTTGGTGAGGTTCGTTGGCAAAGATGAACTGCTTTTGAAAATATCAGACGTTCCATTTATGAGAGGTCAAAGGCCCAGTAGGGCAAGAAGTATGCTACAATAGATTATTTCTTGATCGAATGTGGATTATCACCACCCATAAAATCGGCACGCTGCATGGTTGTACGATGAATGGCTCCTCCATCTGGAAGATTCAAGTTAAACACAGACGCAGCACATGGGCGTACCGCGGTTGCTAAGGGAGCAATATTACAAGATAGCAATGGTGATTTCATTGGGGCACGTGCTTTTTACCTTCAATTGTCAACTCCAGTGATAGAAGAGTTCCAGGCAGCATTCTTTGCTTACTTATTCTTTGTAAGGTATTGGCCTACAATAGACGTAGAGATGGATGCACAGTGGGTCATCTCTGACGTTCAATACAGTCGATCCCCTCAAGCAGTATTATTTCGAGACTTGTTGATTTCTACATCTTCTTCATCATCATATGCACCACGGGAGGCAAATCAATCGGCTCATTATTTAGCATAATATGCACAAACTCATCATGGTTTATTGTATACACTACAACGACGGATTTGCCTCCTCTAGCTAGAGCAAGTTATCAGACATAATCAACACCTCATCTTCGACTTGGATAATCATTCACTATCGTATAGTTGCCTATATCTCAGGATATGGGCAACATGGGTACGGTTATATAATAAGATCTCACTCAATGTTTATATATGCGTTATACTCTATTGGTTCTTAACATATTTTAGGTTGCCTATATCACAAGATATAGGCAACATGGGTAATCAACCTTTAGCTTTTCTTTGCTTTGATTCCGTGGTTGACATACGCATAATTTTGCTAATACTTTTTCCATTCTTAATGGCATGTACTCATGGTTGCGAATGGCTTGGAGCACATATGTCGCGGGGTTCTAGCTTCAAATCCAGGAGGCTACAAGAATTGAACTGGGAAATCAGGCTCTCAATTGGCAGTATCAAACATATTACTACTCATTGTATTCATGTATTGATTCCAATCGTATAAATATGTACGCTTTTTCCTTAGCCAAGGTTTTATCCACAAGGGTGGTTTTACTTGGCAAAGTTTTAATGCGGCATATCGTATATGATTGGAGGCTAGAAATTATTAGCTCATTATATTATTATCATTCAGTGGACGATCCCAACTGTATGATGATATTCCTGCGCCATAAGTGAGGCATTATTATATATCAATTTCTTCTGTTTAAAAAAAATTATGAATCGGCCATTAGGTCTATTATGATAAAATGATTTTATTATATTTTATAATTGTGTACATATGTATGATATAATGTTAAGAATATGAAAAGAATGATCTTATTATGTCGAATATATATTTATGAGATATGATAAAATATATATATATATATATATACTTTATTGTACTATATACGCTTAAAGAGCACTTATATGTATGGAAGTATATATGGTACATATGCACATGTATATATATATATACACGTTCAAATACGATGTTATGAAATAAATGAGTTTATTTTATGTTATTTATATTCATGTGTAATAAATGACAATATGTAAATAATGATATAAAGTAATGAAGTTCCTAAGTGGTGTATTATGGTAATTAGAAGTTATATGTCCTATGTACCTAGGTTATGAATTATGGAATACATGTGTAGTTTAGGTATTAAGAAAGTATGGTTACATATTTCTTAAGTCATAATAAGTAGACTGTAAGTAAGTAAGTGATGTTACTAGTGGTAGTATGACCAAGGTATCCTCATATGATCGAGTCTCACGTTGCATGAAATGAAAGTTTGAAAAGTGATTTTATCACATTACATGTTTAAAAGTTCATATGTATGTGAATAATAAACGCAAGACGATTGATTCCATTTACACACGATATGTTATGTTATGTTCACCAGTGTGACATCGGTACCGGGGTGGTAGGTGTCAGGGGCATATGATTATGTTCAGGCTGAGTATAACACCAGGTCTGGGACACAGGATCTCCGTCTGATTGCGTTTATGGCCGAGTGTAACACTGGGTACGGGACACGGGATCTCCATCATAACCTGTTACCGTTAGTACATATACATATATTTATGATGTTTATGTCGTACATATACTATATGGGGAATCAATCTGTATGTTGTGTGTCATTGTTCTTATGAAAGTGCTATAGCCAATTAAGAAAATGTTATGTCTTCATATTATGAAAATGTCATGTTATGCAAGTTAGGAAAAGCAAGTCATTTTTATGAAAAGTCATGTTTTATACATCATGTCATGATCATGTCATGATCATGTCACTTTAGGAATATGAATAAGAATTCCTTAAGTCTATGATGGCACTACAGTGGTCGATGTAGTGTTTACGCATGAAAGTGTAGTACATGTAAGATATGCGAGGATGGTATAAGTTATGGATTATAAGCTAAGTATGGACACTATATGGTGTTACGAATGAAGTGGTATGGGATGATGCTATGTATGTTCTGAAATCTTCCTTATTTACATGCTTTCAGCTACAGTTATGCTATACTGATTTAAATAGAGACGTGTTTATTATATTCGATATTCGTGGTTATTATATTTTGTCACTCCGTCTCCCCATGTATGATCCACATGTCGTATCTAGTAAGACTACTTGCTGAGTGATTAAAATATTGGCTATCGCTCATACTTGCCTCATTTATCACTTTATAGATAACATGTATCACTATACAGGATTGTTGAAGACAGGCTAGATAGATCATTGATAACGAAGAGCATACCGAGAGATTTGCTTCGAATACGTTAGGTCTTGGTTTATGATGTGTTTCAGAAGGTTTCAGTATTCTGTATATTATGATTTGTACAGATTATAATGTAGTGCACTGCATGTCGATTATGATTTGTTTATATTATGTTGCTTCTGCTTATCGATTCATTATTCATGTCGGCATGCACATGTATAGTATCGACGTCTTGCACTCTTTGGAGTAGAGTACAGCGGGTGCACTGAGCCAGAATGGTTTCGGGCGGGGCGCTACACTAATCGCATTTTTAGGGCATTTTCGGTAATAAACAAGCCCACCCGAGACTATTTTGGGGTTGTTTTACGTTTCTAAAATTTCTTGTTTTTAATCAAGTACATTCCTTAGCATAGATCCCCTAAATCATCTTAACATTGATTAATATTGTCATGCATCTCACAAGAACAAGGACCTCTAAAAAATAATCCTCTGCTTCCCTTACTAAAATGCCGAAATATATGTATTTACCTTCAAGGTTAGATTTTAACTTACCATGGGCCATGCTTAAAGACCTCTCATCCTTTTCTTCACATAAACCATGCTACCCTCTTAGGGTGATTCCTTAGCTTATGAACATAAGAAATCAACATCAAAACACTATGTAAAGTTTATTACACAAAACAGTCCCAAAAGTCCATATTAATTACAAATTCTTCTCATAAATACAAAGTAATAACATAGCTCCTTCTCCTTCTCTTGGCTTCACATCTTGGCTACAAAAGAGAGTTCATATTAGCAACTTTAAATCATTTATCCACAAGAGTCCATTATATCCACCAAAATAAGGTTAATTTGTTATCATAAATCGCAAAATTTATCATAAGATACAAGGTTTGAAACAAAATTCCAACTCCACCTCCTAGCCCAAACCGTGGGGTGTAGTACCACCTCTTCCCAACCACACTATTCCCCTAATAATTCCAAATTGAATTTCTCTTCGGCCCTCACTGTACCACCGTCCCTTTTTCCTCACATACCCCCAACATAAATCATTTCATGAAGAAAGGAAAACCCACCCAAATACTTGGCAATTATGTAAAAATTTCCCAAATCTCTACATACCTTCTTGGTTAGTGGCTTAAAAAAATTGAAGTAACACAAACCCATCAAACGGTACCCCCTGACCATTCTTCGAATATCACTAACTTAACACAAGCCACCTAATCAAGTCTCAACTAAACAAATTCTTGAAGAGCTACATGCTTTTTGCTTTTCTACAACCACATTAGCAAGAAATCCTTACTTTTATTCTTAGGGGTAGTCAAAATTCGACAATGGCATATTCAAGTTCCAAATGCATCTCTAAGTAAGATCAAAGAGGAAACACTTTCCTTCAAGTCCTTGTTCTTGATGGGTTCGTGAAGTTGAGTCTAGCTCCTTCATACTTGAAACTCGGGTGTTTCCTTCTATGGTGGTGGTGGTGTCCGATTTTGCCATAAGAAAAAAAAGTGAGCTTTTTGGGTGACGTGAGCATGGCTAGAAATAACATTTGAGCCTACCTTCATACCATAGAGAGTTAGGAAGATGAGACTTACCTTACTTGCTTGAAAGACCTAGTTCCTACTTGTCCTTCCTTAAACCGAGAGTTGATGAGAGAGTGGTAGAAATCTTTCTTTCTTGAAGATGGTAGGGAGCTTGGTGAGATGTTGAAGGCAACATCTTATTGTTGCTTCAGAGCCGGTTATAAAGTGAGGAGAACAAGGATGGATAAGATGGAGTGATGGAAGCTTTTGTCTTTCATTGGGGAAGAAGAAGGATGGAGAAGATGGAGTGATGGAAGCTTTTGTCTATCATTGGGGAAGAAGAAGGCTGACGGCCTGGGGGAAGGAAAGAAGGTAGGTTAGTCTTGTAGGGGATATGATGATGTTTGAGGAAATTTTAGGGAGTCCAACATATTTTAAGGGAAATGTTCTAGAAGAGGGCCTTGTATTGGACATTCATCGTTGGGGCCTTGAGTTTAAGGTTTGAGGATGTGGGCTCTAGGGGTGGCTGACCCGATATAGGTTTTTGGGCTATTTTACATTTCCAAATTTAAGCCCACTTGGTTATATTATAAATCAATTACCTAGGGTGTATTTAATTAGATATACTTATGTATCATTGTGTTACATAGCAATTTAAATTATTAACATTATAACCTTCGATGAATCAAAACACACTTGTTGTAAAACATACGAACACTTGTGGAGTGGTTGCAACATCCTCCCCTCCATATAAAAAGTTTTGTCCTTGAAACTTTACGTACCTTATGGAAACAGGTGAGGGTACTGTTTGCACATGTGCTGCTCAGGGTTCCCAAGTTGCTTCTTGCTCGGTGTGGCAACTCCATTGTACTTTCACAAATAGGATAGAGCGCTTCCTTAGAACCTGATCCTTCCAGTCCATGATCTTAACTGGTTCCTTGACATAGGAGGCATCTTCTTGGAGAGTTAAAGGTTGCTCTTCCAAGATGTGACTCAGGTCGTGGACGTACCGGCATAATTGTGACACATGGAATATATCATGTAGCTGAGATAGTGAAGGAGGTAATGCCAAGTGATAGGCCACTTCTCCGACCCTTTCTAGTACTTCATATGGACTGATATACCTTGGGCTTAATTTTCCATTAATACCGAATAACATTACGTCCTTGGTTGGGGATACCTTCAAATAAACCTTTTCATATTCCTGAAATTCAACCGGTCGTCTCTTGGTATCTGTCCAAACTTTACTCCGGTCTTAAGCCTCTTTTAGTCTTTCTTTGATGATCTTAACTTTCTCGAGAGTCTGTTCAACCAGATCCAGTCCTGTCAAAGTTCTTTCTTCTATCTCATCCAAGTATAGTGTGGATCGACACTTACGGCCATACAATGCTTTGAACGGTGCCATGCCAATCGATCGGTGATAGCTGTTATTATACGAAAACTCGATTAGCTTTACACACTTATCCCAACCTCCTTTGAAGTCTAAGGCACAGGCTCGGAGCATGTCCTCAAGAGTTTGTGTGGTCCCTTCTGATTGTCCATCGGTCTACGGATGGAAACCAGTGCTCATTAGAATCTCACTCCCTAGAGTTTCTAGAATACGGTTTAAAACCTCAAAGTAAAATGGGGATCTCGATCGCAAACAATACTTAGAGGTACCCCATGCAGGCCGACTATTTCGTCCATATACATACTTGCTAGCTTTTCCAGACATGCACGGATAGGCATCGGTAGAAAGTGACCAGTTTTGATGAGACGATCGACAATAACCCATATTGTATCATTCCCACTCTTGGTTCTAAGAAGGTTAATGACAAAATCCATAGTTATGTGATCCCACTTCGATTCTGGGACTTCTAGTGGTTGTAGTAGTCATGCAGGTCTTTGATGTTCTGCCTTGACCTGTTGGCACACAAGGCACTTTTCTACATATTCCGCTATTTGACGTTTCATTCCGATCCACCAATAGTTTTTTTTCAAGTCTTGATACATATTATTTGCACCAGGGTGGATCGACAGTCGAGACCTGTGAGCTTCCTGTAATACTTCGATCTTAAGAGAGTCATTATTGGGTACACAAAGTCTTTCCCGGAACCATAGACTGTTATCCTCACGGATTCAAAAATCATCCCAGGCTTCTCTTTTATTCGGGTCATGATTTTCCCCAATGCCTTATTGTCCTTCTACGCCTCATTGATGTTATCAATCAGGGAAGGAGTGACAACCAGGGTGGCCAGAGTATTCACAACTGAATCCAAAACATCCAGTCCAAGCTCTGCCATCTCATGCTCAAGCTGCAATTGTTGAGCGTGGCTTGATTTCTGGCATAAGGCATCTGCAACCTTGTTTTCTTTTCTAGGATGATACTTACTGGTGAGGTCATAATCCTTAATTAACTCGAGCCATCACCGTTGCCTCATGTCAATTCTTTTTGCGTGAAGAGATACTTTAGACTTTTGTGATCTGTATAATCTTGCACTTCTCACCATACAGGTAATGCCTCCAAATTTTTAGAGCGAAGACAACTGCTGCTAGCTCCAAGTCATGAACAAGGTAGATTTGCTCGTATGGCTTCAGTTGCCGTAAGGCGTAAGCGATTATCCGATCCTTTTGCATTAACACACATCCCAAGCCATTCTTCGAAGCATCGCTGTATACGACAAGCCCTTCGCCCGCAACTGGTTGTGCCAAGATAGGAGCGGTGGCTAACCTTTTCTTCAATTCAGAAAAACTTTGCTCACATTCAGGGGTTCATTCAAATTTTGTCTTCTTTTGAGTTAACCTGGTGTGTGGCACCACTATTCGAGAAAATCATTCGACGAACTTTCGGTAATATCCGACGAGCCTAAGAAAACTCCTGAGTTCGGTTACGTTGGTTGGTCTTGACATTTAGTTATTGCTTCAATCTTTTTAGGTTCAATAGATATACCATCTTCTGATATGACGTGACCCAAGAAAGTCATACCGCGTACCCAAAATTTGCACATGCTGAATTTGGCATACAATTTTCTTTCACGCAATATGGTTAGTACCATCCTCAAATATTTGGAATGTATTTCTTCGTCTGAGGAGTAGATCAAAATATCGTCGATGAACACTACCAAAAACTTGTCTAACTGCTCTCAAAATACTGTATTCAGCAGGTCTATAAATGCGACGGGGGCATTAGTCAACCCAAAAGGCATTACAAGGAACTCGTAATGTCCATAACGAGTTCTGAAGGCAGTCTTTGCCACATCCTCAGCCTTTATTTTCAATTGATGATAACCTGATCGTAGATCAACTTTGCTAAATACTCTTGCTCCCTGAAGCTGATAGACCAGATCATCGGTTATTGGCAATGGGTACTTGTTCTTAATCGTAATCTTATTAAGCTCCTGATAGTCTATACATAACCGCATCCCATGGAGATACACTGGGGCGGATAAACTTCTTCTCAATTAGCTCCTGTAACTGTTCTATAGGGGCCATACGGTAGGGTGCCTTTGATATTGGTTCAGCACCAGGAATTAAGTTTATCTCAAACTCCACTTCTTGGTTAGGCGGTAACCCGGGCAATTCGTCAGGGAAAACATTAGGAAATTCCCATACTACCAGAACTTGATCGATCGACGGTGTATCATACTCTGCGCTTAGGGCGTATATCAAAAATCCAGCATTGTCTTTCTTTAGAGCTCGATACGCGCAAGCAGCGGTCAGGTAGATATTTTGCAGATCTTTCTTCAGTTTGGTGTTCCCTTGATAGGATATCTCTTCACGGGCGGGGTCTTTAATGATCATTTTCTTTTCATGGTAATCAATACAGGCATGGTTCTCGGACAGCCAGTCCATGCCAAGGATAACATCAAAGTCTCTCATCGAGATAAAAATTAGATTGGCTTCGAACAGCTAACCTTCCATCTCAATTGCACAGTTCTTATACAAGTGGTATGACACCAACACTTGATCACCAGCTACCTATACCCGATATGGGGTCTCTAACCATAGGGGGCAACTATTCAGGTTCTTAGCGAACCTTTTAGACAGGAAACAGTGGCTAGCACCACTATCGAACAATACATTTGCAGGTACATGACAAACCATTATCGCACCTGAATCATTTATAGATTCAAATACCAGCATATATAGACTTATAGGGTAAAGTTAAATACTAATGCTGGGCATACCTGTCACGACATCTGGCGTTGCCTCGACCTTGGTGTCGGTCATTACATGTACTTTTGCATTGGCTCGAGGCTTGTTCCTCGGTTGCTGCTGCGGCGCTCCTTTCCTATGCTCAGGGCATTCTTTTGCAATGTGACCTGTCTTTCCACAGTTAAAACAACATCCAGTATTCAACATGCACTCTCCCAAATGTGGTTTATGGCAAGTGGGACATGGTTGAATTGCAGGTTGCTAGGGCTGGTGTGGCTGACGTTGAAACATTGGTGAAGAGTCCTGGGTCGTTGTTGAGTTCTAGTCTGTCGTGATGGTCAAGCCCCAGCCCTTTTAGCTATCTTACCCCATCTACTTGTCGGTTCACTTTCAGATTCCCTAGGCCTCTTTCCTCTGGCCTTGTCATCTCTCCTAATGATATCCCGCTCACTCTTATATTAGGCGTCCAACAGTTTTCCAAAGTTCTATGGATTGCCTTGAGCCAGGTACGGATGTGGGGATTGAGTCCTCTTTCAAATTTAAGCATCTTTAGCTTTTCATCCCCCATAGTGGACAGCACGTATCTTCTAAGAGTGGTGAACCAGTAAGTGTAATCAGCAACCGTCATACTTGGTCCCTGCTTTAGGGCCTCTAACTCACTCATCTTCTGCAAAGCCACTGACGAAGGGATGTAGAAATTAAAGAACTCATCCTGGAATCTGGTCTATGGGATGGTCTAGGCAGAGGATGCAAGTTTTCTTTCCCCCACTGATTTGCTTCTCTGATCAGGAAAGGTTTGATAACTTACACCTTCACATCGTCTGGAACCTGAATTAGCTCGAAGCAATTTTCTATCTTGTCCAACCACTTTTCTGCCGCATCCGGATAAGAATTTCCTTAGAAAGTGGGAACCTTTGCTCTTTTCATCTCTCCAAAGTAAAATCGAGGTCCTTTCTGTGTTTAATGTGTAGAGAAAAAGGGGTTTGAGTGATTTTCAAATACATGATTTAAATGTGCACAAAAACGAGCATAAGATAAAACATGCATGATATATATACAAACGTGTACATGTATGATACTTTGCTATTACTTGCCTTATTTAGCTTATATATAATGTTGCCGGACTAACGAGCCATGAAGCGTTAAAGCTTACATCATATGGCAAACATTTGTTGTGTTTATACTATTTTCAGGTGCCACTATTAATGAACTAAACTAGTTCATTAAGTGAAGTACTTAGTTTATTAAACTAAGTAGTTCATTAAAGGAAGCCACATTTGGAAAAGGCACAAAGGCAACAAGGGTAAGGAAGGAAAGTTTTCTCCTCCTCCCCTCATTAATATATATACACGCCTATACATATATAAATATATATATTTTTAGATTTTTTGAAAAAGGCACATACACATGTATTCCAACGTACTACCGACACGTTATTTATTTTACGTACGTACGTTAACGTCACACCACTATACTTAACTCATATTTATGAGTATATTCAGGTCTTATATCATATGATATAAGATATGGTGATGACAAATTAAATACGACACGATAAAAGGTTCTAAACCGAAAATTGTCGTATCGGGCGAATACCGAAACTTCGCCAACGTGTCACGTACTTGCCATAAATAAATGGCCAGCCCATATACATCAAAAATTGATGAAAATTTCGTGATACACATGGTGTGATTAGCCAAAAATACTTTCCATGTTGGCACACACAAATCACCCCACATTTAGGCCAAAATGTGAAGATTCCAATTTTATTTTTGTCACATGTTTATGGTACCATTTTTAAATCATCCAAGAGCTGAAATTTAAAGTATACGTTATATATATTATGTATAACATAATATATATATCATGTGCAAAAGTTGGAATTTAAATTAGAGAAAAATCGTGTAATCGATAAATATCGAAAATTCGGTTTTCTACGCACATAACATGGAACGTTTTTCTTGAACATCATGTGACACATATCTAGACACTTTTTACATATGATATACATCTTAAAGTGTTCTAGAAAATTAAATTAAGGGCTGATTGGAATATTACATGTGTGTATTATTAAATGTGCACTATTTTACAAAGTTAGCAAAAATAAAATTCAGCACATGCCAAACACATTACCAACGCCCCTACAGCTGAGATGGAGCACATGTGGAGCCTTGTTGGCATATTGATTGGTCAAGGATCAATCATACAATGTTGATGAATCAAAGAAAGAAGCTACAAAAGGTAAGTATTCAACATATACCTCTCTTATGTCACATGCTGAAAATTTCAGCATACTACACATATCTTGGCCGATTTTTAGACATTAAGGGTGACATATTTTGTCATCTTTTATTAAAGGATTGATTGAAGATGTTATGGAAATGATTTGAATATTATGTAAGGTAATCAAGTGTGATATTCTACATATCACACATGCTGAAATTTTTCAGCATGTGTGAAGGTTATGGTGGCCGAATTCTTCACCCATTTTGTGTCCAAGTTCATTCATCAATTGATAGCAAGACTTACCATATATTGTTGATTCATTTTTATGATAAAAATTCAAAGAAAAATGGTAATGATTTAGACTTTATTCCCTTGATGCACATGCTGAAAATTCAGCATGGCAAGACACCTTAATGGCCGATTTTCTCAATGGATATGGAAGAATTTTATTGTCTTGCAATTTATGATGAAATTTGTGACTTATGGTATGATTTTATGATTGATATTGGCACATGTTTAAAGTGTTAATCTCAGATTTTTTCCATGTCATCATGTTGACAACATTGAGCCAATAAAGAGGTGCCAAGTAAGCAAAGACTAAATGATGATCCAATAGAATAATGCCAAGCAAGCAAGGCATTGTCACAATGATGTCTTACATCCTCCCAAGGGCTTAGAAGATAATTTTCAAGAGGAGAAGGACCTATAGGGGGCGGCCAAGACTTGTTAAAAAGAAGGAAGAAGAGCAAAACAAAGACAAGAACAAGAGTTGCAAAATCAAAGATAAAAAGTGTTATAGCCTTCTTCTTCTACATCCTCTTTCTTTCTTTCTTTCTTTCTTT
This sequence comes from Eustoma russellianum, assembly GCA_036186865.1. Classification (NCBI taxonomy): domain Eukaryota; kingdom Viridiplantae; phylum Streptophyta; class Magnoliopsida; order Gentianales; family Gentianaceae; genus Eustoma; species Eustoma russellianum. The sequence goes on along the minus strand of AP025063.1, from coordinate 17,328,487 downwards.
CTTCTTGTAAGCCTATTGTATTCATATTCTTTCAATCTTGAATAGGCTTGAGATAAACCACCATTCATTCTATATCTTTGTAAAAGATTGATCAAGGTGTGATCAATCTTCATTCTTGCGAGGTGGTGGTGTTCGTGACAATTGTATTCACGTACAAGGTTTGTAAAGGGTTGGAGTTGGTGTGTAACTCCATCAACCCTGTGGTAAGGTGTTTTTGAGTTGTGTGATTAGTGTGAACCAAGGAAGGTGTTCCTTGAAGACTGGAGTAGGTTGTTGATAACCGAACCAGTATAAAATTCTTGGTGCAATTTACTTTCAGCATTTACTTTTCATTTTCTGCACTGTTTATCCGTTTTGTTTACGTTGGTAAAAATAGTAAACGATTTTCAAAAATTATAAAAATTTCCAGAAACATACATAAACGTTCTAGGGTTAATTTGGCATAAGTTTCAACCCTTTTGGACAAGTATAGGTCAGTCAAACATCAAAAGTTCTGAGACTAGTGTAATCTGATTTTCAGACTTGCAAAGGTTTAGACTTTGGTTGCATTTGACCTACTTCCCAAAAGAATTTTCCAAAACTGTTTCAACCCATTTAAATATAGTGTGTGAAGAGTTATTGGTCAAATTTTCAGATCATTTGGACGTTCACACAAATAGGAATTAATTTTTCAAAACCATCTACCGTTTCTGGCAGATTTGCACAATCTGAGTGCCAACGGTTTTTGAAGGGGTTAAAGGTTGAATTTTGATTTGAAATTTTTAGAGGACCCTCATAACAGCTGAGGCTAAGTTCTCTCAAAATTTTATAATTTTTGGAGATCTCTAACCTAGTTTTAAAGACGTTTTAAAACTGGTCCTGAAAACAGAAACTGTTTTCAGAACTTGAATTGTTCAAGGTTAAAGAAATTTTAAAAACCATATTTTCCGCACCCACTATTCAACCTCCCCTTCTAGTGGTGCCTTGCAGATCCTACAATTGATATCAGAGCGCAGGAACACTCACTTCAAAGAATCCAACGATTCTGTGAGATGGCAACCACAACCGTGCAAGAAGGAATGTCAACCATAAGGCCTCCTCTTTTTGACGGTGAGTCTTTCATTCAATGGAAGGTAAGAATGAAACTCTTCTTTATGGCAATAGATATTGATCTTTGGTCCATTATAGAAGATGGTCCTTTTGTTCCATCTAAGTTGTCCACTGTAGACGGAGTCACATTAGAAGTCATTAAAACTAGACAAGAATATACAAGTGATGATAAAAAGAAACTTAGCATGAATGCTAAAGCCATGCAACTATTATTAAATGGCCTAAGTAAAAGTGAGGCTAGTTACGTGTCAAATTGTTCTAGTGCTCAAGAGATGTGGCATATTCTTGAAATGAAACAAGAAGGGACTAGCCAAGTAAAGGAGTCCAAAATTAACATGCTCATGTCCACACTTGAGTCTTTTAAATTATTGCCCAAAGAGTCTATTGTAGATATGGATCTTCGTTTGACTAACATCTACAACTCTCTTGAGTCTCTTGGTAAGGCTTGTACTACGCAGGAAAAGGTGCAGAAAGTTCTACGAAGCCTTCCTTCTGAATGGGACCCTAAAGTAACGGCCATAGAAGAAAGCAAAGAGACCAAATCAATTAAAATGGAAGAACTAATCGGATCACTTAAGGTATATGAAAAAAAACTTGCTTTAAGACATTCTGAGTCTATTTCTAATAATGATAGGGCCATAGCATTTAAATCAAATGAATACGTCGTAGATGATAGTAATACAGATTCCGATGACGAGGACTTAATCACAATGGCTAAGAGATTAAGAAAAATATTGAGAAAATCGATTAAACATAAGTCCACCTCATCTAAGGATCATAAAAATAAAAATAAAGAAATAAAGTGCTATGAATGCGGCAAACTCGGACATCTATCATATGACTGCCCTAATAAAGAAAAACAAACAAACAAATACCCTGACAAGGATTGGAACAAGAATAGACTCGTCTCAGAACCTAAGCAAAGGAGAAGAGCATTCAAAGCCTCCACTTGGAGTGACACATCGGATTCTGAGACTGATGATACGGAAGAACACAAGGCACAAGCATGCTTTACATCTAAAGCATCAAATGAGGTAACTTCCGACTCTGATTCCGATTCTGAATGTTCATATGATGATTTATTTAGTCAATATTTAGAATTGCATAAATTTTCAAAGACTCTTGCAAAAGAAAAGAAACGATTAATTGAAGACAAGAAATTGTTAGAATCTTCTAACGAAAATCTTGTTGCTCAATTAAACGATTCTAAAGAAGAGTCATCATGTATCATCAATGCATTAAAATCTGAAATTTCATCATTGACATCCGAGAACGTTGAATTGAAATCCGAGATTTCAAAATTAAAATCAAGGAATGCCGATGTAGAGAAAAAGGTGAAACAGTTTGATACAGAATCCAACATGCTGCATCGCATTATATCATCACAAAAGCATGACAGTGATAAAACGGGGTTGGGATACGTTGATACAAATGAAGTATCAACCAAACCAACAAAGTTTGTTATGTCTAAGAAAGTAGACTCCCCAAAGCCTCAAGTGGCGTCTGAGATGACGCGAAAATTGCATATTCCCTCATCACGCCCACTTCTTCATCATATCATGCGAAATACAATGTTGTACCATATAGATATGAAAAGAAAAGAGTGATGCATACACGGCATTCAATCCATCCACGCGCTATGCATACAAACACAAGGACATATCCAAAGCGTTCTACATATAATGTGTATAAAGGAGTCCTTGGCCAAAGGCCAGATACAGTCGCACCAAAAGTTTATTATGTTGCGTTCTCATCACCTTTCTCACCTTTTGGAAGACCTAGAAAGGTCACCCAAATGTGGGTACCAAAAGGGACACTTTCAAAGGGTTAAATAAATAACCCTTACGAAAGCACGTATATGAAATGCATGATTTTCTTTTCTTCATCTTTACATGCATCTTTTGATTTGCTTTCCAAAATAAAGGGGGAGAGAAAGCATGATTTAAGGGGGAGATTTAAGGGGGAGAGAAAGCATGATTTAAGGGGGAGAGAGATACTGATTGCATAAATCAAGGGGGAGCGGATTCGAAATTTAAATTTCGAATTTTGAATTTATGCATAATTGAAGGGGGAGCGATAGGATTTAAATCATGTGCATAAGTTATTTTGAAAATCATCAAAAGGGGGAGATTGTAGAGAAAAAGGGGTTTGAGTGATTTTCAAATACATGATTTAAATGTGCACAAAAACGAGCATAAGATAAAACATGCATGATATATATACAAACGTGTACATGTATGATACTTTGCTATTACTTGCCTTATTTAGCTTATATATAATGTTGCCGGACTAACGAGCCATGAAGCGTTAAAGCTTACATCATATGGCAAACATTTGTTGTGTTTATACTATTTTCAGGTTCCACTATTAATGAACTAAACTAGTTCATTAAGTGAAGTACTTAGTTTATTAAACTAAGTAGTTCATTAAAGGAAGCCACATTTGGAAAAGGCACAAAGGCAACAAGGGTAAGGAAGGAAAGTTTTCTCCTCCTCCCCTCATTAATATATATACACGCCTATACATATATAAATATATATATTTTCAGATTTTTTGAAAAAGGCACATACACATGTATTCCAACGTACTACCGACACGTTATTTATTTTACGTACGTACGTTAACGTCATACCACTATACTTAACTCATATTTATGAGTATATTCAGGTCTTATATCATATGATATAAGATATGGTGATGACAAATTAAATACGACACGATAAAAGGTTCTAAACCGAAAATTGTCGTATCGGGCGAATACCGAAACTTCGCCAACGTGTCACGTACTTGCCATAAATAAATGGCCAGCCCATATACATCAAAAATTGATGAAAATTTCGTGATACACATGGTGTGATTAGCCAAAAATACTTTCCATGTTGGCACACACAAATCACCCCACATTTAGGCCAAAATGTGAAGATTCCAATTTTATTTTTGTCACATGTTTATGGTACCATTTTTAAATCAGCCAAGAGCTAAAATTTAAAGTATACATTATATATATTATTTATAACATAATATATATATCATGTGCAAAAGTTGGAATTTAAATTAGAGAAAAATCGTGTAATCGATAAATATCAAAAATTCGGTTTTCTACGCACATAACATGGAACGTTTTTCTTGAATATCATGTGACACATATCTAGACACTTTTTACATATGATATACATCTTAAAGTGTTCTAGAAAATTAAATTAAGGGCTGATTGGAATATTACATGTGTGTATTATTAAATGTGCACTATTTTACAAAGTTAGCAAAAATAAAATTCAGCACATGCCAAACACATTACCAACACCCCTACAGCTGAGATGGAGCACATGTGGAGCCTTGTTGGCATATTGATTGGTCAAGAATCAATCATACAATGTTGATGAATCAAAGAAAGAAGCTACAAAAGGTAAGTATTCAACATATACCTCTCTTATGTCACATGCTGAAAATTTCAGCATACTACACATATCTTGGCCGATTTTTAGACATTAAGGGTGACATATTTTGTCATCTTTTATTAAAGGATTGATTGAAGATGTTATGGAAATGATTTGAATATTATGTAAGGTAATCAAGTGTGATATTCTACATATCACACATGCTGAAATTTTTCAGCATGTGTGAAGGTTATGGTGGCCGAATTCTTCACCCATTTTGTGTCCAAGTTCATTCATCAATTGATAGCAAGACTTACCATATATTGTTGATTCATTTTTATGATAAAAATTCAAAGAAAAATGGTAATGATTTAGACTTTATTCCCTTGATGCACATGCTGAAAATTCAGCATGGCAAGACACCTTAATGGCCGATTTTCTCAATGGATATGGAAGAATTTTAATCTCAGATTTTTTCCATGTCATCATGTTGACAACATTGAGCCAATAAAGAGGTGCCAAGTAAGCAAAGACTAAATGATGATCCAATAGAATAATGCCAAGCAAGCAAGGCATTGTCACAATGATGTCTTACATCCTCCCAAGGGCTTAGAAGATAATTTTCAAGAGGAGAAGGACCTATAGGGGGCGGCCAAGACTTGTTAAAAAGAAGGAAGAAGAGCAAAACAAAGACAAGAACAAGAGTTGCAAAATCAAAGATAAAAAGTGTTATAGCCTTCTTCTTCTACATCCTCTTTCTTTCTTTCTTTCTTTCTTTCTTTCTTTCTTCTTGTAAGCCTATTGTATTCATATTCTTTCAATCTTGAATAGGCTTGAGATAAACCACCATTCATTCTATATCTTTGTAAAAGATTGATCAAGGTGTGATCAATCTTCATTCTTGCGAGGTGGTGGTGTTCGTGACAATTGTATTCACGTACAAGGTTTGTAAAGGGTTGGAGTTGGTGTGTAACTCCATCAAACCTGTGGTAAGGTGTTTTTGAGTTGTGTGATTAGTGTGAACCAAGGAAGGTGTTCCTTGAAGACTGGAGTAGGTTGTTGATAACCGAACCAGTATAAAATTCTTGGTGCAATTTACTTTCAGCATTTACTTTTCAGTTTCTGCACTGTTTATCCGTTTTGTTTACGTTGGTAAAAATAGTAAACGATTTTCAAAAATTATAAAAATTTCCAGAAACATACATAAACGTTCTAGGGTTAATTGGGAACAAGTTTCAACCCTTTTGGACAAGTATAGGTCAGTCAAACATCAAAAGTTCTGAGACTAGTGCAATCTGATTTTCAGACTTGCAAAGGTTTAGACTTTGGTTGCATTTGACCTACTTCCCAAAAGAATTTTCCAAAACTGTTTCAACCCATTTAAATATAGTGTGTGAAGAGTTATTGGTCAAATTTTCAGATCATTTGGACGTTCACACAAATAGGAATTAATTTTTCAAAACCATCTACCATTTCTGGCAGATTTGCACAATCTGAGTGCCAACGGTTTTTGAAGGGGTTAAAGGTTGAATTTTGATTTGAAATTTTTAGAGGACCCTCATAACAGCTGAGGCTAAGTTCTCTCAAAATTTCATAATTTTTGGAGATCTCTAACCTAGTTTTAAAGACGTTTTAAAACTGGTCCTGAAAACAGAAACTGTTTTCAGAACTTGAATTGTACAAGGTTAAAGAAATTTTAAAAACCACATTTTCCGCACCCACTATTCAACCCCCCCTTCTAGTGGTGCCTTGCAGATCCTACATAATGTTGCTGAGGCGGAGGGGGTTGTGCTGCTTGATTATGAAGCATGGCCTGACCGACCTGAGTCATAGCCTAAAAGAATATCTAGAACACCGTCATGTCAGGCATTGGAGGTAAATAGTACTGCCCATGTGGCTGTTGATGCGGTCCCTGCGGCGGCGGTGGGTACGTCCTTGTGGTGGTGGAGCATGACCGAACTGCGGCAGCAGCGGAGCAGGTCCACGAGATGGTGTAAGGGCCGACCCTTGAGGCTGGGGTGTAGAATGCTCCGGTGGTGCATGTAAGGCCTGCGGTGTCTTGGCTAATCTCCCACGGGGACGAGGCATCTGCACTTTCACAGCACTATTGATGAAATTACTGAGCAAGATTTCCATTATAAGCTACATCAATCATGAGGAATTTCCATAACTTATTCAGGTAAAGAAGGTACCAGAGTGCGTGATTATTCTTGTCTAATTAGAAAAAACAGTGAGCTTTTTGGGTGACGTGAGCATGGCTAGAGAAATAACATTTGAGCCTACCTTCATACCATAGAGAGTTAGGAAGATGAGGCTTACCTTACTTGCTTGAAAGACCTAGTTCCTACTTGTCCTTCCTTAAACCGAGAGTTGATGAGAGAGAGTGGTAGAAAGATTTCTTTCTTGAAGATGGTAGGAGAGCTTGGTGAGATGTTGAAGGCAACATCCTATGGTTGCTTGAGGGTCGGTTACAAAGTGAAGAGAAGAAGGATATAGAAGATGGAGTGATGGAAGCTTTTGTCTTCCATTGGGGAAGAAGAAGACTGACGGCCTGGGGGGAGGAAAGAAGGTAGGTTAGGCTTGTAGGGGATATGATGATGTTGGGGGGATATTTTAGGGAGTGCAAGATATTTTAAGGGAAATGTTCTAGAAGAGGGCCTTGTTTTGGACATTCTTGTTGGGGCCTTGAGTTGCAGGTTTGAGAATGTGGGCTCTAGGGGTGGCCGGCCCTATATAGGTTTTTGGGCAATTTTCCATTTCCAAATTTATGTCCACTAAGTTATATTATAGATCAATTGCTTAGGGTGTATTTAATTAGATATACTTATATATCATTATGTGTTACATAGCAATTTAAATTATTAACATTACAACCTTCGATGAGTCAAAACACACTTGTCGTAAAACATAAAAACACTTGCGGAGTGGTTGCAATAAGCCCCCTAAGAATCTGGAGATTCCTCATATGGGATTGGGCCTAGGTTATGCGCACGGGGCAAATCAGATGACCGGAAGTCAAAACCTCCTCCTCCCTCACAGTTGTCATCGGAGGGGAAAAGGAAGATAAGATGAAGCTTGTGTACACCCACTACGCAATCATACCAGGGAGGGATGCTTTGAACTAGTAGGATACCCCGACTGGTGGGGGAATAGGCAAAGAGGAGGAAGGGATGCAAAAGGAATGGGTCGTGGAGCCGTAGCGACGGGCACCAGCAGCGGGGTTGGCACCAGCATCAGTGGAGAACTGGCGCTCCCATTAGCAGCTGCCAGAAGGATCCGGAAGGAGGAAGAGAAGCAAACAACGCAGCCAGAAAATGGAGCCAGAAAAAGATGCAATTACCCCCCCAAAATATATTCCCAAAATACCCAACCAGGCCAACCCTATTCCAACAGTACCTATAGCAAGCCTTATTACCAAAATGCCCCTCCTACCTCGGACAAAGGTCATCATATGCGACCATTCCTTCAAACACCTCCATTTAAACACTCTTGGTGGATACTCGACTGTGAGGCCACCGACACTATGATCTTTGACGCTAATGATTTTACCACTATCTTTACCACCACTGTCCATAAAACTAATATCAAAACTGCAAATGGAGAACTAATTCCAGTCCATGGCAGTGGCACCATTACAGTTTATCCCGATTTATAAATCAAGCATTGTCTTTATGTTGCTACCTTACCTTCTAAATTGTGTTGGACCGTAATACCTGTAATAAACACCACCAGTGGGGGTGAATAATGGTTAGTTGAAATTACATTACTACCCTTGAATTAAAATCTCCTTTGTAAACATAATCCGAGAGCTACACAGATTCAGTACCCGTTTTTGAAAAATTCAAAAGTAAGTGTACACAATTTCAAAAATTATGAAACTTTCCAGAAATCAATTTCAATGTCTTGACTAGACTCTTTCCAAAAATGAACAAAACATAACATTGTTTTCCCTTCAAATAAATAAAATGATTTAGATGGTCAATCTGGACAAAATTAGACAGAATAATGCTGAACTTACAAATGTGTTTCTCTTTAATTACTCAGTTCAAAATGTTGATCATTATTTCAAAACATGCCTTAGGATGTCTAGTTTAAGTTTCCAAAAGGCCCTGACATGAAACTATGCTTGATAAAATCAGAATGCAAGTTTCCTTGAAACTGGTCAAATTGCAATCAGAATGGAGCAGTTATCTTTCAAAGACTGAAAGACTAACTTTCCTTTGCTCAAATCAAGTGATTCTTGTTGCAAATGAAAGATAACAGTCTGAAGTATAACTGAACCAAAAATCACGAATTTCAAAAATTGTTTGCTATTTTTTCAAGACGTGTGATGTTGGGTAAAATCTAGAGTGAAAACGGGCAGAAAACATAAAAAAGGAAAGAAGATAAGAACACCGATGATTTATACCGGTTCGGTCAATGTGACCTATTCCAGTCCCAAGGAACACATTTCCTTGGATTTTATTATGGAATGAACAACAATTCAACAAGAGCCAAGCTTGATTTTTGGGATAAACACCAACTCTATTCAAGACTTGGATGATCATCTCTATGCTACTTAGGTTGCAACACTCTACCACCAATTGATGTAGCCTTATAAATTTGGCTAATCAATTTTACAAAAACAACAAAAGAGGCGTGTTTAGTGTAGCTAGACAACAACTAGACATAGAATACCTTAGCTACACAAGGAATGAATCAAGAACAAGAGAAGAGAATAGCAAGAATGATCTTCAACTTTTGCTTTCAAGTGTGTGCTTCTCTTATTCACCTTGCCTCCTATATATTGTGTGAGATAGGCTTTGTAGATAAGAATTCCTATGTGTCAACATCTTCATCATCAACTCTTATTTATCTTCACATCATTGGTTGGCCACATAAGCACCTTGTACACTTGGCAATATCAAGCAATCAACTTGGCAGAAATTTTGTCTCGAAAAGTGACATGAAAATTGTTGCAAAATGAAGATAATATGGAAGTGAATATACCACCAAAAAACCCTCAATTCCTTGGCACAAGAATAGGCCATGTGATGGCTGAAAAATTTGGATAAAATCAGCTCCAACAACCTCAAATTAGCCGTTGCCTTTAACTTTGAAATATCCAAGTTGGCAATTTTGCCAACTAGCTTATATTTGGTTGGTCCATTTGTACACATATTATAAAATGAGTAAGAGACCTTCTCCACCTGTATATGCACGTTTCTTGAGGCTGTATATATGTGCAACTTCAAAATTTTTGAAGAGAAAATAATACATAAGAGTTGATAAGATTAAGTCAACAAATAATCCAAAATTCTCACTTTTATCCTTTGTATGTTGTGATGAATTTTACACCAACAACTCCACTAAAATCTCTGCAGGATGATGAGTAAGAATCCCCAATAACATATATAAGAAGGTCTTCAAGAAAAAATAAAATGTGACATCGAATATCGTCACATATCCTGCTACCGTCGATAATATTACCAAATAAGAACATAGAATAGAAAACCACCAAATAATCTTCAAGAATACCAGGAATGAACTCCATAATGAAGATAATAAGATACTCAAGAGATTTTCTTGAGTAAAATAATGTAACTGCCCTCGGGGGATAAATGACCAAAATGTCCCTGGCGAGAGAAAACTCTGAAAATGACCATGATGGTCAGAAATAGATATAATAACACCTTTGTGATGATAAATAAGAAATAGTGAAGTCTTTGTATGGTTTTCTCGGTGTCAAGTACCTACAAAAACTCAAAATACCATTGTCGCCCCTTTTTGGCAAGTTGTAGAAACTTCCAGGACATGTTAGTCACAAAGCATAATATTCATTAAAATCACATAATAACAACATAATAATCATGTATGAAGCATATGTAAATGAAAACAACCATTTTGTCACATTTTAGAAAAAATTTCTAAAAACCCTAGACATCGATCGATCGATCGAAGTGCCTCTACTTGAGAGACTGATGTCTCACAGTAAGGTTTAGATTTTGTCTCTGACCTAAATCGATTGATCGATGTAGAGATCGATGTATACATCGATCAATCGATGTATGTTTAGAGATCCATGTCTCATAGTAAGATTTGGAATTTTCACTGTCTTACTTCGATTGATCGATGTAGGGATCGATGTATACATCGATAAATCGATGTGTCCCACCTGAGAGATCGATGTCATTATTTTTCACATATTTGATATGTTTCAACTCTTTATCATTTTTAACTCACATGTGACATTTTTATGTATGCAACACTTAAAATCATGAATTTGAAAATTATCCAAACATATTTCTCAACATTCTCCCTCTTTTGGATGCTTTTAAAAATAACTCTAAATGATTTTAATGTCACAAATTTTTACCAATTTTTGATCATATATCTACCAATTTTATACCAATTAAATTGTTTTCAAAACACTCACTAATTCTATACCAATTGTTTTCAAACGCAAACTCTTTTTAGATTAACATATGTACTCCCCCTGAACTTATACTCTGTCCCTTAGCTTATGCTCTGAGCTAATTGAACAACAATTGAAACTTCTACCATTTGAATCAATTAAAAGTGAACTTAACTTATCATTCAACCTTAGAATCATGGCTTAAAATCTAAATCATGTTCCTATTCTATTTTCCGCTTTATTTTGCAAATCATGCAAAAGCAATAATTGCACAATTGTATCGTAGGTCATCATGCCTAACATGACTCGTAAGTTTTTAAAAGTGGCTTGACTAAGGGGTTTGGTAAAAATATCAGCAGCCTGATGATCAGTTCTTACATGGTCTATGACTATATCCTCATGTTGAACATGGTCACGAAAGAAACGATATTTAACTTCAATGTGTTAGGCCTTAAAATGAAGTGCAGAAAGATTGAACACGCTCGTGCTATCACAGAAAATTGGAATCTTATTCACTATAATACCAAAATCACTAACTTGTTTAAGCCAAAGTATTTGAGTAGTGCATAAACTTAAGGCTATATACTCGGCTTCGGTGGTAGAAAGCGCTACACTAGCTTGTTTTTTGAAAACCATGAAATCAAGTTGGTTTTCATAAATTGACACGTTCAAGTTGGTTCCTATAAATTGACACGTTCCGCTGGTGGATTTTCTATCTATTTTGCAGCCACAACAATCAGGATCACTATATGCATAAAATTCCAACTTAGAGATTCTAGTATACCAAAGTCCTAAATGAGGTGTGTGATGAAGATATCTAAACATCTTTTTCACCGTATTGTGATGTGATACTTTAGGACAAGATTGAAATCAGCACACATATACACACTAAACATTATATTAGGTCTTGATGCGGTTAAATATAACAGTGATCCAATTATAGACCTATATAGGGTGTCATCAAAAGGTTTTCCATTTTCATCCTTGTCTAATTTGGTACTAAAATTCATGGCGGTAGGTGTTGGTTTCAACTCTTCAAAACCAAACTTCTTAATAATATCATTAACATACTTAAGTTAACTAATGTGGATTTCTTGAGGAGTTTGTTTGATTTGAATCCCTAAAAAGTAGTTCAATTCTCCTACAATTGACATCTCAAATTCAAACTTCATACACACTTCAAAGTCCTTTTATAAGGTAGGTTGATTGAGCCAAAGATTATGTCATCTACATATATTTGGCTATTAATAAATCATTATCTTTTCTTTTAAGAAACAATGTGTTGTCTATGGTCCTCTTTTGATAATTACTTGCAATAAGAAAGTTTGCAAATCTAGCATACCAAGCTCTCGGAGCTTGTTTCAAACCATGTAAAGCTTTCTTAATCTTGTATACATGGTTAGTATTATTCGGATCTTCGAATCTAGGGGTTGTTTGACAAATACCTCTTCTTGGATGTACCCATTCAAGAATACACTCTTGACATCCATTTGGAAGAGTTTAATATTACTTAGATTTGCAATAGCAAGTAACAATCTAATTGCTTCTAGTCGTGTAATGAGTGCAAAGGTTTCTTCATAGTCTGTTCCTTCTACTTGATTATAACCTTGTGCTACTAGCCTAGCCTTGTTTTGTGTGATATTTCCTTGTTCATTCATTTTGTTTCTAAATACCCATTTCGTACCTATTATGGATTTATCTTTGGGTTTAGGTACTAATTCCCACACATTATTTCGTGTAAATTGATTTAACTCCTCATGCATGGCATCTATCCATGATATATCACCTAAAGGCTTCCTTAACATTCTTAGATTCTAGGTGTGATATTAAGATATGCCCTTCAGCTTGACTTATATTTCTACGTGTTCTAACCCTATCACTCAGATTCCCAATGATCAATTCTCTAGGGTGTTTATGTTTATCTTTTATGTACCACAAATTTCTTGATTGACTAGGTTCACCTTCATCGTGTTCGAATGTTTTATTAGTGTGAACATTATCAATATACAATAGGAACATCTTGTAAATGAAATTTATTATCTTCTAAATGCAAAATTTCATGATTTGAGGGTTTATGCATGTCTTGTTCAGGGGAGTCGGTCCTATATGATCATTTACAGACTCAAGTAATACATCATCATCATAAAACATATTTTCAACATTATCCTCTTATTTTTTTGTCACTTACTTCAAAACATGCATTCTCATTGAATTTCACATGTATATATTCAATTATTTTTCTAGATGCAGGATTATAACACCTATATGCTCTTGAGTTAGTTGAATAACCGACAAATATGTATTCAATAGACTTTTGTTTGAATTTATCTAGATTATCTTTAGTGTTCAACACAAAACACTTACATCCAAAAACTCTAAGATAATCTACTTTAGGTTGTCTATTATTTCATAATTCGTAAGATGTTTTATTTAATTTCTTTCTAATTGAAAGCCTATTTATTTATAACATGCACAACTAATAGCTTCAGCCATAAGAGTTTTGGTACTTTATTTTCACGTAACATTGTCCTAGCAATTTCTTGAATTATTCTATTTTTACATTCAACAACTCCATTGAGCTGTGGTGTTTTAGGTGGTGAGAATTCATGTTTTATTCCATGTAATTCACAAAACTTAACTACATCTTTGGAATTCTCCATCCCTATCACTCCTAATTCTTTTAACATTTTCTTCATAAAGATTTTCAAGTTGCTTAATAAGATTTTCAATTGCTAATGGAGCATCGTCTTTGTGTGTTAAGAACAATGTCCATGTGTATCGTGAGTAATCATCTACTATAACACACATAGTAGTGTCCACCTAAACTTCATGTCCTACTTGGACCAAATAAGTCTAAGTGAAGCAATTATAGCACATAACTATTACTCACTTCATGTTTTTGTTTCATTGTTTCTTTTATGTGTTTTCATTTTGATACAAGTTTCACATAGTTGAAAATTATCTAAGTTTAACTTTAGATTCTTCTTACATAATTTTTCTATGGTTGAAATTCCTATATGGCTTAGTTGCCTATGCCATAAGTTTAGATCTAGGTAGTGTGACACTAATGTTGAGAAATCAGGGTTTGAGTGATTTGAAAATACATGATTTAAATATTACGTGTTTAAAAATGCATGAATAAATTATTACTTGACATGCTTATGTGATAAACTTGCTTTACATGCTTATATATATATATGTGTGTGTGTGTGTATATATATATATATTATCAAAAGCAAGCGCGCAGGCGATTCTCTGACGGCGCAGAATTGCGACTTCAGCTGCCGCCGTTTTTCTGCCGGGATTGGTCATTTCAATTGCCGGTATCTTATTTCATTCCATAGTTGATTGTTTTCACTGGTTAGAATTTTTGTTTTTTTCCGTTTCGTTTCAATCGGAAATCATGGCATCAGCGGCGCCGACTTTCACCGCCATCGTCACAGGCGCTAGCACTTCCTCGGCTCAGTCCATCAACATTTCACCCAAAACGGTTTCTCGTTACAAAGGTATTCCTTTAATCTCTTTTTCAGATTCTGAGATTGATGAACTTGCTGCACCATTCAAACATTCCTTAGTGGGTACATTCTGGTATGGGAGACCTCCATTGAAGGTGATTAGAGATGTATTCGAGAAAATTGGCTTTCATCAGGATCTTCGTATCACTCTTATTGATCAGGCACATATCTTGTTAAATTTTAGCAATGAAGCAGACTATTTACGATGTTTTTATCGACGTTCCTTGCTTGTTTCTGGCTGTCATATGCGTATCACAAAATGGACAATTGATTTTGATCCCTCCACAGATGTGCCAATAGTTCCGATTTGGGTTGCCTTTCCTGGTCTTCCCGTCCATCTTCATAGAAAGGAGGCTTTATTTGGGATTGTTAAACCGATAGGTAATCCCCTCAAACTTGATGTTGCAACAATGGATTGTTTACGACCTTCGGTTGCACGGGTCTGTGTAGAAGTTGATGTTTCAAAGGACTTACCACAAAAGATTTATCTCCAAGCGAAAGGACGATTTATTCTGCAAAGCATAATCTATGAGGACTTTCCATTGTTTTGTACTTCTTGTCATCGGTTAGGCCATGCAGCTGCATCATGCACACCGCAACCGATGTCATCAATTCCGCCGCCCCCGCCACCCCCTCTGAGACGACCGCCAGCTCAGCGTTGGACGCCAGTTAAGAAACGTCCAGCTGCGCCATCGGATCAACCTGAGGCTGAGCCCCCATTGCAACAACCAGAGGCGCCCCCATCGACGGATCTCCCAGTACCGCAAGGATCCCCTACCCCGGTTGCAGCTCCAACCGCCGATAATATTGCGGAGCCAGTCGAACCTCAGCCGAATAGTCTTGAATCCGGTGATATAGGCCATTCGTCTGATAATGATCTACCAGAGACACATAATCAAGAGATACCTGTTGTTCCAGCAGAGGTTGCCTGTCGCATCCAGTTGTTACCTCCCTCTCCTGATACCGATACTTTGATCTCGCGCTTACAGGATTCAACAGAGGATTTTATACAGGTGGTTCCTCGTAGAAAACGTCGAGCTAAGAAGGATCTTCCTCCTCTACCTCCATCATCCATTCTTACGCGCAGTGCATCGCATGCGATACAGGGAAGTGACTCTTCACTTTTACAATGAATTTTTTAATATGGAATATAAGAGGTTTGCGGACCTCAAAACCACGACTGCATCAATTAATACATGAGCATCGATTGAACATACTTGTTATCATAGAACCTAAACATGCATCAATAGCTATTTCTCGTTATGCTTTGGATTTTGGTTTTTCTAAATCGTACGCATCTCAGTCTGAGCGCATTTGGTTTTTCTGGCGTGACTCTCATTTTGAGCTGGCCACAGTACAGGATGAAGAACAGGTGGTACACTTTACTTTGACATATCGGCCCCTACAGTATACATTTGTTTTGTCGACAGTCTATGGCAATCATACTCCATCTCTACGTCGATCTTTATGGACTTCTTTATGCACTTTCTCTGCGAATACAGCATTGCCTTGGGTTCTCGGTGGAGATTTTAATACATTCCGATCTTTATCGGATCATGAAGGACGTTCGCGGCCGTCATTATCAGTTTTACAAGACTTCAATGATTGTATAGAATCATGTGCTTTGATGTCGCCACCATTTCAGGGCTCCAGATTCACCTGGTCAGATGGTCGCGGTCTCGATCGAGTTCGTCGGCGGCTAGATTGGTTATTTCTGAATACTAATTTCCATGATAAATTTGAAGATCTCCAGCTTACACATCTTCCCCGCATTGCTTCAGATCATACTCCGCTTTTGCTCAAATGCCGAACCATTGTAGCTTCTTCTCATCGATCGTTCCGCTTCTTGGACTCTTGGCTTCTACATCCAGATTTCTATAGTTACATGCGTGATGCATGGACTTCATGTCCTACAACGGGTGGTATGCATGGCTTTTATACAAAGTTATTCAAGTTTAAAAAGGATGTGCAACAATGGAATAAAGATATATTCGGCAATATCTTCTCTAGGGTTCAGCAGGCTGAAGCTCTACTTACTTGTGCGGAAGACCGTCGGGACGCACAGCCCATAGAGGACAATCGCATGAAGTATAATCGTGCTAAGGCCGATTTCCTTCAGGCTTCTTCTTATGAGATGCACTTTTGGAAACAAAAGGCAAGAGTTAGATGGTTAAAGGAAGGAGACGCAAATACTCGCTATTATCATACTATTGTTAAGGGCCGCAGGCTACATCTTCGGATTCAACAAATACAAACATCTGATGGCTTGGTTTGTACAGCACCTGCTGATATCAGCGCAGAAGCTGTGTCATTTTATACAGCCTTATTTGCACAAGAACCTGCTGTCAACTGTGAGCACATTATTCGGAATATTCCAGTACTTGTATCTGCAGATGATAATGCTGCCCTAGCGCAGCTTCCATTACCGGATGAGATAAAAGCTGCAGTTTGGCACTTGGATCCCCATAGTGCCGCGGGACCTGATGGTTTTGATGGGAATTTTTATAGATCTTGCTGGTCTATCATTCATAAGGATGTTGTTTTAGCAGTACAGGAATTCTTCCTGGATGTGCCTCAACCTAAAGTTATGGCTAGCGCTTTGATCACATTGATTCCAAAGAAATCCTCTCCTGTAACTTTCAGCGATTATCGTCCAATATGTCTCACTAATTTTATAAGTAAAGTCTGTACCAGAATTATTGCTAGTCGCCTGTGTAAAATATTGCCAAGACTAATCTCTCCAGAACAGACAGGATTTCTGCCAGGTACTGACATCTCAACGCAGGTTTTATTAGCTCGTGAGATGATCCATATGCTTGACAGAGCTGGCTCACAATTATGCCTCAAGTTGGATATGATGAAGGCTTTTGATAGAGTTAGCTGGGAATATTTGGAGCTCGTATTCCAAGCGTTCGGGTTCTCGGGATTTTTCACACGTATAATTTTGAATCACTTGCGGGCTATAACATTAGCGGTGTTAATCAATGGCCAGCCCTCTTCCTACTTTCGGCCATATCGAGGTGTTAAACAGGGTGACCCTTTATCTCCTTTATTATTTATTTTAGCAGCAGAGGGTTTTAGCAGGGGCTTGAAAGCCTTGACAGCAACAGGAGTGTTGCAGCCTTTTCGCTTAGGCCGCATTCCCTTTACCATTACACATTTAGCTTATGCAGATGACTTACTGATATTTCTTCGCGGCACTCAGCGGAATTTACAGCGTTTTCACACATTTCTTAAGCAATATGAAGCTGCTTCTGGTTAGAAAGTGAATTTTCATAAAAGCAGTATTATTCCTTCTGCTACGGTTACTCCACATCAGCGGCAGACTTTTGCGAATATTTTGGGTATGCGACTTTCCAGTCTACCGTTCCGCTATCTTGGCTCTTATCTGCACAAAGGCATTCCACGTTCACCTCACTGTGTTACGTTACTACAACATATTGATGATAGACTTCAAGGGTGGCACTCCAAATTATTATCTACTGCAGGCCGTTTAGTCTTGCTTAAATCGGTCATCGCTGCATTACCCATTCACATTATGGCAGGGGGTGGTATACCAAAATCAGTTATTAAGGTCATCCATCGTAAGATGGCGACTTTTTATTGGGGTCCTCGACATCATTGGGTCTCCTGGTCTAAGCTTACTAAACCATACGCAGAGGGAGGAATCGGTCTGCGCGATTTGCATACTTTACAACAGGCTTATTATTGTCGCATCTGGTGGTCATATCATCAGAACTCCACCTTGTGGAGTAAATACATGCATGCAAAATATGGACATCGTCATGATTATCTTCCTCGCTTGCCAGACTCTCCTATTTGGAAAATTATATGTCGGATTCATTCCTTTTGTTTAATGTACACAGATCGGCATGGTGATCAGTTCTCATGGTTGCCATCTCCGCTGGGGGAATTCACTCTTAAAAGTGCTTATGAGATATGTCGAACTGCATCTCCAAAGCTGCTTTCTACCTCCTTTATTTGGTCAAAGCATCATTCACCAGCTATAAGATTGTTTTTGTGGCGTCTTTTCAATTCAGCTTTGCCTTTTGAAGATTTTATTGGTCACTGCATAATGGCTCGACCAACACAATGTCCCTTTTGCAAGATTGAGTCTGCTACGGTGGATCATGTTTTTTTATATTGTCCTTCTGTGCATTCGATTTGGTGCTATTTTGCCAGTGAGCTGCATTGTCCTCTTCCCACATCAATATAGCTTCGCCAATATCTTCTTTCATGGTGGTATCGCTCGTCCCTTTCTACACTTATAGGAGTTTACAAAATCGTGATCCCTGCGATTATTGTTCATCGTATCTGGTGTGCTTATACTTCCCTGACCTATGGAGATAGCTCACATATCACAGCGTCTTCCCTTCGGTTCTCTGTACAGTATGAGATTATTTTGTGGCACAAAAAGATTACGGGCACAAAGTTGTCTGCTACATCTCAGCACATTTTCGGTTGGCTGCCTGCAATTCGGCCACCTCGTCCACTAATTGTTCGATGGATAACACCACCTTCTGGGCGTCTGAAATTAAATGTTAACGCAGCGGCGGGTCGCAATTATGCATCTGGAGGCGCAATACTGCAAAATCATAGGGGTTCCTGCATTAGTGCACTTTCCTTTCGCCTTCCTTTAAGTTCACCCTTACAGGCAGAGATTCAAGCAGCAGTTTTTGGGCTTCTTTATTTCTTACCACTCTACCGATCCATTATCCTGGAATCCGATTGTGCTCAATTGATAGACAGGTTGACTCGACAAACCCTTATACATGGTAATCCACATCTTCAACGGCTACATACGCTTGTTCATTCTCATCGTCTCCCGTGTTATCACGCTTATCGAGAGACAAACATGCCGGCACACTATTTAGCGTAGCACGCAATGTTACACCCAAGCACAGAACATTATACATCAAACACTCTGCCTTCGTTGGTCCGTGCGGCGGTGATACTGGATCTTACTTCTGTTAACTTGCGGATGCCATGACAGTAATCTTCCATAAAGATTGGCCAGAGTTCCCTCCTACTGCCTGCAACCTACGGGTGGCAGGCAGGCGTGGTATGGTTACACATCTACTACTCTATGTTTTATACTTTATAATTCACATGCATAACGTACCTCTTTGTTTCATGGGAGTGTTTTGGATATATCCTCCATTATCCTTTTCCATATCAAGGATGAACAAGCTACTCCGCTGGGTGCATTGCTGTGCACGGTTAACGCTAAAGGTGGATTCTTTTAGGCTTCGTGTGGCGAGATTTTTACCATTGTCGCCTTGGCCCCTTGGTCAAGGCGACTCGGGTATGCATTTTCACACTATGTTGATGTTTCTGCTTTTGGCCACTATTTATGTCCTATTCATGTTTGTGCGAGTTTCACATCAAAATGGTGAGCCTTATTTCGGACGTGGATCCTGCATTTGCGGATGTCAAGACGTGGACGGTCATGGCTCTTATTTCTTCATTGTCGCCTTGGCACTTCAAATGCCAAGGTGACTTCGGTACGTGTTTGCTCTTCCAATCTCTGGTTGCTCAGTTTTGTACTTACATTGACCGCTTCTCTTTCTGGCCGTCTTCTGAGGTCTGGATTCTCGAGCATATTGCACGACAAAGATGCGGCCGCCTCAACTTCATCAGCTTTTTACTTTTCATGCCGAAGACATTCAAGGATTTGTACCACATACTATATACTAATCATATCAATGACAGTCATATAAATATGTACGCTTTTTCCTTCGCCAAGGTTTTATCCACAAGGGTGGTTTTTCTTGGCAAGGTTTTAATGCGGCATATCATATATGACTGGAGATATGTCATTCTTGATTCGTTATTTCATTATTTCGAGTACTCTGACAATGTAATATGGTTTTCCTCCGCCAAAAGTGAGGCTTTCCATGAATAAATAAATTTTGTTTAAATATATATATATATATATATATATATATATATATATATATATATATATATTATCGCCGTACTAACGCGCCATGAAGAATTAAAGCTTATATCATATAGCAAACATTTGTTGTCTTTATACTATTTTCAGGTGTCATAATTAATGAACTAAACTAGTTCATTAAGTGAAGTGCTTAAGGATATGAACTAACTAGTTCATTAATGAAGACATATTTGAGATATATTTGGAGAGAGCTATTTGACAACAAATTTGGAATGGAAAGTTCCCTCTCCACACTCTTATATACATGCCACATACATGTACATATTATATATCCATATTTTTTACGACAAACTATATACTTATATTCTGGCGTTCCACCGACACGTCATATATATTATAAGCATACGTCGACGTCACACCACTATATATACCTTATATTCATGAGTATATACAGGTCTCATATCATATATTACAAGTCATAGCGCGATCAAAATTATAACGACATGTCACAAGGTCACAAACCAAAAATCGTAGTATCGGGTGACTACCAAAACTTCACCGACATGTCACGTACTTACCATATAAAAATAGTCAGCCTATATACACCAACAATACTCAAAAATTTCGTGATGCACATGACAAATTCAATCCCAATGTCATACCACGTTTACACACACAAATCAGCGACAATTTAGCCTAAATTTGTGGAGAATTCAAATTCAAGTTTCTTTTGTCACATGGGCGTTTTTCCTCGGCCATTGGAGCTGAATATACACCTTATTTTATGCATATTATGTGTGACATAATATATATAACATGTCTAAAAAGTTTGATTTTAATCAGAGAAAAATCGTGTAATCGACGAAAGTCGAAAATTCGTTTTTCTACACCTCGAATGCTTGGACGTTTTTGGTCTTGATGTCACATGTATCTAGACACTTTTTACACATTCAAGACATTTTAGAGTTTTCTAGAAAAATTTAGGGGTGATTGCATTTTACCATGTGTGTGAAGATTGTGCATCATTATCTGACAAAATTTACCAAAAGAGAATTCAGCACATGTGCAGCTGAGATCACACGCCTATTTCAGCCTTGTTAGAGTCTAGGTGGAGGTTGTTTGACACTTTAATTGGTGGAGGAAACACCAAACATGATTGGTGACATTGAAGAGGGTAACACACAAGGAAACAATTTAAAATACAACACATGCTGAAATTTCAGCACATGTTTTTGGAGCTGGCTGATTTTTTACCCTTTATTGTCTTCAATTTTATTCCAAAATTTAAGATGATCATATCATGATTAATTGGAAAATAACCACCTTGATTTTAAGCATGTGTTTCATATTTTTAAGGGGAATATCCAGCTCATTTAAGGAGTGCCAAGGTGGATTAAAGATGACCATTCATGAAGTAACAACTAGGTGAAGACAAGTCGTTCATCCAATCATGTTGCACCAAGTAAGCAAGGGTGTGTCACCATATTATACAAGGCAATCTTCCAAGGCATTCAAGACAAATTTTTGACAGAAGTTCTCAGCCATGAGGTGGCCACACACCTATAAAAAGGGGTCAAGATGATTCAAGCAAGGCTAAGCAAAGTTTATATTCTTATAAGTTCAAAGCAAAACTACTATCATCTTCTCCCATTCTTTTCTCTTGCTCTTAGCCTCAAGCCTATTATATATATCTTCCATATACCATATAGGATTTATTTCTTCCTTGAAAATTGTTTTGAATACCCTTTCAATATTGCTTTGTATATATGGTGACACAATCTTGCTTACTTGGCGCAACATGATTGGACGAATGACTTGTCTTCACCTAGTTGTCACTTCTTGGTAGGTCATCCTTAATCCACCTTGGCATACCTTAAATAAGCTAGAATTTCTTCTCAAAAACATGAAACATGTGCTCAAAATCAAGGTGAATAACTTCCAAATAATCATGATACAATCCCCTTAAATTTTGGAAAACAATTGAAGACAAATACTATGTAAAAATCGGCCATAACAAACACATGTGTTGAAATTTCAGCATGTGTTGTAATTTGAATTGTTTCCCTGTGTGTTGCCCTCTTCAATGTCATAAATCATGTGTGGGTTATCCTCCATCAATTGAAGTGCCAAACAAGCTCCACCTAGGCTCCAAAAATGCTGAACTAGGTGTGTACATTCAGCTGCACATGTGCTGAATTCTTGTTATGTAAACTTTGTCAATTAATGATGCACAATCTTCACGCACATGGTAAATTATAATCAGCCCAAAATTTATTTTTCTAGAAAACTATAATAAATCTTGAATGTGTAAAAATTGTCTAGATACATGTTAAACTCATGAAGAAAACGTCCCATGTGTGTAGGGTTGTAGAAAACCGAATTTTTGACTTTTGTCGATTACGTGATTTTCTCCGATTAAAATCAAACTTCTTAGACATGTAATATATATTATGTTACACATAATATACATAAAATGAGGTGTATATTCAGCTCCAATGGCTGAAGGAAAACCGCCCCATGTGACAAAATAGGCTTGACTTTGAATTCTCCACAAATTTAGGCTAAATTGTGTGTGATTTGTGTGTGCAAACATTGGTATGACTTTGGGTCTATATTTGTCATGTGTATCACGAAATTTGGAGTATTTTTAGTGCATATAGGCTGATCATATTTATATGGTAAGTACGTGACATGTCGATGAAGTGTAGGTAGTCACCTGATACGACAATTTTTTATTTATAGACTAGTGACATGTCAATATAATTTTTGTAACAAGATGACTTGCAATGTATGATATGAGACTTGTATATACTCATAAATATGATGTATATACAGTGGTTTGATGTTGACGTATGTTTATGATGTGTATGACATGTCGGAAGAACGTCGGGATAGAAACATATAATTCGTCGTATAAAGAAAATATGTATATATGAAATATATATACATATACATATATATATACATATACATACATACATACATACATACATATATATATATATATATATATATATATATATATATATAAAACGAAATGCCGCTGCCCTTCTTCTCCGGCGATTCCGGAGATCTCATCTACGCCGCCCGTCGCAATCCCCTCCACGCTACCTCTTCCCCCAATTCTTCTTCTTCCATCATCTTCTGCATTTCACAACCACCCATACACCGTATTTTCATGGCGATCAATCCCAACAATATGGCGGCGCCGCACATCGTTCCTGATCGCTCTTTTGCGTCGCTCTTCACCTCTCCCACAACTCCCATTCAATCTAAACCAGTTCAGAAATTCAAAGGTAGCCCAATGATTACATTCTCTGATGAAGAAATTCAGTCTCTTGATGCCCCATATCGTTTTACATTGGTTGGTACGTTTTGGTACGGAAGGCCGCCGATTGCAACTATACGTGCCGCCATAGACAGAATTGATTTTGCAGGACATGCAAAGGTCGGCCTTTTGGATCATACACACATCCTTCCGCATTTCGACCATGAACAAGATTACACCCGGTGCTTTACTCGACATGGATGGATTATTTCTGGCAGGCAAATGCGCATCACAAAATGGACGCCAGATTATGATCCGGCCATTGAAGTTCTGATCGTTCCGATATGGGTCTCTTTTCCAGGTCTTCCAATACATATGCAGAGGAAAGATGAGCTCTTTCAAGTTGCGTCCATGCTAGGTGAGCGTTGAAACTCGACACTGCAATGGCAACGCTAAATCGTCCTTCTGTTGCGAGGGTTTGCATTGAATTAGACGTCTCAAAAGAACTGCCGCAAAGAGTTTTTATTCAAACATCATCAAGAATAATTGCGCATAATGTAGAATATGTGGATCTCCCTCGATATTGTGCAACTTGTTACCGTTTAGGTCATGTAGCTGTAGACTGCGGAAAACAGCAGGAGGCTACAAAGTCACATATGGACAAAGAGCATGCACCTTTGACTAACCCTAAAGAACGCTCCTCTGATAAGAGCAAAAAAAAGTGCTGGACTCCAAAAAAGTTTGTCTCCACATCAACTGATCACCCTACAGCACCGTCAGAGGGTGACGTCCCAATTCCCGTATCACTAGAAATGGTCATCGACCAACCAGTCTCAGACGCACAGGACCTTTCTCAGTTAAAAGGAATTGACGACTGTCTTTTCCAAGATTTACTAGGGACATCACTATCATATTCTCATTCTGACAATGAACAAGAGCCCACCCTAGCAGATAATATAATGGGGGGAACATGAGGAGAGACAATGCACTGAAATTGCAAATTTTATTGAATCAACATATGTTGATGCCCAGGCATCAGGTCATGCAAATATTGCTACTGAAACTGCAGATGATGATCCCTCTACAACTCAACCAAATCTGGGGCCGCGTATCTTAAGACGAAATCCTCCCATATCTCCTCGTTTAACCAGGTTACGTGCTGCGCACATCTCAAATTCTTTTGATGCCTTATCTCAATGAAGATATTGTTGTGGAATACGCGGGGAATACGAAATTCATTTAATAGGCTCCATTCATTAGTTCACAAGCATCACGTTTATATTGTCATAGTAATTGAACCGAAGTTACGCTCTACTGCTTTACCTTTGTATCAGATGAAACTGGGTTTTTCTAAAGCTTTCTCTGCATGTAATGATCGAATTTGGTTTTTTTGGAAGGAAACAATAATTAAAAAGGAAGATGAGCAACCCGGCCAACAACATCATTCCATGAAGTTTAATTGGCTGGCAACAGGAGAATGTTTTTGGTTGACGGGAGTGTATGGACGTCACTCTATCTCTTAACGGCATGTTTTATAGGACGAACTGAGACATTTCCATGCAGACAATACCACGCCATGGCTCATTGGTGGAGATTTCAATACATTTCGTACGTTAGAGGAACACCACGGCAGGTCAAATCCATCATTGCGTACATTACAAGATTTCAATGATTTCGTCCAACATTGTCAATTACAAGAAACCCCTTACCAAGGATCAAAATTCACGTGGTCTGATGGACGAGGATTAGGACGAATATGGCGGCGCCTTGACAGATTCTTGAGTTCCACCTCATTTTCTGATATCTTTTCATACACGCAAGTCCATCATCTATCCCATGTGACTTCTGATCATGCCCCTTTATTGTTGATTTGTGATAATGACACACCAAGACCACCATCTCTTTTCCGGTATTTAGATGTGTGGACAACACACGCTGATTTTGATAATTTTGTATCGCACAGATGGCAATCATACTCAACAGTTGGAGGAATGTGGGGTTTGCATAGAAAGCTATATCTCCTGCGCAAAGACTTAAAACAATGGAATAAAGATATCTTTGGGAATATCTTTGATGCAGTAGCTCTTGCTGAATCTGAAGTCAAATTGGCGGAACAAGCCTATGATGTTAATCCCACGGATTCCTCTCGGGCACAGTATCATAAGTGCAAGGCGGAGTTAAAGCTTGCTCAGAAACTTGCGTATTTATATTGGAAACAAAAGGCAAATGTCAAGTGGTTAAAAGAGGGCGATGCCAACACGTCCTTTTTTCATCAAACAGTAAAAAATAAGAGATGCCACCAGCTAATTCGCAGCATACATAAACTGGATGGCACTCAACTTGACCAGCCTGCTGACATCAAAGAGCAAGCTATTCGATACTTTTCTACACTCTTCGCCGAAGAGCCAATTTCTGACTGTGACCTAATTTTACACCATATACCTCCCTTGATCACAACAGACGATAACAGTGCTTTAAAGGAGATTCCATTGTTACCCGAAGTTAAAGCAGCTGTTTGGGACGTTAGCCCTTCAAGTGCAGCGGGCCCGGATGGATTCCCAGGATCCTTCTATAGGCATTTCTGGCATTTGATTCAGCACGATGTTCATAAGGCAGTACAAGAGTTTTATTTGGGTATTCGGATGCCAAGAACAGTCGCAGCGGCATCTCTCATCCTCATCCCAAAAGTGAGCAATCCTCAATCTTTTGCAGATTATCGTCCTATCTGTCTTACCAATTTTATTTCCAAAACTATTACGCGCTTACTAGCATCGAGGCTGGGAAAAATTTTGCCAAAAATAATCTCGCCAGAACAGGCGGGTTTTATGAAAGGCAGGGACATTACAGAACATGTACTTTTCGCGCAAGAAATGACTCATGTTTTAGATAAAAGAACAAGAGGTGGCCAAGCTATTATTAAACTTGACATGGCCAATGCATTTGTCCGTGTTAGTTGGAGCTATTTGCAGCAAATGCTTTGCTGCATGGGCATGGATGCACAACTAGTTCGCATCATCATCAACTATCTGAGTGCTACAAGGTGCTCTATTCTTCTCAACGGATGTCTAACAGATTCTTTTTCAATTGGTAGAGGAGTCAAACAAGGAGACCCATTATCGCCCCTCTTATTCAAACTATCATCTGAAGGCTTTTCAAGAGGCCTTAATTACCAAGTCAGTACCGGTAACATTATTAGGTTTAAAGCTGGTCGCACCCCATGCGTTTCACATCTGTCTTTCGCAGATGACTGTTAATTTTCCTTAATGGCGCACCGCGTAACTTGGGGAAATTTCGTAAATTTCTAGATACATATCAGAGAGCTTCTGGTCAATTGGTTAATTACCATAAAAGCCAGTTTGTTGCGGGCCAAGGTGTTTCCATTTCAGCATCCACGGCAGCCTTAGGCATGAGATCGTCGTCCTTACCCATTAAATATCTGGGATCGTTTCTGTATAAGGGAATAAATAAAGCGCGGTATTGCTCTTCACTACTCAATCATTTTGATTCAAAATTATCATCGTGGTCGTCTGCATTTTTATCTATGGTAGGGAGGCTTGTTCTCATCAAGCACATCCTCAATACCTTGCCAACACACTTAATTGCAAGCTCTAAACTGCCAAAAGGCGTCATTCACATACTGAGCCGTAAAATGGCTTCTTTCCTTTGGAAAGGAAGACATCACTGGCAAGCTTGGACTTCAGTGTGTCGTCCCATTGAAGCTGGAGGGCTAGGAATTCGTCATCTTTCTTATGTGCAAAAAGCGTATGATTGCCTATTATGGTCGAAATATTTCCACTCTTCTACGATTTGGGCAGAATATTTTTGGACAAAGTATGGAAAACGTCAATCACTATATTCGCATACATATGACTCTCCAACATGGAAAAGAATTTGTCGCATCAACGAATATATGGAGATGCACACCCACACCTCTCACAACATGCTTTATTGGACTCCGGATGAAAACGGCCAGTTCTCTATTCGCTCGGCTTATGAGACTATCAATCCTCATGTAGAAACGAAGCGAGAAAAAAAGTTTATTTGGTGGAAAACAGCTCCTGCTGGTCAAAAAATATTCCTGTGGAGGCTTTGGACGCGTTCTCTTCCGATGATTGATAACTTTCGAGGTTGGCTGATGGTTTTCCCCTCACAGTGCGCGTTTTGTCGTCATAGTCATGACCTACAAGACCATATATTCTTGCATTGCACCATCATACGTCGACTTTGGGTGGAAATTTCAATAACCTTCTCAGATCCGACCGATGCCACAATCTGGGACAATACGAGCTCACTTGCTACGATGGTGGTATACATCTTCACAAGCAACTATGTTGGGGAAACTCAAGTCAATTGTTCCTTCCATTGTAGTATGAGAAATATGAAAAACTTATGCAGCATGCAGATTTGGTGAGGAATGTTTTGATTATGATATTTTATACAGGAGAGTCAAAGAGTCGATCTACACATGGTGCTGCTCAATAAATGGGAAAAAGTATGTGCAAACAATCCCACATTTGGTGGTTCAACACTTCTCTCCATCGCTCCGAATGAAAAGACTATCTATAGTCCGCTGGCAGTTCCCGCCGTCTGGTAAGTTGAAACTTAATGTAGATGCAGCTATTGGCAAACGCCTCTCAGCAGGGGGAGCTATTCTTAGGTCTCATCAAGGAGATTTTGTCTCGGCCATTTGCTTCCCGCTGCCTTCCTTACGACCATTGCGTGTGGAAATCCAAGCGATGACAATGGCGCTCATGTTCTATGCACAACTTTCTGACAGCCTTGTAGTGGAGACTGACTGTCAAGCTATGCTTACTCTGCTGGCTGACGCTACACGCATCACAGGATCTTTAGCCTCGGATGTCGCAAGAGCAGCACAATTTCTTAGTCTTAATCGCTCAACCATACAATATTGTCCAAGGGAAGCAAACTCGGCAGCCCATCGTTTAGCTAGATAAGGCTATCATTCTGCGGGACTGACATTCTATGGTACTCCTCAAGCATTACCGTGTGAAGTGAGAGGCACAATATACACGGATCATCAGCTGCCAGTTTTCCGCAATTAATACATGCTGCCTTTATTCCGCTACTGTTGTCTGTGTAACGTAACACAGACAACGTGGGTGCATTTTCTTCTCCTGCACTTGGTTATTCTACATGCTATTCTTTATGCTATCCCTTGCTGCACTCATAGTTGTTTGTTGTTTGCGCTTGCTTGGGCCTGGCCACGGTATATATTTATGGAGGAGGCTAGAAGAATATCTAATATTGGGTCACTCCTTGCTCCCAGAGGCATTTATTTTATTTTGTCCTCTTGGCTCAATCGGTGCCAAGACGACATCGGTATGTTCTGGGAACTTTTATGCCTACTTTTATTTCTTATTCTGATGATACTCTTAACTGTTTCTTTCCTCCTTTCTGATCCACGATCCATATTAACGGAGGAGGCTATGAGGATTGCATATACTATCGGGACGCGCTCAATATCCAGTGCCACTTATCATATTTTGTCGTCTTGGCTCAACTTATGCCAAGACGACATTGGTATGTACTGGACTCCATTATGCGTATATCTAACTCTTTCTATTGTGATACTCTTAACTGCTCCTCTTTCTTCCTTCATGAGGTGATATGGGGGACAATATTTTCCTGGAGATCTTTTTCAAATGCATTGAGTCTATGCACTACCTCCATGACATTGGCTGTGACTACAAGTTCTACAATAGACTGCGCCACATCCACAACATCACATCGGACATATCTTCCACTCCTGAATCCAACACGCCATCGGCCAGGGGACATGAACTGCTTTACTCACTTGGTGTTGATTTTTCTCATCTTCCACAATTATTGTCTGTACATATTATCATCTTCAAATGTATCAGTTCATCGCTCCAATCATATAAATATGCACGCTTTTTCCTTCGCCAAGGTTTCCACAAGGGTGGTTTTACTTGGCAAGGTTTTAATGCGACATATCATATATGATTGGAGGTTGACACTCCTTAGCTCGCTTCATGATTTATTTTCTTATGCAGACTCATTGTAATATGGTTTCCCCCCACCATAAGTGAGGATATTCCAATAAAAATTTTCTTTTATATATATATATATACACGTCGTGTGTAGTAGTACGGAAAGAAGACTTTCCATTCCAAATATGTTGCCAAGTAGTTGTTTCCAAGTATATCTCCTTGAGTACTTTATTTAATAAACTAGTAAGTTCATATCCTTAAGAACTTTATTAAATGAACTACTTTAGATCATTTTCATGGCACCTGAAAATAGTATAAAGACAACAAATGTTTGCCATATGATGTAAGTTTTAACGCTTCATGGTACGTTAGTACAACAACAATATATATAAGCATGTAACGCATCACATAAACATGTCAAGTAAAATTTGTACATGCATTTCGTAAACACGTAACATTTAAATCATGAATTTTCAAATCACTCAAACCTCAATTTCTTAACAATACCATGTTTACACACACAAATCACCTACAATTTAGCCTAAATTTCTCGAGAAATCAAATTCAAGTTTCTTTTGTTACATGGAGCGTTTTTCCTCAGCCAGTGGAGCTGAATATATACCATATTTTATGTATATTATGTGTGACACAATATATATTACATGTCTAACAAGTTTGATTTTAATCGGAGAAAAATTGCGTAATCGACGAAAGTCGAAACTTTAGTTTTCTACACCTCTACATGCCTGGACGTTTTTGGTCTTGATGTCACATGTATCTAAACACTTTTTACACATTCAAGACATGTTAGAGTGTTCTAGAAAAATAAAATTTAGGGGTGATTGCAATTTACCATGTGTGTGAAGATTGTGCATCATTATGTGACAAAGTTTACTAAAAGAGAATTCAATACATGTGCAGCTGAGATCACACGTAGCCTTGTTGGAGCCTAGGTGGAGCTTGTTTGGTACTTTAATTGGTGGAAGATAAGCCACACATGATTGGTGACATTGAATAGGGCAAACACAAGGAAACAATTCATAATACAATACATGCTGAAATTTCAATACATGTTTTCGGAACTGGCCGATGTTTTACCCTTTATCGTCTTCAATTTTATTCCAGACTTTAAGGGGGATCATATCATGATTAATTAGAAATTAACCATCTTGATTTTAAGCATGTGCTTCATATTTTTAAGGGGAACTACCAGCTCATTTAAAGAGTTCCAAGGTGGATTAAAGATAGCCAATCATGAAGTGACAACTAGGCGAAGACAAGTTGTTCATCCAATCATATTGCACCAAGTAAGCAAGGGCGTGTCACCATATTATACAAGACAATCTTCCAAGACATTCGAGACAAATTTTCGAAGGAAGTTCTCAGCCATGGGGTGGCCACGCACCTATGAAAAGGGGACAAGATTATTCAAGCTAGGCTAAGCAAAGTTCATATTTTTACAAGTTCAAATCAATACTACTCTCTTCTTCTCCCATTCTTTTCTCTTGCTCTTAGCCTCAAGCCTATCATACATATCTTTCATATAGCATATAGGCTTTGTGTAAACCACCCACATACGTTCATCTCGTGTAAAAGGTTGATTAAGGTGTGATTAAACCTTTATTCGATAGGTGGTGGGTTTGCGTTGTTGTGTTTGTTTGTTTGTAAAGGATGGAGTTGGTGTTTAAATCCAGTCATCCTTGTGTCAAGGTGTCATTTGTGATTAGTGAATGCTGAGGAAGGTGTCCTCGAAGGCTGGAGTAGGTTGATTTAACGGAACCAATATAAAAATCTCGTTGTTATTTATTTTCAACACTTTTACTTTCAGTTCCCAGTTTACTATATCGTTTTCATACTCACGGAAAAAATAGCAAACATTTTTCAAAAAGCATAAAATTTTCCAAAAACATAGCCACATGTTACCTTTCATTTGGGACAAGTTTAATCACATTTGGATAAGTATAAGTGAGTCAAACGTTAATAGTTTTGAGACTAGTGAAATCTGATTTTTAGATTTGCAAAGGTTGAGAACCTCAACGTGGTTGACATACTTACCAAGAGAATTTTGAAAAACTGTTCTAACCCATTAAAGTAAACATCTTGAGGGTCATACAATAAATGTTTCAGGTTATTTAGAGTTGCCAATTAATAGGAATAAAATTTTCATTTCGGATCACAGTTTATGGCAGATTGACGCAATCTGTGCAAAAACGTGTTTTCAAAGGGTTAGTCTTGGAGTTTTAATATGAAATTTTTGTAAGACACTCATAACATCTGAGAGCATATCATCACCAGATATCATAATTTTTGGAGGTCTATAACTAGGTCATCTAGATAATTCAAATCAGGATCTGAAAACAGAAACTGTTTTTAGAAGTGAGTTATTTGGTCTAAAAAGTTTTAAACATGAATTTTCCGCATTCACTATTCAACCCCCCTTCTATTAGTGCTATACAGGTCCTACAACTAAACATTTAATCCTAGCATCTAACATGTTATTTAGTGATAGTGTGTAAATATTTCCATTCCTATTTTCTTTTAGCACAATTTCTCTCTTTCATTTATTATATCACAACAATTAAGGAGAAAAGAAAAATGATAATAGGAATCTGTAAGTTGCGAAATACCTAATAAATTATAAGAAAGATTACTTACTAACCACACATTTTGTGTTTGAAATGTGTTAGGGTCCCCAATTGTCTCTTTTCCAACAACATTCCCTTTGTTGTGTCACCGAATGTCACTTTTCCTCCATTTTCAACAAGTTCAAGTTCAGTGAATAGTTTGGGGTTACCCGTCATATGCCTTGAACATCTACTATCTAAAAACCATTTGGTTTTTATAGTATTCTTTGTGATTTACCTCGCTGGATATGAAGCAGACTTGAGCTTCCTCATTGTCAGATTCTGAGTCGTACGAGTCGTTCCATGTGCCTGCCTTCATTGTTTGTTTGCCTTTTCTTGCCTTTGGCTCCTTTGCCTTGGACCGTTGGGGCTCCTTATCTTTGATTTGTTTATTATTATTAATTTTTCCTTCGTCGGACAATCGTAAGAGATGTGTCTTTTTTGGCCGAATTCGTTGCATTTTAATTCTTTATTTACCACTTGTCACTACTTTTTTTGAATTATTTTTCCTAAGTTGAGAAGAGGAAGAAGATTATTGTTTATTCTTATTTAGCCTTTTGAAAAATATTCTAAGTTTTCTAGCCACTAAGATTAAATCCTCATCTAATTTACTATCACTATTACTTTCATTATCGTTTATACGAGATGGCACAGATGATTTGAAAGCAATAAACTTACTTGATGGCTTTGATGACTCGGATTTTTGTTGATTCAATTTTACCTCGTATACTTTAAGTGAGCCTATCAGTTCATCCATTTTAGTGATTAATTTTGTTTCTTCAATTTCCGTGACTTCCGAATCACATTCAGCGGGAAGGCTTCGCAGCACCTTTTGAACCTTCTCGTTGTTGGTAACCAATTTACCTAAAGCTTCAAGTGCATTTAAGATGTTAGTAATTCTCAAATCCGTAGATGTTATGGATTCGTTTGGCAACATTTTAAAGTATTCAAATTCAGTCAAAAGCATGTTTATTTTAGACTCTTTTACACCGCTAGTACCTTCATGCTTTAATTCTAAAGATCGCCACATGTCATGTGCACTAGTGCAATTTGATATGTAACCTGCTTCAAAAGCCGTTAGTCCGTTAAAAGTAATTGTATAGCTTTATCATTCATGAACATTTTATTTTTATCTTCTATAAACCATTCACTTTTATATTTCTCAATTTCTTGTGTGACTCCACTAACTGATACAATTCTTATTGGAATTTATGGTACATCTTTAACTGTAGACCATAAATCAATGTCTATAGCCATTAAGAACATCCTAAGTTTCCAATGAACGAAATTATTACCATCGAAAAGAGGAGGGCGTTCGGTAGACATACCTTCCAACTAAACTTTGTGAGAAATTATGGCCATTGTTTATACCTTTGATTTGAGTTAAGCATGCTATTATGAATTCTTGTGTCTTGGCCTTGTCTTCTTAGAACGGTGTCGATGTCGCTTCTTAGAGTGGCATCAACCTTGCTCTGATACCAATTGTTGGACCGTAACACCTGCAATAAACACCATTAAAGAGGGAGAGGGGTGAATAGTGGTTAGCGGAAATTACATTACTACACTTGAATTAAAATCACCTTTGAAAATAGAATCTGAGAGCTACTCAGACTCAATACCCGTTTTTGAAAACTTCAAAAGTTAGTGTACACAACTCCAAGAATTATAAAAGTTTCCAGAAAACAACTTCAATGTCTTGACTAGATTATACCAAAAATGAGCGAAATATAAGATCGTTTAAGCCTTCAAACAAATAAAAAGATTCAGATGGTCAATCTTGACAGAATTGGACAGAATAATGCTGAATTTTGCAAATGTGTTTCACTTTAATTACTCCGCCCAAAATGTTGATATTTATGTCAAAACACTTCTTAGGATTTCTAGTTTAAGTTTTCAAAAGACTCTTACCTGAAACTATGCTTGATAAAATCAGAATGCCAGTTTTCTTAGAAACTGATCAGATTGCAGCCAAAATGGAGCAGTTATCTTTCAAAGACTAAAAGACTAACTTTTCTTTGCTCAAATCAATTCTTGTTTCAAATAAAAGATAACAGTCTAAAGTATAACTCAACAAAAAATCATGAATTTTGAAAACGTTTTGCTATTTTTTCAAGACGTGTGAAATCGGGTGAAATCTGTAGCGAAAACCGACAGAAAACAGTTAAGAAGGAAGAAGACAAGAACACTGAGGATTTATCCTGGTTCGATCAATGTGACCTACTCTAGTCCCAAGGAACACCTTTTCTTGGATTTTACTATGGAATAAATACAACAATAGCCAAGCTTTATCCTTGGGTTAAACACCAACTCTATTCAAGAATTGGATGATCACTTGTATGCAACTTATGTTACAACACCTCTACCACCTATTGATGTTGCTCTTATAAATTTGGCTAATTAATCTTACAAAAACAACAGAAGAGGCATGTTTGGTGTGGCTAGACAATAACTAGAAATGGAACACCTTAGCTACATAAAGGATGAATCAAGAACAAGACAAGAGAATAGGAACAATAATCTTCAACTTTTGCTTTCAAGTGTGTGTCTTCTCTTCTTCACCTTGACTCCTATCTATAGTGTGAGATATGATTTTAAGATAAGAACTCCTATGTATCAACATCTTCATCGTCAACTCTTAGTTGTTTTCACATCATTGGTTGGCCACATAAGCACCTTGTACATTTGGAAATATTCAGTAATATAATTGGTCCACCTTGGAACCTCAACTCAGCCGAAATTTTGTCTTGAAAAGTGACATCGAAATTGTTGCAAAATGAAGATAATATGGAAGGGAATATACCACCAAGAAACCCTCAACTCCTTGGCACAAGAATATGCCATTTGATGGCTGAAAAATTTGGATAAAATCAGTTCCAACAACCTCAAACTAGTTGTAGCCTTTAACTTTGAAATTTCCAAGTTGGCAATTATTCTAACTAGCTTGTATTTGGTTATTTCACTTGTACACATGTTATAAAATGAGTAAGACACCTTCTCCACCCGTATATACACGTTTTTTGAAGCTGTATATATGTGCAACTTTAGAATTTTTGAAGAGAAAATAATACATAAGAGTTGAGAAGATTATGTAAACATATAATCCAAAATTCCCACTTTTTCTTCTCTGTATTTTGTGATGAATTTTACAACAATAACTCCATTAAAATCTCTGAAAGATGATAAATAAGAATCCCCAATAAAATATATAAAAAGGTCTTCAAGAAAAAATCGAATGTGACATCGAATACCGTACCAACAATATCATATTACCTACTAACTGAAACGTACAACACGCCAAAATGCTCATGAATTGTGCAAGATGCAATGCTTGATATCATGTCATGTCAAATTCATCATTCTGGTCCCATAAAATAACGTGTCAGAAAACAGAGTATCAGATTGATTAACCCCAGATCTAAACGGGTCCAGAACATGTCATCAGACCAATTAACCCCGGGTCTGGGACGGGTCTAGAACATAATATCAGGCCGATTAACCCCGGGCCTGGATCGGGTCCAGAACATATCATCGGACCAATTAACCCCGGGTCCGGAATAGGTCCAGAACTTATCATGTCATCAGACCAATTAACCCTGGGTCTGGAGTCGGGTTATAAGCATGTTTAGCCGACAAGGGAATCATAAAGCTTTCTTTAAAAATATGGGACCACAAATAACTTATATGCATAAGGAAAACTTGCTTGCTTGAAAAGACTTGCTTGCATATGGAAATTCATAAAAATCAGATTCATGGTGCATGTGATCATGCATGATACATGAAATGATATGCAATGCAAGTCATGGCATGAATTATCTTAGAAATTACTTAAGTCAAGACATAGGCATGGTTTCCATATGCTGAAAATTATTCCAGATTTTACATTCTGTTCACGAGGCTTCCAAAATTAACCAAACAGGCCTATTTTCATAATCTTTTGTCATATACATGCATCACGGGGTCTTATATTCATGTCATAAAATTTTCGTAACTTTTTAAGATGAATAAGACCCTTAAATCATTAAGTTGTTAAAAAGTGTACTGCTGAATCCAGAAGTACAGTAGTCGTCTTTCCCTTAATTTCCAAGACTGTAAAGTCTTAATTAATTTGGGCCAAAACCTGCAAAACATAGTAACCTCCTCAAGGGCTAATATTTATGGGCCCAAACCATTCACTTAAGTCAAAATCCACAAGATTAAGGCCTCTTAACTTATTCCTCTGTTCTGCCCATTTTCCAGATTTAATGCGTCCACTTCAAATCAATAATTACTCATCAAAACGATAATTCCAAGTGGATTAATTTACATGGACATGCTCATCAATGTCTTAGGTGGTTATCATAAAATTTTCAGAGTAATCCAATGACTTTAAAGGGGTCATTTAATTATCTTCCCGAAATTGGTCACATGCTGATTCTGGACTGACCGGTTTTACTAAAAATTTTATTGTAGCAAAACCATAATTCCTTTTTTTGAAATTCCAACTCACAGATGTCGTAAACATGCAGGGCTAGCATTCTACCAAAACTAAGCTCATTTTCAGTCTCCTAGGGTCTATTTCTATGTCACACAATACACTACATAAAACTGCCATGTTCCAGTAGTTTAGTCTTTTGTCACTTTTTCATGTTAAATACATACCAACTAACCTTATTCTTATTAAATAGCTTATTAGCCACCAAGTACACCTTTTTTAAATGAATATTCCAGGTTCCCTACCTTTTTTTAAGTCTCATTTGAATCATTCCAAAACAGTTTTTAATTTGTACACGACCCTCATCTTATTTGCTCACTTTGCACTTTATTGAATCCATTCTTGGTACAACTAATTTATGCATCACTCAACCTCCATAAACAGCCCGTGTTCTTGTACCAAAATAACCCATGTCACATTTCAACTTGAGCACAAACATACTCATGTAATAAATCATCTAGCATGCAAATTTCACATATCTTAGTGCTCACAAAATGTGTTCTTTCTTCGATTCAAGAGTCACCCACACCCCTCTTCTTGGCCGTGCCTTGTGTGGTGAAATGAACATATTTTACAATGTTTATTTAGGCATGCAACACATTTATATGCTATTTCATTTCCATCACACCAAACAACCTTGTAAAATTACAACTAGCACATGCATACCATCTTGGAGCTTCTCAAGCTTTATCCAAGAACCATTCTTGCCTAGAATCACTTTGTTGAACCTTGTTTTATCCTAAAAAAGCCTCGTACCATATTGCATGTAGGAAAAGAATTCATCTTTGGAGGAATTAATCATATGCAAGACATTTTTCTTAAGGAATCACTAAGGTCTCATGCTTAATACTTAGTATATTCAACTAAAGTTTATATCTTAGAAGTAACTAGCCATTCAAGTCACTAATTCTTCAAATAAATCATGAGAGTCTAAGGTATACTTGCCTCTTCAAGCTAGAGCCTTTTCTTAGCTTGGATCTTGAGTGAAATGAGTTGATTTTTTTTCCTCCACTTCATTCATGAAGCACACGGTTTTGAGGAGGAAAAAGGAGACATATTAGCCACCATTTTAAATGAAAATTAGAGCTAGATTAGGACTAGTTTAGCTTACCGAAATGAGGCTTGAATGGAGCTCAAACCACCAAGGAGCTAACACCACTTAGAAGTTTGGAAAGTTTGAACCTAGTGACCATGAAGGTCACGGTTTTGGCAAGCATAAGAGAGGCAATGTGAGCTTCATTCTAGGAATTATGAAATTCAAGTAAGCAGCTAGACATGCAACTTACCTAGAGGATTCTTCAAGCTTGAAGATGGAGAGGATCTTGGACTTTCTTTGGCTCAAGTTGGCCGTGCGAGAGGGATGAAAGGGTTCTTATTTCTTTTATTCTTTGTGAGTTCTTGAGTGGTTGAGTTAAGAGAATTCTAGAATTTCTTAGAGAGGATATTTCTTCAAAGGCTAAGTGTTTAGCCGTTTGGAGCCTAAGGGAGAAGAAGAGAATTCCCTTTGCAGGGTTAAGCTAATTAGAGTTGGCTAACTTGAGTTACTTTAGCAAACTAGGGTTACTTTCTTGCTAACTTAAGTTACTTTAGCAAACTAGGGTTACTTTTGGGTTGTAGTTAGCATAAAGTAACCATGGTAAAGTTTAAGATGTCTCTTGGTTGCACCATGGTTAAAGCCGGTGGTTAAGGGTGTAATTAGTAGGCTCCATCATGCTTGAGTTACTTTTAAGAGTGTTTAATGGAAAAGCTACTAGGTAGTTGCCCTTTTTCCTTAATTAACCCCCTTTCTTGATTTTTTTCCTAATAAAATATAATTAGGAAAAATCATGAGTCTTCTAGACTCATGGGTCCGAATGTAGTGGGGGTTGGGAGGGAAATTGCCCCACTACTAGAAATCCTTAATTACTATTTGGGATTGTTTTAAGAGGGCCCTTTTTAGGATTAGTCTCTTTTAATTGGATTCCCAAGCCCCTTTAAGGCCTTAGGGCCGAAACCTTTTTATGGTATTTGGGGTGAATTGGCCACTTCACATAGTCCATAATTCATGCTTGAATTATTATACAATATTTTCCTTAACACAATTCTAATTAAAGAAGTAATCATAAGACTAAATAAATTGTACTTGAAGATGCAACCTTTCATTAATTCACTTATACAAGTCTCAAGTACAATGTGATTTTTCTTTGGGTACAACATCCTCCCCCCTTATTACAAGTTTCGTCCTCGAAACTTAAGAGTGCTAATCAAAAAGGTATGGGTATAGGCTTCTCATATTTTCCTCCGTCTCCCAAGTAGCTTCATCAATCGAATGGTGCTTCTACTGCACCTTAACCATAGGAATGGATCTCTTTCTCAACTTCTTCTCTTTCCAATCGACGGTCTTTAGGGGCTCCTCTATATAAGATGCATCTTCTTCAACCTTCAGTTGCTGATCCTCAAGGACATGACTTGGATCATAGACATATCGGCGAAGTTGGGAGACATGAAACACATCATGTAGTTGGGACAGTGATGGGGGCAACGCCAAGCGATATGCAACTTCACCGACTCTTTCTAGAACTTCATATGGTCCAATGAATCTTGGGCTCAATTTCCCTTTTATGCCAAATCTCTTGATCCCTTTAGACGGAGAGACCTTTAAGAAAACTTTTTCTCCTTCTTGAAACTCCAAGGGTCTCCGTCTTTCATCAGCCCATATCTTACTCCTATCATGTGCCGCTTTCAATCTTTGTCGAACAATCTTTACCTTTTCTCATGTTCGCTCAACAATGTTAGGTCCCGTATATATCTTATCTCCAATCTCGTCCCAATCGAGTGGAGACCGACATTTTCGCCCATATAACGCTTCATAAGGTGCCATCCCGATGGATCTATGAAAGCTGTTATTGTAAGAAAACTCAACTAGCTTAAGACTTTTGTCCTAGCTTCCCCCAAAGTCAAGAATGCAAGCATGAAGCATGTCTTCAAGGGTTTGAATTGTCCTTTCGGAATGGCCATCAGTCTGTGGATGGAAAGGGAACTCATTCTGATCTCAGTGCCCATTGCCTTTTGAAAGGCTGTCCAGAATCTTGAGGTAAAATGGGGATCACGATCGCATATGATACTTATGGGCACACCATGCAAACAGACAAACTGATCAATGTACATAGAGGCCAACTTCTCCATAGGTGCTTTAATCGACATGGCCAAAAAGTGAGCAGACTTGGTTAGACGGTCCAGAACGACCCATATAGCATCATTTCCATACGTAGTCCTGGGTAGGTCGGTCACAAAATCCATAGTGACGTGGTCCCATTTCCATTCTGGAACTTCTAAAGGTTGTAGTAATCCAGCAGGTCTTTGGTGCTCAGCTTTTACTTTTTGACAAACCAAGCATCGCTCAACAAATTCAGCTATTTGGTTCTTCATGTCGTGCCACCAAAACCTTTGCTTGAGGTCCTGATACATCTTGTTAGCTCTAGGATGTATAGATAACCGTGAGTTGTGGGTTTCCATCAAGACTTCATCTTTAATTTCTTTGTCCTCAGGCACACATAACCGTCCTGGGTACCATAAGTTGTCACTACTACGAACTTCAAAGTCATTTTGTGGCTTATCTTGGATCCTCTCCTTGATCTTCCTCAAGGCTGCATCATTCCTTTGAGCCTCTTTGATCATGTCAATCAGTGAAGGAACAAGAACCAACTTGGCGAGAACTTCATCCACTGAATCAACCTCTTCTAAGCCAAACTCTTCCATATCTCGCTGAAGAGGTGGTTGACGTGGGTGACTTGTCTTTCGACTCAACGCATCAGCAACCTTATTAGCTTTCCCAAGGTGATATTGAATTGAGAGATCTTAATCTTTAATCAACTCGAGCCATCTGCGCTGCGCATGTTTAGTTCTTTCTGGGTAAAAATATACTTTAGGCTTTTATGATTTGTGTAGATCTCACATTTCTCACCATACAAGTAATGTCTCCATATCTTTAATGCGAAAACCACTGCAACAAGCTCAAGATCATGAATGGGGTAGTTTTGCTCGAATGGTTTTAACTGCCGGGACGCATAAGCTATCACTTTATCTCTCTACATAAGGACACATCCGAGACCATTCTTCGAAGCATCACTGTACACCACGTATTTCTCGCCAGGAGTGGGCTGAGCCAAGATAGGGGCGGACGTCAACTTTGCTTTTAACTCCGAGAAGCTCCTTTCACAATCGGCATTCCACTCGAACTTGGTTTTCTTTTGTGTCAATCTAGTGAGGGAGACAGCTATCTTCGAAAATCCTTCAACAAACTTTGGATAATAACCTGCTAATCCAAGGAAGCTTCTCACTTCGGTAACATTTGTTGGTCTGGGCCATTCTGTGATAGCTTCAATTTCCTTGGGATCTACTAAAATCCCATCTTCTGATATAACATGGCCGAGGAAGGATACACTATGCAACCAAAACTTGCATTTGCTAAATTTCGCGTACAACCGTCTTTCTCTTAAAATATTCAGAACTGTCCTTAAATGGGCTGCATGAGTTTCCTCATCTAGGGAATAGATCAAGATGTCGTCTATGAAGACCACTATGAACTTGTCCGATTGGTCCTGAAAAACTCGATTCGTGGGATCCCTAAAGGCGGCAGGAGCGTTGGTCAAACCAAAGGGCATGACCAAAAATTCGTAGTGTCTATAGCGTGTCCTGAAAGCAGTTTTAAGAACGTCTTTGGCCTTAATCTTCAATTGGAAGTATCCAGATCGCAGGTCAATCTTACTGAAGATTCGAGATCCCCTGAGTTGATCAAATAGGTCGTCGATTTGGGGCAATGGATACTTATTCTTTATGGTGATTTTGTTAAGTTCCCGGTAATCAATGCATAAGCGCATACTTCCATCTTTCTTCTTTACGAATAACACAGGAGCACCGAAGGTGAAACGCTGGGGCGGATGAGCTTCTTTTCTAACAACTCGTGTAACTGCTCCTTTAGCTCTTTCAGTTTTGCAGGGGCCATCCGATATGGGGCCTTTGATATGGGTTCAGCTTCTGAAATAAGGTTTATTTTGAAGGAAATTTCGTGGTCGGGAGGTAGTCTAGGTAATTCGTCTGGAAAGATATCAGGATATTCATTGACAACCGGAACTTGAGCAAGGGTGGGACTCGCTTGCTCAGCACTTAGGACATAAACAAGGAATCCTTCATGGCCTTTCTTCAATGCTCGGCTGGCACGAGTCGCGTTAACATAGACCTTCTTGGATGGTTTCTTTAACTTAGCTCCTCCTTGGAATGACACTTCGTCTCGAGCTGGGTTCTTAATTATAACTTGCCTACTTTGGAAATCAATGTGAGCATGATTCTTTGAGAGCCAATCCATTCCAAGGATCACATCGAAATCACTCATGGGTATGGGGATCAAATCAGCTTCAAACCATTGATCATCGAACTCAAGCACAAAATTTCGGAAGATATGATGAGAGACAAGCACCTGATCGCCGACTGCTTGTACTCTATAGGACGATTCTAGTCTGACTGATTTATGATCTATATTCTTAGCAAACTTTCTGGAGATAAATGAGTGGCTGGCGCCACTGTCGAACAATACATTCGCAGGTATGCTACATACAAGGATAGTTCCTGAATCATGCATATTTAAGTAAGCAACAGGATAGGCATGTATAA
Organism: Eustoma russellianum; assembly: GCA_036186865.1. Lineage (NCBI taxonomy): Eukaryota > Viridiplantae > Streptophyta > Magnoliopsida > Gentianales > Gentianaceae > Eustoma > Eustoma russellianum. Next base: position 17,286,226 of record AP025063.1, on the reverse strand, counting down.
GTAAAACATATTTAGGGCGTAAAACTTTATATCTTACCAGTCACTACGTCCGTCGTCTCCTCAACATCTGCATCTGTCATGACGTGCACCCTTGCATTTGCACGTGGCTGCTGGTTCTTTGGCTGTTGTTGCTGTTGCTGTGCTCCTCTGTCTGGGCAATCCCTAATCAGGTGTCCATCTTTGCTGCATCCAAAATATTGTCCCGTCTTCCATCGACACTCTCCCATGTGTCTCTCCTGGCTTTGAGGACATACTGGTATAGCTGGCTGCTGGGGTGGAGCCTGATTCTTTTGCTGATTATGCTGCTGGCGACGCTGATTCTGACCCTGTGGCCTCCCTTGACGAACAGATCCTTTATAATTCTTCTTGGCCACTTTTCTAAATTTCTCGTTTCCAGTCACTTGTCTTTCTCTTTTCTGCCCCACGTCATCTCGGTGGATAATATCTCTCTCAATCCTGTAACAGGCATCCAGAAGAGCTCCAAAATTTGTGGGGTTTGCATTCACTAACCATGTCCTGATTCTTGAATTCAATCCTCTTTCAAATTTAAGCATTTTTGTCTCCTCATCATTCATAGTGATAGGATGAAATCTCCTCAGTTCAATGAATTTGTTAGCATACTCCGCTACCGTCATACCGGGCTCTTGCTTCAGCGATTCAAATTCATGCCTCTTTTGTAGCTTCACTGATGGAGGGATGTAGAACTTGTGGTATTCTTGCAGAAATCTCTCCCAGGCAATAGGTCTTGGCAAATGATGTAAATTAGTCTTCCACCATTGATTAGCCTCGCTTATCAGAAAGGGTCTGATGGCTTGGGCTTTCATCTCGTCGGGGGCTTGAATTAACTCGAAACAGTTCTCAACTTCATCCAACAACTTTTTCGCTGTATCTGGATCTGGCTTTCCCTCAAATAGTGGTACATTAGCTCTCTTCAATTTCTCAAAATAATATTGTGCATCTCTCACAGGCTCACGCGGATGAGATGGAGCATTCTGATGGATTAGGCCTTGCCCGATCTGTGTGACCACTTGGCAAAAGGCCTGAAAGGCATTAATGTCGTGAATAACCGGAGGGACAGGTGCCTGCGATGGTGGAGGTGGATTATTCTAAACAGGGGGTTCTAGTCCTGCGGTAGTGGCGGCGGGACCTGAACCGGTGGTGGAGGGACGGGCCCTTATGGCTGAGGAGGAACGGGCTCCTGAGCAGCTGGTCGAGCCCTAGGAGGTCTGCCACGAGGTCGCACCATCTGCACTACGAAGTGTTAGAATTTACCCAAAGGTTGGGATAAAACCAAATTATTTTTGTGCATAGGTCATAATTTTTCGGGAAAAATTTAATTGAGGAAGAGAAAAGTCACACATTATGTTAGAGATCCGGACTTAATAAAGTAGGATTAATTAGTAAATTATATCCTAAACCCAGTCTAAGGCCATCACTCTTCTAAGATCACGACTTAAGTCTAGGATCAAACTTAGATTCTAAGATCATAGCTTAGTTCTACGTTCTACTCGTAATCTAGAGCCTGGGCTCTGATACCACCTGTAGCGCCTCGCACCCGGACCTTATCCAAATACGGTGCACCCGCCGTACTTCACTAAGGAGAGTACAAAGCGTCATGCGTAACATGTGAAAATCCATCACTTAAGTCATGGACTCCCACGCTAACATTTGACATGGTAGTAAAATTCAGGCAGAATTAAAACTTTAAAATAAACGTGCATTATGGAATATTAAGTCCCCAAAATAGTAGTCCACAAACAACATAAACCGAAATCCCAAAGAGTTCAACATAATTCATAGTACATCAACATAGCCGCATAAAAGTCCTTAGGTATGATCTCCTCCTGTCTCCTCGACTACGGGTACAACACTTTAGGCTCATCCTCGATCCATTCAACCTTAGCATTCACTGGCTCTGGGGAAAAAAAATAAAGGTATGAGTGATAAAAATCACCCAGCAAGCATACAATAAACTACCATGAAATAAATAAAGAATCATGGCATGAATATAAATCTCCAAGAACCTCAATGTTAATTCATACCTGATCTTTAATCCTGGATCTGCTTGACGATATAGCCTAATCATAATTTGAGTAATACCGTACCAACAATATCATATTACCTACTAACTGAAACGTACAACACGCCAAAATGCTCATGAATTGTGCAAGATGCAATGCATGATATCATGTCATGTCAAAATCATCATTTTGGTCCCATAAAATAACGTGTCAGAAAACAGAGTATTAGATCAATTAACCCCAGATCTGAACGGGTCCAGAACATGTCATCAGACCAATTAACCCCGGGTCTGGGACGGGTTTAGAACATAATATCACGCCGATTAACCCCAGGCCTGGATCGGGTCCAGAACATATCATCGGACCAATTAACCCCAGGTCCGGAATGGGTCCAGAACTTATCATGTCATCAGACCAATTAACCCTGGGTCTGGAGTCGGGTTATAAGCATGCTTAGCCGACAAGGGAATCATAAAGCTTTCTTTAAAAACATGGGACCACAAATAACTTATATGCATGACGAAAACTTGCTTGCTTGAAAAGACTTTTTTGCATATGGAAATTCATAAAAGTCAGATTCTTGGTGGATGTGATCATGCATGATACATGAAATGATATGAAATGCAAGTCATAGCATGGATTATCTTAGAAATTACTTAAATCATGACATAGGCATCGTTTCCATATGCTGAAAATTATTCCAGATTTTACATTATGTTCATGAGGCTTCCGAAATTACCCAAACAGGCCTATTTTCATAATCTTTTGTCATATACACGCATCATGGGGTCTTATATTCATGTCATAAAATTTTCGTAACGTTTTAAAATGAATAAGACTCTTAAATCATTAAGTTATTAAAAAGTGTACTGCTGAATCCAGAAGTACAGTAGTCGCCTTTCCCTTAATTTCCAAGATCGTAAAGTCTTAATTAATTTGGGCCAAAACCTGGAAAACATTGTAACCTCCTCAAGGGCAAATATTCATGGATCCAAACCGTTCACTTAAGTCGAAATCCACAAGATTAATGCCTCTTAACTTATTCCTCTGTTCTGCCCATTTTCCAGATTTAATGTGTCCATTCCAATCAATAATTACCCATCAAAACGAATAATTTACATGGAGATGCTCATCAATGTCTTAGGTGGTTATCATAAAATTTCCAGAGTAATCCAATAACTTTAAAGGGGTCATTTAGTTATCTTCCCGAAATTGGTCACATGCTGATTCTGGACTGACTGGTTTTACTGAAAAATTGTTTTTGGGAAAACCATAATTGCTTTTTCCGAAATTCCAACTCACAGACGTCATAAACATACAGGGCTAGCATCCTACCAAAACTAAGCTCATTTTCAGTCTACTAGGGTCTATTTCTAGGTCACAAAATACACTACATAAAACTGCCATGTTCCAGTAGTTTAGTCTTTTGTCACTTTTTCATGTTAAATACATACCAACTAACCTTATTCTTATTAAATAGCTTATTAGCCACCAAATACACCCTTTTTATATGAATATTCCAGATTCTCTACCTTTTGTTAAGTCTCATTTGAATCATTCCAAAACAGTTTGTAATTGACCTTCATCTTATTTGCTCACTTTGCACTTTATTGAATCCATTCTTGGTACAACTAATTTATGCATCACTCAACCTCCATAAACAGCCTATTTTCTTGTACCAAAATAACCCATGTCACATTTCAACTTGAGCACAAACATTCTCATGTAATAAATCATCTAGCGTGCGAATTTCACATATCTTACTGCTCACAAAATGTGTTCTTTCTTGGATTCAAGACTCACCCACACCTCCTCTTCTTGGCCGTGCCTTGTGTGGTGAAATGAACATATTTTACAATGTTTATTTAGGCATGCAACACATTTATATGCTATTTCATTTCCATCACACCAAACAACCTTGTAAAATTACAACTAGCACATGCATACCATCTTGGAGCTTCTCAAGCTTCACCCAAGAATCAGTCTTGCCTAGAATCACTTTGTTGAACCTTGTTTCATCCTAAAATAGCCTCGTACCATATTGTCTGTAGGAAAAGAATTCATCTTTGGAGGAATTAATCATATGCAAGACATTTTTCTTTGAAGATGCAACCTTTCATTAATTCACTTGTACAAGTCTCAAGTACAATGTGATTTTTTGTTAGGTACAACATAGATCGATCGATGTGTCTCAGGTTTAGAGATCAATGTCTCACAGTAATGTTTTGAATTTTCACTGCCTTACTTCGATCAACCGATGTAAGGATCGGTATATACATCGATCGATCGATGCGTCTCACCTGAGAGATCGATGGCATTTTTCTTCACTTATTTGACATATTTCAACTCACTATCATCTTTAACATCACATGTGACATTTTTATGTATTCAACACTTAAAATCATGACTTTTAAAATTATTCGAACATATTTCTCAACAAATTTCTGTCACTTAGTCAAATTACAAAACAACTTAACTGTGTAGTACTTATCTACCTTGATTTTTGCCTTCTGTAGGACATTTATACGAGGGAGACCATTAGACGTGTCAATGAAAGTGGTGGACTATACTACATGGAGGAAGTTGTTCAACAGGGACGGTCCATGCTTATCGCGGGACGACTGACAGACAACTGTCCTTATGTCATTGTCGATTATGTCATCCTTTCTTTGGCTACTCGCATACTTTGTTTCGTGCATTGTTTACAAAGACTGATAAACCTATTTCTTGTGACACATGTATACTTGCTAAACATCACAAGGGCACATTTCATCCTAATAATACCAGAGTCGATCATTGTTTTTCACTCATTCACTCAAATGTGTAGGGACACGCACCATCTCCTACACCTCAGGATATCGATAATTTATCTTGTTCGTCGATGACTATTCTCGAATGACGTGGATCTACTTCTTGAAAAACAAATCTGATGTTCATGCTTGGTTCGTGGATTTTTTCTGAATGATTGAAACTCGGTTCAATAAAAGGATTCAAATTCTTCGTTCCTATAATGGGGGTGAGTATATGTCCCACCATTTACAAGTTTTCCTTCAATCGCATGACATAATTCATCAGACCTTATGTCCCAACAAACCCCAACAAAATGGGGTTGTTGAGCGCAAGAATCATTTGTTACTCAAAATGGCACAGGCAATGATGTCTGAAGCCTATGTCCAAAAATTCTTTTGGCCCGAGGCAATTGCTAAACAGTGTATCTTATAAATCAACTATCTAGCCGTACACTCAACCAACAAACTCATATCCAAACACTCTTTCTACAGGCTAAAATTCCCTCTATAATGATCCTTCCACCAAATATATTCGGTTGTACTGCCCACACTCATATTCCTACACATGAACGCACCAAGCTAGATCCGTGTGTGGAAAAATACATCTTTGTTGGGTATGGCTATTGTCGTTATGATCATCTTACCCGACGTGTCCATGTAACTCTTGACTGTGCCTTTCTTGAGACCGAGTATTTTTACTCCCACCATACTCAGGCCTAGAGGGAGAATCATAATGAGCCTTTCGACTAGTTACATAACCTCAGGTGGCCTGATGCAGGCAACAAGGGTAAGTAGGTGGCACCATTGAGCATCTCCAGTCCAGTGTAGACAGTTCCGAAGCTCCAATATCATCGTCGGAAGAGACTCCCTCCTTGGATGTTTCGCACGAGGTAAGTGAACTATCTTCTGATATACTACTTAATGATTCCCCCGATCCTAATGACTCCCCTGATTAACCTGTTGTACCTACTGGACAGCCTGACATCCTTGACCATTTGACTGAGTCACAGGTACACACACTTCCGCCAAGAGGAAATCGAGGCATCCCACCTCAGAAATACTCTCCTGATCAAACATCCATAAATCCAATTCCCCGTTGAACATGGCAGTATCGATAGAAACATAAGCATTGTTTACATCTCTGTGCACTGAAAGACTTCCACAAAAAGTTGATGAAGGAATCAGACAAAGAAAATGGAAAGAAGCAATGGAGGTTGAGATGCAGGCACTGAGAAAAAAAATGCTTGGGAAATTTGTGGACTACCCAAAGGAAAAAAAACCAGTGGGATACCGATGGGTGTTCATGGTGAAATATAAGGCAGATGGCATAGTTCAGTAATATAAAGTCAGACTAGTAGCAAAAGGATAGACACAAACATATGGTATTGACTACTCATAGACTTTTTCTTCAGTTGCCAAGATTGATACTATTCTATTCTGTTTTCTATCGCTGTAAATAAAGAATGGTCATTGTACCAGTTTGGCGTGAAAAATACCAACCTACGTAGAGAACTGAGAGAGGAAGTTTATATGGAGGCACCACCAGGATTTACTGATGGTTTTAAAAAGCTTTAAAGATTACATCAAATGGCAAACATTTGTTGTGTTTGAACTATTTTCAGGTGCCACAATTAATGAACTAAACTAGTTCATTAGTGAAGTACTTAGTTAATTAAACTAAAGGAAGCAATATTTGAAAAAGGCACAAAGGCAACAAGGTGAAAAAAGGAAAGCCTTCCACTCTCCTCTCCACACATTTACACGTCATATTATATATGTATATATATATTTTCAGATTTTTTGAAAAAGGCACATACACATATATTTCAATGTACTACCGACACGTTATATATTTTACGTACGTATGTTAACGTCACATCACTATATTTGACTCATATTTATGAGTATATTCAGGTCTTATATCATATGATATAAGTCATGGTGATGACAAATTTAATACGACATGTTAAAAGGTTTTAAACCAAAAATTGTCGTATCGGGCGAATACCGAAACTTTGCCAACGTGTCACGTACTTGCCATAGATAGATGGCCAACCCCTAAACTTTAAAAATAGCCATAAATTTCGTGGCTTACATGGTATGTGCAGCCATAAAATCGTTCCATGTTGGCACACACAAATCACCCCACATTAAGGCCAAATTGTGGAGATTCCAATTTCAATTTTGTCACATGTCTATGCGCCAATTTAATCAGCCTTATGAGATGAATATTAAAGTTTAATTTATGTATATTATGTGTAACATAATATATATAACATGTGCAAAAATTTGGAATTTAATTACAGAAAAATCGGGTAATCGATAAACATCGAAAATTCAGTTTTCTACGCACACGACACATGGAACGTTTTTGGCATATCATATAACATGTATCTAGACACTTTTTACATATTTCATACATCTCAAAGTGTTCTAGAAAATTCATTTAAGGGCTGATTGGAATATACCATATGTGTATTATTAAATATGCACTATTTTACAAAGTTTGCAAAAATAAAATTCAGCACATGCCCAGTCATTATACACGCCTATAACAGCCATGTTGGAGCATATGTGGAGCCTTGTTGGCATATTGATTGGTCAAGAATGAAGCATATAATGTTGATGACCTAAAGGAAGGAGCTACACAAGGTAACATTTCAAACTTATGTCTCATTTGTAACACATGCTGAAAATTTCAGCATGTGGATTATTGGCTGGCTGATTTTTTGTAACTTATGAGGGATATTTTACTTCTTGATTAAGGTGGATTAATTGAAAGATAATTTGGAAGCATTTTGAATAAGTTATGAAATTAAAGTTGCGATATTTTGAATATCACACATGCTGAAAATTTCAGCATGTGTGGGAATGTATATGGCCGAATTTTTGGCCTCATTGATGATAAATGTTTATTCCAAAATTGATGAAGATGTCTTGCACTAAATGGTAATTGATTTCTTGGATTAAATAAATGTAAAATAGGCAATATTTTGAATAAATGTTGAATGTTACACATGCTGAAATTTCAGCATGTGCAAGACTCATTATGGCTGATTTTTGGATACCTTTTTGGAGAAAATGGTCTTGCTAATTTTGGATGATAATCTTGTGAATTATGGTAATCATTTTATGATGATTTTGGCACATGTTTTAAGTTTTATTCTCAGATTTGTCTAGTCATTAAGTGATGACAACATCCAACCAATCAATGAGTGCCAAGTAAGCAAGAGCTTAATGATCATCCAATGAGGAGATGCCAAGTAAGCAAAGACATGTCACAATGATGCCATATACTCTTCCAAGGACTTAGAAGATAATTTTCAAGAAGGAAAGAAGAGCACAAGGGGGCGGCCATATCGATGAAAAGAATGAAGAAGAGCAAAACAAAAACAAGAACAAGGCTTACAAGTTTAAAAGATCAAAAACGTTTTCTACTTCTTCTACCTTTCTTTCTTTCTTCTCTCTAAAAGTCTATTGTACTTATATTCATATACTTAAATAGGCTTCATCTAGACCACCACATATTCTTTTCATTGTTGTAAAAGATTGATCAAGGTGTGATCAATCTTGCACTTGCGAGGTGGTGGTGTTCGTGACAATTGTATTCTCATACAAGGTCTGTAAAGGGTTGGAGTTGGTGTGTAACTCCATCAACCCTATGGTAAGGTGTTCTTTGTGTTGTGTGTTTAGTGCTAACCGAGGAAGGTGTCCTCGAAGACTGGAGTAGGTTGTTTAGAACCGAACCAGTATAAAATTCTTGGTGTCATTTACTTTCAGTTTCAGCACTGTTTATCGTTTTTGATCACGTTCGTAAAAATAGTAAACGAATTTCAAAAAATCACGAAACTTTCCAGAATCATAGCCATACGTTTTAAGGTTCTTTTGGCCAAGTTTCAACCCTTTTGGACAAGTATAAGTCACTCAAACGTCCACAGTTCTGAGACTAGTGCAGTCTGATTTTCAGACTTGCAAAGGTTGAGACTTTGAACGTATTTGACTAACTTACCAAAAGAATTTTTCAAAACTGTTTCAAATCAATTAAATAAACATATTAAGGGGTTTGTCATTAACTTTTCAGACCATTTGGAGCCACCATTTAATCGGAATATAATGTTCAAGTCAGACTACCGTTTCTGACAGATTTGCGTAATCTGACCACCAACGATTTTTCAAGAGGTTAGAGATTGAATTTTAATCTGAAATTTTTAGGAGATACTCATAACATCTGAGGCTAAGTTATCTCCAAATTTCAGAATTTTTGAAGACCTGAAACCTAGTTTTCAAAATGTTTTAAAACTGGTCCTGAGAACATAAATTGTTTTCAGAAGTTGGGTTTTTGGTTTAAAACTATTTTTAAAAACCACATTTTCCGCACCCACTATTCAACCCCCTCCCCCTTCTAGTGGTGCCTTGCAGATCCTACAATATGCTCCCATTTCCACTTCGGAATCTCTAATGGCTGTAACAGTCCTGCCGGCCTCTAATGTTCTGCTTTAACTTGTTGACAAGTATGACATCTCTCCACAAACTCCGCAATCTGACGCTTCATGCCGTTCCGCCAATAGTTTCTTTTAAGATCCTTATACATCTTTGTGGCTCCCGGATGTATAGATAACCGCGAGTTGTGAGCTTCAGTCATGATCTCTCTTTTAATTTCATCAATGTTCGGCACACACAACCTCTCATGGAACCAAAGACTGCCATCATTATGCAACTGAAAATCCTTCATCGGTTGTTCTTTAGACTGCTTGACAATGTTCATTAATTCAGAATCATTCTTTTGCGCCTCTTTAATTCTATCAATCAATGTAGGAGTGATCATCAATTCAGCCAGAATATTCGTAGTCGAGTCAACCACATCCAATCCAAACTCGGTTATCTCTCTCTTCAGAGGCGTCTGTCGAGCATGGCTTGACTTCCTACTCAATGTATCTGCCACCTTATTCGCCTTACCCGGATGATAATAAATGGCGAGATCATAATCCTTCATCAACTCCAGCCATCTCTGTTGCCTCATGTTTAGCTCCTTTTGTGTGAAGAGATATTTCAAACTCTTGTGATCCGTGTAAATTTTGCATCTCTCACCATATAAATAATGCCTCCATATCTTAAACGCAAATACAACAGCTGCCAGTTCCAGGTCATGTGTGGGGTGATTCTGCTCATAGGATTTCAACTGTCTTGATGCATATGCAATTATTTGTTCCTTCTGCATTAACACGCCACTTAGTCCATTCTTCGAAGCATCACTATATACCACAAATCCCTCTACTGAGATTGGTTGTGCTAATATTGTCGCTGATGTCAATTTCTTCTTAAGTTCGATGAAGCTCTATTCGTAATCAGAAGTCCAATCATATAGCGTCTTTTTCTATGTCAATCAAGTCAGTGGGACTGCAATCCGTGAGAATCCTTCAACAAACTTCTGATAATAACCTGCAAGTCCCAAGAAACTCCTGACCTCAGTCACATTTGTCGGTCTCGGCCATTCTGTAATAGCCTCAATCTTCTTCGGGTCTAGTGAGATACCATCCTTAGACACAACATGACCCAAAAATGCAACACTATGGAGCCAAAACTCGCACTTGATGAATTTAGCATATAGCTGCTTCTTTCTTAATACATTCAGTGTTACCCATAGATGCTCTACATGGGTTTCCTTGTCTGGTGAATATATCAGAATATCGTCAATAATTACCACCGCAAACTTATCCAACTGATTCCGAAATACTGTGTTCATCAGATCCATGAACGCTGCGAGTGCGTTGGTCGATCCAAACGGCATCACTAAGAACTCATAATGTCCATATCTTGTACGAAAAGCAGTCTTAGCGATATCTTTCGACTTGATCTTCAACTGATGGTAACCAGAGTGGAGATCAATCTTGCTTAACACTTTAGCACCCTGTACGAAAAGTTATATTGATATTTATAACAGTTATATGTTTGTTATTTAATCATTTAAATTACTTACTCTTAATTGATCGAACAAGCCGTCGATTCGGGCAGTGGATATCGATTTTTGATAGTGATCTTATTCAGCTCTCGATAATCGATGCAGAATCGCATGCTGACATCCTTCTTCTTAATGAACAACACTGCCTTCTTATTAATGAACAACACTGGAGCTCCACAGGGTGATACACTAGGCCGTATGAATTTCTTATCTATCAATTCTTGCAACTGTGATTTCAATTCCTTCAATTCGGCTAGGGCCATTCTATACAGCGCCTTTGAGATCGGTTCAACTTTTGGAACGACATTAATCTCAAATTCAATCTCCCTGTCTGGAGGCAAGCCTGGTAGGTCATCCGGAAATACATCTATGAACTCCTTGACTACCGGAATACTGTCAATTGATGGTGTCTTTGAATCCTTGCCGAGAGCATACACAAGAAATCCTTCGCTACCCTTCTTCAGTGATCGAAACGCTTTTGTTGCTGTCAGATAAATATTCTGTGGTATCTTTTTCATCTTGGAGTTCCCCTGATAGATCACTTCTTCTCGCATTGGATCCTTAATCATCACACGCTTACCACGACAGTCAATGTAGGCATGTTGTTTGAACAACCAATCCGTGCCTAGAATAATGTCAAAGTCCCCAATCTGTATAGGAATTAGGTAGCTTCGAACTTCTGTCCTCCCATTTCAATCTCGCAATTATTATATATATGATGTGAAATAATCACCCACCAGCTGCTTGAACGCGATAAGGCGTATCCATCCATGTTGGACAACTATAAAGGTTCTTAGCGATCCTTTTCGATACAAAGGAGTGGCTAGCACCACTATCAAATAATACATTGGCATGTATATTGTTTGCTATCATAACACCTGAGGCAATTCATAGTTCAAATATGCGATTCCTAAAATATCATAGAATATCACATAATTTACAAAATAAAATATACTTGTCACAAAGTCTGGGGCATCCTGGACCTCTTCATCTGTCATCACATGTACCCTGACATTGGCTCGTGGGCCATCTCTCTGTTGAGGTGCAGCTCTCTGGGGTCCTTTCCTGGGTTCAGGGCAATCTTTGATCATGTGGTCAATCTTGCCACTGTTAAAGCAACCTCCAATCTTTAGCAAACATGCTCCAGTATGCCGTTTCTGGCAATTAGGGCATCTTGGAATCGGATTCGCCTGTGGTGGACGCTGCTGTTGTGGCTGGCGTTACGGCTGAGGCTGCTGTTGAAAATTATGTTGATGTGCATGTCCATTATCTCCTCTGGCAGTCTCAGACCCTTTACTGAACTGACCATTTCAAAACTCTTGGGGCCTCTTACCCCGGGTATCAGCATCACGTCTGATGATGTCCCTCTCTACCTGATAGCAGGCATCCAGTAAATCACCAAAATCCCTTGGGTTGTCATTCACAATCCAGGTGCGAATGCGTGGGTTCAGTCCTCTCTCAAACTTAATCATTTTCAGTTGTTCATCCCCCATAATCGCTGGAACATATCTTCCTAGAGCAGTAAATCGGTTGGCATAATCTGCTACTGTCATACCAGGCGTCTGAATCAAGGACTCGAACATCCCTATCTTCTGTAAGGTAACTGATGGTGGAATATAGAATTTGTGGAACTCTCCCAGAAATTGCTCCCAAGTAACTGGAGCTGGCAAATGCTGCAAGTTAGTAGTCCACCACTGGTGAGGCACTAATCGGCCTCACAATTTTAAAAGGCTTAATAACTTGGGCTTTTATCTCCTCTAGTACCTGAATCAGCTCAAAGTTATTCTGTACTTCTTTTAGCCATTTCTCGGCTATGTCGAGGTCAGATCCACCCTCAAAATTAGGGATCCGGGCCTTCTTCAGCTCTCCATAAAAGAAACGAGTACCATGCTGTGGTGGAGGTGGTGGTGGTGGCGGTGGAGGTGCCGCATGATTCTGGTGGCCGTTGTTACCTACCGCCTGTCCTATCTATACCAAAGCTTGCAGAACAGCCTGCTGAAAATCTCCCTGACACTGTTGCTATGAGGGTGGAGGCACATTCTAAGTGTAAAGTGGAACCGGTCCTGTCTGCGGGGGTATCTGTGGCGGTGGAGGAGAAGGTAACTGTGACAGTCTGTCAGCGTGCGGTCTACCTCTAGGTCATGAAGACATCCTATCAAAAGCAGTATTATTAGTAATAATTTACATGTGAAATCAATTTGTCTACATGCTTAGTTCAGAATTTGCAAAATTAGAGTTTTTAATTGAGAACTTGATAATCCAAGTAAAATTTCAAATTTTATCTGGCTATCCCTAACCATTCTAAGGATCCTAATATAAGGATATCACTCTTGGTCTACGATCATAACTTAAATTCTAAGATCATCACTTAATTTCTAAGTGCATACTTTACTATTCCCGCCGTGGATCTAGAGCCTTTGCTCTGATACCAACTGTAGCGCCCCGCCCAGAACTAAGGTTTCGGTAGGGTGCACACATCATACTCTACTACGAGTAGTACAAGACGTCGATACTATACATGTGCATGTCGACATAAATCATAATAGAAGCAACATAAAAATAAGCTCACGACATGCGTAATAATAATACAAATCGTTCAAACGCGTACAAACCACAAGGACAATGCCTCACGATAGTCTTATTACATCCCAATGAAATAAAGCTCAACACAGCAGGTACATATTTTCAGCCTACATTTCAGCTCACGGATACTCTATCTAGGGTTCCTCCTCAATGAACAAGGCGTCAGGCTTCCTGTTCTCTGAAATGTTATGAGGCAAGTATGAGCGATAGCCACCAACTTTTAATCGCTCAGCAAGTAATCTTTCTAGATACTTCATGTAGGTCGTACATGGGGAGACGGGGTGACAAGTAATAATAAAGTAACAAACATAAATAATCACATCTCCGTTTACAAATAATAACATGATACAAGAATAAAACAGGACATAAGATTTTACATCACACCTAAGAGATCATATCTTTCTTCCTCAGCATATCCCTATCATACCCTTCTATACTTAAGTACTAATCCATTTTATGCTAAGGTCATCACTTATAATCATCACTTCAACATGCATAATCTTCCTTAATCATCTTAAAGCATAATGATCGTACAAATATTCTAATCATCACCTAAGGGACATGATCATGACATGATGCATAAAACATGATTTTCATAATTTGACTTTTCATAACATGTTCTTTCGTAAAATGACATTTCATAACTTGACGTGATTTTCATAACTTGCTTAAAATGACATATTCATAACTTGCATAAAATGACATTTTCATGAAGACATAACATTTTCATCATTGGCTATAACACTTTTCATAAGAATAATAACACACGACATACTAATCGATTCCCATATAGTACAAGTACAACATAAAACATCATAAACATATGTACGTGTACTAACGGTGACGCGTTATGACGGAGATCCCGTGTCCCAGACCCGATGTTACACTCGGCCATAAACGTAATCATATGCCCCTGACATCTACCACCCTGGTACCGATGTCACGCCGGCAAACATAACATAGTCATAATCATGAACATAACATAACATATTGTGTCGATAAATTTGATCGTCTCGCGTTTATTATTCACATGCATATGAACTTTAAAGCATGATATGTGACAAAACTACATTTCAAACTTAATTTTCATGCAACATGAGACTTAGTCATATGAGTTGTTAGGGTAGGAGTACAACTTATAACATCACTTACTTATTTTCATCCTACATATCATAACTTAAAGAAAATACCATTTTCCCCCCAACTCATGACCATTCGGCCATTTCATATCAAACAGCCCCCTTTTCATCTTTTTCCATCCAACACCACCTTCTTAAATTGTATTCTCTATATACAATTAATATTTCAACACTTAGGTAATTAGAACACTTAATTCCTAACTCTTCTAACTTGTCACATACAAATATCTAAATTATACCATACTTTATTCAATATTACACATTACACATGTAAGTGTCCATAAATGAAACTTATGTAGTTTTGGTTCTTTAATGGCCTTAAGGCCGAATATATACACACACACATATATGTACCTATTTCATAGTAATACACTTTTATGTATATATATAATCTATATAAGGTAACTTATATCTTTAATACATTAATGGGTCGTGTTTATATATGTAGGATTATGTTTATGTATACTCCTTTAACATGTCACATTTCATCTTATTGTGTTAAAGCTATATGGCCGAAAGTTTGACCCTTATTATGCACATTCATATCTCATTTTTCTTTCTTTTGATATATACATGTTATGTGTTGTACATTTCTATATTCAACATGTACATATTCTCTTCCTTCCTTTTTACTTAATTCTACAATTATGACCTTAAGGAAACACATGAACATAAACATAATGGAAATCATAAAAAGTGTACTATTTGAGCCATAGTCATCATCTAAATACACATCTTGAAGATGGAATGATGAAGCTCAAGTGGAGTTCCCAAATAGGCCACTTGGCCGTGTATATGTGGGTGTATATATAAATATGATGATCATCAAACAACCATTGAGACCATGTATATTAGTCATGCTTATGATGCATACATAAGCATGTTAAAGACATGATCTTGAAACATATGAACACTAAAAATACATAAAATACAAACTTGATGATCATCATAAAAGAAAACACAATTAAAACAATAGAAGTTGTATTCTTTGTACACTTTCCTTAAGATTCCTCATTTGATATCATTTGTTCAAAGTTTATATATATATATATATACATACATAGCCGTATGTATGTACCTCTATATGTATATATATATTTACAACATTTACAATCATATATCTTTCATATTATCATGATAAAACTTGAACATACTACATGATGATCCCATTTTGATATGAACATAAGTATTTCATTTTTGAAATCCATGATGGATCTAGGAAGAGTACTTGCCTTGGTTCACTTCTCTTACACTTAGATGATGATTCCTTCACTTGGTTTGGAAGAGAGTCATTCTTCCTTCCTTCTTATGCGTACATGGTTTTGGGGTCCAAAAGGAGGGTTAGTGAGCAACTTATGAAACTAATTATATGGAAGAATCAAACTTAAACTTCATAAAGTTCTTACCTTAATTGCCTTTGATTATAGATGCTACAACCTTCTTGAATCTTTCTTAGTTGATGGAGTGTTTATGGGGCTTGATTTGAGTGATGGTGTGAAGAAAGGAGAAGAAAATATTCTCCTTGTAGAAGATGAACTTTCGGCCAATGGTAGGGGAAGTAGGGGAAAGGGTTGAAGACTTAAGTTTTCTTTGAATGGAGGGAAGAAGATATTTTGTGGGAGATAAAATGATGAAGTATGGGAGTGTTTGAAGAAATGAGGAATCTCCCTTTTATCCTTGGAGGGTGGCCAGCCAAGCATGGGGAGGGACGGGATGGAAGACAACCTTTAGACCAGTATGGGTGTAAGGAATGGGTTTTATGATAAGATTCCTAAGCATGCTAATTGTTTATGCTAAACGCTTGAAGTGTAAGACAAGTTGTCTTCACCTTCCTTTTCATTTTCGTTTTCTTTTTCTTTCATGTATGTATTTTATTTTCTTTTATTTAAAGTAGTATAAAATTGTTGTCATGTATCTACTTTTGATTTAATTTGTCCTAATAGTTTAAATTGTTACTAACCAGTTTAATGTGATATATTTGCTAATGTATCAATATACAAGAATAGTTTTGTGAATCGTACACCTAAGACATTATGTTTACGGTATTGAAATCGTTACGACGTGACGGAATTTTTTTTCTGGGTCATAACATTCTCCCCCTTATAGAAAGTTGCATCCTCGAAACTTACGTACCTCATACGAAAATTTGTGGATATTGCTTTTGCATTTGCTGCTCCGGCTCACAAGTCGCTTCCCGCTCAGTATGATTACTCCACTGTACTTTTACAAAAGGTATTGTCCGTCTTCTCAGCACCTGCTCTTTACGGTCCACATTCTGTAGGGGAACTCTTCATACGTAACGTCATCTTTAATTGTTACAGGTTGTTGCTTCATTATATGATTCGGATCGTGTACATATCGCCGCAATTGAGATATGTGAAACACATTGTGTACCTGGGATAATGTAGGAGGTAAGGCCAACCAATACGCAACAGCTCCAACTTTCTCCAGTATCTCATAAGAGCCAATAAATCTAGGGTTCAGTTTCTCCTTAATCCCAAATCTCATCACGCCATTGGTTGGTGAAACCTGCAAATACACTTTCTCGCCCACTTCCAACTCAATCGGTCGTCATTTTGTATCCGCCCTGCTTTTGCTACGGTCTTGAGCAGCCTTCAATCTATCACATATCACCTCAATTGTGAAACGTGGAAGAAATTATGTACCTGAGCTAATGTCGGGGGTAGAGCTAGCCTGTAAGCCAAGGTGCCAACCTTCTCCAGTATCTCGTAAGGACCAACATAGCGCGTATTAAGTTTACCCTTCTCTCCAAATCGCATTACACCCTTCATGGTTGACACCTTCAGGTATAATTTCTCCCCAACCATAAACTCCTAAGGTCATCTCTTGGAGTCTGTCCAACTCTTATTCCTGTCATATGCCACTTTAAATCTCTTCCGGATGATCTTAATCTTATCACACATCTGCTCAATCAACTCTAGCCCAGTGATAGCTCGGTCACCGACTTCATCCCAATACACCGAAGATATACACACTTGCATTTATCTCACTTCTGATAATTACACACAAAGCCCTCCTCTCTCTCCTCCAAGAAAACCAAGTTCTTCAACTCCTCCATTTCTTCCATCTTGGCCGAGAATATCAAGTGCACAAAAGGAAGCGCTTTTTTCATCTTACACCACATAAACATCTCCAATATTTATATTCATAAACCCTCCATCATCCAAAAGTGATTCAAGAAGTGTGTAGTACTTTGAATCATGAGAAACCAAGGTAAAAAACTTCATGAATCTTAGGCTAAATTTATTCCATTTTTCATCTTCATAAGTTGTACACTAACCCTGTTTTTCATCCTCCAAACCATGGGTACAAAGAAGGGGGAAGAAGGTATTTTCTTCCAAACTAAGTGAAGAAGCATCACTTTAGGGTAAAAAAAAGTAAATCAAGGTAAGTACTCTTCCTAGATCCTTCACGGATTTTCAGGGATTAAGTATTTATGTTCATACCAAGGTTGGATCATCATGTTGTATATTCAAGATTTTACCATAAGAATAGGAAAGATATATGTTTTTATATGATATATGTGTGTGTGTGTACTACATACATGGCCATAACACCAAAAATATGTGAAATTTATGAACAAATGAGATGAAATGAGTAATCTTAAGGAAAAGTATATAAAGAATACAACTTTAGTCCATTTGGTTATGTTTTCTTTTATGATGATCATCAAGTTTGCACTTCTATGTGTTCTTAGTGTTCATATGTTTTAAGATCATGTTTTGAACATGTTTATGTATGCATCATAAGCATGATTTACATACATGGTCTAAATTGTAGTTTGATTGTCATCATCTTCATATAAACACACACACACCACATGGCCAAGAGGTCTTTTTGGGCACTTCACTTAGAGCTTCATCATTCCATCTTCAAGATGTGTATATAAATGATGATTATTGCTCAAAAAGGTGCATTTTTATGATTTCCATCATGTTTATGTTTATGTGTTTTCTTTATGTCATAGTCTTGGAAAAGTAAAATAAAAGAAGACAATATGTACATGTTATGGTAAAAATGTATAATATATAACATACAAAAAAGAAGAAAACAAAATGAGATTTATACGTGTATATTAAATGGCATAATATTCGGCCAGATGGCCTTGATGGAATAAAATGAAGTGTGGCATGCTAAAGAGTTATATTATGAGCATGAATATATATATATATATATATATATATATATATATAGACACACGGCCACTAGGGTGTTGAGGATATAAATTACTTAATATAGATTACATGTACATATAAATGTAATATTATAGAATTTTTTTTTAAATAAAGCGAATTTATTATTGCAAAGCCTCACTTATAGTGGAGGGAAACCATATTACATCATATAACCGAAATCTAGTGTCGTCATAAGAGAATAACGAATGAAGCGTAGCTAGTATGCGCAATCGCTAATCATATATGATATGCCGCATTAAAACCTTGTCAAGTAAAACCACCCTTGTGGATAAAACCTTGACGAAGGAAAAATCGTACATATTTATATGAATAGGCGGTGTATAACAGAAAACGTACAAATGTGTAGAAATGAACGAAACCAAGAATGTCCTAAATTGGCCGAAGTGATGCTTGTCGTTGAAGAAACAGCTAGTCTGGAAAAGTCTTGAAATTCTTGGTGGCCGGCGCAAATGACGGTAATCAGAACCTCGTGCAAAATGCAAAGAACTTATGCAAGGATATCTCAGAGAAAAATCCATAACGGTAACATGACGAAGGAACGAAAGCCATACCCGCGTTGCCCGTAGCCAGTTGACCACGGGAAACCTCCCGCTGTTTACGCAGTGTCTTCCATTCCAAATTATCTCCCATGGTCGTGGATGCCAGTCACCCAATAACACATAGAAACACTAGACGTTATCCCAGAATACTATATGAGGATCAAGTAGATGTATAAAACAGCATATTAAGTATAAAGCAACATAGACATACCAAGGCTGCCTATGCCAAACTAGGACATAGGAAACCCGCAAGTGTGATGGCTCAATCATTGTGATGTCATAATCGAAAAGCTGGAAGAGTGGCATCCAGGATAATGGCTCCACGTACCTCGCTTGGCAGAGCAAAAGCCAATATCATTCCTGATATTCAGAGACCGTAGCATGCTAGCAAATGGGTAGCAGAATTTGCCTCACGTGGACAATAACTGACAGTAGAAGAATTGAGACAGAGCATCTCAATAGTTCGCTGAATGTCGCTCGAGCAAGAGCCATTATATTGAGAGGGATTAGAAAGCATAGTCACAAGCATTCGGCAATCCGTTACAACATGCAATGCATCATATGTGACGGCATAATGAAGAATAGAGTAAAGCAAGGCCATCAGCTCCGCCCTAACAGGCGTAACACGCGGAAGTGCAAAACAAATCGCAGATACAAATCTGCCAGAAGCATCACGAAGCACATCACCCGCTGCTGCTCCACTGCGGCCTACAGTAGCATCCACATTGATTTTCATTCTACCTGAAGGGGGCTATTTCTATCGAATCAATCTATGTCTGGTAACCTTTAAGTGGGGTGAAAATCTGCAAGCAATGAGGTTGGGAAAAGGCTCCACAAACTTACGACCTTGCACCGAAGCACACCAAGTATATATATGTGTACGAACGCGATCAAACAAATGCCGGTATGAGAAAGCAGTCTCCAAAACGGATGGACGTATACTCCTTCCAAATCAGCTAGAGAACCAGTGCTGGAACAACTGCTCGGAAATGCCCCATCATAGTAGCCGTTGAGGCTTGTCGCCACCAACAAAGCAAATAGGCATTAATGGTCGATTGACGTGGTAAAGGAGCCAAAAATAATACCGCAATCTCAATCCATAATGTTTTGATTTCCTTACACTGTAAGAACAAGTGATCCTTAGTGTCAGATTGACGCAAACAGAATACACACTACGAGGGATAGATAGTCTGCCATATCCAAAGATTATTAGTGAGAGGCAATGAAACAGATCACATGCGCCATAAAAACAATTTCGCTCCTAACGGAGATGATACCCACCATATGTACTTGGAAAACTGCAACGTAGGATTATCATCATGATGCAATAAATAGGCTGTTTTGATGGTATATGTACCCGTTACATCCGACTCCCAGCTGATTCCATTGGGCGAATGAATAACGTGTGTATTCATGTAATCATGAACATGACAAAGTTGTTTCCACACTGCTGAATCATAGATATGGGCAGATACAGTCGTACACTGACCATATTTTACACGGCAATATATGGCCCATAATGAGCTCGATGCATGATACTGCCACCAGAGTTGTCCATTATACGCTTGTTGAAGATAGTCTAAATTCCTGATACCAAGCCCACCGTCGACAACCGGACGACAAACATGATGCCAAGAGGTCCAATGATGGCGACCATTCCATAAGAAATTTGCCATTTTTCTATTTAGAGTGTTGATGACACTTTTAGGCAACCGTGAACTTGCAATGAGATCAGTTGGGACAGATGATAAGTCATGTTTGATTAACGTTATTCTGCCTGCCATTGATAATAGTTTGGATGACCAAGCATTGAGACATACGTCAAAATGAGTTCGCAAAGCAGTGCAGTATGAGGGACGATTAACACCTTTATATAAATACGACCCAAGATATTTTATTGGTAATACCGCCAATCTCATACCAAGTATTCGAGCCAACTGCGGTCCGGCCATAGACTTCCCCACAATCAGTTGACTTTGTTAAAGTTGATTAATTGACTTGTGGCAGCTTGATATATATATACGTGTGTGTGTGTTCTATATATATATATATACACTGCCTAAGTAAATGACCAAAAGTATTCAATTTACATGTTATGTGCATTTATATGTATAATGTATAATAATGATTAAAGTATAACATAAGTTATGTATTTGTAGGTGACATGTTCAAGAAATTAGAAATTAAGGGCTTTAATCACCTAAGGATTGAAATATGAGTTGTGTATGGAAAATACAAGTTAAAGTGATGTTGGGTGAAAATTACCAAAGAGGGGGCTGTTTTTGGGTCTTGGCCGAATGGAAACATACTAGGGGTAAACATGGAATTTTCTTATGTTATGAAATATAGAATGTAATTAAGTAAGTGATATTTAATGACAAGTTGTAAAATGACTAACTTAACCTTCATTAGGCCAAATTCATCTTGCATGAGATAAAAAGTTTGAAATGTTATTTTATTGCATCACAAGTTTTAAAAGAACATACGCGAAAGCAAATAATAAATGCGAGATGATTGATTCCACTGACACAAGTTATGTATGTTATGATCATGTTTATGTTATGTTGTAGCACTGGCCTAACATCGAGACCAGAGTGGTAAGTGTCAGGGGCCCATGTTTGCTTTATGTTTGAGTGTAACACCGGGCTGGGACACGGGGTCTCCATCATAATGTGTCACTGTTAGGAAATGTACATATGTTTTATTCCGTACATGTACTATATGGGGAATTATTCAGAATGACGTGCGTTATTATTCTTATGAAAAGTGCTATAGCCAATTATGAAAGATGTTACGTTTTCATGTTATGAAAATGCCATATCATGCAAGTCATGAAAGTCTTATTACATTTATGAAAAATCATGTTTTATACGTCATGTTATGACCATGTTACCTTAGGTTATGGTTAGAATATCCTTAAGTTATGTTGTCCTTAAGTGGAATAAGGTAGACTATGCATGAATATCTATTTGCTATAAGTTGTAATTTAGTTTAAGGCATGAATTAGAAAGTAAGCATGGACATGTATGTTAGTGGACTTAGGTAAGAAGTTATGATTCTTACGATATGATGTGAATTCTTTATGTTCCATTTTATACTCGTATTATGTTACTTTATTTGTCAATGGAGACGTGCTTTATTATATTCATGATTACGATATCATTATTTGTTACCCCGCCTCTCCATGCATGATCCACATGATGTATCTAGTAGGACTACTTGTTGGGCGATTATGTTGTTTATCGCTCATACTTGCTTTAAATCACTTACAAGGGATAGGGTGAGCCTCACATAGATTATCCTTGAGGGAGACGTACGCCAGGACTTAGTTTTGGAGACCGATGCTTATTTTGTATTGTATTATCTAGACATCGGATGTTTGGGATTTGTACTATTATTATGACGATTTGTACTTTATTGCATGTCATATGTTTACTTTTATGCCGCTTCTGTTGTTCCGATTCATGTTTCATGACGACATGCGCATGTATGTATCGACATCTTATACTTCTCATAGCAGAGTACGGCGAGTGCATGGGCTAGAACCCTAGTTTCAGGCAGGGCGCTACATGTGGTATATGAGCCTAGGCTCTAAATCTATAGAGTAAACACTTAGAATTTAAGTGATAATTTTAGAACTTAAGTAACGATTTTAGACTGAGAGTTCGGCCTTAGAGTAAGTGGACTAGAATGGATTAGGGATAACGGACAAAATAACCATATGTTAGTAAGAAATAGACGGATATAGTGAAAACCCTAATAAATAGATATATTGTATGAGAACATGGAAAATGACTTGAATCAATATTTTCATTAAGTATTTTTACTTGTTTCATTGATATAAAATGCTTTTAATAGGATGTATTCATGACCACGAATGACAGGTAGATCGCATGCCGGTAGACAGGCTCAGTTACCTCCTCCTCCGTCGTAGCCACAGGTACCTCCGCCACCAGACCTGGTACCACTTTATGCTGAGCCCATACCCCCACCTCCACAATAGCAGGGTCAGGGAGATTTTCAGCAGGCCGTCCTACAGGCCTTAGACAGATAGGACAGGCGGCGACACTTCCATCACCGCCACCCCCACTGCGACATGGTATCCGTTTCTTTTATGGAGAGCTGAAGAAGACCCGAGTGCCTAATTTTGAGGGCAGATTTGATCCGGACATTTCCAAGAGATGGCTCAAGGAGGTACAAAATAATTTTGATTTGGTTTAGATACTAAAGGAGATGAAACCTCTGGTTATTAAACCTTTTTTGGTTGGATAGGCCAATCAGTGGTAGAGTACGAATTTGCAGCATTTCCCAATGTCTGTCACTTGGAAGCAATTACTAAGAGAGTTCCGTAAGTTCTAAATTCCTCCCTATGTTACTTTGTAGAAGATATGGATGTTTGATTATCTAGTGCAGGCACCTGCCATGACAGCGGTGGATTACGCCAATCTCCGAAGAGGGATTCGTGGTATATATTGACGCTTCCAAGAACGGATTAGGTAAACAAATACACAACTAGTAATTTGATGAATTCTTTATAAAAACCTATGCGCGTTAATCCTTTTCTTGTAGGTTTCATGTTGATCCCAAAATAATTGGTAATTGCGTATGCATCGCGACAGCTGAAGCCCTATGAGCAAAATTACCCCACTCATGATCTGGAGCTAACGGCCATTATCTTTGCGCTTAAGATTTAGAGACATTATTTATACGGTGAGAGATGTGAGATTTACACGGATCATAAGAGTTTGAAGTATCTCTCTTCACCCAGAAGGAGCTGAATATGAGACAGCAGAGATGGCTAGAGTTGATGAAAGACTTTGACCTCGTGATCCATTACCATCCAGGTATGGGGATTAAGGTTGAAGATGCATTGAGTAGAAAGTCGATTCAAGCCTGACAGACACCACTTGAGAGAAAGATCGCATAGTTTGAGTTGGACATATCCATGAATGTTCTGGCTACACTGATGATTACGCTGACTCTGATTGATCGGATCAAAGAGGCCTAGAAGAGCGATACTCAGTTGATGAAGATCACTTAGGATTTGAAAGAGGAATCAGAAAAGACTTTGAGATTCATACTGATGGCAGTCTATGGTTTCGCAGTAGATTATGCGTACCCAGTGTTGATGATCTTAAGAGAGAGATTCTGACTGAGGCACATAGTTTGAGATTATCGATTAATCCTTGTGCTACTAAGATGTATTAGGATCTCAATAGAAATTATTGGTGGAACGAGACAAAGAGACAGATTGCAGAGTTTATTGAGCGTTGCCTTGTATGTGAGCAGGTAAAAGCGGAGCACCATCGCCCAGGCAGTTTATTACAGACACTTGAGATTCTCGAGTGGAAGTGGAAACATATCATGATGGACTTCGTCACTAGACTTCCTAAGACCCACAGCGGATATGATACTGTTTGGGTGATTGTTGATATGCTCACGAAGTCAGCACACTTTCCACCAATGTCAATTCAGACGCCTATGGAGAAGTTGGTGGGAATGTATATGGATATTATTGTGAGCTTACATATGACGCTAGTTAGTATCGTTTGTAATAGAGATCCACGGTTCACATCAATATTCCGAAGAGCATATTGGCGGGCTATGGGTACGGAGATCCACATGAGTACAGCTTTTCACCTGCAAATAGATGGACAGTCGAAGCGCGCTATACAGACTTTGGAGGACTGTTGCATTCATGCGCGTTAGACTTCAAGGGTAGCTGGGATAAGTCTGTGAAGTTGATTGAGTTCTCATATAATGATAGCTACCATAGTTCTAATGGCTTGACACCGTTTGAAGCATTGTATTGTCATAAATGTCGATCGCCGCTCTACTGGGATGAGGTCGGGGAGAGAGTCATCATGGGTCCAAAGTTAGTGCAGAAGACCTTACATAAGGTTAAATTGATATGCGATCGACTGAAAATAGCTCAGAATCAGAGTAAGAGTTGGGCAGACTCTAAGAGGAGACCGATTGAGTTTGATGTCGAAGAAAAAGTATATTTGAGGGTTTCTCCGACGATGGGTGTCATGAGATTCGGTATCAAGGGGAAGCTGAGCCCTCAATTTATTGATCATTACGAGATATTAGAGCGAGTGGGAGTAGATGCATAATGGTTGGCATCACCCACGACACTATCACAGGTACATGACGTATTCCATGTATCACAGTTGCGACGTTATGTGCATGATCTGAGCCACATCCTTGAACCATAGCCAGTGACCATCCACGAGGATGCTACCTACGAGGAGGTACCGATATGCATACTTGATCGCAAGGAACAAGTATTAAGAAGAATGTCGATTTCGTTCGTGAAGGTATAGTGAAGTAATCATACCGAATGAGAAGCAACTTGGGAGCTAGAGCAGTAGATGCAAAAGCAGTATCAGCAGCTTTTCGTTTGAGGTACGTAAGTTTCGAGGACGAAACTTTTTATATGGGGAGAATGTTACGTCCCAAAAAATTTTTCGTTACGTCTAATATTTTTGCTTCGTAGATTCAATTTCATTGTTATACATTTTAAAATTTTGCGATATGTCCAAAACCCAAACAAATTCGATAACAAACGTTATCCAACATACGGAAAAACTTAATTAAAAATTTGTCGTATGACTTACGTATTAGGATAAATTAAATTGAACGAAAATACATAACACTATAAATTCCACTACACAACAAATCCCTACACACTTTTACTCCAATTATCACACTTTATCCTACATGGCATGAAAGACAAAAACTCCCCTTTTCCAACACCTTTGGCCTGCCACCTTGAGCCAAGAAAGGAGACAAGACATCTCCTTTCTGCTTACCCTCTTACACACTCCTTCAACCTCATCATTTATCTATAACCTAACTCCATCAACCCCAAGATGTTTCTCCCTCCTTTCCCTCTTTTATCTCGGCTGAAGAGTGCAAGGAATGCACACTTTGCATTTTTTTCACTTCTTACAATTACACACAAAGCCCTCCTCTCTCTTCTCTAAGAAAACCAATGTCTTCAACTCCTCCAATTCTTCCATCTTGGCCGAGAATATCAAGTGCACAAAAAGAAGAGTTTTCTTCATCTTACACCACATAAACATCTCCAATCTTTAGACTCATAAACTCTCCATCATCCAAAAGTTATTCAAGAAGGGTGTAGTATTTTGAAGCAAAAGAAACCAAGGTAAAAAACTTCATGAATCTTCGGCTAAATTTCTTTCATTGCTTATCTTCATAAGTTGTACACTAACCCTATTTTCCATGCTCCAACCCGTGGGTACAAAGAAGGCAGAAGAAGTTATTTTCTTCCAAACTAAGTGAAGAAACACCACTTTCGGGTAAGAAAGGTAGATCAAGGCAAATACTCTTCCTAGATCCTTCATGGATTCTCAAGGACTAAGTATTTATGTTCATACCAAGGATGGATCATCATATAGTATATTCAAGATTTTACCGTAAAAATATGAAAGATCTAAGTTTTTAGATGATATAGACAAATATATATATATATATATATATATATATATATATATATGCATATGCTACATATAAAAAAAGGGAATTACGGCAATGGCTCTGGCGATCGTAGGCGAATAATCGGCGGTGGCCGCCGCCGCTGTTTTCCTCTCGTTTTCTATATTCACCGGCACCAATTCTGATTCCGCCAGTAATCAGCGGCAACAAGGTTCCTTATTTTTCATCATATTGTGCGATGACTACATCACAGCCGCCGTCTTTTGTGGCTGTGGTTTCCGGCGCTGCTTCTGCTGAGACTATTTCCATATCGCCCAAGACGGTATTGAGATACAAGGGCATTCCCATGATTTCATTATTGGATATTGAAATTAATGCTCTTGCTGCGCCATTCAGGTATTCTCTGGTTGATACATTCTGGTATGGACGTCTTCCATTGAAAGTTATACGTGAGGTTTTTGAAAAGATCAGATTTCATCACGACTTACGGATCACACTCATTGATCAAACGCACATTCTATAGAATTTTCGCAATGAATCCGATTATTTGCACTGCTTTTATCATAGATCATGGCATATTTCTGGCTGTCATATGCGTATTACAAAATGGACAGTAGATTTTGATCCTGTTGCCGATGTCCCGATTGTTCTGGTGTGGTTTGCTTTCCCAGGACTTCCGATTTATCTTCATCGACGTGAAGCTCTTTTTGAGATTGTTCGTCCTATTGAAACTCCCATTAAGTTGGATATTGCCACAGCTGATGGTTTGCGACCGTCTGTGGCTTGAGTGTGCGTTGAAGTGGATGTGTCTCAGGACTTGCCACAAAAAATATATTTGCAGGCTAAGAGCAGAATCATTCTGCAATCTGTGGTTTATGAGGATTTGCCTTTATTTTGTAAATCATGTCGTCGACTTGGCCATGCAACGGGATTATGTCCTACTACAGCTACATCGTCTGTGCCGCCCCCGCCGCCCCTTCCTCCACCGGCAAATAGGTGGACTCCTAAAAAAAC
Organism: Eustoma russellianum; assembly: GCA_036186865.1. Lineage (NCBI taxonomy): Eukaryota > Viridiplantae > Streptophyta > Magnoliopsida > Gentianales > Gentianaceae > Eustoma > Eustoma russellianum. The sequence continues at coordinate 17,258,504 of AP025063.1, read as the reverse complement.
CACTTGCAGTTTTATCTGATGAACACCACGATCAGAAGAATTATGGGATGTCGATCTCTCAGAATTATCTGATGAACACCCCCGCCGCCCCTTCCTCCTAAGAATTTTTGGCAACATTTTCTCCAACTTAGCACAAACTGAAGCTTCTTTGCGCAGAGTAGAAGAATTATGGGATGTCGATCTCTCAGGTTGTTGCACATCGATCGATCTATGTACATGGATCTCTCACATCGATCGATCTATGTAAGTCAAAAAAAGTTCAAGACCTTTCTGTGAGACATCGATCTCTAAACCTGAGACACATCGATCGATCGATTTACATTGAACCCTCACTTCGATCGATCGATGTAGGTCAGAGGCAAACTCTGAAACTTTCTGTGAGACATCAATCTCTGAAGCTGAGGCACTTCAATCGATCGATGTCTATGGTTTTTAGAAAAAATTTTCTAAAATGTGTTAAAATGATTGTTTTCATTTGTATATGAATTATACATGTTCATTATGTGATTATTACATGTTTTTGGTGATTATTATTGTCTTGTGACTAACATGCCTTGGAAGTTTCTACAACTTACCAAAACGGGCAAAATTGTTATTTTGAGTTTTGTAGGAACATGATAGGCAGAGTACATTCGCGCCTCTAAATACGAGATGCAGTTCTGGAAACAAAAAGCAAGGGTTAGATGGCTGCAAGAAGGTGATGCTAACACGCGGTATGGTATTTCCATTCTATTGTTAAAGGTCGACGTGCACAACTACGTATACAGCAGATTTGCATATCCGATGGTGATCTATGTACCTCACCCACTTCTATACCGAATGAAGCAGTTTCATTCTATACTTCATTATTTTGCCAAGGAAACTACAAGAAATTATGACGAGATTTTGAGACATATACCTTCAGTGATTACAGCTGACGAAAATGTCACACTTATGCAGAGGTTTGGCATTTAGATCCTCACAGTGCAGCAGGACCAGGTGGATTTAATGGTAACTTTTTCCGTACATGGTGGCATGTTATTCACACAGATGTTGTCATAGCAGTGCAGGAGTTGTTTCTTGGCATACCCCAGCCATCGGTGATGGCTAGTGCATTAATCACGTTGATTCCAAAGACTGCATCTCTGAGTACATTTAGCAATTTCTGCCCCATTTGTCTCACAAACTTTCTGAGCAAAGTTTGTACGAGAATACTTGCCACTCGATTGAGTGTGTTTCTTCCTAAACTAATATCGCCGGAGCAAACTGGTTTTATGCAGGGCTAGGATATCTCCACACAGGTATTACTGGCAAGGGAGATGGTTCATATGCTTGATAATGGAGGGCCTCAATTATGCCTAAAGCTGGATATGATGAAAGCCTTTGACAAGGTAAGTTGGGAATATTTGGAGTTATTGCTACGCCGTTTTGGCTTTTCCGATTTTTTCACTCGGATTATAATGAATCATTTGAGCTGCACGCGATTAGCAGTATTGATTAATTGTCAGCCCTCTCACACTTTTCGTACACACAAGGGTGTCAAGCAAAATGACCCTTTATCACCTTTGCTGTCTATTCTGTTCTCTGAAGGGTTCAGCAGAGGTTTAAAAGCATTAGTGGCTTCTGGAGCATTGCAGCCACTATGGCTGGGTCTGATTCTTTTTCATATTACGCACTTGGCGTATGCTGATGATCTGTTAGTGTTTTTACGTGGGTCAAGCAGAAATTTGCGGGTGTTTCAGACATTCTTAACATCATATGAAACATCCTCTGGTTAAAAGGTAAATTTTCACAAGAGTAGCTTCATTCCCTCTACAACCACATCGTCACAGCAGCGAAGAAGTTTTGAGGATTTCCTTCATATGCGATCATCTTGTTTGCCATTTCGATATCTTGGCTCTTTTCTACACAAAGGCATAAGTCGCTCCAAACACAGTGTTTCTTTACTAGAGCATATTGATGCTCGTCTAAATGGATGGCATAATCAGCTACTTTCTTCGGTAGGAAGACTTGTTTTACTTCATGCAGTTATTTCGGCCCTACCGTTGCATATTATTGCTGTAGGCGGATTGCCAGGATCGGTGATTAAAATTATAGAACGGAAAATGGCTGGATTTTATTGGGGACGGCGACATCATTGGGTTTCATGGTCCACTGTCACTACACCTTATGGAGAAGGAGGTTTGGGCACTTGAGATCTTCGAATGCTGCAGGAGGGTTACTACTGTCGCATTTGGTGGTCTCATCAACACAACAACACACTCTGGAGTCAGTACATGCACGCTAAATACGGAAACCGTGGGGATTACTGACCTCGACAGCCTGATTCACCTATTTGGAAGATCATTTTTAGGATTCATGACTTATGTAATTGCCAAACAGTAGGGCAGGGGATGGCTATTAGTTGGAAGCCTACCACTTCTGGAAAGTTTTCATTCGCACTGCGTACAATCTTTGTCGCACTCAACGACCTACACTGCTTTCAGCACAGTTTGTTTGGTAGCATTCTCAGAGGCATCCTCCGGACTTTGATACATTCTGACATTTTCATGTGGGGTAAAACACTGGATGGCACAAAGCTGGCGGCTGGGCTATGCACGTTACAAAATATTTGTTTTTTGCCGCACATTCGACCGCCACGTCCACAAGTGGTTTGCTGGTTATCTCCTTCTTCGGGTCGATTAAAGTTAAATGTGGATGCGGCAGTTGGCAGGCAATATGCTGCAGGAGGAGCTATTTTACATGATCATGCTGGTTTCTATGTGGGTGCTATTTCATTTTGATTGCCCCAAAGTGCTCAGTTGATGGCAGAGATTCAAGCTGCTATATTCAGTTTGCTTTATTTTTTGCCATTGTATCGTTCAATTATTCTTGAATCGGATTGCTCTCAGATCCATACACTCCTGGCACGCCCACAAGCTGTTTCTGGGAACTATCATTTGCAGCTGTTGCAGTCGTTGAAGAATCAGCACAGGCTTGAATTCAATCATGTTTATAGAGAAGCCAACATGGCCGCTCACTACCTAGCCCAACAAGGAATGCTTGACCCTCGGACTAACAGATATTCCTATCACACGCTTTCGTCGGTGGTCCAAGGAACAGTTATGACGATGGCAATGGTAAATGAAATGATAGCATACGTAATAGCCAAATTCATACTCAAGTCGCCCTGGCTCGGCTTGAGCCAAGGCAACAACATCTTCTTCTTGTCTTCGAGTAATATAGACCTGATGTACTGGCATGTGATGTTAGTGCTTGTGGATTTCCTTGTGAATGATATGCACATTGATGTCCACCATGACAAAACAAACACAGGTGTCAGGCAAAAAGATTCATATGAAGAGATAGTATGGAGTGCCACATGCATAATAAAATAGCATATGAAACAAAAACGCCCCAGCATTGTCTGTGTTCGAAAACACAGACAACGACAAGGGTGGATAGCCAACATAATGTCCGGCATGTATCAACGACGAAAGGCTGGCAGCTGAAGATCCATGAGCAAAGCTCCACGAACTTCACATGGAAGTGATTAGTTGGAGATGTAAGACTACAAACTTGCCGTTCTGTAGCCGTGTCGTGCTAACCTGTGTGCTGATGTATTCGCCTCTCGGTGACAGTACTGTAGGGTGGAATGGTTGAGACTGAGGAAGTGTCTGGCACGTGTAATATCCATGGCTAATAGACCTGTGAAAGGCCGAGCTTCTGCCATCAAGGTGACCAGCAATTGGAAATCCGTCTCCACTATAATGCTGTCGTATTGTTGTGCATAATAGATCAACGCATATGTCATGGTTTTTATCTCCGCCCTTAGTGGACTCACCAAAGGTAGCGCAAAGCAAACAGCCGATAGGAATTGGCCTTGAGCCGTTCTCAGAACTGCGGCCCCTGTTGCAAATCTTTGGCCAACTGTTGCATCAACATTTAATTTTAGTTTGCCGGATGGTGGAAACAACAACGGACAATTATCAACCTCTTTGTTCTTATTGGTAGTGAGTAATGTCGTTGGACTAGGTGAGGTATAGTCATGGCAAATTTTTTCTCATTCATTGCAGCACACCATGCGTAGATTGCTCCCTTTATCTTTGTATGTATGCGGTCAGGATTGAAATGCTCTTCTCCAAATCTACAAGCTGCATATGTTTTCCATATTTCCCAAGCTACCAACGATAGCACAATCACATTAAGTTGACCCATCATAGATCTTGACGAGGAAGTTTTCCACCAGCGGAATAGGTGCGCTTTGATTGTGTGGGATTGTGGCATTGGACCCGAGAATGTGATTTCCATGTCCACCCAAAGATGCCGAATTTTCGAACAGTGCAGGAATACGTGATCTTGGTGATCATGCTGCTGGTGGCAAAAAATACATTGTGATGGCTGTGACGTGAGCCAGCAACAAAGATTATTAACCATTGGTAGAGATTTGTTCCATAGCCACCAGAGAAATATTTTTGCCCTAGGTGAGAAGATTTCCACCAAATATAATGTGATTCAACCTTGCATGGACCTTGAGTTGCTATTAATGAATAGGCTGAGCATGTAGAAAATTGTCCATGTTCATCCAGTACCCAATGGAGCATACCTTACGTCCGAATAGTATGCAGCTCCATATATACATTGATTTTACATATTCGCTTCCATGTTGATGAGTCATAAATATGCGAATATGTAGAAGGTCATTGTCCGTACTTGGCTCTACTGAATTCCGACCATAGTGTATTGAAGTGGAAGTATTTCCACCAAAGTTGACTGTCATAGGATTGTTGAACATGCGAGAGGCTTCGAATTCCAAGTCCACCAAGTTCAACCCCACGACATACAGAAGGCCAAGACTGCCAATGATGCCGTCCTTTCCAAAGAAAAACTGCCATTTTGCGATTTAAAGTGCTAATCACACCTTTTGGAAGCTTGGAGCTGGCTATGAGTTGAGTGGGAATCGTGTTGAGCACGTATTTGATAAGTATAATTCGACCCGCCATTGAAAGTAATTTCATCGACCATGCAGACAACTTAGCATCGAAATGATTAATTAGAGGAGCACAGTTTCTAGCTTTGTTAATTCCCTTATACAAATATGACCCAAGATACTTAATGGGCAATGATGTCGAGCGCATGGCCAAAGCTTCAAGTGCATGAGCTGAAGCTCCTTGTCCCAACACGAATTGACTTTTGTTATAGTTTACCAGTTGTCCTGAAGCCTTCTGGTATGTTTCTAAAAATCTTTGAAATCTGCTCAAATTTTGCGCTGCCCCGTTTAAAAAAATTAATAAATCATCAGCAAATCCCAAATACGAGATACTTTGGACTCGGCCAGCCTTAAATCTCGAAATAACCCCCGTCTGAAATAGATATTTAAGACCTCTTGAGAAGCCTTCAGAGGATAATATAAATAGCAGTGGTGATAAAGGACCACCCTGCTTGACTCCTCGTCCAAGGGAAAAGGAATCCGTTAGACTACCATTAAGAAGAATAGAACAGTTTGTCGCACTCAAATTATTTATTAGAATTCGCATGAGGCGTGCATCCATTCCTATTTTCCGTAACAATAATTGTAAGTATTGCCAACTAACACGATCAAATGCCTTGGCCATATCCAATTTGACAATTACCTACCCTCCTCTTGTGCGTTTATCAAGAACATGGACTATTTCTTGTGCTAGTAATACTTGTTCTATGATGCCTCGGCCTTTCATGAATCCTGCTTGTTCCGGAGAGATTAGCCTTGGTAGGATCTTTGCAAGTCTGGAAGATAGTAATCTTGTAATTACCTTGGAGATAAAGTTGGTGAGACATATTGGGCGGTAGTCTGCAAAAGTTTGAGGGTTGCAGACTTTTGGTATAAGAATAATGGTGGCCGCGGCTATGGGTTTTGGCATTCTGAAGCCTAAGTAAAATTCATGGACAGATTTGTGAACATCATGTTGGATCAAATGCCAAAATCTCCGATAAAAGGATCCTGGGTAGCCATCCGGTCCCGCTGCACTTGTGGGGCTGAGATCCCAAACAGCTGCCTTCACCTCTGCTAACGATGGGATCTCTTGCAACATGTTATTATCCTCTGGTGTGATCAATGTTGGCATATACTGCAATATTAAATCACAGTCTGTTACTGATTCTTCCGCAAAAAGATGCGAGAAATGTCGAATTGCTTCGGCTACAATATCATTCAGTTGAATACATTCAGTACCATCTGGCGTCAAAATTCTTCGAATGCTCTGCCGGAATCTCTTATCTTTGACTGTTCCATGGAAAAATGAAGTGTTGGCGTCTCCTTCCTTCAACCACTTAACATTTACTTTCTGTTTCCAGAAGAGAAAGGCTCAATTTTCAACAATTTTTAGCTCCGCAATTCTTTTATGATATAAGGAACGCGCTATGTTCATTGAGTCCTCATCATATTGGATTTCCGCAAATTTCACCGTTGCTTCTGCTTGGGACACTGCTTCGAAAATATTGCCAAATGTATCCCTATTCCATTGCTTTAAGTCTCTGCGCAGAAGAGATAGTTTTCTATGGAGTCCCCACATGCCCCCAACTGTTGGATATGATTGCCATCTATAGATGACAAAATCATCGAAGTCTGCATGAGTTTCCCAAACATCTAGATAGCGAAATACGGATGGAGCTCTGGGCCTCTCTACGTCACATGTCAGCAATAATGGGGCATGATCAGGTGTAGCTCTTGAGAGATGCTGAACTTGCAAAACTGGAAATAGATTAGAGAAAGATAACGAAGTCAGAAAACGATCAAGGCGACGCCATACACGGCCTAAGCCACGTCCATCTTACCAAGTGAAATATGATCCTTGATAAGAAATCTCCTGCAAACGACAGCGCTGAACAAAATAATTGAAATTTTGTAGGGTGCGCAGTGAAGGCTGAGATCTGCCGCAGTGCTCTTCTAAAGTTCTAAAAGTATTGAAGTCTCCGCCAATCATCCATGGTAGTGTGTTGACTGCATGAAATTGTTCCAACTCTTCCCACAATATCCACCGTTCTAAAATGGAATGGCGTCCATATACGGCAGTCATCCAAAAGCAATCGCCTGTTGCTAGCCACTTAAATTTTATTGAATGGTGTTGATGTCCATGTTGTTCCGCTTCCCAACTCAAGATTGATTCCTTCCAAAAAAACCAAATTTGATCATTACAAACAGACATCGATTTTGAAAAACCCAATTGCAGTTGATATGATAGCAATGTTGTGGGTCTAAGCTTTGGTTCAATGACAATTAAAGCATGTATGTTATACTTTCGAACTAATGATAGCAAGCGATTAAAAGAGGTGCGAATGCCACGAATGTTCCGTAACAGTATCTTCATTGTGATAATATATCAAAAGAGTTTGAAAGGTGGGCAGCACGTAACCTTGTTAGTCGAGGTGAGGTGGGATTGTCATGACTCCTTCTCAAAATCCGTGGACCCTGGCTCGGTTGGGGATCACGGGGGATCACAGGCGCTTGATCAGTAGAGTGTGCATCAACATAAGTGGTTTCCATCATAAGTGCTATGTTCTCTGCACAGCTCTTATCAAGCTCATCAAGTCGGCTAACATGTAATGGAGGATCTAATTAATTGTCTGAATGAGAATCAATTAATGTTGTCTCCGGGATATCTCCTAATATGCAATCGTCAACACCTTTTAGTCTTGAGATGTCTTGTGCATCGGATACCTCATGTGCTGCTACCATGTCCGATGATGGAGGGATCATTGTGTCATGCGCTTCTACCATGTTCTGCGATGGAGGTAACTCTGTGTCGCCTGTGGCTCAGCTGTTTCGGTTTGAGGATTGCGATCGAAGATCCCATTTTTTTTTGGTGTCCAACGTTGTTTTTTTGAATTGTCCGTAGGGTTTGCCCTAGGAAGCTCCGTTGGCTTATCAGCTGTTACAAGAGGTTGCTTAGGATTTGCAGTTTGCTTGCCGCAGTCGGTTGCCACATGTCCTAGCCGATAGCATGTTGCGTAGTATTGTGGTAAATCCTCGTATTCAACGTTCTGCATGATCACCCGAGAGGACGTCTGGATGAATACTCGTTGAGGTAGCTCTTTAGAGACATCTAGTTCAATGCATACTCGTGCTACAGACAGACGGTTCATCGTGGACGTGGCTGTGTGCAATTTTAGCGGTTCTCCAAGCATAGCCGCCACTTGAAAGAGAGCATCTTTACGATGCATGTGTATTGGGAGACCCGGGAATGATACCCATATTGGGACAATTGGCACTTCAATCTTGGGATCATAATCTGGCGTCCATTTGGTGATTCTCATTTGTTTTCCGGAAATGATCCAACCTCTTCACGAAAAGCATCGGATATAGTCTTGTTCATGATCAAAGTGAAGAATAATGTGCGTGGGATCCAAAAGTCCCACCTTTACAGCTCCTATGAATCCAATACGATCAATAGTGGAGCGGAACGTTGCTAGGGGTGGCCGTTCGTACCAAAAAGTGCCAACCAATGTGAATCGATACGGTGCGGCTAAAGAGTGAATTTCTTCATCCGTGAAGGTAATCATTAGACTGCCCTTGTATTTCTGGACTGTCTTCGGTTGAACAGGCGTCGTCGAAGGCGTAAAGAGAGAGGCAAAAGATCGCGTGGGGGAGACAGGTTTTGCCGCTACGGCGGCTGGCGGTGTTACCATGTGGTTGCGGTTGTTAGCGAAGAGAGCAGAGGAGGAAAGCAATGGTGAAAAACGAAGAAGATGGCGGCGGCGGCTATGCCACCAGCCATGGGAGAGAGCACGCTAGGGAGGAGGGCAACATTTTTTATCAACACTTACTTTATAGAACATATATATATATATATATATATATATATATATATATATATATATATATATATATCGGCTTAAGGAAAGTAAATGACCAAAATGATTCAATTTACATGTCATGTGCATTTATATGTATAATTTATAATAATGATTGAAGTATAAAAGGTTGTGTATTTTTAGGTGTCACGTTAAAAAATTAGAAATTAAGGGCTTTAATCACCTAAGGATTGCAATATGAGTCGTGTATGGAAAATACAAATTAAAGAAGTGGTGTTAGGCAAAAATTACCAAAAAAGGAGGCTGTTTTTGGGTCTTGGCCGAATGGAAACATACTAGGGGTAAAAATGATATTTTCTTAAGCTATGAAATATAGAATGTAACTAAGTGATGTTTGACGACAAGTTGTAAAATAACCAACTTAACCTTCACTAAGCCGAATTCGTCTGTCATGAGAAAAAAAATTTGAAAAGTTATTTTATTGCATCGCAAGATTTAAAAGAACATAAGCGAAAGCAAATAATAAACGCGAGACGATTGATTCCATCGACACGTTATGTTATGTTATGATCATGTTTATGTTATGTTGTAGTGCTGGCTTGACATCGGGACCGAATTGTAAGTGTCAGAGGCCCATGTTTGCATTATGGTTGAGTGTAACACCGGATCTGGGACACGGAGTCTACGTCATAATGTGTCACAGTTAGAACATGTACATATGTTTTAAGACGTACATGTACTATATGTGGAATCATTCGGTATGGCGTGCATTATTATTCTTATGAAAAGTGCTATAGCCAATTATGAAAGATGTTATGTTTTCATATTATGAAAATATCATGTCATGCAAGTCATGAAAATTCTGTTATGTTTATGAAAAGTCATGTTTTATGCATCATGTTATGGCCATGTTACCTTAGGTTATGGTTAGAATATTCTTAAGTTATGTTTCCCTTAAGTGGAACAAGGTAGACTATGCATGGAGATCTATTTGCTACAAGTTTTAATTTAGTTTAAAACATGAATTAGAAAGTAAGCATGGACATGTATGTTAGTGGACTTAGGTAAGAAGTTATGATTCTTACGATATGATGTGAATTCTTTATGTTCCATTTTATACTCGTATTATGTTACTTTAGTTGTCAATGGAGACGTGCTTTATTATATTCATGATTACGATATCATTATTTGTTACCCCATCTCTCCATGCATGATCCACATGATGTATTTAGTAGGACTACTTGTTGGGCGATTATGTTGTTTATCACTCATACTTGCTTTAAATCACTTACAAGGGACAGGGTGAGCCTCACATGGATTATCCTTGAGGGAGACGTACGCCAGGACTTAATTTTGGAGACCGATGCTTATTTTGTATTGTATTATCTAGACATCAGATGTTTGGGATTTGTACTATTATTATGACGATTTGTACTTTATTGCATGTCATATGTTTACTTTTATACCGCTTCTGCTATTCCGATTCATGTTTCATGACGACATGCGTATGTATGTATCGACGCCTTGTACTTCTCATAGCAGAATACGGCGGGTACACCGGGCTGGAACCCTAGTTTCGGGCGGGGCGCTACAACCTGCGCCATCGTCGTCAGCACATCGGTCAAAGCTTGGGGTAACACATTTTGATCACCGCCGTTGTCATTTTCCTTGTTATCTCTTCTTGGCGGCATTATGCTGTAATAATACAGTCATACACAATTCACCAACAATTATAAACTTAAAATAATTAACTACAAAATATGATGGTCAGGGCAAGGTAAACGAAAGGAGAAATTTGAAACTTAATGAAATTATAAAACGCCTATTACAAGCTATGTATGCATGCCTCACCTGATCATGACTTAAGTCTAATGTTTGAAACTTAATTCTAAAATCAATGCTTAATATCAAATGCTTAAGTCTAAAATATTAACCTAGGGGCAAAATCGTAACTTAACTTCTAAGATCATGACCTTAATCCACGTTTTTGCTGTGGATCTAGAGCCATGCTCTGATACCAACTGTAGCAACCCATCCTGAGCCCTAGTACCCGGAACGACTCACCCGCGTATTTCACTTAGAAAAAATACAAGGCGTCGAAATCGATACAAATATATGTCAATGACGAGATGCAAACCGATGTCAGCGGAAGACATAAAATCCTCGATAAAGTAATCATTCATAATAAAGTAGTAAAGTCTAGACAACATGGAAAAAAAGTATAATAGTCTTACACAACATCTCCAAAAATACATCAATGTCAAATCTATAAAATGTCATGACTAAATCCCCATAGATATTCTCATAGAACCTTGCCTCGAAAACCTCACTCCTGGTCATCCTCAATGTAAACAAAGTCGTACTCCTGATCATCTGAAAATAATGAGAATGTATAGTATGAGCGACACTTTGCCCAGCAAGTAACCTTACCATATTTTCATGGGATCATACAAGAAGAAGCAAGTGTAAAAAAAATATTTAACAATACAAAAAATAGCATGATTCTTGTTCGCAAATAAAATTACCGAATTACCCCTAAACATGCAAAGACAAAATCAACGGATAAAATCAACAAAGGCGCGTATCGTCAACCAATCAAAGTTAGTCTAGGTCAGTATATGATGTGTTTTTTTTCAAAATCGATGCAATGCCAAGTCGAAACCAAATGCAAGGTCCAAGTCCAATTCTGGTTAAACCGGTCCATAATCGATATCCAAATCCAAATCCAATGCAATGGCTATAGCACATTCCCTACAAGTGACTTATATCGAAAGACTTACGAATTGATTCTCCTAAAAACCAAATATAGTATAGACACCCTGTCCCAGACTAGGTTCTGTCCCATATTAGGTTGTTACGTCTATAGCACCAAATATATGCCTTTGCACCCTGTCCTAGACTAGGTAGTTACGCTCAGGCCCAAAAATGCATACAAAAGCCCTGTCTCAGACGAGGTAATTACATCTGTAGCGCCAAAATATGAATAAACATGGCTTAACAACATATTTCACGTTATAGGGGTGAATTTTGAAATATGAATGCAAATTTTCGAAAATCAATTTTCAAGGACAAAAGTTAGCCAAAGTTACCAAAAAGACCCAATTAACCAAATGTTCCAAATTAAATAAGCCAAATAATTCCAAAATTTCAAAAATACCAAAAATACTCCTTAGTCGTCTTATACATGTATACATATATATGTTGTTGAGAAAAAGGGTTTGAGTGATTCACAAAATGCATGATGTAAATTACATGTGGTGAAAAAATGCATGACACAATTTATTACTTGACACGTTTTTACGACAAACTTGCCTTATATACTTTATATATAATGTTGTCGTACTAACAAGCCATGAAGCTTTAAAGCTTACATCAAATGGCAAACATTTGTTGTGTTTGAGCTATTTCAGGTCCCACCATTAATGAACTAAAATAGTCATTAAGTGCAGTACTTAGTTAAATGAACTAAGTAGTTCATTAAATGGAGATATATTTGTAGAATGCATGATGTCAACAAACATGAAAATGGAAAGTCTCCTCTCCTTATTATTCACATGTTATATATATATATATACAATCAAAGAAACATATGTGTATTTAAAAGGAAATTCTATATTATTTTGTGAAGCATATATTTGAAACCAATCAAAGAAACATATGTCTATTTTATGAATATTTATAAATTCATAATATTCTTTTTGTATTTGTTTTCTAATATTACAATAATGTTTAAAAAACTATTCTCTTTTACTAGTATTTTCCTGGCTATAAAAATCATTGTGTAATATAGTTTTATTTACCTTAAATTCTTTTTCTATAACATTTAATTCATTTGCAATATTATCTGTTATTGCCGATTGTGTTGGACTATTAGGTTCACTAAAATCTGATTTATTGTAAATATTTTGTGTCGTACTGGGTGCATTGATATCAAATTTAGAATAATACTCTTTTTTAGAATAAACTGGTCTAAGAATTTCCGTAGAATAATCAGCTTTTCTAAATGAAGAGTTTACATATTCAACATCTGATGTTGAAAATAATCTTTGTTTTTGGTAAGGAACATCTATCACAGATGGTATCTGTGAAAATCTTCCTAAATTTATTGTGCTAGAAATAGATGCATTATCTTTTTCTCTAGCGGAGAAACTTCTAGCAAAGCTCAGTTTAACTGATCCATTATTTAATTATCGTATTCTGTTGATCTCAGTATTTGGTTCATGTATTTTATTTGTAGCTTTCACTGCTCCTTCAAAGACCCATTCATCTGGAAGATTTACATCGTTCCATTTTATAGATCTTGAAATTACAGCATTAGATCTGGTCAGATCTATATGTAAAATCATATATATATATATATAGATATATAATATATATTTTTTTGATGAAAGACGGGCGGTACCGTCCAGTTATTTTATTAATGTATGTGCCCTCACTTGTGGCGGAGGAATACCGTGGTTACAATCAATTCCCTAAGCTAGTGAGGGAGACTCTCCCATATTGAAAAGAGAAAAAGTAAAGTAATATAGCAATGTATTACATCCAATTTTAATATGAAAAAATCGTAATAACTTAATGTTAATGCGGCCAACCAAAAGTATCGTGGTACGCGGATGAGCACCAGTCCTCAAGTGAAAGGGTTGCCTCCATCGCCAGATGATCATGGTGTGCATTCCCAAATAAAATAAGAAAGCATCAAAATATTATCGATCAATCAAAATGTAAAGGTAATTAAAGTAGGCCAGGACATACCAACGTTGCCCGTATCTAGTCGAAATACGGGCAACTTGAAAAGCTTAAGCACCATGTGTGGAAGACGATGTCCTAAGTTTTGGCTCGCAAGGGACATCACATGCTCCTCATTTGAATGAAAAAATAGCAAGTTAAACATAGCAATTGTGGGAAGGACTATAGCAGCAGAAGAAAAGAAGTAGCGAAACAAAGACGTACCGACGTTGCCTACGTCGTGAAAGACATAGGCAACCCTGAGCAAAGCGCGCCAACCCATTGAGAGACATTATGGGGCAAACCTCAAGTTTGGCACGATAGCATCCATTCGTAGTGCCCCTCGAACCTCACAGGGCATGTCAGCCATTGTTGAGAAGATGGTTACGCCCACCGAATTATGTCCATGTGATGCTAATGTGTGTGCCACAGTATTTGCCTCGCGATAACAATGCTGAAGAGTAGAACCATTCAGTTGCATAAAATGCAGCGTGCGGCCTAACACTAATGCATAGGAGCCTGTGAATCGATGTGGATTGAATAAGTGTTGTACGAGTACTTTACAATCCGTTTCTAGTATCAAAGCATCATGATGACGTGCATAAAATATTAAACCAAGCTGCAATGCCAGCAACTCAGCTTGCAGAGGAGTTGACGCAGGCAGTCGAAAACAAATAGCTGAGATCAATGTACCAACATGATCGCGTAATATTGCTCCACCAGCAGCAGAAACATTATTAACTGATGCATCAATATTCAATTTTAACTTCCCTGTTGGCGGATTTGCCCATCTGATAATCTGTGGCCTCCTATGTCGGATAGCAGGAGAGAAAGAAAGAGAGATCAAATGTGGCACACGTTCTGAAAATTTGCGATTGACCGTGGAACCACACCAAGTATACACCTGTGTTCGCAACCGCTCAAACAGCCTTGAGGAAGAAAAAACTTCATCGCCAAATCTGCATCTGGCATATTCTTTCCATGTGACCCACACCATGAATGACGGCACAACTGCTCTCAGCTGACCTAACATTGTTTGTTGAGAAGAAGATCTCCACCACTGCTGCAAATATTGGCCCAGCGTGTCTGTATTTGGCCATGGACCCGAAAAGATTATTGACAATTCCTGCCAAATGGGCTTAATTAAATGGCACTGCAAAAATATGTGATCCACCCTGTCAGAAGAGCGTTTGCAAAAGATGCATTGCGTAGGGAAGATGTGCTGCCAACGACGAAGGTTATCAGACAAAGGCAAGGCATGCTTCCATAATCTCCATAAAAATAATCTTCCGCCCAAAGGCAGTGTCGGCCACCAAATATATTTTGTAAAGGCGCATGACTCATCTACAAATAAGATATTATAGATGGATTTAATATAGATATATAATATATATATATATATATACAGATTCCGACGTACTACCGACAGGGTGCAAAGGCATATATTTGGTGCTATAGACGTACTACCGACACGTTACATATATTACAAACGTATGTCGACGTCACACCATTGTACTTACCTCATATTTATGAGTACATTCAGGTCTTATATCATATGATATAAGCAATGGTGATGACAAAATTATTACGACACGTGACAATGTTGTAAACCAAAAATTGTCATATCGGGTGAGAACTGAAACTTCGCCAACGTGTCACGTACTTGCATATATAGATGGCCAGCCCCTACACTTAAAAAATGGCCACAAATTTCGTGGCTAATATGGTACACTCAGCCATAAAATCATTCCATGTTGGCACACGCAAATCACCCCCAATTAAGGCCAAATTGTGGAGATTCCAAATTCAGTTTTTAAGCACATGTGGGCGTCAACTTTAATCAGCCATTAGAGCTGAAAATTCAAGTTATTTTATGTATATTATGCGTGGCATAATATATATAACATGTGCAAAAAGTTTGAATTTAATCAGAGAAAATTTGCGGAATCGACAAAAGTCAAAAATTCGGTTTTCTACGAACATAACACATTGAACATTTTTGGCATGACATGTAGCATGTATCTAGACACTTTTTACATATTCTATACATATTAAAGTGTTATAGAATATTCAAAATAGGGCTGAATGGAATGTACCATACATGTGTAATTATTGTGCACTATTTTACAAAGTTTACAAAAATAAACAGCACATGTTCAAGATGCATATAAACGCCTACTAAAGCCTAGGTGGAGCTTATGTGGAGCTTAGTTGGCATCTCAATTGGTGGAGAATAAGCCACACAAAGTTAGTGACATAATGGAGAAAGCGACACAAGGTAACATTTCAAAACTTCTAGCAAATGAAACACATGCTGAAAATTCAGCATGTGAGAATAAGAGCTGGCCAAATTTTTATCTTAATGATTGATCAATTTGCTTCTCAAAATTCAAGGGGTTGTTATGTAGTAGTATGGTAACATTTCAAAGTCTTGAGAATATAGCACATGCTGAAAATTCAGCATGTGAGACAATAGAACTGGCCAAATTTATGGTCTTCAATGGTGATCAAAATTGCTTCCAAATTTGAGGGGATATATTATAGAATATTTGGCAATGTTTTGAACTTCAATTTGACACATGTTTTATTGTTTATTCTCAGATTTTTACAGCCACTAAGTGATGACAAATCTCATCCAATCAAGGAGTGCCAAGTAAGCAAGGCCAGGAGAATCATCCAATCAAGTTGTGCCAAGTAAGCAAGATGATGTCACATCTATACAAGGCATTCTTCCAAGGACATAAAAGAGAATTCTCAAGGCGAAAAAAAGCCCTAGGGGGCGGCCAAGTCTTGATAAAAGGAAGAGAAGAGAGCCACTCAAATGCAAGACAAGTCTCATAATTTCCAAATTCCAAGGTTTGATCACACCTTGATAAAAGGTTGATCAAGGTGTGATCAAACCTTCATCCGTTCGGTGATGGTGTTCGTGATCATTGTGATTGCTTGTATCGTTTGTAAAGGGTTGGAGTTGGTGTGTAACTCCATCAACCCATGTGGTAAGGCGTTAATTTTGTTTAGTGATAACCAAGGAAGGTGTCCTCGAAGACTGGAGTAGGTTGATTTAACCGAACCAGTATAAAATTTCTTGTGTTCTTTACTTTACTGCACAATACTTTAAGTTTCTAGCATTCTGTATCCGTTTCGTCGCAATCTTAAAAAAAGCAAACGAATTTCAAAAATTTTAAAATTTTTCATAAACATAGCCACATCTCTTAAGTTTCATTTGGCGCAAGTTTTAGCCCATTTGGACAAGTATAAGTCAATTAAACGTTAATAGTTCTAAGACTAGTACAGTCTGATTTCTAGACTTGCAAAGGTTGAGAACTTTAACGTATTTGACCTAATTTCCAAAGAAATATTTCAAAACTGTTTCAAACCATTAAAATACATATCTTAAGGGGTTTTTAATTAAATTTTCAGACCACTTAGAGTTACGAATTAATCGGAATAAATTTTTCAAATTAGACTACTGTTTGTGGCAGATTTACGCAATCTGACCACAAACGATTTTTCAAAAGGTTAGAGGTTGAATTTTAGTATGAAATTGTTAGGGGATACTCATAACATCTGAGACTAGAATCTCTCCGAATTTCAGAATTTTTGAAGGCCTGTAACCTAGACTTTCAAACGTTTCAAATCAGAATATGAAAACAGAAACTGTTTCCAGAAGTTGGGTTTTTGGGTCAAAATATTTTAAAAACCAAATTTTCAGCACCCACTATTCAACCCCCCTTCTAGTCATGCCTTACAGGTCCTACAAGTGGTATCAGAGTGCAGACACACTCACAACAAGGAGATCTAATGATCTAAGTGAGATGGCAACCACTAGCTTCAAAACCGAACAAGAAAGTATGTCGAGCCAAAGGCCTCCTCTATTTGATTGTGAGTCCTTTATCCAATGGAAACTTAGAATAAAACTCTTTCTTATGGCTATTCATATTGATCTATGGTCTATTATAGAACACGGTCCATTCGTTCCCTCTAAATTATCTACTGTAGATGGTGTCACACTAGAGGTTGTAAAACCAAAACAAGAATACACTAGTGATGACAAAAAGAAACTAAGTATGACTGCTAGAGCCATGCAATTACTTTTAAACGGGCTAAGCAAAAGTGAATATAGTTACGTATCTAATTGCTCTAGTGCTCAAGAGATGTGGAGAATTCTTGAGATGAAACATCAAGGGACTAGCCAAGTAAAGGAGTCTAAGATTAATATGCTTATGTCCACACTTTAGTCAATCAAATTATTGCCAAATGAGTCTATTGTTGATATGGATTTACGATTGAGTAACATCTATAATTCTCTTGAGTCTCTTGGAAAAGCTTTCCTACGCAGGAAAAGGTCCAAAAGGTATTACGAAGTATTCCATCCGAATAGGACCCTAAAGTCACAGGAATAGAGGAGAGTAAAGAAACAAAATCAATAAAAATGGAGGAACTAATTGGATCGCTAAAGGTATACGAAAACAAACTTACATTAAGGAAATCGGAATCAACGTCAAAACAAGGTAAGACTATTGCTTTTAAATCAAATAAATACGTCTATACTTCTTCCGATCACGTAGATTGTAGTGATTCCAAATCAGATAAAGATGATCTAATACTATTGGCTAAAGGTTTGAGAAAATTTATGAGAAAGTCATTTAAAAACAAACCTAAGGCTACTTCGACTAAAAGAAATAAAAATAAAACTAATGACAATGACGTAAAGTGCTATAAATGCGGGAAACTTATACACTTGTCATATGACTGCCCTAACAAGGACAAACAAACAAACAAACACCTTGACAAGGATCGGACCAAAACTAGACTCATCTCATAACCAAAACAAAGGAGAAGAGCTCTCAAGACCTCCACTTGGAGTGACACATCCGACTCTGAGACTGATACCGAAGAAGAGACGCCCCAAGTATGCTTTGTATCCAAAACATCAAACGAGGTATCTTCCGATTCTAACTCTGATTCTAATCCTTCATATGATGATCTTTTCAGTCAATATTTAGAATTTCACAAATTCACCAAGGATCTCGCAAAACAAAAAAAAACGATTAATTGAAGACAAGAAATTGTTAGAATCTTCTAATACGAATCTTGTTTCTCAATTGAACGATTCAAAAGAAGAGTCGTCTTGCATCATAAATGCATTGAAGTTAGAGATCTCATCATTAACGACACAAAATAATGAAATGAAATCCGAGATTTCAAATTTGAAATCAAGGAATACGGATTTAGAGAAAATGGTGAAACAATTTGACACGGGAACTAACATGCTAGATCGCATCATTTCATCACAAAAATATGATAGTGATAAAACTGGATTAGGATACATTGAGAAAAATGAGACATCAAATAAACCAACCAAATTCATTTTGTCTAAGAAAATAGAAACACCCAAGACATATATAGCGCCTAAGAAGACGCCTAGACCTCCTCTCCCTTCATCTCATCATGCTTCTTATACAAGATATAATTATGTACCGTATAGATTTGAGAAGAAACCATTAATGCATACACAACATGCATCACGCACTATGCACACAAACACAAGAACATATCAAAAACGACAATCATACAACATGCATAAGGGAATACTCGGCCAAAGGCCAAATATATTCTCACCTCTTGTCTACTATGTTGCTCCTTCATTTACATTCTCACAATTTGCTAGACCGAGAAAGATCACCCAAGTATGGGTACCGAAAGGTAATTTTATAAAGAGGTGAATAACTAACTCGTAAGGACCCAAAATAAAAGGGTACCTAAATCGTTGTTGTACATTGCAGGGAACCCATACATCTAAAGGCACATCAATCAAGTGGTTCTTTGACAGTGGTTGCTCGAGCACATAACGGGTGACCCAGGCTTGTTCTCAAAGTTGAAGAAGGTTACAAAAGGTGGATCGATGACCTTTGGAGACAACAATGAAGGAAGAATCATTGGAAAAGGTACAATCGGAAGCCCAAGTACGCTTCAAATCTCCAACGTCTTCTTGGTAAGTAATTTATCCTAAAATCTACTTAACATCTCACAGTTTATTGACAATAGTTTTGATGTGTGTTTTACTCATCCATATTACAACATGATAAATAAAAATAGAGAAACAGTACTAAAAGGAAAAAAGAAAGGAAATATTTTTACGCTTTCTATAGATGACAATTTAGACGCTAAGGTTAAGTGTTTTATGTCAAATGAACCTAACGTTAACTTGTGGCATAGGCGATTAGGACACGTTGGCATCTCAATGCTTGAAAAACTTCAACGAAAGAACCTAATACGAGGATTGCCTAAACTTGATTTAGACAACTTTAAGTTGTGTGAATCTTGTATTAAAGGCAAACAAACACGCGAGTCACATAAACCCAAAAATGAAATTAGCACATCTAGAGTTTTAGAATTACTACACATTGATTTGTTTGGTCCTAGTCGTACTAAGAGTCTTGGTAGACGCTATTATGCATGTGTTATCGTTGCTGATTTTTCTCGCTATACTTGGACTTTATTTCTTGCAAACAAAGATGATAGTGCCACTGAAATTGCGAAACTAATAAAACAACTTGAAAATGAATATGGTTTGAATGTGAAACAGATTACAAGGACATGATTGCGTTTTGCGAAGAAAAATGAATTAAACACAAGTTTTCGTCACCTAGAACACCATAATTAAATGGAGTAGTAGACAGAAAGAATAGAACACTACAAGAAATCGCTATAACCATGTTGTATGAAAATAAGTTGCCTATATTTTTGTGGGCAGAAGCAGTAAATTGTGCATGCTATATAGTTAATCGTTTGTCAATTAGAAAGAAAAAAAATAGAACTCCTTATGAGATAGTAAATGCTCGCATGCCTAAAATTGATTACTTTCGTGTGTTTGGTTGCAAATGCTTTATTTTGAATACAAAAGATAATTTAGATAAATTTGAATCTAAATCAATTGAATGTATTTTTGTTGGATATTCTGTGAATTCTAGAGCATATAGATGTTATGATCCTATCACTAAACAAATTTTAGAATCTAGTCATGTGAAGTTTAATGAATTTGGCGAGGTTGAAAAGGATAAAGAATATGACGATGATTTTGAACTAAAGCCCGTGTTAGATGATATGGAAGAAAGTGTCGTGCATGATGAATCCAACACACTAGAAATGCATGATCACTTAGAAGTGCATGAAAACTTAAAGAATAATCAACCAAGATGACATAGGAATCACCCACATGACCTTATCGTAGGCGAAACTCAAGGTTTCCGACCACGTAGAAGAATAACTTCGGATGAAATAAACCAATTTCATGTTATGATATCCGAAATTGAACCTAAGAACGTTTTTTATGCTTTGAGTGATTCTTCTTGGATTGATGCTATGCATGATGAATTAAATAAATTCGTAAGAAATGATGTATGGGATTTAGTTTCACGACCACAAGATAAGACAATAATAGGCACAAAGTGGATGTTTGGAAATAAAATAAATAAAGAAAGTAAAGTTGTTAGAAACAAGGCGAGACTTGTAGCACAAGGATATAATCAAGAAGAAGGAATAGACTACGACGAAACATTGGCACCCGTAGCACGTTTAGAAGCCATATGACTATTACTTGCTATTGCTTGCATGAAAGGTTTTAAACTCTACCAAATGGACGTAAAAAGTGCATTTTTAAGTGGCTTTATATAAGAAGAAGTATACATGAAGCAACCACCTGGTTTTGAAGATTTGAAATACCCTGATCACTTGTACAAATTAAAGAAGCCACTATATGGCTTAAAACAAGCACCTAGGGTTTGGTATGATCGTTTTGCTACTTTTCTTCTAGGAAATGGATTTAAAAGAGGCACCATAAATAGCACCTTATTCTTGAAACAAGATAAATTGGATTTACTAATCATTCAAATTTATGTTGATGACATCATTTTTGGATCTACATCTCATAAACTTGTTGAAGAATTTGAAATTTGCATGAAATCCGAGTTTGAAATGTCTATGGTTGGTGAATTGAATTACTTTCTTGGCTTACAAATTAAACAAACTAGTAAAGGTATTCACATAAGTCAAGTTAAATATGTGAATGACATGATTAAAAAGTTCAATTTTGAGAACTTGAAACCATCCCCCACCCCTATGAGTTTCACCACTAAACTAGATAAAGATGAAAACAGAAAATATTTTGATAATGCTTTATATAGGTCCATGATTGTTTCTTTGCTTTATCTTACCGCAAGTAGACCCGATATCATGTTTAGTGTATGTATTGTGCATGTTTTCAAAGCCAACCTAAAGTGTCTCACAATAATGCTGTGAAAAGAATATTTCGATATATTAAGCACACCCCCACTTTAGGAATTTGGTATGATAAAAATTGTGAATTTGACTTGTATGCTTATACCGATGCAGATTATGGTGGATGTAAAATAGATAGAAAAAGCACAAGTGGTACTTGTCAATTTATAGGAAATTCATTAATTTCTTGGTTCTTGAAAAAGCAAGCAAGTGTGGCATTATCTACTACCGAAGCTGAATACATGACACTTAGTCTTTGTTGCACACAACTACTATGGTTAAAACAGCAACTTTCTTATTTTGGAATCACGGTAAATCGTATTCCACTTTATTGTGATAGTATGAGTGCTATAAACTTGTCTAAGAACCCCGTACTAAATTCTACAGCAAAGCACATAGAAGTACAATATCACTTTCTTCATGATCACGTGAATAATGGTGATATTGTTATAGATCATGTACGCACTGAAGCACAAGTAGCCGACATATTCACTAAGGCACTAAATCAAGCCACGTACAAAAATCTACGCTCAAAATTAGTCATGATTTATGCTGATTTGATATAGCTTGATATGTCTTTCCATATTTACATGCAATTTTGATTTCATTTCCAAAATAAAGGGGGGAGAGAGTGCATGATTTAAGGGGGAGAAGGAGTGACTGATTGCAAAAATTAAGGGAGAGAGAATTCAAAATTTGAAATTTGAAATTCGAAATTTGAACTTGTGCACGATTCAACTTATGACTTGTCTTCTATGCATGGCATGATCTATAAATGACATGATCTGGTTAAGTGACTAGGAATTGGTTATTTATAGGATGGGGTCCCTTATGTGAGATATTATCCTTCTAAGAGTTTGAAGGTGAGAGAAAGCATTTTTGGTTTTTGGTTTTTCCCTTTTCCTTTTTTTTGTTGTTTTATCCTGCTTGGGGGGTTTTCGGGGTAGAGCTGGTGATAATGGGAGTGACGAGGGCGAATTGTTTCCGTGACGCAGTGGGCTGGGGCGCTGCTTTGACGTGTCCAGTAATATAGCGACACGTGGCAATTAGTCAAAGTCTTTTTTTTTCAAAAAAATTTTCCTTTTTTTTCCTTTTATACAAAATAAAATCTCTTCCTCCTGCTGCTCGCTTGAAATGCAGAGCTCCTCCT
Source organism: Eustoma russellianum (assembly GCA_036186865.1). Classification (NCBI taxonomy): domain Eukaryota; kingdom Viridiplantae; phylum Streptophyta; class Magnoliopsida; order Gentianales; family Gentianaceae; genus Eustoma; species Eustoma russellianum. The sequence continues at coordinate 17,235,601 of AP025063.1, read as the reverse complement.
TCAACCCAACTAATCTATCAATCCATCCAAAACCTGCATAGTTGAAGCATAGATTCATTAGATGACTAATTTCTCCTTGTTGTATGAGCTGCAGAAAACAACCAAATAAGCCATCAAGGTAAAAAATCTAAAGCCAAACCGTGAAGGAAAAGGAGAACATAAGTTATGAAGAACCAAAATAGCACAACAAACATTCCTGTCTTGTTCAAGTCGATTTCTTGCCTTGTCTTTGACAAACTGAAATTACAATAAGATTGGGGAGGAGCTCCTTCAATAAGACGACGGTAACCAGAAAAAACTGATGGAGGAGCTCTGCACTTCTTTCTAGCTTCAAGGAGGGGAATTCGCCAGTTCATGGAGGTTGACTGTGGTTCGCCGTTCAGCTATTTCGCCTTCACGCGAGCAGCAGGGGGAAGAGAGACGCAATTTGAGGAGAGAGAGAAATTGTAATTATTTTGTATTAAAAGAAAACGGGAAAATCAGGAAAAATAGCTTTGACTGATTGACACGTGTCGACATATGACTGGCCGCGTCAAAGCAGCGTCCCAGCCAGCGCGTCATGCAAACAATTCCCGTGACGAGGAACCTCCATTCAAATTCACCATTTTTGTGAATGTTGATGTCTGACTCGGCTAAAGGTAACGTGTCTTTCATGGTGACATGCTATGGGAGTTGTAATCTCGTCTTATCTAGCTCAATGCTAGGCGGAAACTACGACAAGGATTACAATCAATTCTACTCTTTGCATTATGATTAAAATACGCATTACCACTTGACTATTAAAACTTGTCATTCATTCGATGGAAAATTTCCTTATGTTAAAGCAGGGAAGCAGCTGCCAAGTTGATAAATTGCTTTTTCACTTGTTAGTGACTTCGGTCAGAGTAATTGAAAGTCTCATTGTAAAGGAGAACAGGAGGAAAGGCAGGCCCAAACTAATTTGGGCTGAGCAGATTAGGCACGATCTACTAGATTTGCACCTCTCTGAGGATATGGTCTAGGATAGGAGTTCATGGAGACATAAGATTAAGGTTAACGAGGTATAGGTCATATATAGGAACACCTTAGAGTAAATTTAGGGACATAGATAGGCGTAGACACTATCTACGCTTTAGGTCGACTTTGCACTTGTTTGCTTATGTCTTACCGTTGTTTTGCTTTACATGTACATATAAGTTATGTGTATTTTAATATCGAAAGCCTCTTCTTTGTATTTCCTGAATTCCTTCACTAACACTAGCACATCATATCTATATTATTATGTCATTTATGTAGGTACATATAGAGCCGGGGATTTCACTGGAAGCAGACTCTCTATCCCTTGGGACAGAGGTATTGTATGCCCACCATTTACCCTCCCTAGACCCTAATGATAGCTTTTGCTGTCGTTGGGATATACTGGGTGCGGATGATGATGATGAACTTGTGCACGATTGGAGGGAGAGCGGTTAACTTTAAATCTTGAACTAAGGTTATGTTGTAAATCATCAAAAGGGGGAGATTGTCTAGAAAAAGGGTTTGACTCATTCAAAAAATGCATGATTTAAATAACGTGTGGTAAAGAAATGCATGACACATTTTTACTTGACACGTTTTTGCGACAAACTTGCCTTATATGCTTTATATATAATGTTGCCGTACTAACAAGCCATGAAGCTTTAAAGCTTACATCAAATGGCAAACATTTGTTGTGTTTGAACTATTTTCAGGTGCCACCATTAGTGAACTAAACTAGTTCATTAAGTGAAGTACTTAGTTAAATGAACTAAGTAGTTCATTAAATGTAGATATATTTGGAGAAGGCATGATGGCAATTGAAATGGAAAGTCTCCTCTCCTCTCCTTATTATTCACACATTTTATATATATATATATATATATATATATATATATATTCAGATTTTTTTTAAAAAATCACAATACACATATATTCTGACGTACTACCGACACGTTACATATATTACGAACATACGTCAACGTCACACCACTATACTTACCTCATATTTATGAGTATATTCAGGTCTTACATCATATGATATAAGTCATGGTGATGACAAAATTATTACGACACATTACAAGGTTGTAAACCAAAAATTATCGTATCGGGTGACAACCGAAACTTCACCAACGTGTCACGTACTTGCCATATATAGATGGTCATACCCTACACTTCAAAAATGGCCACCAATTTTGTGGCTAAAATGGTACACTCAGCCATAAAATCATTTCATGTTGGCACACACAAATCACCCCCAATTAAGGCCAAATTGTGAAGATTTCAAATTCATTTTTTAAGCACATGTGGGCGCTAACTTTAATCAGACATTAGAGCTAAATATTAAGGTTATTTTATTTATATTATGTGTGACATAATATATATAACATGTGCAAAAATTTTGAATTTAATCGGAGAAATTTTGCTGAATCGACAAAAGTAAAAAAATCGGTTTTCTACGAACATAACACATGGAACGTTTTTGGCTTGACATGTAGCATGTATCTAGACACTTTTTATATATTCTATATATGTTAAAGTGTTCTAGAATATTCAAAATATGGCTGATTGGAATATACCATACATGTGTAATTATTGTGCACTTTTACATAGTTTACGAAACTAAAATTCAGCACATTTCAAGATGCATATACATGCCTACTACAACCTTGGTGGAGCTTATGTGAAGCTTAGTTGGCATCTCAATTGTTAGAGAATAAGCCACACAAGGTTAGTGACATAATGGAGAAAGCGACATAAGGTAACATTTCAAACCTTCTAGCAAATGAAACACATGCTGAAAATTCAGCATGTGAGAATAAGAGCTGGCCAAATTTTTATCTTAATGATTGATCAATTTGCTTCTCAAAATTCAAGGGGTTGTTATGTAGTAGTATGGTAACATTTCAAAGTCTTGAGAATATAGCGCATGCTGAAAATTCAGCATGTGAGACAATAGAACTGGCCAAATTTATGGTCTTCAATGGTGATCAAAATTGCTTCCAAATTTGAGGGGATATATTATAGAATATTTGGCAATGTTTTGAACTTCAATTTGACACATGTTTTATTGTTTATTCTCAGATTTTTACAGCCACTAAGTGATGACAAATCTCATCCAATCAAGGAGTGCCAATTAAGCAAGGCCAAGACAATCATCCAATCAAGTTGTGCCAAGTAAGCAAGATGATATCACATCTATACAAGGAATTCTTCCAAGGACATGAAAGAGAATTGTCAAGGCGAAAAAAAGCCCTAGGGGGGCGGCCAAGTCTTGATAAAAGGAAGAGAAGAGAGTCACTCAAATGCAAGACAAGTCTCATAATTTCCAAACTGCAAAAGGACTCTCTACTCTCTTCTTCTACATTTCTTTCTTCTCCTTCTCTCTTAAGCCTATTGTACTCATATTCAAACATATCGAATAGACTTTGTTCATACACGCCTCATTGTTTTAAAAGGTTGATCAAGGTGTGATCAAATATTCATCTGTTCGGTGGTGGTGTTCGTGATCATTCTGATTGCTTGTATCATTTGTAAAGGGTTGGAGTTAGTGTGTAACTACAGCAACCTATGTGGTAAGGTGTTAATTTTGTTTAGTGATAATCGAAGAAGGTGTCATCGAAGACTGGAGTAGGTTGATTTAACCAAACCAGTATAAAATTCCTTTTGTTTTTACTCTACTGTACAGTACTTTAAGTCTCCAGCATTCTGCATCAATTTTGTCACAGTCTTAAAAATAGAAAACGAATTTCAAAAATTGTAACATTTTGCAGAAACATAGCTACACCTCTTAAGTTTCCTTTGGCGCAAGTTTCAACCCATTTGGACAAGTATAAGTTAAACAAGCGTTAATAGTTCTGAGACTAGTGCAGTCTGATTTTCAGACTTGCAAAGGTTGAGAACTTGAACGTATTTGACCTACTTTCCAAAGGAATTTTTTAAATATTTTTCAAAACATTAAAATACATATCGTAAGGGGTTTGTCATTAAATTTTCAAACCATTTGGAGTTACGGATTAATCGAAATAAAATTTTCAAATTAGATTACTATTTCTGACAGATTTACGCAATCTGACCACAAACAATTTTTCAAAGGGTTCGCGGTTGAATTTTAATCTGAAATTTTTAGGGGATACTCATAATATCTGATAGTAGAATCTCTGCAAATTTCAGAATTTTTGAAGGTCTGTAACCAAGTCTTTCAAATGTTTCAAATCAGAATCTGAAAACAGAAACTGTTTTCAGAAGTTGGGTTTTTGGGTTAAAATATTTTAAAAACCAAATTTTCCGCACTCACTATTCAATCCCCCCTCTAGTGGTGTCTTACAGGTCTTACATATGATCATGCCCATACATACACATATACATGTACATACGTATACGCACCTCTCTCGTCTCACTTTACCCTCAACCTTTGCAAATAATATAACTATATCCATGTAAATGCATACGGCCCAATGTGTTCAAGCTCTTATAATATAAGGACTTCCATGTCAATACATGTATGCATGATGCGTACAACTCGTGGGCTCCAATAATTCCACCTTCCAAACGTCCTTCACAAAGGGTTAGGCACAAGGAAGAAGACTTCCCTTGCTTCCTTAGTGATAAAAACGTGTGGATCAAATGAACAAGACCAACACTTCAAGATGGTCGTTGATCAAGCAAACCAATATGGCCCTCCTGGACGGCACCTTTTAGCAATGGCAACACCTTCAAAATGCTCAACTTTGAAGGATCTTAACTTAGGTTTTTAATGCAAAACCAAGAAAACAAAGTATCACACAAAGTGAAGGAAATATCAAGAATTGTTATTCATCAAAAGGTCTTCCTGACATTCGGCCAAAAGGCCCTATTTATAGACTAAAAAATGTGCTCCTCAAGCTTTAGAATGGCTAGAAATTATTTCAAATAATGCTAGCTACCAAATGTTTAAATTTAAAATCTGGTTGAAATTCAAACCAAGATAAATTCTAGCTAAAACTTGAATTTGCTTGTAGAATGCCAACTTCTCTCTTCCAGCCTTGTATGATGACTAAATGGAGGTGTTTGAGACCTGATTTGATGATGATAAGGTGGTTGGATTTGAATTCAAAGGTTGGTTCAAATTTGAATTCGAATTGAGTTTGAATTTGAATTCAAATTTGGGTTTAACTTTGAATTGTGATCTCATCTCCTCCTTGCTTCAAGAATGGCGTGTAGATGGCTTCAAGGTGGCTAAGATGTTGAATTCAAATGTTGGTTGAAGTTTGAATTCAAATTGAGTTTGAATTTGAATTCAAATTTGAGTTCAACTTTGAATTGTAGACTCATCTTCCTCTTAACCTCCAAGATGGCGTGTGTAATAGACCAAGATAAGGCTGAGAATTTATTGAAACGTAAATCTCAAATTGGATGAAACTTGAATTCAAATAATGGTTGAATTCAAATTCAAGTTTGTCTTCAAGTTTGAATGCGATTTAATCTCCATCTTTGAACTTGAAGTTGGGCGCCACTATGGAGATAATTTGTGCTGGATTTTGAAAATTGAATTCCATCTTGGACACATTTGAATTTGTCTTTGTGGAGACAAACATTCTTCTCAAGACAACAATCCTTTTGTCTCCCTTTTGGAAGCACACGCCTGTAATGCCCTTTTGAGCTTCTATTTGGCTTGGAAATTTCATGTACCTAATTTACCTGCAAAGCAAACACAAGGAAGCAAGGATCCCAAGAAAACAAGACATACATTTGTTTATTTTATTGAAAGACGCCTATATGCATGAAAAGTGATGCATGGAATGCAACCTAAGACTAAGACAAACTTTGTCTTGTATTTTTCATACCTTGGACCACATCATTCCCTCCTTCCTAAAAAAGATTCATCCTGAATCTTAACATGTATGTCATGCGGGAGAAAGATCCTCAATAATGGAACAAAGATACAAGACACACACGTATGCACACTTTCATCCTAAGATGTTTAGGGTGAATGAGTAATGCAATGACAAAACATGTTCTTCGCTACTCATAAAAGCTGATTCGGTCATGCATCAATAATAAGTAATTCCTCTTCCTCACATGTTTTGGATGCATTAGGATCTGATTTTCAAATTTTAGTTGATAATACGCATCATCAAATCCTATAGGGGGTGCATGACAAGAGGTGTTCAACAGAGGTTTCTTTATAGTGTTTTTAGGATGTATAACCAATGAAAGCTCATATTTATCGTGCATTTGATCCTCACACAAGGTCAGCACATGAATGTCAGATGATGTATCATGATGTGGTGACAAAAATAGCGTGTTCGGAGTTGTGATATTCATGTCGCCATTATTGTCATTGACGCTCCTTAAAACTTCCAAATCCGGTGAATTTAAACTATCATGCTCATTAAAGCACAAATCAGTACTAACTTCCAGATTATTATCCTCAAAATTAGTTTGCAACGTAACGTCAAGTGGAATTCCATATTCATACTCATGTAAATTGGAATTTTCATGGGGTGGAATGTCACTATCAAAACACTCAAACAAAGGATTATTATAGACAACCCATTCATGCTTCTCAACATTATCATGTTTGTCACCTAAGACATCATTATTCTCACTTGAAATGTCACTCCAATCATCTTGTAAATTATCATGTAAATCAAGAAAATCACGTGAATGATGCGAAGTACAAACAACTTTAGATTCATGCTCATCACTTTCAGTACGCAAGTCAGTCTCATGCATATGAACACTATGAACATCGACAAGTCTCATAAGACCTTGCAATTTATTAAGGAGGTCTAATCTGTGTACCTTTTGTTCTTGTACTTCTAAAAGGATTTCAGAGTTGCGTTCTTTTTGTGCTAGAAATTTCTTACGAATGTCAGCATTACGTTCTAAGAACTTCACATAGTTATGTTCATTCAGCACATCAAGTTTAGCATCATGAACGACATGTTTATCAATCAAAATTTCAGCATCATCATCATAAGAATCATGCTCATTACCAACACTAAAATCAAGCGAATCAATTTCGTAATAAGCTTGATTGAAGTCTTTTACCATTACGTCATAGAAATCTCTAATGTCATCTTCCATGGAATTCATGAGTAACCTGAAATTAATCGAGCAACAAAGAAAGGAAAAACTAACACAAAGATGAAAGAGATTTCGTTACGTTAGTGGGAAAAGAAAACAAAATACGGGCACTCCTCTTTCTTTAATCTCCACTCTCTTACCACTTTGCTTCTTGGACAACCTGAAGTTAATAAGATTCAAAGTGATCAATTAAGAAAGTGTTTTACCAATGCTTCTCCAAATCACAACGATCTCCACTTGTTTCTTCCGTTTGCTTTCAAGTTGCACCAAATAATATCAAAAACAGAATCAAGTGAAATTGAAACAAACTTGAACTTTTCTACGAAGATTCAAAGAAATTAAGCAACCAAAATTGTTGTATAAGGCTGAACCAAAGATGAACTAAGGGTTGCCGTGGGCAATCTTTAGTTAATGTTGATTCTATGCACTTACTATCCACAAAATGGTTCAAGTCATGCAATAATCAAGTATCCAAGTGTGCGATTGGTTCAAGATGTTCAGGATATGGATAAAAGGTATGGCGTGGTTATGAAACATGACGCCAAGTTTGTCCAAAAAATTTCAAACAATTGCACAACTGTTTTTCCTCTTTTCTATTCACTTTTTTTGGTTCTATTCTTGCTGTTTTGACGTCAGCAAGTTCAGATTCTTCTTCTTTTTTTTGTTCAAGGCAAGAAAACGTAACTTCTCTTCTTTTGCCTAAACGTTGTTTTTTTTAATAAACCTGGAAATGAGCTTTCAATTCAGCCAAGGTAATCTCAAATATGCAATATTATGCAAGGTGATTATGAATGGGAAATCTCGGTTAGGGATTAGTGGGTAAACCGAGATTAGGGTTTTGAAGGATTAGGGTTTTGAGTGGTGGGTTTTCAGCTTTTGTGTTTGTTGTGGAAATGGTGTTCAAACGTATGATAAGCAAGATTGAAGCATGAAATTAACCACAATATGAATCACAAGATGCATACAATCATCATCAACTAAAAGCTTTGGTAGCAACAAGATGATTTGAAACCGATGTAGCTTTATAGGCTGATGGTTGTAATAAAAAAAGAGAGCTGAATGTACTCTAAATGCTCAAACCCTAATTGTTCAAGTTTGAATGATAGGATTCAGATGTTTTATGCTCAAAAACGTGACACTAGAACAAGAATCAACAAAGATGATAGAATGATGTATAACAAGACTCAACAAAAATGCAAAGACTCAAAACAAACCTGGACGTTTTGTTTTTGAATGAAATGCAAGTGACATGTAGAATTAGGAGTAGAAGAAGGACACAACTGAAATTGAAATGACTAGACTCAAATAAAAAGAAAATGATAGATGGTGGAATAGAGTAACCTGCTCTCTGATACCAATTTGATGCGTGCAACTCGTGGGATCCAATAATTCCACCTTCCAAACGTCCTTAACAAAGGGTTAGGCACAAGGAAGAAGACTTCCCCTTGCTTCCTTAGTGATAAAAACGTGTGGATCAAACGAGCAAGACCAACACTTCAAGATGGTCGTTGATCAGGCAAACCAATATGGCCCTCCTGGACGGGCACCTTTTAGCAATGACAACACCTTCAAAATGCTCAACTTTGAAGGATCTTAACTTAGGTTTTTTAATGCAAAACCAAGAAAACAAAGTATCACACAAAGTGAAGGAAATATCAAGAATTGTTATTCATCAAAAGGTCTTCCTAACATTCGGCCAAAAGCCCTATTTATAGACTAAAAAATGTGCTCCTCAAGCTTTAGAATGGCTAGAAATTATTTCAAATAATGCTAGCTACCAAATGTTTAAATTTAAAATCTGGTTGAAATTAAAACCAAGATAAATTCTAGCTAAAACTTGAATTTGCTTGTAAAATGCCAACTTCTCTCTTCCAGCCGTGTATGATGACTAAATGGAGGTGTTTGAGACCTGATTTGATGATGATAAGGTAGTTGGATTTGAATTCAAAGGTTGGTTCAAATTTGAATTCGAATTGAGTTTGAATTTGAATTCAAATTTGGGTTTAACTTTGAATTGTGATCTCATCTCCTCCTTGCTTCAAGAATGGCGTGTAGATGGCTTCAAGGTGGCTAAGATGTTGAATTCAAATGTTGGTTGAAGTTTGAATTCAAATTTGAGTTCAACTTTGAATTGTAGACTCATCTTCCTCTTAACCTCCAAGATGGCGTGTGGAATGGACCAAGATAAGGCTGAGAATTTATTGAAATGTAAATCTCAAATTGGATGAAACTTGAATTCAAATAATGGTTGAATTTAAATTCAAGTTTGTCTTCAAGTTTGAATGCGATTTAATCTCCATCTTTGAACTTGAAGTTGGGCGCCACTATGGAGATAATTTGAGCTGGATTTTGAAAATAGAATTCCATCTTGGACACATTTGAATTTGTCTTTGTGGAGACAAACATTCTTCTCAAGACAACATTCCTTTTGTCTCCCTTTTTGAAGCACACGCTGTAATGCCCTTTTGAGCTTCCATTTGGCTTGGAAATTTCATGTACCTAATTTACCTGCAAAGCAAACACAAGGAAGCAAGGATCCCAAGAAAACAAGACATACATTTGTTTATTTTATTGAAAGACACCTATATGCATAAAAAGTGATGCATGGAATGCAACCTAAGACTAAGACAAATTTTGTCTTGTATTTTTCACACCTTGGACCGCATCAATGCACGGAACCTCGCCCACAGCATGTTACTACACCATATCTACCACTAAATCTATGTATTTAAGACGTTTAATTTAATTGGCCCACACCCCCTTTTTTTTTAAAAAAAAAAGTCGGTCACCTCCATAAACCATGCAATTTTTATACCACATCAGTAACATTGTGGTACACATCTACAACAGTAGTATTGTATTGTAAATGCACCCAAGCTTTATTCATACACTCCTCAATTTAAGTTTGTTAAAATATTAACACATTCGGCCGCTGCCATCACCAGTACAAGTACATTTAAATTTATATATATATACACACATATATATATATATTACAATTAAATTATGTATATGTATGCATATCCCCATGCAGTATACCAACGCCTATATTCATATGCATACAAAACAATTTCCTCCCTCCATTAGAATCCGGCCGCCGCCTATAATCATTACCTCCAAAGTTACCAAAAAATACCACATCAACTAAAATGGTACATAAAATGAGTTTTCACATTTGGTACTCAATAATACATTGGCCACTGGCCTCATCACCTACACCAACGCACTGGACACACGCACACTAAAACAGTGCTCATCAAAACAACAATGCAGTCCCACATATTAGAAAGCCACTGACCATGCACATATTTATATATAATGCACACACAAATAAAAAAATCTCACAAAGAAAATTGATCACGGAAGATCATAAAAAAACACTTCATATATATACAAATGACACAATACATACAAAATTCATCTGTACGACTCAAAAGTACTAATGCATGACCTAAGTTGATACTGAAAATATATACATATAATTTTCCAAAATCATCGTAAATATACCAATATTACTTACAATTCTTAGTTAATATTATACCGTAGTTAGAATCGGGGTTGAATTTCGACAAAACCTTTTTTTCTATTTTTTTCATCATTTTCTCCGCTCTTTTCTTTCTAACTCTCAACACCTTTTTTTTCTTTTGGGTGAAACAGCCGGATGATGCTAGATGGGAAAAAGAGTGTAGTGTTTAAGTAGGAGAATTAAGAGAGATAATAGGGTTAGTGGGTGTAATAGTGTATTAAGAGTGTGGGAGTTATGGCAGTTATAGGTAGAGAAAATGGAAGAGTGCGAATTAAGAAATAAATGATGACATTTTTTTCCCCTACCGTTTGCACATACACACACAGAATTGACATATTTTTGTATTTTACGCATTAAACAAAGCTAGAGTTAGGAAACCAAGCATACGCTCAACGCACTCAAAATCAAAACGAACCTAAAACTGACATGAAACGTGCACCCTAGCTAACCTGTCAAAATCAAATTCGAGGACGAAACTGGTATTCTGTAGAACTCAGCATAGGATGAGCAAAGCTCAGCACATGGAAGAGCTCAGCACAGAGATGAGGGTAGAGATGAGTTCTGTAGCGCCCTGCTCCCGAACCCTAGCATCGGGAATGGTGCACCCGCCGTATCTCACTAAGGAGAATACAAAGCGTCAAATTAACTTTCTACATGTTCGAAAAGTCGTAGAAATTTTTCTTGCGGAAACGTAATACCATAACATTAATTTATATAATTAAAAGACAATCCTCCATATAACAATAAATATGTCACGACAATAAAGTGAACACACTAGCATCTAGAGTCTATCGTACTAAACAAGGTGATGTCTGATGAGATCCCAAAGAAAATAAAGATGAACAGTCGCAGGTCTTCTCGTATCCTAGGCGCGACCATCAATCCACCCATTCTACCGTGTCAGCCACGTCCTAAACAAAGACATAGTCATAGGTCTCTCCCTGCTCACCTGGAGGGGGGAGTATGGGCGAGTGACGGGAAATCAACCAGTAGACACCTGCCTCCAACTAGTACAACGAAAACATACACTAATGATATAACACATAGCACATAACATGATATCACATAAGCATATGAATGCGAAAAGGTAATTCACTCCAGATAGAGAATGCGCAACATCATGATGCATGTCCCACTATGCATGTCACACGAAACAAAGTCATGTCACACAGAATGCCGATATCTCCACCATGCAATGCGTGATCCCGGGACCTACTGAGTGGCTGTAGGTCGTACCCACCCACAGTCACCATCCTGAGTATACTTGGCCCCTCCACCGTACACCATCCTGAGCGTCCGTGACCCATACGTCACGAGCCACCATCAATGCAATGCACGTGCCATGAATACAAACAACACAATCGTCTGAGACCCCTGACCCATCCTCACTATCCTCCGGCACTCAAGTCTAGGTTCATTTAAAGATCGCCTAAGGCCCCTGACCCATCCTCACCATCCTCCGGCACTCATATCTAAGTTCATTTATTATCCGAGTAATGATTTTATGTTTTTTGATGTTAAACCTATTTTTCATGGCTTGTATACATTTATTGTGCACTTTCTATATTTTTCCTCATTTTTTCCAAATTTATCCTATTTATTACCTAATTATCCAAATTAAATAAATTATCACAATTATTAAAATTTAGTGAAAATAGTTTAATCACAGCATTTTATAATTTCTGGAATTTACTTAGAATTTTCTGATATTTATTTATATTTTTCCTATAATTATTACTATTTTAATTAAATTAATTAATATTTATAGAAATTCAGAAATAAAATTATTCCTTAAATTGCATTTGGGCTGGCCCCATACAGCCAGCCCTGACCTGCGACCCACTCGATCCGGCCTGCCAGGGTCCGACCTGCAGTCACCACTCTTTTTTTTACTTAGTCTATTAATTGGGCCGGCTGGCAGCTGGCCCGGATCCGCTAGTCTGCCTTTCCTTTTTTTTTAATAACCGACGATAATGAGCCAGGCCCCGGTGCAGGTGCAGCGGCCTGCTTAGGGCTGGCCTGCCTCCAGTCCAGGCTTTCGGCCCTTTTCGTTATTTTTTTTAAAACCCCAAATTCCAGAGCTGGACGCCAAAAGCGCGTGCAACCGCTGCGCGCGCGTGAAGGCCACGCGCGGCCGCTTGCAGCGGCGCGTGCGGCGCACCGGTGGCCTCCGGCGGCAGTTTTTCGACCCCGATCTACCTTTTCGCCTATTTCCAGTCTATGAGAACATACTCTAAGGTCAAAAAAAACAAAAAATCTCTAATCATGCAAGAGTTTTACTATTTTGATTATCAAATGTTTCCCTAAAACCAAAACCAAGGCATGCAACACAGTTTAGGCATCCCACAGATCATCAAACGCATTCCACGGTCACCAGCACTCATGTTTTTCACAATTTACCATCATGCTATGAAATTTAACAATTAAAATAACAACAACATATAAAATACCACTAAAGCATGCTTGGATTGTACCAATTTGGAGGGAGAAAAAAGGAACCTACCTGGACCCAGATTATTATACGACTAATCTCACAAATTGAACAAGTTGACGAATATTTGTGCGTTCCCTCTTCTCCTTCTTTCTTCTCCTTCTCTCTTTCCTCTCCTCCCTTTCTCTCCACCCTCTACCGCTTCACTGTGCGTTGCTTGCTTCTAAATTTTTTTTAAATGTTGCTATATAAACTGCCGTCTCCCTTTGCTATTTTTAACGCCTCCCTTGCGCAAATTTTGGGGGCAGTTTCAATGCCCTCAATCACGTTCCCCTTTTTTTAATCTTATCCCTTTTTGTTTTCTTAATTACTATTTTTATTATTATCCTTTTCATTTATTTATTTCATTACTTTACTCTTTTTTTTGGTTATCACATCCTACCCACCTTACATAAAGTTTCGTCCTCGAAACTTGTTGTAATTTAATCGTAGAGGCCGAAAAGAGACTCGACATACCTTAATCGAAGAGTTCAGGATAGCGTTCACGCATCTGATCCTCTAGCTCCCAAGTCGCTTCGTTCTCTCGATGATTTCTCTATTGTACCTTGACATATGAAATGATTCTCCTCCTCAGTTCTTGATCTTTGCGGTCTATAATCCGAACAGGAGTCTCTTTATATGATGTGTCTGGTCTGATCCTCAAAGGCGGTGCATCCAGTACGTGACTTGGGTCCGGGACGTACCTTCTTAGCTGAGAAACATGGAATACATTGTGTACCTGAGCTAACGTCGGAGGTAACGCCAATCGGTAAGCTAACGAACCAACCCTTTCGAGCACCTCGTACGGGCCAATGTATCGGGGCCTCAGCTTACTCTTCAATCCGAATCGTGCTACATCCTTCATCGGCGACACGTTTAAGTAGACCTTCTCTCCGACCGTAAACTCCAGAGGACGCCTCTCGAATCTGCCCAGCTTTTACTTCGGTCCTGCGCAACCTTAAGTCTTTCTCGAATCAACCTTATCTTCTCCTTGGTCTGCTCAACCAACTCTGGAACATTAATAGCGTGCTCTCCAACTTCATCCCAATGGGTAGGGGATCTGCACTTACGCCCATAGAGCGCCTCAAATGGTGCCTAGCCAATGGCGCTATGATAACTGTTGTTGTAGGAAAACTCTATCAACTTGATCATACCATCCTAGTTCCCCTTGAAATCGATGGCGCAAACTCTCAACATATCCTCCAATGTCTGTATGGTCCTCTCAGACTGCTCATCCGACGCTGTACTCAAACACATTCGGTCCCCATCCTTCTCTGGCACATGGACCAGAACCTAGAAGTAAATCTCGGATCTTGATCGGAGACAATACTGACTGGAACGCCATGTAGACTGATGATGTTGTCAATGTAAAGCGTAACCAATCTATCCAAGGTCGTATCATTCGGTACAGTTAGAAAATGAGCAGACTTAGTCAATTTATCCACGATCACCCAGATCATATCATTACCATTTCTCGTTCTCAAAAGACCCATCACGAAATCCATCGTCACATGCTCCCACTTCTATTCAGGGATCTCTAACGGCATCAACAAACACCTTGGTCTCTGGTGTTCCGCCTTGACCTGCTGACATACCATGCATCTCTCAATGAACTCAGCTATATGTCTCTTCATACTGCTCCACCAGTAATGTTTCTTCAAACCGTTATACATCTTTGTGGCACCCGGATGAATAGACCACTTTGAATTGTGGGCCTCCTTCAATACTGTCCTTATAAGATCCTCATCCTCAGGGACACATAGTCTCCTCTGAAACCACATGCTACCATCATCATGTATCTGAAATCCATCAACCTGGTTGGTCATCATCTTCTCTCGGATCTCACTAAGCGCTACATCTCTCTTCTGTGCCTCCTTGATCTGCTCAATTAGGGATGGAGTAATAATCAGTTCTGCTAAAACATTAGCTGTGGAGTCCACGATATCAAGATCTAACTCTGCCATATCCTTCTCCAATAGCATCTGTCTGGCATGACTGGACTTCTTGCTTAGTGCATCTGCAACTCGGTTTTCCTTCCCTGGATGATAGATGATAGTCAAGTCATAGTCCTTCAACAACTCAAATCATCTCCTCTGTCGCATGTTCAGCTCCTTCTGAGTGAATAAGTACTTCAAACTCTTATGATCCGTGAATACTTCGCACTTCAATCCATAAAGATAATGATGCCAAATCTTAAGCGCGAAAACCACGGCAGCTAGTTCCAGGTCGTGAGTCAGATAATTCCGCTCATATGGCTTCAACTGGCGTGAAGCATAAGCAATAACTTTGTCGTTTTGCATCAAGACATATCCTAAAAAGAAAGAGGTTAGTCCATATTGTAATGCATATAGAACTTAATAGAAGTCTTATGCACATACCTAGCCCATTCTTCAATGTGTCGCTATAGATGATAAACCCTTCCAAGCCTGAGGGTTGAGCAAGTATAGGAGCCGTCGTCAATCGTCTCTTAAGTTCTACAAATCTATGCTCGCACTCATCGGTCCATAAAAACAAGTCTTTAGTCTGGCACAAATAATCAAAGACTGAATGCGATGGCTCAGTCCAGTCTTGAACTTCGACATCTTTGCCTTCTCGTTATCCATAACGGAAGGCATGTATCTCCCTAGTGCATGGAATCTCTCCGAGTACTGATCCACCGTCATGGTCCCCTGTGTAAATAACTGAAACTCGGTCATCCTCCTCTGTATGGCACTCTCGGGAACATAGTGCCTCTGGTACTCTTTCCGAAACTGGGCTCAAGTCAACTAGGGGGTCAATCGGCGCTGCACACCAAGCCACCATTCCCTAGCATCTCCTTCAAGGAATGGAACGACCAACTCCACCTTAAGATCATCCGGAACCTGTAATAACCTCAGCTGTTCGGTCACATTCTCGAACCAAATTTTGGCCTCCTCTGGCCATGTGGTGCCCCTAAACATCGGTACCCGAGAATGCTGCATCTCCCTATAGAAGAATCAAAGTCCTGGGGGTGGTGGTGGTGGTGGCGGCTACTGCTGCTCATGCTGTTGCTGCTGCTGCAGCAGGTGAGCCATCTGTATCTGCTGCTGAGCCACTAAGGTCGTCAGAGTGGCTAGAGTATCTGCGAGGACTTGGGGTATGCCCTCTGACCCTGGTGGTCATCTCCATTGTGTCCTCCATTACCCACTGGCTCACGTCGTAGAGGCATTTTCCTTGAGTTCAAGTTCATGAAAGGTACGTAAGTTAGTCACAAATAAATTAAATATCGCGTGGTAAAACGGTAATTAACAAGAAAGCTCACCATCGGCACATACCTTCCTTAACCCGATCATAACTTAGGTCTACTTCATTTATTAGGGGTATACTCATCGTTTCTAGGAAAGATCATAGCTTATGTCTAGGTGATCTAGTTAATCCTGTGTTTCCGAGGCGGATCTGAAGCCTCGGCTTTGATACCACCTGTAGTGCCCTGCTCCTGAACCCTAGCATCGGGAACGGTGCACCCGCCGTATCTCGCTAAGGAGAACCCATAGCACATAACATGATATCACATAAGCATATGAATGCGAAAATGTAATTCACTCTAGATAGAGAACGCGCAATATCATGATGCATGTACTACTATGTATGTCACAAGAAACAAATTCATGTCACACAGAATGCCGATATCTCCACCATGCAATGCTTGATCCCGGAACATATTGTGTGGCTGTGGGTCGTACCCACCCGCAGTCACCATCCTGAGTGTACTTGGCCCCGCCACTGTACACCAACCTGAGCGTCCGTGACCCGTACATCACGATCCAACATCAATGCAATGCACGTGCCATGAATGCAAACAACACAATCGTCTGAGGCCCCTGACCCATCCTCACCATCCTCCGGCACTCAAGTCTAGGTTCATTTAAAGATCGCCTGAGGCCCCTGGCCGTCCTCACCATCATCCGGCACTCATATCTAGGTTCATTTATTATCCGAGTAATGATTTTATGTTGTTTGATGTTAAACCTATTTTTCATGGCTTGTATACATTTATTGTGCACTTTCTATATTTTTCCTATTTTTTCGTAATTTATCCTATTTATTAACTAATTATCCGAATTAAATAAATTATCACAATTACTAAAATTTAGTGAAAATAGCTTAATTTCAGCATTTTATAATTTCTAGAATTTATTTAGAATTTTCTGATACTTATTTATGTTTTTCTTATAATTATTACCATTTTAATTAAATTAATTAATATTTATAGAAATTCAGAAATAAAATTATTCCATAAATTGCTTTTGGGCTGGCCCCTTACAGCCAACCCTGACCCGCGATCCACTCGGTCCCGCCCGCCAGGGTCTGGCCTGCAATCACCACTCTTTTTTTACTTAGTCTGTTAATTGGGTCAGCTGCCTGTCCGTTGGCCATTCGGCCCGAATCCGCTAGCCTGTGTTTCCTTTTTTTAATAACCAACGATAATGGGCCAGGCCCTGGTGCAGGTGCAGCGGCCCGCTAAGGTCTGGCCTGCCTCCAGTCCGGGCTTTCGGCCCTTTTTGTTATTTTTGTTAAAACCCCAAATTCCAGAGCTGGACGCCAGAGACTCGTGCAACCGCTGCGTGTGCGTGAAGGCCATGCGCTGCTGCTTCCAGCGGCGCGTGCGGCGCACCGGCTGCCTCTGGCGGCAGTTTTTCGACCTCGATCTACCTTTTCGCCTATTTTCAGTCAATGAGAACCTATTCTAAGGTCAAAACAAAACGAAAAATCTCTAATCATGCAAGAGTTTTACTATTTTGATTATCAAATTTTTCCCTAAAACCAAAACCAAGGAACGCAACACAGTTCAGGCATTCCACAGATCATCAAACGCATTCCACGGTCACCAACACTCATGTTTTTCACAATTTACAATCATGCTACGAAATTTAACAATTAAAACAACAACACATAAAATACCACTTAAGCATGCTTGGATTGTACCAATTTGGAGGGGGAAAAGGGAACCTACTTGGACCTAGATTATTATACGACTAATCTCACAAATTGAACAAGTTGACGAATATTTGTGCGTTCCCTCTTCTCCTTCTTTCTTCTCCTCTCTTTCCTCTCCTCCCTTTCTCTCCACCATCTACCACTTCACTGTGCGTTGCTTGCTTCTAATTTTTTTAAATGTTGCTGTATAAACTGCCGTCCCCCTTTGCCATTTTAACGCCTCCCTTGCGCAAATTTTGGGTCAGTTTCAACGCCCCCAATCACGTTTCCTTTTTTTCTTTTTTTTAATCTTATCCCTTTTTGTTTTCTTAATTACTATTTTTATTATTATCCTTTTCATTTATTTATTTCTTTACATTACTCTTTTTTTCCGGTTATCACAAGCTCAGCACAGAGGTGCGCTCAACACAGAGCAAATCTCAACACAAAGAAGAGCTCAACATGGAAAAGAGTTCAACACAGTTAAGAGCTCAACACAGGAAAGAGTTCAACACAGAGAAGAGCTCAGCATGCAAACCGAGACGAGTCCAGGACTCTGTCCTTAAGACAAATCGCTCCGGTATGCTATGCCCAACCAAAAATTGCAAACATCTCTCGAAAATTGCAAATGTCTGCCGAGCTCATCTATGCTGAGCTCATCTCTGTGCGAACTCATCTCTACCGAGCTCATCTCTGTCGAGCTCATCTCTCCTGAGCTCATCTCTGTGCTGAGCTCTTCCCTGTGCTGAGGTCTGCTCATCCTGTGTCGAGCTCTACAGAATGTTAGTTTAGTTCTCGAATCTGTATAGAATTCGAGTTTCGTAAATGCCTTAACATTCTTAAGACGAATTGCTCCTGTATACTAAGCCCAACCTCGAAATTGCAAACGTCTCCCAAATACAATGGCTAACAGTTCGAACGAGTGGCACTACTACGTAAGAACTCCACAAACCTGACAAATGTTATGACTTCTTGGATTGATGAAATGCAGCAGCAGTATATGCAGAATGCAGCAGTAGTGTATGCAAAATGATCGTATGCAGTAGGAGAAGGGAAGAAAAATTTCTGTGCATATTAGAGGCAGAGCGCTAGCTCTATTAATAGAGGGAAAAAACTTGGAGGTTACGATAACCGCACGACCGCCACAAACCCACGACCTGCAACCGATCGGCCATCAACCCACGATCACCTAGTAACCCACGACGGGTAGGAATCTGTTACAGCCCGAAAAATTCGTATGTAGTATCAACCTCTAATACCGTAAACATAATCTCATAGGTGTACGATTCATTAGCAAATATATCATAAATGTTTGAATCCACACAATAAAAGCTCAAATTAACTTAGTTAGTAACAACTTAAACTATTAGTATAAATTAAATCAAAAAGAAATACGTGACACAACAATATTATACTACCTTAAATAAAAAGAAAATAAAATACATACATGAAAGAAAAAGAAAAGGAAAATGAAAAAGAAGGTGAAGACAACTTGTCTCACACTTTAAACATTTGACATAAAAAAATAGCATGCTTAGGAATCTTGTCATAAAACCCATTCATTACACCCATACTTGTCTAAAGGTTGTCTCCCACCCCATTCCTCCACCAACATGGCCGGCCACCCCCCATAGAAAGTAGAAAAATTATTTCTTCTTTAACCCCTCAAATAATACATCTTCAACCAACCAATTTCATACCATCTCCAAGAAAGACCCAAAAAACACTCCAACACCCTCCTTCTTCCCTATAGGCCGAAAGTTTACACTCCACAAGGAGAAGATTTTCTTCTCCTTTCTTCATACCAACATCACTCAAATCAAGTATCATGAACACTCAATCAACTAAGAAAGATTCAAGAAGGTTGTAGCATCTAGAATCAAAAGCACTCAAGGTAAGAACTTTATGAAGTTTAAGTGTGATTCTTCTATATACTTAGTTTCATAAGTTGCTCACTAACCCCCTTTTAAACCCTAAAAACCATGTATACCTAGGAGGAAGGAAGAAGAACTCTCTTCCAAACCAAGTGAAGGAAACATCTTCTAAGTGTAAGAAAGGTGAACCAAGGCAAGTACTCTTCCTAGATCCTTCATGGCTTTACAATTCACAAGTATTTATGTTTATATCAAAATTGGATCATCATGTAGTATGTTCAAGATTCCCTTTTCAAGAAAGTATAGATCTATATTTAAGTGTTAAGTATATACATATATACACTATATACACACGCACACTAAATACATATATATACACTATATATAAGCACGCATACATATATACATATTATAAGTATGTATGTTGATATATATATATATATATATATATATATGTATAAGTGTATAGATCTACATATAAGTATGTATAGATGTATAAATGTATATTTATATACACATTTGGTTTTGAGTATCAATGTATATATATATATATACACATTCGGTTTTTGATGTATGATATATATACACATACGGTTTATATATATATACGTATAGGTGTATAGATCTATGTATGTACATATACGGATCTATATGTATATATGCATATGTGTAATATGTATGCTCAAGACTTAAAAATGAATAAGTTTATGTGTGTGTGTATATATATATCTCACTGTTTTATGGGTATATATATATATATATATACAAATATATATACGTTAATTATGTATATGTGTAAACAACATATACAATCCGGCCTTAGAGCCATTTCAAGGTTAAAATATGAATTTATATGTTTTATGTGTATATATGTGTAATATATATTTTAAAGAGAGGAAATGAATAAGTATTGGTGTACTACATACTATATAGTAAAAAGGATTTTATAAGTGTATATATAGTATCTATACATATTCGGCCTTTAGGGCCTTGATGACAAAATGATTTCATTATATTTTGTACAAGTATATATGTATATATGATGAATATGTTAAGCTATGAAAATGAATAAGTTTTGAATATTATACAATATATCGTAAAATGATTTACATTTATATATATACTATATATATATTCGGCCATAGGCCTAAATGACAAAAAGTGAATCCAATATATTTTTATACAAATATATATATGTATATATGATGAATATATTAAGCTATGAAAATGAATAAGTTTTGGATATTATATAATATATCATAAAATGATTTATATATATATATATATCATATATATATATATATATATATTCGGTCCTTAGGCCTTGGTGACAAAGGGATTTTATTATATTTTTATACAAGCATATATGTATATATGATGAATATGTTAAGTTAGGAAAGTTAGTTAATATGTAAATTAGGTTATGAAAAGCATGAAACATAAATAGGACATATTTATGCATGTGTAATTATAAGACTACTAACTTTTACAATGTACGAACATGATATGTTACACGTTATATATATGCTAACATAGATATGTTATGATAAAATGTAAGTCATGAAATCTTAGATGAAATGTAAAGAAATTAGAAATTATCATGATGTAGGCATTTAAGTTATGAATTATGAAATACATGTATGTAATAGATGTTACGAAAGTGTTGTTGAATAAAAATCGTGAAAATGGGCTGATTTGGAGATGCTATGACCGAATGGCCATTCATGATGGTCAAAGTGGGATTTCCTTTAGGTTATGACATGTAGGAGGAAATTAAGTAAGTGATGATGTTATAAAAGGTAGAATGACCAAAGTACCTTCAATTGACCGAGTCTCATGTTGCATGAAATCAAAGTTTGAAAAGTTATGTTTTGAATCACATGTTTTAAAGTTCATATGCATAGGAATAATAAACACGAGACAAATGATTCCAATGACCCATGTTATGTTATGACCATGTTATGTTATGTTATGTTGTAGCGATGTCTTGACATCGGGACCGGAGTGGTAGGTGTCAGGGGCCCATGTTTACGTTATGGCTGAGTGTAACACCGGGTCTGGGACACGGGATCTCAGTCATAATGTGTCACCGTTAGCACATGTATCTATGTTCATGATGTTATGTTGTACATGTACTATATGGGGAATCATTCGATATGTCATGCGTTATTATTCTTATGAAAAGTGCTATAGCCAACGATGAAAATGTTATGTCTTCACGTTATGAAAATGTCATGTTATGCAAGTTATGAAAATCATGTCATGTTTATGAAAAGTCATGTTTACGAAAAGTCATTCTATGAAAAGCCATTTTTTATGCATCATGTCATGATCATGTCCCTTAGGTGAGGATTAGAATATTCGTACGAACATTATGCCTTAAGACGATTAAGGAAGATCATGCACGTAGATGTGATGAATGCAAGTTATGACCTTAGTGTAAGATGGATTAGTATTCAAGTACGAAAGGTAGATTAAGGATATGCTGAGGAAGAATGATATGACCTCTCAGGTATGAGGTAAAATCTTATGTTCTGTTTTATCCTTATATATAATGCTGTCATTTGTAAATGGAGATGTAATTACATATCTGTTGTTACTTTATCACTACTTGTCATCCCATGTATGATTCACATGAAGTATCTATAAAGAATACTTGCTGAGCGATTAAAAGATGGTGGTTATCGCTCATACTTGCCTCTTAACATTTCAGAGAACAGGGACCTTGATGCCGTGTTCATTGAGGAGGAATCCCAGATAGAGTATCCGTGAGCGAAGATGTAGGCTGAAGAGATGCACCTGTTGTGTGAGCTTTATTTTATGGTGATGTAATAAAGTTCTCGTGAGAATCTGTATTTGTGGTTGTGTGGATTTGAACGGTTTGTAATAACTTTATGTATGTCGTGAGCTTATTTTAAGATGCTTCCGCTATATCGATTACAATTCATGTTGACATGCACATGTATGGTATCGACGCCTTGTACTCTATGGAGAAGAGTATGGCGGGTGCACTGAACCGGAACTCTGGTTTCGGGCGGGGCGCTACAGTTGGTATCAGAGCATGGCTCTAGATCCACGGCGGGAACAGTAAAGTAAGCATTTAGAAGTTAAGTGATGATCCTAGAACTTAAGTTATGATCTTGGACCAAGAGTGATATCCCTAGATTAGAATCCTTAGAATAGTTAGGGATAGTTAAATAACATTTAATAGTTTTGCTTGGATTATTAAGTTCCCAAATAAAAAAAATTTAATTTTACAAATTCTGAATTAGTCAGGAAGACAAATTGATTTCAATTGTAAATTATTACTAATGATGCTGCATTCAATAGGATGTCTCCACGACCTAGAGGAAGACCGCGTGCTGACAGACCTGCACAGTTACCCCCTCCTCCACCACCA
>AP025063.1:17077802-17212321 GCA_036186865.1 Eustoma russellianum | reverse complement strand
ATTTTCAGCAGGCTGTTCTGCAAGCTTTGGTACAGATAGGACAGGCGGTAGGTAACAACGGCCACCAGAATCATGTGCCACCGCCACCGCCACCACCTCCACCACAGCAGGGTACTCGTTTCTTTTATGGGGAAGTGAAGAAGGCCCGCATTCCTAACTTTGAAGGTGGATCTGACCCTGACATAGCCGAGAAATGGCTAAGAGAAGTACAGAATAATTTTGAGCTGATTCAAATACCAGAGGAGATAAAAGCCCAGGTTATCAAGCCTATTCTGACTGGTGAAGCCGATGAATGGTGGACCACTAATTTACAGCATTTGCCAGCTCCAGTTACTTGAGAACGATTTCTGAGAGAGTTTCGCAAATTCTATGTTCCACCATCAGTTACCTTGAAGAAAATAGGGATGTTTGAGTCTCTAATGCAGACGTCAGGAATGACAGTGGCGGACTATGCCAACCGATTTACCGCATTGGGAAGATATGTTCCAGCAATTATGGGAGATGAACAACTAAAAATGATTAATTTTGAAAGAGGACTGAACCCACGCATTCGCACCTGGATAGTGAATGCCAACCCGAAGGATTTTGGTGAATTGCTGGATGCCTGTTATCGAGTAGAAAGGGACATCATCAGACGTGATTCTGACAGCCGGGGCAAAAGGACCCAAGAGTTTGGAGATGGCCAATCCAGTAAGTGGACTAAGACTGCTAAAAGAGATGTTGGACGTGCACATCAACCAAATTTTCAACCACCGAAACCACAACCTCCCCCACAGGCAGCTGCGATACCTAAGTGTGCCACTTGTCAGCGACAGCATAGGGGAGACTGTTTATTGAAGACTGGAGCATGTTTCAATTGTGGAAAGACTGGACACATGATCAGAGATTGTCCTGAACCCAGGAAGGGACCCCAGAGGGCCGCACCTCAGCAGAGAGATGGCCCAAGGGCCAATGCCAGAGTACATGTGATGACAGATGAGGAGGTTCTGGAAGCCCCAGACGTTGTGACAGGTATAATTCATTTTGAAAAGTTTATGATATTATTTGCTTGATTCAGGATTGCATATTTGAATTATGAATTGCCTCAGGTATCATATTAACAAACAACATACCTGCCAACGTATTATTTGAGAGTGGTGCAAGCCATTCCTTTGTATCAAAAAGGTTTGCTAAGAACCTTGATAGTTGTACGACTAGGCTGGATACGCCTTATCGCGTTCAAGCAGCTGGTGATCAAGTGATCATTTCACATCATATATATAAGAATTGCGAGATAGAAATGGGAGGACAGAAGTTCGAAGTTACCCTAATTCCTATACAGATTGGGGATTTCGACCTTATTCTAGGCATGGATTGGTTGTTCAAACACCATGCCTACATTGATTGTCGTGGTAAGCGTGTGATGATTAAGGATCCAATGCGAGAAGAAGTGATTTACCAAGGAAACTCCAAGATGAAAAAGATACCACAAAATATTTATCTGACAGCAGCAAAAGCATTTCAATCACTGAAGAAGGGTAGCGAAGGATTCCTTGTGTATGCTCTTGGCAAAGATTCCGAGATCCCATCAATTGACAGTATTCCAGTAGTCAAGGAGTTCACAGATGTATTTCCAGATGATCTACCGGGTTTGCCTCCGGACAGGGAGATTGAATTTGAGATTAATTTCGTTCCAGGAGCTGAACCAATATCAAGGGCACCGTATAGAATGGCCCCAGCCGAAGTAAAGGAATTGAAATCACAGTTGCAAGAATTGATAGATAAGAAGTTTATACGGCCAAGTGTATCACCATGGGGAGCTCCAGTGTTGTTCGTTAAGAAGAAAGATGGCAGCATACGACTCTGCATCGATTATCGAGAGCTGAATAAGATCACTATCAAAAATAGATATCCACTGCCTCGAATCGACGATTTATTCGATCAATTAAGGGGAGCTAAAGTGTTCAGCAAGATTGACCTTCGCTCTGGTTACCATCAATTGAAGATCAAGTCGGAAGATATCGCTAAGACTGCTTTTCGTACAAGATATGGACATTATGAGTTTTTAGTAATGCCATTTTGATTGACCAACGCACCAGCAGCATTCATGGATTTAATGAACACAATATTTCGGGATCAGTTGGATAAGTTCGTGGTGGTATTTATTGACGATATTCTAATATACTCACTGGATGAAGAGACCCATGCAGAGCATCTAAGAATAACACTGAATGTATTAAAAAAGAAGCAGTTATATGCTAAACTCAGCAAGTGCGAATTTTGGCTCCATAGTGTTGCATTTTTGGGTCATGTTGTGTCTAAGGATGGTATCTCTGTAGATCCGAAAAAGATTGAGGCTATTACGGAATGGCCGAGGCCGACAAATGTGACTGAGGTCAGGAGTTTCTTAGGACTTGCAGGTTATTATCGGAAGTTTGTTGAGGGATTCTCACGGATTGCAGTTCCATTAACTCGATTGACGCAGAAAAAGACGCGATATGATTAGACTTCTGATTGCGAACAGAGCTTTACCGAATTAAAGAAAAAATTGACATCGGCACCGGTATTAGCACAACCAATATCAGGAGAGGGGTTCGTGGTATATAGCGACGCTTCGAAGAATGGACTAGGTTGTGTATTAATGCAGAAAGAACGAGTAATCGCATATGCATCAAGACAGTTGAAACCTTATGAACAGAATTATCCTACTCATGATCTGGAATTAGCGGCAGTTGTATTTGCGCTTAAAATATGGAGACATTATTTATATGGAGAGAGATGCGAAATCTACATGGATCTCAAGAGCTTGAAATATCTTTTTACCCAAAAAGAACTAAACATGAGGCAGCGAAGATGGTTGGAGTTGATGAAAGACTATGATCTTGCTATCCATTATCATCTGGGTAAGGCGAATAAAGTGGCAGATGCATTGAGTAGGAAGTCAAGCCATGCTAGGCAGACGCCTCTAGAGAGAGAGATAGCCGAGTTTGGATTGGATGTGGTTGACTCAACTGCAAATATTCTGGCTAAATTAATGATCACTCACACTTTAATTGATAGGATTAAAGAGGCGCAAAAGAATGATTCTGAGTTAATGATCATTGTCAAGCAGTTTAAAGAACGACAGGTGAAAGATTTTCAGTTGCATAATGATGGCAGTCTTTGGTACAAAGAGAGATTGTGCGTACCAAACATTGATGGAATTAGAAGAGAGATCATGACGGAAGCTCACAACTCACGTTTATCTATACATCCGGGAGCAACAAAGATGTACCAGGATCTTAAAAGAAATTATTGGTGGAATGGCATGAAGCGTCACATTGCGGAGTTTGTGGAGAAATGTCATACTTGTCAACAAGTTAAAGCAGAACATCAGAGGCCGGCAGGACTATTACAGCCTTTAGAGATTCCGGAGTGGAAATGGGAGCATATTACGATGGATTTTGTTACTGGACTTCCTAAGACTCGCAATGGTAATGATGCGATTTGGGTAATCGTGGATCGTCTCACTAAATCGGCACATTTCTTATCCATGTCAATCCAGACACCCATAGAGCTGGTGAGTATGTATATGAATGAGATAGTTAGCCTACATGGAACACCTGTCAGTATCGTGTGCGATAGAGATCCACGTTTTACTTCGCGATTTTGGAAATCTTACCAAAATGCCATGGGTACCGAACTCCGAATGAGTACAGCATTCCATCCGCAGACCGATGGACAGTCAGAACGTACCATACAAACATTGAAAGATATGCTACGCGCTTGCACTTTAGATTTCAAGGTTAGCTGGGACAAATCAGTGAGGTTGATTGAATTCTCTTACAATAACAGCTATCACAGTTCTATAGGTATGGCACCATTTGAAGCATTATATGGAAGAAAGTGTCGATCTCCGTTGTACTGGGATGAGGTTGGAGAGAGAGCCATTATGGGCCCAGAACTGGTAGAACAGACATTGGGGAAGATTAAAATGATACGTGAAAGATTGAAGGCTGCACAAGATCGAAGCAAAAGCTGGGCAGATACAAAGAGACGACCAATTGAGTTTGAAGTAGGCGAGAAAGTATATTTGCGAGTTTCACCGACCAAAGGCGTGAGTAGATTTGGGATTAAAGGGAAACTGAGCCCTAGATTTATTGGCCCTTATGAGATACTGGAGAAAGTTGGAACTGTTGCATACCGGTTGGCCTTACCTCCTATATTATCTCAGGTACATAATGTGTTTCACGTATCCCAGTTACGACGATATGTACACGATCCGGATCATATACTGGAGCAGCAACCCGTGACTATTAAAGATGACGTTACGTATGAAGAAGTTCCCATACGGATTGTGGACCGTAAGGAGCAAGTGTTAAGGAGACGGACAATTTCATTTGTGAAAGTACAATGGAGTAATCATACTGAACGAGAAGCAACTTAGGAGCCGGAACAGCAAATGCAGAAACAATTCCACAACTCTTTGTATGAGGTACGTAAGTTTCAAGGACGAAACTTTTTATAAGGGGAGGAGAATGTTACAGCCCAGAAAATTCGTTATGTAGTATCAACCTCCAATACCGTAAACATAATCTCATAGGTGTACGATTCATTAGCAAATGTATCATAAATGTTTGAATCCACACAATAAAAGCTCAAATTAACTTAGTTAGTAACAACTTAAACTATTAGTATAAATTAAATCAAAAAGAAATACATGACACAACAATATTATACTACCTTAAATAAAAAGAAAATAAAATACATACATGAAAGAAAAAGAAAAGGAAAATGAAAAAGAAGGTGAAGACAACTTGTCTCACACTTTAAACATTTGACATAAAAAAATAGCATGCTTAGGAATCTTGTCATAAAACTCATTCATTACACCCATACTTGTCTAAAGGTTGTCTCCCACCCCATTCCTCCACCAACATGGCCGGCCACCCCCCATAGAAAGTAGAAAAATTATTTCTTCTTTATCCCCTCAAATAATACATCTTCAACCAACCAATTTCATACCATCTCCAAGAAAGACCCAAAAAACACTCCAACACCCTCCTTCTTCCCTATAGGCTGAAAGTTTACACTCCACAAGGAGAAGATTTTCTTCTCCTTTCTTCATACCAACATCACTCAAATCAAGTATCATGAACACTCAATCAACTAAGAAACATTCAAGAAGGTTATAGCATCTAGAATCAAAAGCACTCAAGGTAAGAACTTTATGAAGTTTAAGTTTGATTCTTCTATATACTTAGTTTCATAAGTTGCTCACTAACCCCCTTTTAAACCCTAAAAACCATGTATACCTA
Source organism: Eustoma russellianum (assembly GCA_036186865.1). Lineage (NCBI taxonomy): Eukaryota > Viridiplantae > Streptophyta > Magnoliopsida > Gentianales > Gentianaceae > Eustoma > Eustoma russellianum. The sequence continues at coordinate 17,207,045 of AP025063.1, read as the reverse complement.
GGAGGAAGGAAGAAGAACTCTCTTCCAAACCAAGTGAAGGAAACATCTTCTAAGTGTAAGAAAGGTGAACCAAGGCAAGTACTCTTCCTAGATCCTTCATGGCTTTACAATTCACAAGTATTTATGTTTATATCAAAATTGGATCATCATGTAGTATGTTCAAGATTCCCTTTTCAAGAAAGTATAGATCTATATTTGAGTGTTAAGTATATACATATATACACTATATACACACGCACACTAAATACATATATATACACTATATATAAGCACGCATACATATATACATATTATAAGTATGTATGTTGATATATATATATATGTATGTATAAGTGTATAGATCTACATATAAGTATGTATAGATGTATAAATGTATATTTATATACGCATTTGGTTTTGAGTATCAATGTATATATATATATATAGATACACATTCGGTTTTTGATGTATGATATATATACACATACGGTTTATATATATACGTATAGGTGTATAGATCTATGTATGTACATATACGGATCTATATGTATATATGCATATGTGTAATATGTATGCTCAAGACTTAAAAATGAATAAGTTTATGTGTGTGTGTATATATATATTTCACTGTTTTATGGGTATATATATATACACAAATATATATACGTTAGTTATGTATATGTGTAAACAACATATACAATCCGGCCTTAGAGCCATTTCAAGGTTAAAATATGAATTTATATGTTTTATGTGTATATATGTGTAATATATATTTTAAAGAGAGGAAATGAATAAGTATTGGTGTACTACATACTATATAGTAAAAAGGATTTTATAAGTGTATATATAGTATATATACATATTCGGCTTTTAGGGCCTTGATGACAAAATGATTTCATTATATTTTGTACAAGTATATATATGTATATATGATGAATATGTTAAGCTATGAAAATGAATAAGTTTTGAATATTATACAACATATCGTAAAATGATTTACATTTATATATATACTATATATATATATTCGGCCATAGGCCTAAATGACAAAAAGTGAATCCAATATACTTTTATACAAATATATATATGTATATATGATGAATATATTAAGCTATGAAAATGAATAAGTTTTGAATATTATATAATATATCATAAAATGATTTATATATATATATATATCATATATATATATATATATATATATATATATATATTCGGCCCTTAGGCCTTGGTGACAAAGGGATTTTATTATATTTTTATACAAGCATATATGTATATATGATGAATATGTTAAGTTAGGAAAGTTAGTTAAATATGTAAATTAGGTTATGAAAAGCATGAAACATAAATAGGCCATATTTATGTATGTGTAATTATAAGACTACTAACTTTTACAATGTACGAACATGATATGTTACATGTTATATATATGCTAACATAGATAGGTTATGATAAAATGTAAGTCATGAAATCTTAGATGAAATGTAAAGAAATTAGAAATTATCATGATGTAGGCATTTAAGTTATGAATTATGAAATACATGTATGTAATAGATGTTACGAAAGTGTTGTTGAATAAAAATCGTGAAAATGGGCTGATTTGGAGATGCTATGACCGAATGGCCATTCATGTGGTCAAAGTGGGATTTCCTTTAGGTTATGACATGTAGGAGGAAATTAAGTAAGTGATGATGTTATAAAAGGTAGAATGACCAAAGTACCTTCAATTGACCGAGTCTCATGTTGCATGAAATCAAAGTTTGAAAAGTTATGTTTTGAATCACATGTTTTAAAGTTCATATGCATAGGAATAATAAACACGAGAGGAATGATTCCAATGACCCATGTTATGTTATGACCATGTTATGTTATGTTATGTTGTAGCGATGTCCTGACATCGGGACCGGAGTGGTAGGTGTCAGGGGCCCATGTTTACGTTATGGCTGAGTGTAACACCGGGTCTGGGACACGGGATCTCAGTCATAATGTGTCACCGTTAGCACATGTACCTATGTTCATGATGTTATGTTGTACATGTACTATATGGGGAATCATTCGATATATCGTGCGTTATTATTCTTATGAAAAGTGCTATGGCCAACGATGAAAATGTTATGTCTTCATGTTATGAAAATGTCATGTTATGCAAGTTATGAAAATCATGTCATGTTTATGAAAAGTCATGTTTACGAAAAGTCATTCTATGAAAAGCCATGTTTTATGCATCATGTCATGATGATGTCCCTTAGGTGAGGATTAGAATATTTGTACGAACATTATGCCTTAAGACGATTAAAGAAGATCATGCACGTAGATGTGATGAATGCAAGTTATGACCTTAGTGTAAGATGGATTAGTATTCAAGTACGAAAGGTAGATTAAGGATATGCTGAGGAAGAATGATATGACCTCTCAGGTATGAGGTAAAATCTTATGTTCTGTTTTATCCTTATATATAATGCTGTCATTTGTAAATGGAGATGTAATTACATATCTGTTGTTACTTTATCACTACTTGTCATCCCATGTATGATTCACATGAAGTATCTATAAAGAATACTTGCTGAGCGATTAAAAAACGGTGGTTATCGCTCATACTTGCCTCTTAACATTTCAGAGAACAGGGACCTTGATGCCGTGTTCATTGAGGAGGAACCCCAGATAGAGTATCCGTGAGCGAAGATGTAGGCTGAAGAGATGCACCTGTTGTGTGAGATTTATTTTATGGTGATGTAATAAAGTTCTCGTGAGAATCTGTATTTGTGGTTGTGTGGATTTGAACGGTTTGTAATAACTTTATGTATGTCGTGAGCTTATTTTAAGATGCTTCCGCTATATCGATTACAATTCATGTTGACATGCACATATATGGTATCGATGCCTTGTACTCTATGGAGAAGAGTATGGCGGGTGCACTGAACCAGAACTCTGGTTTCGGGCGGGGTGCTACAGAATCAGTCAACTAGAACTGTCAATTCAATTTGAGCCATTAGATCGTACGTTTAAATCATAAAAGTAGTATCAGGTAAATGATTTTCTGGAAAAATTTAAAAGAAAATTTCTCCAAAAAGATGAGAACGGGGCGGGCGAGCCATGAGCCACAAGCCCGAGCACGAGCGGAGCCAGCCGGATAGGTAGGCAGAAGCGGCGCGCGCGTGTGTGTGTGGCAGCCATTTGCGTCTTTCCTCCGATTCTCTTGCCCTTAGGGAACATCTAAAGTGCCTCTTCTAAAACTATATTTGGTGACATTTTCTCTTTAATTGGCCAATATGGTATATTTGTACAAAGGTGATGTGTCCTCTTTTCATGAAGCCACATCACCAATTTTCCAATTTGCAACCAATTTTTACTCCTTCTTTGAGCATCAATTTCTTGTTAGGAAATCAAACGAGATCACTGCAAAACGCACAGCGGAAAAACAAAAGTTGATCTCCGATTTCCTACCAAGGATCCATGTTGTTCGTTTAATTCGACAAAAGAAATCAAAAATTACCTCCGTAGATTCGAAATTTGTAGATGGAAGAGGTGCAAAATCACGAACACCCTCTGTCGGTATCCACACGAACGCTTCCGCCCGGAGTGCTAGCTCTTCAAACGGCGCGGCTGAAGAACTCGTTTTTCACAAAAACGATTCTAGGGTTTCTGTTGTTTTCGTGTGTATTTCGTATGTCTCTATGTACGAGATACATAGATATATATACACATTTATGGATATTAAAAACCGAGTCCTAATCGGTTTCGTTGATGCTAATCAAAATCCATATCAGATATGGATTCTGTCAGGATATTCAAAATCCATATCAGATATGGATTCTCCCATTATTATCCGACAGCATATATATATATACGTATAACCACAAAAACGAAAATAATAATAATAATAATTAATATCCAATATTAATATTATTAATATTAAAACGATAATAATAATAATGATAATAATAATTAATATCCAATATTAATATCATTAATATTATTAATCTCAGCCATACGCATTCTTGTGTGTGACCCGATAGGCCCATATTAATTGGCAGTTGATTGAATCTCTATTAAACCAACAACTCGTAATTGGTCTCTAGCAAGACATTACGACTACCCAATTAACACGAGTAAAGTCCAACTAGCCTAATAGCACATGCATTAATCCCTTTGTCACACGATATCTAGTTTGAACATAAGTCATGGTCAGCGTCATACTTATATTGTTCAAACATATGATTACTCGATCTCTAAGTAGACTGATAAAACAAATGATATTGATCACACTATCAATTCATTTGAGCACGGCCATGCATTTCACAGTCTCACTAATCGAGGGGCCCAAAGATATCTCTCTCAAAAGAGAGGGACAAATTTTATCTTGATCGTTCAATATCCTCTACATAATTTCTATCACATTCAATCATGACCTTTATTATTATTCAGTTACGGATAACGTTTGATCATGTCAAAATATAATAGTCATTATTGTAGCGCCCCAGCCCGATACCGTTATCGGAACCAGTGCACCCGCCGTAGCCTACTATGAGAACTACGAAGCGTCAAGCAGATCAAGCATACATTCTTCATAATGTAAGTTAAAACCAGCGGAAACGTCATAAAATCTAAACCTTCGTTGTCAATATTACAACCAGAAAACTGCAGCGGAAATAAAACTGTTTGTTCATCTAGCCGACATAAGTTTTAGAACAACATAATAACAATGAGTTTCAAACTCAAACAAAATAGTCCAGCATCTATCTATTCCCTTGTCCATCATCCCACTGAGCCCACTCGCCGTCGTCTTCGATAAATATCAACTCATAATCAGGCTCACCTAAAAAGGAGACAGAATGATTGTTCTTAGCGAAAACTTCGCCAGCAAGTAACCCGTCTATACACCCTACGGAATCACACACGTCGAGTCACCAGTGTATAAAACATTGCCTAAAAATAAGGTGCTTGGGTTAACAAATAGCATCTTAATAAGAATTACTCAAAACAGATAAAGCACATATGTGAACACAGTTACGAGAACCAACATGTATTAAAACAACGAATCACATAAGCAAGTCATAGACTAACCACGTTTCTTGCATGTCAAGTCTTATGCTTCGTGTATCATGATGCATGTACTTCTTTAAAATCACACACAACACCCATGCATATGCCTTCTTTCATAAACATGTCATGCATGTCATTTCACAAACATTTCATCACTTTACATATCATATTCTTCGCGTAGCAGAACTTTATACCCTGTGGGTGATCAGTCCACAGCCATCATAACTTTATACCCCGTGCTGAAAGGTCCACGGCCCCATTACATATATCATATATCCGTGCTGAAAGGTCCACGGCCCCATTACATATATCATATATCCGTGCTGAAAGGTCCACGGCCCCATTACATATATCATATATCCGTGCTGATAGGTCCACGGCCCCATAAAATACTTCATTTTCCGTGCTGATAGGTCCACGGCCCCATAACATACTTTATACCCTGCTGTTGATTCACAGATCACGCTCTTTATACCCTGCTTTCGCAGACGTGACTTTTATACCCTGTGATCAACCAGCAGCCATTTTGTCTTTCGCAAACTTTACCTTTCTTGTTCTTTTGCAAAACATATCTCAAATCAAATGCAAGTGCCCATGTCATGATGCAGGATGCACAGATAGCTTCATTTCAACATGTAACACACACACATACATCTTGTCTATCAAGGATATGGTCTTGCCCTCAAACACTCCCTAAACGTGTTTTACCAAGTCTATTTGTCTCACTTATTCACTAGAATTCAATCTTACGCTTACTTAATCAAACTTACCATCTACACCTCAAATATACCTCAAATACCCTTGCATTTTATGTTCAAAAGAAGTGTATAAAGTTACTACACTTACATAGGGCGCCTAAAGGGTCAAAAATACTTCCAGAATACTTGGAACACCACTTGAAGCGCCTAATGGTACATGAAGCGCCTCTACTAGGCGTTCGAAGTGTTCGGGGATGATTCAGGACACATTGAACACCACATGAAGCGCCTAAAGTGACTTGAAGCGCCTCATGTAGGCGTTCGAAGTGTTCTGACGGTTCTAAATTGCAGTTTTTCTGTACGGGAAAGCTCCAGGACACATGGAACGCTACATGAAGCGCCTATAGTGACATGAAGCGCCTCATGTAGGCGTTCGAAGTGTTCTGACGATGCCAAACTGCAGTTTTTCTGCAGTAACTTCCACCCAACTCCTTTCTTCTTCAACCCTTCCATATTCAACTCTTAAAGATCCATCTTAACATCTAAATTCATCATACTTAACATACATCTAATCATGAATTGAAGCTTAGTTGTGCCGAACAACATCCACTCTAACTCTTCAATCATTCACCATCTTCAAAGATTGTCATCAACAACAACCAACACAACAAGTCTACAACAATGTCAACTCTCATCCCTCAATTTCCTGCACATACTCTCAACGTCAAAGTGTAGACAATCAACATAAGAGTAGAGCAAGACAATAAGCAAGTCAAGATATACACTTTATGGGCATGCTTGACAACAACAAAGCACCACACAACTATTTCCAGAGATATGGCCCAAAGAACAATACTTTGCACAATTAGCAACAAGACTTACATATAACAAAGCATTTAAAATAGTCAAGACAAGAATACCAATGTGTGATTCATGTTTTCTCTTTGTAAGAACATAGGGCCTAAGTATCAAAATTTACATAAAGCGTATAGAAAGATTACTTGCCTTGAATTCTAGATAAGCTTACGGATTTACTACAGAACCTTGATGAGAATTGAACCTAGAATGGCCTTCTCCTTCCTCTCTTCTTCTTCCTTTTCCTCTCTTTCTCTTTTCTCTCTTTTCCTCTCCTTTTTCCTGCGGTTTCCCTCACCCTCTTTGATGTTAAAACCGTCCCCCCTTAATGCCAATGGGGAGTTATACCAAAGTGTGGTGTAACTCCCCTATCTTTAGTAGGGGCTTTTATGCAATTACCCGTAATTACCTTTAATTCTATTTCTAACCCCTTTTCTTACTTTCTATATCTAGTTATTTGATACCACAATCTACATCATTAATTAAATTGAATTCAAGGTTGTCCTAGAGTGTTGAAAGTCGTGCTTAAAAGTCACGGGGTGTAACATTCCACCCCCCTTACAAAAAGTTTCGACCTCGAAACTTACGTACCTTAGTCGAAGAGCTGAGGATACTTCTCCCGCATTTGTTCTTCGAGCTCCCAAGTGGCTTCACGTTCCGTGTGATTGCTCCATTGAACCTTTACATAAGGGATTACTCGCTTCCTCAACACTTGATCCTTTCGGTCCACAATTTTCACGGGTACTTCCTCATATGTAACATCGTCCTTGAGCTCCAAAGGTTGAGCTTCGAGTACATGACTTGGATCTGCCACGTACTTTCTTAATTGTGACACGTGGAATACATTGTGAACTTGCGCCAACACCGGAGGTAATGCCAACCTATACGCCAAGGCTCCTATCTTCTCAAGTATTTCATAAGGACCAATGAATCGAGGGCTTAGCTTACCTTTTACTCCAAAACTCATGACGCCCTTCGTAGGTGAGACCTTTAAATAAACTTTTTCTCCCACGTCAAAATCCAATGGTCGTCGTTTGGAATCTGCCCAACTCTTGCTACGGTCCTGAGCCGTCTTGAGTCTTTCCCGAATGACCTTCACCTTCTCTAACGTTTTCTCCAATAGCTCAGGTCCTGTAATGGTCCTCACGCCCACTTCGTCCCAATAAATCGGAGACCTACATTTCCTTCCATACAAAGCCTCAAAAGGAGCCATATCAATTGCGCTGTGGTAACTATTGTTATAAGAAAACTCCATCAGCTTTACCATTCCATCCCAACTTCCTTTGAAATCCAGCACGCAAGCTCTTAGCATATCTTCCAAGGTTTGAATTGTCCGCTCGGACTGTCCATCAGTTTGGGGATGATATGCCGTACTCAACCTTAATTCTGTACCCATGGCTTCTTGGAATGCTGTCCAAAACTTAGATGTGAATCGTGAATCTCGGTCGGATACTATACTTACTGGGACACCATGTAAGCTCACAATGTTCTCCATATACACATTCACTAGTTTGTCGAGAGGTGTTTCACTTGAAACGGGTAAGAAATGGGCAGACTTTGTTAAACGATCCACGATCACCCAAATCATGTCACATCCACTCCTTGTCTTTGGTAAACCGGCTACAAAATCCATTGTGACATGTTCCCATTTCCATTCCGGAATTTCCAACGGCATCAACAATCCACCGGGTCTTTGATGTTCCGCCTTGACTTGTTGACACACCAAACACCTCTCTATGAATTCCGTAATATGTCTCTTCATCCCAGACCACCAATAGTAACGTTTGAGATCTCTATACATCTTGGTGCTACCGGGGTGTATTGATAACCTTGAATTATGAGCTTCTTGCAAAACTTCTTTCCTAAGTTCGTCAACATCCGGAACGCATAATCTCTCCCTGAACCATAAGCTCCCATCCTCCTTAGTTCGAAATCCTTCAACTTGACTATGTTTCACCCTTTCCATTATCTCACTTAAAGCCTTATCTCTCTTCTGTGCCTCCTTTATCCGATCAATCAAACTCGGGGTGATAGTCAAGGCTGTCAAAACATTCACCGTGGATTCAATCAAATCTAAACCAAACTCCTCCATCTCTCTTTCCAACGGTGATTGTCGTGCATGGCTGGACTTCCTGCTTAAGGCGTCGGCTACCTTGTTAGCCTTTCCCGGGTGATAATGAATAGTTAGGTCGTAGTCTTTTAGCAATTCCAACCATCTCCGCTGCCTCATATTCAATTCCTTCTGCGAGAACAAATACTTTAGGCTCTTATGATCTGTGAATACCGCGCACTTCTCTCCATACAAATAATGCCGCCAAATCTTCAAGGCGAACACAACCGCGGCAAGTTCAAGATCATGTGTGGGATAGTTTTGTTCATAAGGCTTTAGCTGTCTTGAGGCATACGCGATGACTCGTTCGTTTTGCATTAAAACACAACCTACAAACAAGGTGTTAGTCTAAACTTTAGGGATATATATAAGATCATAACCTTATACTATAATTTACGTACCTAACCCGTTCTTTGACGCATCACTATAAATCACAAATCCATCCGTTCCAGAGGGTTGAGCCAATACTGGGGCTGTCGTTAATCTCTTCTTAAGCTCCGTGAAACTTTGCTCGCATTCAGCCGTCCACTCAAACTTGGACTTCTTTTGAGTAAGGCGACTGAGAGGTACGGCAATCCTCGAGAATCCCTCAACGAATTTTCTGTAATAACCCGCTAGACCCAAGAAACTTCGCACTTCGGTGACATTGGTAGGTCTAGGCCATTCAGTTATAGCTTCCACCTTCTTCGGGTCAACAGCAATCCCCTCTTCTGATATCACATGACCCAGGAAAGCTACACTTCTTAACCAGAACTCACACTTGCTAAACTTTGCATAAAGTTGTTTCTGCCTCAGAATGCCTAGTACGGTTCTCAAATGCTCAGTGTGAGTTTGCTCGTCAGGAGAGTACACAAGAATATCATCTATGAATACCACTACAAACTTATCCAACTGTTCTCGAAAGACGGTATTCATAAGATCCATAAAAGCCGCAGGGGCATTTGTCAATCCAAATGGCATCACTAAAAATTCATAGTGACCATACCTTGTGCGGAAAGCTGTCTTTGCGATGTCCTCGGCCTTCACTCGTAATTGATGATATCCTGATCGGAGGTCAATCTTAGAGAAGATTTTAGCGCCCTTGAGTTGGTCAAACAAGTCCTCAATTCGTGGAAGGGGATACTTATTCTTGATGGTAACTTTATTCAACTCTCTATAATCGATACACAGCCTCATGCTACCATCTTTCTTCTTTACAAACAACACAGGTGCTCCCCAAGGCGACACACTAGGTCGGATAAACTTCTTGTCCAATAACTCTTGCAATTGTTCCTTCAACTCTCTCAATTCCGCCGGAGCCATTCTATAAGGAGCTTTAGAAATAGGTTCAGTACCGGGGATCAAGTTAATCTCAAACTCAACTTCTCTCGGAGGTGGCACTCCTGGTAAATCTTCCGGAAACACGTCAGGAAATTCATTGACCACTCGAATTTGCTCCATAGACGACACCTCCTGAGTAACATCCATGGCATACACTAAGAATCCCTCAGCACCCTTCCTCAATGCTTTGCGTGCTTGTGCGACAGACACATATACCTTCTTGGGGACTTTCTTCCGTTCTGCATCTCCCTGAAATATTACCTCCTCCATCTTAGCATTCTTGATTGTCACTTGCTTCAACCGACAATCAATATTGGCGTGATTCTTAGTCAACCAGTCCATTCCTAATATAACGTCGAAGTCATACATCTGGATAGGGATCAGTGTGGCAGAGAATGCTTGTCCTTCAAACTCCAATTCGCAATCTCGATACTGCTGGTATGAAACCATAATCTGATCTCCGGCCGCTTGTACGCGATACGGAGTCTCTAACCATTCAGGCAAACTACCCAAGTGCTTAGTGAATCTCTTCGCTACAAAGGAATGGCTTGCGCCGCTATCGAAAAGTACATTGGCAGGCATCTTATTTACTAAAACCGCACCTAAAGCCACATAAAGTTTTGCACACAAAAGTTACGCACATAGACACTTAACTCAATATGAATTCAAACTTAGTTTAGAGGATACCTGCTACTACATCGGTAGCCTCCTGCACATCTGTGTCCGTCATTAGATGTACACGGGCATTTGCTCGAGGCTTCACTCTCGGCTGCGGAGCCGCCTCTCCAGGGTTATTCTTCTTCATCTCCGGACAGTCTCTAATCAAGTGACCCACTTGGCCACATCGGAAACATGCTCCGACTACTTTCCTACACTCTCCAACATGGTTCCTGCCGCAATGTGGATAAACTCCTATAGCCTGCTGAGCTACTTGATTCTGGGGTGGCAGTCTCTAAAAATTTCCAACTGGCCCTCTCTTCGGAATCTTGACCCAACGTCCGGGTCTTCCACCCACTCTCACATCCTCCCTTGGTCTCTTGCCTCTATCAGACCCTCCAACACTAGCTGCTCTCGCCGCCACTCGGCGAAAATCACTTTCAACACGGTAACACGCATCTAGCATATCCTCATAAGTTTTCATCCCTGCATTCACTATCGCCGATTGTATCCTCGAATCCAAACCCCTCTCAAACTTTGTCATCTTAAGACGATTATCAGACATAATCGCAGGGGCAAACTTACCTAAGGCATGAAAACGATCTGCATACTCCGACACCGTCATCCTTCCTTGCTCCAGTCTGTCAAATGCTCTTATCTTGTCCAATATTGCAGTCTCCGGTACATAGTACTTAAGGAACACATCACAGAACTGGGTCCACGAGATCGGTGGAGTCATTCTTAACACCATTCCTTCCCACCATTCGCCAGCCTTGCCACTTAGAAGGGGTGTGGCTACCTCAACTTTTATCTCATTCGGAACTTGCACCAGCCGGAAACATTTCTCAACCTCAGCCAACCAATGCTGAGCCTCTTCAGGATCCGTACATCCTCCAAACTCCGGCACCCTCATCTTTCTCATCTCGCCATAGAAGAACCTGATGTTATGATGTGGCGGTGGTGGAGGCAGAGGCTGATGCTGCTGCACATACCCTTGTGCAATGACCGTCAGCGCATCAGTGAGTACTTGGGGTAAAACCACTTGTGGTGGCTGGTTCTCCTGTCCATTGCCAGAGTTGCCTGTGTTATCTCTTCTTGGAGGCATATTTTGCTGAAAGGTTAACATTTCATTAGCATTCAGTAAATACAAAAAGGTTACTGAAGGCTCGAATGCGTACTAATAGGTGAGATGTGTAGCATAACTATTAATACAAAATTAGGTAACAAGACGCGCTCGCACACACCCAACCCATATCATACTTAACCACTAAAGAGATCAGTACTTATAACTAAGGATCAACCTTAAAGGAGAATCATAGCTTAGGTGTCTAAAAATCATGAACTTAAGTTTCCGAACTAGATCTAAAGCCTAGGCTCTGATACCACCTGTAGCGCCCCAGCCCGATACCGTTATCGGAACCAGTGCACCCGCCGTAGCCTACTATGAGAACTACGAAGCGTCAAGCAGATCAAGCATACATTCTTCATAATGTAAGTTAAAACCAGCGGAAACGTCATAAAATCTAAACCTTCGTTGTCAATATTACAACCAGAAAACTGCAGCGGAAATAAAACTGTTTGTTCATCTAGCCGACATAAGTTTTAGAACAACATAATAACAATGAGTTTCAAACTCAAACAAAATAGTCCAGCATCTATCTATTCCCTTGTCCATCATCCCACTGAGCCCACTCGCCGTCGTCTTCGATAAATATCAACTCATAATCAGGCTCACCTGAAAAGGAGACAGAATGATTGTTCTTAGCGAAAACTTCGCCAGCAAGTAACCCGTCTATACACCCTACGGAATCACACACGTCGAGTCACCAGTGTATAAAACATTGCCCAAAAATAAGGTGCTCGGGTTAACAAATAGCATCTTAATAAGAATTACTCAAAACAGATAAAGCACATATGTGAACACAGTTACGCGAACCAACATGTATTAAAACAACGAATCACATAAGCAAGTCATAGACTAACCACGTTTCTTGCATGTCAAGTCTTATGCTTCGTGTATCATGATGCATGTACTTCTTTAAAATCACACACAACACCCATGCATATGCCTTCTTTCATAAACATGTCATGCATGTCATTTCACAAACATTTCATCACTTTACATATCATATTCTTCGCGTAGCAGAACTTTATACCCTGTGGGTGATCAGTCCACAGCCATCATAACTTTATACCCCGTGCTGAAAGGTCCACGGCCCCATTACATATATCATATATCCGTGCTGAAAGGTCCACGGCCCCATTACATATATCATATATCCATGCTGAAAGGTCCACGGCCCCATTACATATATCATATATCCGTGCTGAAAGGTCCACGGCCCCATTACATATATCATATATCCGTGCTGATAGGTCCACGGCCCCATAAAATACTTCATTTTCCGTGCTGATAGGTCCACGGCCCCATAACATACTTTATACCCTGCTGTTGATTCACAGATCACGCTCTTTATACCCTGCTTTCGCAGACGTGACTTTTATACCCTGTGATCAACCAGCAGCCATTTTGTCTTTCGCAAACTTTACCTTTCTTGTTCTTTTGCAAAACATATCTCAAATCAAATGCAAGTGCCCATGTCATGATGCAGGATGCACAGATAGCTTCATTTCAACATGTAACACACACACATACATCTTGTCTATCAAGGATATGGTCTTGCCCTCAAACACTCCCTAAACGTGTTTTACCAAGTCTATTTGTCTCACTTATTCACTAGAATTCAATCTTACGCTTAATCAAACTTACCATCTACACCTCAAATATACCTCAAATACCCTTGCATTTTATGTTCAAAAGAAGTGTATAAAGTTACTACACTTACATAGGGCGCCTAAAGGGTCAAAAATACTTCCAGAATACTTGGAACACCACTTGAAGCGCCTAATGGTACATGAAGCGCCTCTACTAGGCGTTCGAAGTGTTCGGGGATGATTCAGGACACATTGAACACCACATGAAGCGCCTAAAGTGACTTGAAGCGCCTCATGTAGGCGTTCGAAGTGTTCTGATGGTTCTAAATTGCAGTTTTTCTGTACGGGAAAGCTCCAGGACACATGGAACGCTACATGAAGCGCCTATAGTGACATGAAGCGCCTCATGTAGGCGTTCGAAGTGTTCTGACGATGCCAAACTGCAGTTTTTCTGCAGTAACTTCCACCCAACTCCTTTCTTCTTCAACCCTTCCATATTCAACTCTTAAAGATCCATCTTAACATCTAAATTCATCATACTTAACATACATCTAATCATGAAATTGAAGCTTAGTTGTGCCGAACAACATCCACTCTAACTCTTCAATCATTCACCATCTTCAAAGATTGTCATCAACAACAACCAACACAACAAGTCTACAACAATGTCAACTCTCATCCCTCAATTTCCTGCACATACTCTCAACGTCAAAGTGTAGACAATCAACATAAGAGTAGAGCAAGACAATAAGCAAGTCAAGATATACACTTTATGGGCATGCTTGACAACAACAAAGCACCACACAACTATTTCCAGAGATATGGCCCAAAGAACAATACTTTGCACAATTAGCAACAAGACTTACATATAACAAAGCATTTAAAATAGTCAAGACAAGAATACCAATGTGTGATTCATGTTTTCTCTTTGTAAGAACATAGGGCCTAAGTATCAAAATTTACATAAAGCGTATAGAAAGATTACTTGCCTTGAATTCTAGATAAGCTTACGGATTTACTACAGAACCTTGATGAGAATTGAACCTAGAATGGCCTTCTCCTTCCTCTCTTCTTCTTCCTTTTCCTCTCTTTCTCTTTTCTCTCTTTTCCTCTCCTTTTTCCTGCGGTTTCCCTCACCCTCTTTGATGTTAAAACCGTCCCCCCTTAATGTCAATGGGGAGTTATACCAAAGTGTGGTGTAACTCCCCTATCTTTAGTAGGGGCTTTTATGCAATTACCCGTAATTACCTTTAATTCTATTTCTAACCCCTTTACTTACTTTCTATATCTAGTTATTTGATACCACAATCTACATCATTAATTAAATTGAATTCAAGGTTGTCCTAGAGTGTTGAAAGTCATGCTTAAAAGTCACGGGGTGTAACAATTATGTTGGAAACTATGACAATCTCAAGTCAAAGGATTAAAACATGACTATCATGAGATTTACTTATGACGTTAATCCATGTAGTAATCTCATGATGGGTCTATCCAATACACTGTTCTCTAACAAGTATCTATGAGATTGATTTGTATCATCATACACATAATCATCTCATGATTATCAAATCAATACTCATACTGATTATAAATTATTTTATCTCTATAACAATAATGAATCATGGACATATATCAAAATTGTGTAACATACTAACCAACAATAATGATAATAAAACATCTTTTATTAATAATAAATGTATAACATAAATATCCAAATCATGGCCTAGGGCACATACACTAACAATCTCCCACTTGCACTAGGCCTACAAATATCTGAGACCCATAGATCTAGTGTGCTGATCATGCTTGACCCATGAGAGAGGCTTAGTTAATGGATCCGCTATGTTATCGTTTGTGTCAACTTTGCATATCTTGACATCTCCTCTATCGATGATGTCTCAAATGAGATGGTACCGCCTGAGTATATGTTTAGATCTCTGATGAGACCTAGGCTCTTTTGCTTGTGCTATGGCACCATTGTTGTCACAATAAATGTCCACAGGATTTGCAATGCTAGGTACTGCTCCTAGCTCAGTGATGAACTTCTTCAACCAAACTGCTTCTTTAGCTGCATCTGATGCTGCTATATACTCAGCCTCTGTTGTAGAATCAGCCACAGTGCTTTGTTTTGAACTCTTCCAACTAACAGCTCCACCATTCAATGTGAATACAAAACCAGACTGCGATCTAAAATCATCTATGTCGGTTTGGAAACTAGCATCTGTGTAACCATTTACAACTAACTCGTCATCCAAACCTCCATAAACCAAGAATACATCTTTAGTCCTTTTGAGGTACTTAAGAATATTCTTGACCGCTGTCCAGTGACCTTCACCGGGATCAGCTTGATATCTACTTGTTGTGCTCAATGGATATGAGACACCTGGTCTAGTACATAACATGGCATACATGATCGAACCTATAGCAGAAGCATAAGGAATTTTATTCATTCGATCTCGCTCATCAGATGTCTGAGGACATTGATTCTTGCTAAGATGAATGCCATGAGACATAGGCAGGAATCCTTTCTTGGACTCTTGCATGTTGAACCTCTTCAACATTTTATCTATGTATGTACTTTGACTCAAGTCTATTATCCTTTTAGATCTATCTCTATAGATCTTGATACCAAGGATATAGGTACCCTCACCTAAGTCTTTCATTGAGAAAGAATTCCCTAACCAAGCCTTAACGTTTTGCAAGGTAGGGATATCATTCCCAATAAGCAATATGTCATCCACATATAAGACCAGAAACACTACTGCACTCCCACTAACCATCTTGTAAACACAAGGTTCATCTTCATTCTTGATGAAACCAAAGTTCTTAACTGTTTCATCAAAACGAAGATTCCAGCTTCGAGATGCTTGCTTCAATCCATAGATGGACCTTTGAAGCTTGCAAACCTTCTTTGAATTCTCAGGATTTACAAAACCCTCAGGTTGTGTCATGTACACATCCTCGAGTAAATTTCCATTAAGGAAAGCAGCTTTGACATCCATTTTCCATATCTCATAATCATAGTATGCTTCTATGGCAAGGAGAATTCGAATAGACTTAAGCATAGCTACTGATGAAAAGGTTTCATCATAGTCTATACCATGAGTTTGCTTGAAACCTTTAGCCACAAGCCTTACTTTGTAGGTTTGCACATTTCCATCCATGTCAGTTTTCTTTTTGAAAACCCATTTGCAACCAATAGTCTTAATACCCTTTGGAGGATCAATTAAAGACCAAACTTGGTTATCAAACATGGATTGCATCTCAGAATTCATGGCTCCAAGCCATTTATCTAAATCTGGACCAGATACAGCTTTCTGATAGGTAGTAGGCTCATCTTGATCTATGAGCATAACTTCACTATCATCAGTCACAAGAAATCCATATCTCTCTGGCTGAAGATGTATCCTTTCAGATCTGCGTTAGACTTGTGTTACATTTTCAGGCTCCACAACTGTTTGTGGTTCTGAAATTGTCTCTAAAGACGGTTCAACGATATCTTATGGAACTTGAGTTTCCTCAAGTTGTACTATACTCCCATTAGTTCTCTTGGAGAGAAACTCTCTTTCCAAAAAGACTCAATTTCGAGCAACAAACACTTTGTTCTCTGAGGGAATATAGAAATAGTACCCTTTAGTTTCTTTAGGATACCCCACAAAAATACATTTGATAGATTTTAGAGCTAGCTTATCTGACACTAATCTTTTCACGTAAGCTTCACAACCCCAAATCTTAAGAAAAGACAAACTGGGTCTCTTACCAGTCCACATCTCATATGGTGTCTTTTCAACCGCTTTAGATGGTACACGGTTCAAAATGAATGCAGTTGTCTCCAAGGCATAACCCCAAAAAGATAAAGGAAGATCTACTTGACCCATCATAGATCGAACCATATCTAATAAAGTTTGATTTCTCCTTTCAGAAACACCATTCCATTGTGGAGTTCCTGGAGGAGTCAACTGTGAAACGATTCCACAATTTCTTAGATGTTGGTCAAATTCTTGGCTCAAATATTCACCACCTCGATCTGATCGAAGCGTTTTAATTGTCTTACCAAGTTGATTTTGTACTTCATTTTGAAAAGTTCTAAACATTTCAAAAGACTCATGCTTATGTTTCATTAGGTAGACATAGCCATACCTACTGAAATCATCAGTAAAAGTAATGAAATACTGAAATCCTCCTCTGGCACTAATGCTGATTGGGTCGCTTACATCTGTATGTACCAAGCCTAATAAGTCATTAGCCCTTTCACTATATCTAGTAAAAGGGGTCTTTGTCATCTTTCCAAGCAAACAAGACTCGCATTTTTAAATCAAATGAATTTAATAATCCATCTTGATGGAGTTTAGATACGCGCTTCTCATTTATATGGCTAAGGCGACAATGCCATAAATATGCAGGGTTTAATTCATTTGGCTTAGTTCTCTTTGAAGATATGTTATAAATATTACCGTCATTGGAATCATCAAGGTTAAGGACATAAATGCCATTATAACTACTTGCAATACAATAAAGCAAGTCATTTTTATCAAAAATAGAACACTTCTTATTTTTAATTAAAAATGAATAACCTTCATCATCCAAAACAGACACTGAAATAAGATTCCTACTCATAGTAGGAACATAAAAGCAATTGTTTAAAATTAACAAAAGCCCATTGGGCAAGACAAGCTCATAGGTCCCTACAGCTATAGTAGCAACTCTTGCTCTATTGCCAACACGTAGGTCCACCTCGCCCTTCTTCAGCATCCTACTCCTTTTGAGCCCCTGCATATTTGTACAAATATGGGATCCACATCCAGTATCTAATACCCAAGAAGAAGAAGTAGATAAATTAATTTCTATAACATAAATACCTGAAGATGTAGTCGCACTACCCTTCAGCTTCTTCAACTCCTCCAAATAAATGTCACAATTTCTTTTCCAATGCCCAGGCTTGTTGCAATGGAAACAAGTCCCTTCCTTAGGAACCTTTGCCTTGGGTTTAGGTTTCGATTTAGTTTGCCCCTTTGACCACTTTGCAACTTTTGTAACTTTGGCAACTTTTGCCTTATCCTTGCCTTTGCCTTTCTTTTTCATTTGTTTAATATTGACACTCAATACATGGGTAGGCTTTTTGATATTCCCCTCAGCAGTTTTGAGCATACTGTGTAGATCAGGAATGGTCTTTTTCATATTATTCATATTGTAGTTCATAACGAACTGAGAAAAACTGCTAGGCAAAGAGTGTAGGATCAAATCTGTGGCGAGTTCCAAACTCAGGGGATATCCAAGTCTTGCAAGGTGATCTATATAGCCTTTCATCTTTAAAACATGAGCGCTAACAGATTCACCTTCAGACATCTTACAGTCAAAAAGTGCAACAGCGGTGTCAAACCTATCCTGCCTGGCCTGTTGTTGGAATGCTTGTTTGAGATGCACACTCATCTCATAAGCCTCTAAGTGTTCCAGGTCTTTCTGAAGTCCTGGACACATAGTTGCCAACATTAGACATCCTATGTCATTAGAATCTTCCACATGCTTCTTATGCTTGTTCTTAACAGCAACAAAAGCATCAGCAGGAGGGGTTCAGGGACAGGGTCATCGAGCACGTAGGACTTCTTTTCGTGCTTGAGAACGATTCTCAAGTTTCCAAACCAATCAACAAAATTAGTCCCACATTCTTTTAATTTTTCCTTCTCAAGGATTGATCGCAGCGATAAGGTGGAATTGTTATTAGCAGCCATTTATGATCTACAAAACATGCAAAGTAACACTTTATTAATAATGAGATTAAAATTTATAAAACTCTCACTAAAACATAACCCTCAAAAGAAATATTTTAGTGAGCTAAAATCCATATTTGACTTAATTCTAAACTCAGCTTTGGCATGACGCTTAAAATTAAGTTATTTAGGTGGGTAACTTCTTTACCAATTACACCTCATGTAACTCTTAGAATTTATGGAATAATGACATCATATATCATTGTATGTTAGATTCCATCTAATGCCTTGGGCCCAAAACCGTTTTGATAGCCCAATTAAGTCTAACCAATTTTAAACATATGAGTAGCACTATTACTCATCCTACGTAGCTAGGAATGTTTAAAGCACATTGCTTTGGTAATACCTACTTTAATACAATCCTAGTTTTAATAGGTGTTTAAGACATGGATGGCATAAAGACTTAAATTACTGATGAGGGTTCAACTTGGTTTATGTCTTGCATTGCATATCATTATATCGTAGCATCCTATATGCATATATAATCTATCATCCACGCATCTCATACAAAATGATAAATATGTAAATGTGACATAGCATGGCCAAACTAAATATGATCTTCATGAGACCAAATGAAGATCATAAAGGAAACCCTATGTGAAAGACTTCCTATTACAACATTTGCAATGATACATATCTTCTTGTCTTGAGCTCGTGCCTCCATCTCCATGGAATCCACTCGTCCTTGGTATGTGTCGCCATCACCACTTTTGTAGCTTGATTCTTAATTTATTACAATAATGAAAAAAACCTAACTAAGTGTATAATAAAATACAATAAAAACTACATCGGCACGCAGGCCATAATAACTCAAAATAGAAATATGATTAAGTCAATCACACAGGTCCTAAGGCCATGCTATGCACCATGCAAAGACATCAACAATTATAATATATCTTACACAAACATATTATAACAAATAAATATATATTGACATTCTTAATGTCACGGTAACGAACTATAGGGCATACGCATACGGCGGTCCTGCTAGCCGGTTAGCGATCTTACTGTTTTGAATACGTGTAATCCCTTATAAAAGCACTGATCGAACCGAGAGTTATCATTCAAAACCCAAAACAGAATCATCAATCGAATTGATAATCTGCTGTTCAAAATACGAAATAGAATCAATCTGCCATTCGAAATCCGAAAACCGAATCATCAATCAAATTGATAATCTGTCTGTTTTGAATATGCCTAACTCTTACAGAATCATTATCGGTTGTTCATATCGATATAAACATAATCGTTTTTTATCATCACATGAAAAACGAAAACTTTATATCACATATAACAATCTCGAATCATAACGTCTCATGAAAACGAATTGAAAACATCAATCCGCTCTCACCAGATGAGATTCGAATAGGGTTTTACACATAGCGTATGTTTATATCTAATATAAACAGAATTGGTTTTTATCATCACATGAAAAACGAAAACCGCCGTATAAAATAAAACACCATTCTTCTCTCATCATATGAGATCCGAGTTGGGTTTTTGTACATATCATGCCATACAAAAAACAGTAAACACATAAGCATGATATAGTCGATTTAAACGAGACAACAAGTGGCTGTGATATCACTGTTAGGAAATCAAACGAGATCACTGCAAAACGCACAGCAGAAAAACAAAACTTGATCTCCGATTTCCTACCAAGGATCCATGTTGTTCGTTTAATTCGACAAAAGAAATCAAAAATTACATCCGTAGATTTGAAATCTGTAGATGGAAGAGGTGCGAAATCGTGAACACCCTCTGTCGGTATCCACACGAACGCTTCCGTCCGGAGTGCTAGCTCTTCAAACGGCGCGGCTGAAGAACTCGTTTTTCACAAAAACGATTCTAAGGTTTCTGTTGTTTTCGTGTGTATTTCGTATGTCTCTATGTACGAGATACATAGATATATATACACATTTATGGATATTAAAAACCGAGTCCTAATCGGTTTCGTTGATGCCAATCAAAATCCATATCAGATATGGATTCTGTCAGGATATTCAAAATCCATATCAGATATGGATTCTCTCATTATTATCCGACAGCATATATATATATATACATATAACCACAAAAACGAAAATAATAATAATAATAATTAATATCCAATATTAATATTATTAATATTAAAACGATAATAATAATAATGATAATAATAATTAATATCCAATATTAATATCATTAATATTATTAATCTCAGCCATACGCATTCTTGTGTGTGACCCGATAGGCCCATATTAATTGACAGTTGATTGAATCTCCATTAAACCAACAAGTCGTAATTGGTCTCTAGCAAGACATTACGACTACCCAATTAACACGAGTAAAGTCCAACTAGCCTAATAGCACATGCATTAATCCCTTTGTCATATGATATCTAGTTTGAACATAAGTCATGGCCAGCGTCATACTTATATTGTTCAAACATATGATTACTCGATCTCTAAGTAGACTGATAAAACAAATGATATTGATCACACTATCAATTCATTTGAGCACGGCCATGCATTTCACATTCTCACTAATCGAGGGGCCCAAAGATATCTCTCTCAAAAGAGAGGGACAAATTCTATCTTGATCGTTCAATATCCTCTACATAATTTCTATCACATTCAATCATGACCTTTATTATTATCCAGTTACGGATAACGTTTGATCATGTCAAAATATAATAGTCATTATGTTGGAAACTATGACAATCTCAAGTCAAAGGATTAAAACATGACTATCATGAGATTTACTTATGACGCTAATCCATGTAGTAATCTCATGATGGGTCTATCCAATACACTGTTCTCTAACAAGTATCTATGAGATTGATTTGTATCATCATACACATAATCATCTCATGATTATCAAATCAATACTCATACTGATTATAAATTATTTTATCTCTATAACAATAATGAATCAGGGACATATATCGAAATTGTGTAACATACTAACCAACAATAATGATAATAAAACCTCTTTTATTAATAATAAATGTATAACATAAATATCCAAATCATGGCCTAGGGCACATACACTAACATTTCTCATTCACCCGATATCAAAATTGAGTGATTCAAAAGTCTAAAATCATCTACTCATTACGTAGATAATTTAAGACTAATTAGTTTCCATGTTTGAATAACAGACACTTATCATAATTAAGCTGAACATATGTTGTTCACCAACTTTAGACAAAACCATTTCCGAAATTTCTTCCAACAATCCCCTATATGAATGAAGATTAATGCAAATGAAGATGCAGACACTAAAGAGAAGTCAGACAAGGAAATGTTGCATCAGAAGAGGTAGCTTCTGGCTTTGAACCTTTTGCAGTGAAGTACCATCAGTTTCACTCGGCTAAGTAGTGACTTGATGTCTTAAACTAGTCAGCCTTTGCTGTGAGCCTAGACAACAATACTCACACAACATTTCCTTTAACACCCTTTTGGTTCTCATGGTTGTATTTGTTTTGGCCATGAACGACCTAGTTTCAAAAATTGTTTTAGAGAACTGCCTCACAGAATTCTCATAGAAGCGGCCACACTTCACACTTACATAAGTGATTCCTATCAGAAGCATTCTGCCATGCCCCACTTGATGTATCAAGATATAGGACATCATTAAAAGCTTTAGCTTACCTAAAATATTGTCTGCAGACAGCACTTTTATGTAGTGGAATGATTAAGTGCTAAACTGAACCTTCATAACTTAGTTGTCCCATTGAACCAAGATTATGGGATCTCCAGTCAACAAGGTTGGGTTACCATCATAAAGATTCTTGTGTAGTAGGCTTAAGTCTCATTCCCTTTGTCAATTTTGACATCTGATCTCTAGGCAAGTCTTTTGTAAGCAGATCAGCAAGATTCTCCTTTGATTTTATGTAATCAATGGAAATCATGCCATTAGATATTAATTGCTTAATTATATTATGTCTCCGACGTATATGTCATGACTTACTATTGTATATGCTACTTTGTGTTCGTCATATAGCAGACTGACTATCACAATGTATGTTGATAGGATCGATTGGCTTAGGCCAATATGGAACATCTTCTAGGAAATTTCGAAGCCATTTAGCCTCTTCCCCAGTTTTATCTAGTGCTATAAAATTGGCTTCCATAGTGGACCGAGTTATGCACGTTTGCTTTGTGGACTTCCATGACACTGCACCACCACCAACAGTGAATAGGTATCCACTAGTGGACTTAGAGTCATTGCTATCTGATATCCAATTTGCATCACAATATCCTTCTAATACTGTTGGATATCTTGTATAGTGTAATCCAAGGATCATTGTGTACTTCAGATACCACATTACTCTATTTAGAGATTTTCAATGATTTTCACTTGGATTACTGGTAAATCTGCTCAATTTGTTTACTGAACAAGCTAAGTCTGGTCTTGTACAGTTTGTTATGTACATCAGACTTCCAATTATCTGTGAGTACTTCAATTGAGCTACAGGTTCATATCGATTCTTTCTTAGGTAAATACTCAAGTCTAGTGGGGTCTTTATTGGTTTTATATCAAACATATAGAATCCTTTGAAAACAGATTCAATATAATGAGTTTGTGACATAACGAGGCCTTCAGTTATCCGAGAAATTTTAATTCCTAGAATAACATTGGCAACCCCCATATCTTTCATATCAAAATTTTGTGTTAACATCTTCTTGGTATTCAAGATGATGTCACGATTACTGCCCGTGATGAGCATGTCGTCTACATATAGACATACTATCACATAGGCGCCTGGTATGTTCTTGATGTACACACCCTTGTTACACTCGTTGATCCTGAAGCCATTTAACAACATTTCCTTATCAAACTTCAAATGCCAATGCTTGGGTGCTTGTTTAAGTCCGTACAAATACTTATCAAGTTTACACATCTTTTTCTCTTGCCTTGGTAGAGCAAACCCTTTAGGTTGCTCCATATAAATTTCTTCTTCTAAGTCACCATTTAGGAAGGCAGTATTCACATTCATCTGATGAATTTCTAAGTCGTAGAATGCAGTGATAGCAACTAGCATCCTTATTGAAGTGATT
Organism: Eustoma russellianum; assembly: GCA_036186865.1. Lineage (NCBI taxonomy): Eukaryota > Viridiplantae > Streptophyta > Magnoliopsida > Gentianales > Gentianaceae > Eustoma > Eustoma russellianum. Next base: position 17,182,855 of record AP025063.1, on the reverse strand, counting down.
CTAGTTACTGGTGAGTAGGTACCAAAAAAGTCAGAGCCTTCCTTTTGTCGATAGCCTTTAGCTACCAACCGGGCCTTGTACTTGTCAATAGACACATCCTCTTTCAGCTTCTTCTTAAAGATCCGCTTGCATCTGAGTGGTTTACTTCCTGGTGGAAGATCAACCAGCTCCCAAGTGTGACTTTGAAGAATCGATTCTATCTCACTATTTACTGCTTCTTTCCAGAAAGAAGCTTCTGGAGTTGACATCGCCTCAGAAAAGGTTCTTGGATCGTTTTCTACCAAGTATGTAAGAAAATCTGGTCCAAAAGATGTTGGTATTCTGTCTCGTCTTCTTTGATGCAGTTCCTCAATTTCTTGAGGGGTCGTCTCACGCACTCGCCTACTAGTGCTTGTTTCTTCATTGTTTTTGTCTTTCTTTGCAAAGACATCTTCAAAGAACACTACATTTCTTGATTCCATGACAACATCTCATGTATGTCAGGAATGTCCGATATGTGCACCAAGAATCGATATGAACTACTATTAGTTGCATATCCTATGAATATGCAATCAATTGTTTTAGGCCCAGTGTCTTGGTTTAGATACAACAACCTTCGCCATACACCTCCACACTTTCAAGTATTTCTAACTAGGCTTATGGCCTTTCCAAAGCTCGTATGGGGTTTCATCCATCTTCTTAGATGGAATTTTATTTAAAATGATGTTGGCTGAGAGAATTGCTTCCCCCCAGAAGTTCTGAGGTAAACCCGAACTTATCCACATAGCATTCATCATCTCTTTTAGAATATAATTTTTGCCTTCAGTAATACCATTCGATTGAGGTGAATATGGTGCAGTCGTTTGATGGATAATGCGATGTTTTGAACATAATTCATTAAACGGTGTATCATGTTTAGTCCGTTTGCTAAGTTGATTCTCAACTTTATTTTTATAGTCCTTGAAAGCATCAAGGGCCTCGTCTTTTCTACTTAGCAAATAGACATAACAGTATCGTGTGCAATCGTCGATAAAAGTTACGAAATACTTTTTGCCACCTCTCGTTTGCACAAATTTTAAATCACACACATCGGTATGAATTACATCCAAAGGTTCAGTGTTCTTTTCTATTAAAGGAAATGGCGTCTTTGTCATTTTTGCTCCAACATAGACTTGGCATTTTTCTTTATGAATGTTCAGTTTGGGTAATAAGTCAAGATTAATCATCCTTTGTATTGACTTGTAATTGACATATCCAAACGAAAATGCCATAAACAAGAAGACTCAAGCATACAAGCAGAAGTAGAAGCACTCTTGTTAGCCTCTTCGGCGAAACTTTCTTGGGTAGAACTGCCATTACACTTAACTTGAACATATTATCACTTAAGTACCCCTTTCCCAAGAACACCCCGTTCTTACTCAGGATAAATTTATTACAATCAAATACTAGTCTAAAACCATGACTAACTAGTAAAACTCCAGAAGCTAAGTTCTTACGGATGTCAGAAACGTGTAGTACATCTCGTAGAGTCAATTCCTTCGAGATATCAGAGTTCCCCATGTATAGCTTTTCATTATTCTTCGTCGGAGAATAGTCTTTGAACATCGCCCTATTTGCGCAGACATGTCGAGTGGCTCCAGTGTTCACCCACCATTCACGAGGATTTCCTACTGCGTTAGACTCAGAAACAACAGCGCACAAATCCAGATCATCCATCTGGCTGACAAGGTTGACTTTTGCTTTTTCTTTCTTTTTCTTGGGCTTACGGCAGTCAACACTGCGGTGCCCTTGAATTCCACAGTTATAACATTTTCCAGTGAACTTTTTGGCAACTTCCTTGCCTTTAGTTTTCACTCCGACAAGATTTACCTTTTTCTTTTTTCTCATCTCTGCGACATGAGCCTTTGCATGACAAGAACTCGAACTTGGCTTTCTTTCGGATATGTGGCTGTCCTCCTTTAGACAGATTCGAACAATCAAATCCTCCAAAGTCATCTCCTTTCATTTGTGTTTGAGATAGCTTCTAAATTCCCTCTACCAAAGAGATAGCTTCTCAATCACAGCCGCCATTATGAAAGATTCACTAAGCGATATGCCCTCTTCTTCCATTTCGGCCACTAACATCTGAAGTTCCTGAATCTGAGAAACAACAGTCTTGGAGTTTGACATTTTAAAATCAAGAAATTTTCTAAAGAAAAATTTCTTTGTACCGGCATCCTCCGTGCGATACTTTTTATCTAAGGCCAACCACAGTGACTTTGCAGTTTTAAAGGTACAATACATTTTGTACAACGAATTGTCTAAACATAATTACTATAATTCCATGCTTCAGCCATCAAACTGTTTTGCATATTCATATTCTGATGTTCAATCGGAACCACCTCCTGAGGATCCTCGATCAGCACCTTTGTCTGTAGGATCTGCAAGGCACCACTAGAAGGGGGGGTTGAATAGGTGGTGTGGAAAATATGGTTTTTAAAATTTCTTTAAACTTAACAAATTCAAGTTCTGAAAACAGATTCTGTTTCCAGTACCAGTTTTAAAACGATTTAAAAACTAGGTTAGAGGTCTCCAAAAATTATGAAATTTTGAGAGAACTTAGCCTCAGATGTTGTGAGGGTCCCCTAAAAATTTCAAATCAAAATTCAACCTTTAACCCCTTCAAAAACCGTTGGCACTCAGATTGTGCAAAACTGCCAGAAACGGTAGATGGTTTTGAAAAATTAATTCCTATTTGTGTGAGTGTCCAAATGATCTGAAAATTTGACCAATAACTCTTCACACACTATATTTAAATGGGTTGAAACAGTTTTTGAAAATTCTTTTGGGAAGTAGGTCAAATACACCCAAAGTCTCAACTTTTGCAAGTCTGAAAATCAGACTGCACTAGTCTCAGAACTTTTGATGTTTGGATGACTTATACTTGTCCAAAAGGGTTGAAACTTGTGCCAAATTAACCCTAGAACGTTTATGTATGTTTCTGAAAAATTTTATAATTTTTAGAAAACGTTTACTATTTTTGCGAACGTCAACAATATACGTAAACAGCGCAGAAACTGAAACGTAAATGCAGAAAGTAAATTGCACCAAGAATTTTATACTGGTTCGGTTATAAACAACCTACTCCAGTCTTCAAGGAACACCTTCCTTGGTTCACACTAATTTCACACACGCAGTACACCTTACCGCAGGGTTGATAGAGTTACACCTTAACTCCAACCCTTTACAAACCTTGTATTGTGAGTACAATTCACATGAACACCACCACCTCGTAAGAATGAAGATTGATCACACCTTGATCAATCTTGTACAAAGATATATGAATGGTGGTTTCTATGAAGCCTATTCAAGGATGAAAGATATGAAATTCAATAGGCTTATTACAAGGAGAAGAAAGAAAGAGAAAGTAGGAGAGGAGAACTTTTGCACTTTGATCACTTTTGATTATGATTCTTGGTCTTACTTTTGTTTGTTCTTCTCTCCTCTTCTTAATCAAGTCCAGCCGTCCCTTGCACCCCTTCTCCCCTCTTGAAACTTTCCTTTTAATTGCTTGAGAGGGTGTGAGACATCATAGTGACAATATTTTGCTTACTTGGCATCACTCCATTGGACCATCATTTAGTCATTGCTTACTTGGCACCTTTTGATTTGCTCATTGTTGTCATCATTTGATGACATGGAAAATCTGAAATAAACACTTTAAACATGTGCCAAATAATCATCACATAATACATTCCATAAATTGAGAGATATTCACATAAATTGTGAGACATAAAATTCCTTCTTTCCTACTCAATAAAATCGGCCATAAAGGGTGTTTCAATGCTGAAATTTTCAGCATTAACCACATGAAATAAATCTGAATATCTTCCAATTTTCTTTGAATTTCTTCCATAAAAATATGTTCATTATCCAAGGCAAGTCTTGCTACAAGATTGAGAATGAATTTGGACACTAAAAAGAGATGAAATTCGGCCACAACATGTCTTGCACATGCTGAAATTTCAGCATGTGTAACATCCACTCTTTCTTCAAAATGTTGCCTATTTTGCATTGTTTTAATTTAAGAATTCAATCAACATTAAGTATACAATATTCTCATCATGTATAGAATAAAACTTGCCAACCATGAGGCCTATATTTCGGCCATAACCACTACACACATGCTGAATTTTTCAGCATGTGTGATATTCAAAAATATCACTTCCTTTATTCCATAAACTATTCAAAACATTTCCATATCTCATTTAATTTATTCCTCAATAAAGGATTAACAAAATATATTCCTTAAGCTTGAAGAAATCGGCCATTAAGGTGTGTGACATGCTGAAATTTTCAGCATGTGACATAAGAGAGGTGTATGTTGAAAACTTACCTTTTGTAGCTTCTCTCTTTGATTAATCAACATTGTATGATTGATTCTTGTCCAATCAACATGCCAACAAGGCTCCACATGTGCTCCATCTCAGCTAGGGTGACGTTTTGGTGTGTATATGCATGTGCTGAAATTTATTTTTGCTAACTTTGTAAAATAGTGCACATTTAATATTATACACATGTAATATTCCAATCAGCCCTTGATTTAATTTTCTAGAACACTTTAAGATGTATATTATATGTAAAAAAATGTCTAGATACGTGCCACATCATGTTCAAGAAAAAAACGTTCCATGTCAAGTGCGTAGAAAACCGAATTTTCGATATTTATCGATTACCCGATTTTTCTCTAATTTGAATTCCAACTTTTGCACATGCTATATATATTATGTTATACATAATATATATAATATATATACTTTAATTTTCAGCACTTGGCTGATTTAAAGTGGTACCATAAACATGTGACAAAAATAAAATTGGAATCTTCACATTTTGGCCTAAATGTGGGGTGATTTGTGTGTGCCAACATGGAAAGTATTTTTGCCTGAATTTCCAGCCATGTGTACGAAAATATAATCAATTTTTAATGTATATGGGCTGGCCATTTATTTATGGCAAGTACGTGACACGTTGGCGAAGTTTCGGTATTGCCCGATACGACAAATTTCGGTTTAGAACCTTTTATCGTGTCGTATTTAATATGTCATCACCATATCTTATATCACATGATATAAGATCTGAATATACTCATAAATATGAGTTAAGTATAGTGGTGTGACGTAAACGTACGTTCGTAAGATATATAACGTGTCAATAGTACGTTGGAATAAATGTGTATGTGCCTTTTAAAAAATCTGAAAATATAGTATATATATATGTATTGAAAACGTGTAGCATTGATGTGGGGAGGAGGAGAAAACTTTCCTTCCATAGCCATGTTGCCTTTAAGCCTTTTCCAAATGCATCTTCCTTTAATGAACTACTTAGTTTATCAAACTAAGTACTTCACTTAATGAACTACTTTAGTTCATTAATTGTGGCACCTGAAAATAGTATAAACTCAACAAATGTTCGCCATATGATGTAAGCTTTAAAGCTTCATGGCTCGTTAGTACGGCAACATAATATATGAGGTAAATAAGGCAAGTTATCATGCATACATGTACACTAGTGTATATATATATATATATACTCAACGTTATATATATATATATACATATTCAAATTTCTTATTTTAAAATCACTCAAACCCTCATATTTCTACATTGTCAAGCCCAACATTGTCAAGAAAACAACATCTTTTGCTGCTAGCGTTTTAAAAAACTGCCTCCAAACTTCTTAGGCTTCTCAACCTGTCCAGTAGCAAGAACAGGTGCAGGAATGGGTGCAGCAACAGTAACTGTGTCTAGAACAGCACTGTTCTGTTCCTCAACGCCGATGTGCGCAGCATTGAATGCGTTCGAGCTTTTGTTCTCCACCACGTTTCAGTTTCTGACAAATGTAGAAAGAAGAAGTCAGTATACAAACAAAATACTATAAATAAACCGGTATAGAACTAAGATAAGGAACTCATCTTAAGGACAGAGTCCTGGACTCGCCTCGTTTTGCATGCTGAACTCTTCTCTGTAATGTTAAGGCATTTATAAAACTCAAATTCTATACAGATTCGAGAACGAAACTGACATTCTGTAGAGTTCAGCAGAGGATGAGCTGAGCTCATTACAGGGAATAGCTCAGCACAGAGAGGAGCTCAGCACAGAAATGAGCTCAGCAAAGACGAGCTTGGCGGAGATGAGAATAATATATTAAATTCATTGATAAATTTATATACGACTAGTGAATCTAGCATGCTTATGTTTAGGTCGATATCTCCTAACCTAGAAAGTAAACATTTCGTCTTTGGATTCTTTTTTCGATAACCGAGTATCCAAGACACTGCAAACCCAAAACACGAATTGTTTAGCTGCCTAGCGAATAAGAGGCTACTTTAGTTTTTTTTAAATTGGTATCCAATATCAACAGTAGTACTTAATCTCTTTCGATATGTAAAGTTTTCTATTCGTAGGTTTGTATTTGACTATGAATTGCTGTTCTGTTTCTGTAGGAGGAATCAAACTCGTGAAGTTATTGTTAATACATAAAATAACAACCACACTGCATCTCATAGTTAAGATGTCATCTGTAATTGCTTTTTCTGTTGCACCAGAAACATACTTTTGTTGAAATTCGAAAGTTTTGATCATCTCACTTGTAAAGTTTACTGGAGTAGTAATAGAAAGAATTAGGATTTGAATTCATCACGTTTCTCGTGTGAAAGAAAATATGGATAAAGTGGAACACACTGAAATTACAGTTTCAAAAAAATTCGACTTGTGAGATTTTATTAGAAATAAAGAAAGATAGGTGTATGTGAGAATTATAATGCACTTGCAAGAAGAAAGCCCGATGAAGAATAGCAATGTGTGGAACTTTGCCATGGGGAAAATGTAGTTGAGGTTTGGATTGACCACGGCTTTTAATTCCTTTGGTAATATACTAGTACATCATATCTCTATTATTATACGTCATTTATGTAGGTACATATAAAACCAGGGGTCTCACTGGAAGCAGACTCTCTATCCCTTGGGACAGAGGTATTGTTTGCCTACAACTTACCCCTCAGATATACTGGACACTGATGATGATGATGAAAGAGACATGTGGATGATTTATAGTACTAACTACTTTTCTTTTTCTTTTATTTTTTCTCAAAACTCATGCATTTATTGCATCCCATCTGTACTGTAAGAAACTGCTTAATGTTGTTGTAAACACAATCCACAGTCTGTGACCAAAAAAAAAAAATCCACAGTACTCTCTCATATCCCATTTTGCTAGTTATTCCTAAAATGTCTTAGAATACTTTTTACCCTCCCCCCCCCCCCCCCCAAAAAAAATGTCTTCTCTTTCTATAATGAACTTACTAAATTATATTTTTTCTCAACGATTTTAGCAAACTATGTTATAAAGATAATGTATTGATTACAAGTAATTTTGGTTCTGGTTCTAATGATCAGATAATGGAATAATGATTTAATGATGTTCATTATTGATTTAGAGTACCTGATTTGGACTAACAAACGATAACAAAATAAGTAATACTGCATTTGTAGATACAGTCGAGGGTTGCATTAGCCATTACTCTAATTTGAAAATATGATTTTGCCCTGATTATTGGAAGTGACCGGTGGATGATGTACTGGAACCGCTTTTGTTTATTCTTTTTCTTTTCCTTTTTTTTTTTTGGGGTCAAACCATTCATTACATCCCATTTTTCTCTTAACCCAACAGTGTAATTGATTGTCAACACCATCCGTAACACTCTCTCAGTTTATTAGTCAACAAAATATCTCCATCCCACATAGTTGCTATGGAAAAAGTTCACTATGTGATAAAGTTTTAGGAAGTTTAAAAACTCGTATTTTGTACATAACAACAACGACAACATTACCCATTGCCTTAGAATGTACGCAACCATATCCATATGTTAACCATATCCATATGTTAACATATGTTAACCATATCCATATGGGGGATCGGATGTACGCAACCATATCCATATGTTAACCATACAGATTTTTTCGATGACCCATAATGATGCGTCAAGTTATGTCGATCAACTGCGACTTCACAATATAAGAAGCGCAGCCAATTTAGTGAGTCATTTTACTTTATTCCATCATATTCGAAAGTCAAGAAAGAATGTATTCTTGTTCCATTGGAAATGAAAAGGTACCTTGTACGTAACTACAAGTGATAGCGGAGATAGATCCCAATTCAGTCAATTGTTTTGCCAACGAGTATTCTCGTATATTAATTGCTGTGTTAGATCTTCTTTCAACGTCTTATTTTGCCTAGTTCCTTTAATTTCATAGTAGTTACTGTAAGAGTCAATTACATTTATTGTAATTGATTGCAATAATCTCGTAATTTATTTATCAATTAATAATATAGATACATGTGTAAATATATGCATACGTTTTGTTGGCTAGATATGTTGTTATTATTGACTGAATTAATGATAAGATGTGATTCTGCTTGATTGACAATCAGTATAATTCCTTGATGGATGGAATTAATTATCGATTAAATATAGAAAGGGCTCCCTAGCCAAGTCTATAAATAATAGAGCATGTGTACTCCATCAATCCAAGCAATCAAGCATTCCAATAGGCATAGGTTAGAAGTCTCTATTTCTCAGAGTTCGTCTCCAGCAGGCTTCCGGAGGTAATTTTCATGCTTCCGCTATTTTATTTGGGTTGTCATTTGGTATCAGAGACACCTCTAACCATATCGTTTGTGTTTAGAAAACTTATTTACATACCCTTTAATGCAATTTAATCGTTCAAATGCCGCGGGATTATAGTTTTCGAGACCTTCAGTATTCAATTATTCTGTAACGTTATTCTGCCGAAATTGTTTTGTCAAAAAATGACGGCAAAAAGTAAAGAAGGAGGCTATCAAAGGCAGGTGCATGTAGTACATGTGCCATACAAGACGGTGGAGGCTAGGCAAGGCGCGTGTCACCCATGCACCATTAAGAGAACTTTAGAAAAGGCGTCCGATGCACGTATGTCATGTGCCATAGAGGCGGTGGGTCATCAAGGATGGGCGCATGTATAGCACGTGCCATTATTTTAAAAAAATGAAAAGGTGTATTTGGTTTTGGACTCGGGCCATTTGGTTGGTCCGCGATCCGGTTCGAATTTACGATTTGGCCCACTTCCTGAGTTATTTGGACCTACCTAAAATTCGAACCAATGACCATTTTTTTTATTTGTCTATATTTTTGGTCAGTATGATTTTACTTTGTTTAGATCCTTTTATTGGTGACATATAAAGAATTATTTTCTTAATGTTAATATTAACGACATCATCTTAAAATTGTATGGTATAAAGAAAATAAAATATCATCAAACCTATGATTTAGATTTGTAAGATAATCGCTCTACCCCATAATAAAGTGGTTGTTTTATTGATGAAGAAAACTAAACATGAACATTTTTTAATGCCCACAGGTATGAAAATATTTTTGATTGTTTAATTTTCATATCGTTTTGAGTATAGTGTATGCATGAGTGAAACCTCTACCCACAGAAAGGTTTAGAATATACTATGCAAATTAACTTGATTAATTCATCATTATGATTATTTATGTTGATACAATGGTCTGTATTTCTTTGGTTATGCGTTTATTTGCTCTACTGCTTTATTTGATTCTGCTAGCACTTCAATATTGAGTGGTGACAATTACACTAATGGAAGGATATCATCCTTTTGACATTAGGGCGCATGGACTTAGACCTGACACACTGTAAGAAAAAACCACCAAATCCCATGGAATCAAGCACGCTATTTGAGAGATCTAATTACGAGTGTTGGGAGCGATTTAACCAGCTCAGCATTCTTCTAATCAAGTCTCGCATAAGTCCAAGCATTAGAGATTCTATCCCAAATTTTGATGATGTCAAAGCTTATATGAAAGCCATTGAAGAACAATTTGTAAGCTCTGACAAGACTATGGCCAGCACCCTTATGAAGAGACTTTCAAATTTACCTATAACATAAGCCGTGGTATGCATGATAATATCATAGTGATGAGAGATGTTGTTGCTAAACTAAGCTCCCTTAAGGTTGAAATCTCGGCGCCATTCTGTTGCATTTCATATTCAACTCTCTTTTTGGAGTACACTCCATTCAAGATCTCATAAAATACACATAAAGAAAACTGGCCAATTAATGAAATGTTGACCATGTGTGTTCAAGAGGACCAGAGGTTGAAGAATGAGTCAATGAAAACAGTGCATCTTACGACTCATTTTAAAAGAAATGCAAAAAAAGGGCAAAGGTGTTCCAATAAAGAAAACTGGTGATAAATACAAATGCCAGTTTTGCAAGAAAAAGAGACACTGTAAGAAAGATTGTCTGAAACATAATGGATGACTGGAGAAGAAAGGTAATTTGTCATTTGTGTGTCATGAATCTAATTTTACTGATGTTTCTGATAATACATGATGGATTGACTGTGGTTCTACAACTCATATTGCAAAAACCATGCAGGTCTTTTTAAACCTGAGTAAGCCAAAGAATAGTGACTAATACATCTATTCTTGAAATCGGATGCGCTCTATTGTTGAAAGGGTGGAATCTTATAGACTAATTTTGAAGACTGGTTTTCGATTAGATTTAGAAAACACTTTTTACGCTCCATCTTTTTCAAGAAATTTAGTTTCCCTTTCGAGACTTTTGATCATTGGATATGACTCCGATTCTCATCTTCTTGTTATAAACATTTTGAAAGATAGCCAAATTGAATGGCTTTTTGTTTCAACTTTATTTAGATCCCATTTATGAGCATCTATTTTAACAGAAATTGTTACGAAGTGTTGTATCATCAATGAGAACTCATCAAGACATTGGCATAAAAGGTTGTGATATATCTCAATTGATAGAATTAAAAGATTGTTGAATGAAGTAGTTTTGCAAACTCTAGATTTCATTGATTTAGGTACTTGTGTGGGATGCATAAAAGGCAATAAAACTAACAAGACCACTAAGAGTGTCAAAATAAGTTCTCAGCCTATTGAAATCATACACATGGATATTTCTGGACCGTTTCACACACCCTGCTTGAATGGTAAGAAATACTTTATTTCATTTATCGACGACTATTCAAAATTCATATCTGATACACTTGATGCATTCAATATCTTCAATTAAAAATGGAGAAACAAAAGAAGAAGGCAATTAAAATTGTCCGATCTAACAGAGGTGGTGAATTATATGGACGTTACACAAAAGGGACAAATGATTGGTCTATTTTTTTGAATTTCTTCAAAAGGAAGGAATTGTTGCTCAATACACTATGTCTGGCACACCATAACAAAATGATGTTGCTAAAAAAAGAAATTAGACTCTTATGGACATGGTTAGGGGCAAGATTAACACAACAAATTTGCATATATCTTTTAGGAGTGAAGCTCTAAAAACCGTTGTATATGTTTTAAATAGAGTTCCATCTAAGGTCATTCCTAAAACACCTTTTGAGTTGTGGAATGGTTAGAAATTAAGTTTGAAATATTTAAACATATGGGGTCGTCCAGTTGAAGTTAGGTTATACAACCCAGGCTTAAGGAAACTGGATGAACGAATGAAAAGTGGTTACTTTATTGGATATGCAGTTAACTCCAACGAATATAGGTTTTATTGTCATTCACATACTGCACAAGTGGTTGAAGCTAGAAATGCTAAGCTTCAAGAGGATCATAAACTTAGTGGGAGTGATTCAAATCGACATTTCAATTTTGAGGAAGTAAAGAAGACACATGCTATACCTTTACATACAAGGACAATTCAGTTGTTATTCAACATAATCAAAAGCCACCAATTATACAACCTCAAATTCAAAAATCACATCAAGAATAATCAGAGCCCACTAATCTCATATCTACTGAGCTAGTGGGAGTCTGAGGATCCTCAAGAATTAAAAGCTCCGCAATTTTTAGTTATTATGTTGTATATCTTCAAGAGTCCGATTATGACATTGGATTGAATCATGACCCTATTGTTTAGAAATTTGTTTGAATAGTTTTCAAAGTCATGATTTTAAGTGTTGAATACTTAAGAATGTCACACATGATGTTACAAATGATAAAGAGTTGAAATATATCAAATAAGTGAAGAAAAATGACATCGATCTCTCAGGAAGGACACATCAATTGACCGATGTATACATCGATCCCTACATAGATCGATCGAAGTAAGGCAGGGTAAATCTCAAACCTTACTGTGAGAAATCGATCTCTAAACCTGAGACACATCTATTGGTCGATGTGTACACTAATCCCTCACATCGATCAATTAAATCTGAACCTCACTGTGAGACATCGATCTCTCAATCAGAGACACTTCGATCGATTCATATCAAAGGCTTTAGAAATTTTTTAAAAATGTGATAAAATGATTGTTTTCACTTGTACATGATTCATATATGGCTATCATGTTGTTATTATGTGATTTTGATGGATATTATTATGTCTTGTGCCTTGGAAGTTTCTACAACTTACTAAAAAGGGTAAAAGTGATATTTTGAGTTCTTGTAGGCCCTTGACATGGTGAAATGATGCAAGGACTTCATTATTTCTTATTCATCACTATCAAGGTGTTATTATATCTATTTTTGACCATCAGAGTCATTTTTAGAGTTTTCTATCACCAAGGGCATTTTGGCCATTTTACCCCCAAGGACAGTTTGGTTATTTTACTCAAGGACATCTCTTGAGTATCATATTATCTGCATTATGGAGCTTATTTATGGTGTTCTTGAATATTATATCATGATTTTCTATTCTATGTTCTTATTTGGTGATATTATTGGTAGTAGCGGGATATGTGACGATTTTCGATGTCACATTCTATTTTCTTGTTGAAGACCCTTATGAATATATTATTGGAGGTTCTTAATCATATTTTTGTAAGGAATTTGAAGGTGTTATTGGTACAAAATTCACCACAAATTACAAGGAGAAAAATGTGAGAATTTTGAATTATTGGTTGACAAAGTATTGTCAACTTTTATCTATGCATGTCTCTTCATTATATCTGAAGTTTTACATGTTTATTTGGCTCAAAAACGTGTATAAATATGTGGTGAAGGTGCTTTATCCATTTTATTACAAATATACAAGGTTATGGCAAGTGGACCAACCAAATACAAGCTAGTTGGAAAAATTGCCAACTTGGAAATTCAAGTTCAAAACCAACGACTATATTGGTTTGTTGAAGCTGATGTTTTGAGCCAAAATAGTAGCCACACATGTCCTGTTATCTTGCCAAGGAGTTGAGGCAATCTTGGATGGAATATGCCTTGAGTATCATTTTACCCTCAAGGGCAGTTTGGTCATTTTACTCAAGGACATCCCTTGAGTATCATATTATCTGCATTATGGAGCTTATTTATGGTGTCCTTGTAGATTATATTATGGTTTTCTATTCTATGTTCTTATTTGGTGATATTATCGACAGTGGCGGGATATGTGACGATTTTCGATGTCACATTCTATTTTCTTGTTGAAGACTCTTATGGATATATTATTGGAGATTCTTAATAATTTTTTTGCAGAAAATTTGAAGGTGTTATTGGTACAAAATTCACCACAAGTTACAAGGAGAAAAATATGGAAATTTTGAATTATTGATTGACAAAGTCTTGTCAACTTTCATCATGGATTTCTCTTCATTATATCTGAAGTTGTACATGTTTATTTGACTCAAAAACGTGCATAAATATGTGCTAAAGGTGCTTTATCCGTTTGTGAAAAATACACAAGGTTATGCCAAGTGAACCAACCAAACACAAGCTAGTTGCCAAAATTGTCAACTTTGAAATTGAAGTTCAAAAACCAACGACTATATTGGTTTGTTGAAGTTGATTTTTTGAGTCAAAATGGAAGCCACACATGTCCTATTATCTTGACAAGGAGTTGAGACAATCTTGGATGGAATATGCCATCTTAATCCTTCATATTATCTTCATGAATTTCAAGACATTCCAAGGCATAAAAATCGGCCAAACAAGTGTCCAAGGTTGACCAATTATGTTGTTTCATATTGCCAAGTGTACAAGGTGATTATGTGGTCAACCAATGATATGAAGGCACTTAAGCATTGATGATGAAGACTATGACACATTGGCATTCTTATCTTCAAAAGACATTTCACGCTATAAATATAAGAGGCAAGGTGAAGAAGAGAAGACACACAACTTTGAAGCAATCTTGAAGATCATTCTCTTGATATTCTTTTCTTTTGTTCTTGTTTCATTCTTTGTGTAGCCAAGGTGCTCTATTGTTAGTTGTTGTATAGCTGCACTATACACGCCTCTTGTTCATATCTTGTAACATTGATTAGCCAAACTTATAAGGCTACATCAATAGGTGGTAGAGGTGTTGCAACCAAAGTTGCATAGAGGTGATCATCCAAGTCTTGAATAGGGTTGGTGTATAACCCAAGGATCATGATTGGTTCTTGCTGTATTCTTGATCATTCTATAGTAACATCCCAGAAAAGGTGTTCCTTGAGACTGGAGTAGGTCACATTGACCGAACCATGATAAATTCTTGGTGTTCTTGTCTTCTTCCTTTCTTTACTGTTTTCTGCCCGTTTTCACTGCAGTTTTCACCCAACTTCACAGTCTTGAAACAAAAGCAAAATATTTTCCAAATTCGTGATTTTCTGGTGGAGTTATACTTCAGACTATTAGCTTTCCTTTGCAATAATAATCACTTTATTTGAGCAAAGGAAAGTTATTCCTTCAGTCTTTGAAAGACAACTGCTCCATTCTGGCTGCAATTTAACCAGTTTCAAGGAAACTTGCATTCTGATTTTATCAAGCATAGTTTCAAGTCAGAGCCTTTTGGAAACTTAATCTAGACATCTTAAAGATTATTTTGGCATAAATATCAACCTTTTTGGCTGAGTATTTAAAGAGAAACATGTTTGCAAAGTTCAGTATCATTATGTCCAAAACTGTCCAGATTGGCCATCTGAATCTTTTTATTTGTTTGAAGGGTCAAACGATCTTATTTTTATCTCATTTTTGGATAGATTTAGTCAAGACATTGAAGTTGATTTCTGAAAAGTTTCATAATTTTGGAGTTGTCTACACTGACTTTTGAATTTTTCAAAAATGGGTACTGAATCTTAGTAGCTCTCAGATTCTGTTTTCAAAGGGGATTTTAATTCAAAGACAGTAGTGTAATTTCTGCTAACAGTTATTCACCCCCCTCTAGTGGTGTTGATTTCAGATGTTACGATCTAACAATCGGTATCAAAACCAGACCAACACCACTCTAAGAAGAAAGGTTTATTACCATACGAAAAAGATAATGTTACACACAAAAGAGTTCATTAAAGCCCAGTTATCTCAAATCAAAGGTAAACTTTACAATGACCATAGTTTCTCACAAAAGTAAGTTGGAAGGTATGTCTACACAACGCCCTCCACTTTTCGATGGTAATAATTTTGTACATAGGAAATTTAGGATGAGACTATTATTAATGGCTATAAACATCGATTTATGATCTATAGTTGAAGATCAGCCATACATACCTTTGAAAATTGTACAAGTTAGTGGAGTCACACAAGAAGTTGAGAAATATAAAAGCAAATGGTCTATAGAATATAAGAAAAGAATGTCCATAAATGCTAAAGCCATGCAATTACTTTTGAATGGACTTAGTGCTTCTGAAGCAGGTTTTGTATCAAATTGTGCTAGTGCTCATGATATGTGGAAATCATTAGAATTAAAGCATGAAGGTACTACCGGTGTAAACGAGTGAAAAATAAATATGCTCATGACTGAACTTGAATCTTTCAAAATGTTGCCGAACGAATCCATAACATCTATGAATTTGAGAAATGCTAACCTCTTCAATGCACTTAAAGCTTTAGGTAAATCTTTTACCAGCAATGAGAAGGTTCAAAAGGTGCTACGAATTCTTCCCGCTGAATAGGATCCGAAGGTAACAGCTATCGAAGAGACAAAGTCAATCACAAATATGGATGAATTAATAGGCTCACCCAGAGTATACGAGGTAAAATTAAATCACGTAAATCTCAGTCATCAAAACCATCTAGTAAGTCTATTGCTTTTAAATCATCTAAATCATTTTGTATAAAAAAATGATGAAATTAATAGCGATAGTAAATTAGATGATGATTTAATATTAATAGCTAGAAAACTTAGAAAGTTTTTCAAACGGCCTAATAGGAATAGAAAACAATCTTCTTATCTTCTTCTTCTCAACTTAGGAGAAGCAATTTAAATAAAAATGGTGACAAGTGGTATAATAAAGAACTAAAATGCTACGAATGTGGCCAAAAAGGACGCATTTCTTATGATTGTACAACAAAGAAAATAACAACAACAATAATAATAATGAACAAGACAAGGAAACTCAACGGTCCAGGCAAAGGAGCCCAAAGCAAGAAAAGGAAAAAGGGCAATAAAGGCAAACATATGGAGCAACTCGTCCGACTCATAATCCGACGATGAAGAAGCTCAATTCTGCTTCGTATCCAGGAGGAAATTTCTTCTTCCAATGTAGATTCTGATAATGAAAGGACACTTGATGAAAACGAAGAGTTTTTAAAGATGCATGATCACTGTAAAAGGATATCTAAAGAAAAGAAGAAGCTAATTGAAGAAAATGACAAGTTGAAGACAACCAACTTGAAATTTTCCGATCAATTAGAATCTTTCAAACAAGAGTCTACTAATACTCTTGATTCTTTAGAGATTAAAATTGAATCACATAGGAAAAATGGACAAACATTAAAAACCGAAAATAACATGTTAAAAAAACTAAGTTAGATAATTGTGAAAAAGAGGTAGCACAACTTAAAACATCTAAACTAGATTTAGAAAAAATATTAGAACAGTTTAAATTCAGAAGTAACATGTTAAATACTTTAACATCATCACAAAAATATAAAAATGATAAAAAAGGCTTAGGCTATATAGATGAAAATGAGACAAGTTAGGCAAAAAGACTAACTTTGTATCATCTAAGTCTAAATTACCATATAATGCAACCGAGTCAAAAGCACCAATTTTGTCAACTCCTTCTTCTGCTTATCCTAAACAAAAGAAGGAAGCACACACATATAAACATGCAACTAGGCAAAATTATGGATCTACACCAACTACCCATTATGTCTACATGTTTACAAATGTGAATAGACAAAATAAAATGCACGCAACTCACTATGATGCATATAGGCATAAACACAGGCAATCTTCATATTCTTCTTATAAGGAATATAGGAACACACCTATATTATATGATTATACTTATAAGGTGCCGTTTAAAACTCAAAATCATATGTCTTACACTCATTATCAAAATCGACCAAGTTATATGCCTCAAACTCGGCCATAATATAATAAACCAAGGTATAATAATTATATGCATACATCTTCTTTTAAATGGAATGGTCCAAATACATGTTAAATCCTCTTTATGCAACGAATTATAATGTCAAATATGTGTGTAGAAGGTACACCTAAGTTTGGATACTCAAAGGATATATAAACAAGGATGGTGCCCTAACACTCAAGGACCCAAATAAAGGATACCTAAAACTTTGTCTCCTTTGTAGGTAAATCATAAAGAAGGCAAAAAGGAGACAAAGCTAAAGAATATAATGAGATTGTTGTCCAAATAACCTGGGGCCAAGATGAGTAGGTGGTACAACCTTGCCCATAGTGTTCTGAACCTGGAACATGCTTGGGCCGAGGTTCAAGGTTGAAATCAATACATGTATAAGTTATGGAATCCTTCCATGCACTTTAAAAATAATGACCACTGGACGAGATAATGCCGATGTCGAGCGCAACAGAACGGCACAACACATGTGTGCTGACCTGACCCCTTTGGTAGGGCAATTCATGATGTCGAGCTTGGACTTGGAAATAGCGACTTTAAACCACGCCAATCACTAGGACGTGTTCAGGCCGAGGAGAGTTTTGCGATTGAGCCCCTTGTTGGGGCCATGTGTTGGCTCGACAAATATCTACCGTATTATTCCTTATGCACTGTTGAGGTGTACACACCATAGGGTTGCGTGCAAATCCTGTATGGTAAATTCTCTTAAAATCGTAAGACAGATCACGCGTTGTATTGCATAAAAAAGTCAGATCATAAAGACATGTATTACTAAGGCAGTTGTTCACTGGTTGGCTTCTGCTCTGGCTGGTTCCTTGTTGGCCAAGCCGAGCTGAGTTTCTGAGCGTACAGACGGAGGTGGTCTGAGACAACTCTTCCAGATAGTTTCAAGCCCTCAGTTTGTGCCAGAGGTTTCGGGCCAAGCTGCTGAGGCTGTACTTTGGGCGACCTGTGCCCTCCAACATGGTGAATCCCTTTAGTACCATAAGACAGAGGTCACGCGTTGAGGTGGGTAAAAGGATGATTTGGCTCTTCCATTTACGCCTTATTATTATGTGCAATGAATCCCCCTAGAACCATTAAGCAGAGGATACATATTACATTGCATAAAAGGAGAACTTAATCCCGCAGTTTGCGTCTTTGAAGTCATGACATTGAATCACCTTAGAACTTTTAGGCAGAGAAAACATAGTGAATTAAGCAAAAGGAGAACTTAATCACATAGTTTGCATCTTTGTATTTTCTTCTCCTAAGCAGGAGGTTCGGCAAGAATCTTCTCCTAAATAAGAGGTTCTCTAAGAATGCGTAGCAAGGGGAAGTTGGTCCCACTAGTTGCAAATTTATACGCCAAAACATTTGACGCGCCCCTTCCTCTTGTCGGTGCAGAAAAGATTTGCTCTGGTATAAACCTATGCAACTGGTATTCACATCTCTAGACTCGCCCATCAGGGAATCTAGTGGAACCTGCTTTGTATCTAATGTGCAAGTATTTTGAAATAGTGTAAATAACAAAAAGAACTTGACTGTTTTCTTTTAAAGAATTGACATGCATTACACACAAAGTTTAAGGTACGTCACACGTAAGATATTTGGCAAATTCCTAGATGGTTTTCAACTCAGCACGTCAGCTCAGGTGAGTTCTACCTCGGTCTCTAGTTGTGTTGTGATAAAGGCACGCTTGCACTAAGTTACTCGCTTTGGATGGGCTAATGTAATGCTTTAAAGCCTGGCCGAGGTGGTACATGTCCCCGTCACCCTTTTAAACACCAAGGCGTGAACCTGGCCGCCAGCTTCAGTTAGCATGCTGAAATTTTCAACATGTGTTACAAATGAGACATAAGTTTGAAATGTTACCTTGTGTAGCTCCTTCCTTTATGTCATCAACATTGTATGCTTTATTCTTGACCAATCAATATGCCAACAAGGCTCCACATATGCTCCAACAAGGTGACTTGGGCATGTGACAAGGATGATACATGTGCTGAATTTTATTTTTGCAAACTTTGTAAAATAGTGCACATTTAATTATATACACATGGTATATTCCAATCAGCCCTTAAGTGAATTTTCTAGAACACTTTGAGATGTATGAAACATGTAAAAAGTGTCTAGATACATGTTATATGATATGCCAAAAAGTTCCATGTGTCGTATACGTAGAAAACCGAATTTTTGATGTTTATCGATTACCCGATTTTTTTCTAATTAAATTCTAACTTTTTGCACATGTTATATATATTATGTTACACATAATATACATAAATTAAACTTTAATATTCAGCACTTGGGCTGATTAAAGTGGCGCCCAAAACATGTGACAAAATTGAAATTGGAATCTCCACAATTTGGCCTTAATGTGGGGTGATTTGTGTGTGCCAACATAGAATGATTTTATGGCTACATATAGCATGAAACGCATGAAATTTGAGGATATTTTTGAAGTGTAGGGCTGGCCATCTATTTATGGCAAATACGTGACACGTTGGCGAAGTTTCGGTATTCGCCCGATATGACAATTTTCGGTTTAAAACCTTTTAACGTGTCGTATTAAATTTGTCATCACCATGACTTATATCATATGATATAAGACCTGAATATACTCATAAATATGAGTTAAATATAGTGGTGTGACGTTAACGTACGTACGTAAAATATATAACGTGTCGGTAGTACGTTGGAATAAATGTGTACGTGCCTTTTTTTAAAAACAAAATTTGAATATATATATATATATATATATATATATATATATATATGGTAATGGCGTGTGATATATGTGTGGAGAGGAGAGTGGAAGACTTTCCTTTCTTCACCTTGTTGCCTTTGTGTCTTTTCCAAATATTGCTTCCTTTAATGAACTACTTAGTTTAATTAACTAAGTACTTCACTTAATGAACTAGTTTAGTTCATTAATTGTGGCACCTGAAAATAGTTCAAACACAACAAATGTTTGCCATTTGATGTAAGCTTTAAAGCTTCATGGCTCGTTAGTACGACAACATTATATATGAACTATATAAGGCAAGTTTTATGCAATATGTCATGCATTTCTTTGTTACACGTTTAAATCATGTATTTTGAAATCACTCAAACCCCTTTTTCTCTACAATTGGTGCTGCTGGCTCTTGTTTTTTTTGGTTGTTTGATGGGGGGCTACGGGTAGAATCATAGGTTTCTCCCTATTTTTCTTTTCTGGCTGAGGGAGGGCGGCCGCATATCGAAGGGAGATAGGTAGGGTTTCAATGATATGTGTATATATAGATGGGAGAAAGAATAGATAGAGATAGAATATTCCTAACTAGATAGGAAAAATACCATATAGTAGTCTCTATCCTAAGTTTTTTTTCCTATTTCAATTAGGATTACTATTTTATTCCTACATGTTAAATATACACAATTTATACAAAGCAAAAAAACTAGGGTCATAACATTCCTCTTCCCTTATAATAAGTTTCATCCTCGAAACTTGCTCATGATAACAACCCACTAATTATCATTGTCTTTCACTTAAAAATCTCAACCTACCCTTTCTATAACCCTAGTATCAAACTTATGGGTATTGTCACCATCTATATAGTACTTATATCTACTGCCTTCAACAATCCTATATCATCAATACTACAATCTTTAACTTAAAGACTTGTTCGCCGAACTCATTCCTCAACCATATAAATATTCCGAACACGTTTTACTCTAGTACACTTCAACTTAATCATCACTAATATCTCACAAGATGTTCTAGTTTCTATAGGGTTCAATCCTTATCTTACTCTTCCATATTCACAACATAGAAGCTTTCACTATACCATCGCACCCATTCAAGCCTGCTAGTCTCTACAGATCTTTATTCTCATTACTTTATCACAGCTTTTCGGTTCAATTCTTAATCATAACTTACCTCCGCTTGTTCTGTATTCTAGGATTCAACTTAAACCATCAATTAACTTATCCATCTTGAAGCATACTAATCCACCAGGCTTTACCGTATATCCTTAATTAGTTATTTCAAGTGCAAATTCTAATTCAGTTAGATCCCACCTAAAAAAGCAACCATTACTTGTTCATACTTTATTTTAGTTCAAGCCTACTCGATACACCAATACTTACGTGTTCCTATGAATCAATACTTAACCCCGATTTGTAATAATTTGTCATTCCACTGCACTCATTTTAATAATGCTCGCTTATCAGTATCAATCAATATCCCCAAGAGAACTAATATCTTCGGCCTATTTGATACTCTAAGATTCAACATCTTAATCATAATTATAATCCCCTTTGTACAGTTCTCTTTGTTGAACTCTACTGATCATAACGCTAATAAATCATTTTCTTAGTAATTCGTTTTACTATTAATCATTTCTTAGAAACTATGATCTCAACTTAGACTTAGTCACGTTCTGACACTACTGTCAAAATAGAGCATGAACCCGTTCATTTACCATAGTAGTACCGGGTTTGCAGGGGTCGGATCTAAGGAATTACAAATAGTTATAATCAACACTTAAGTAAGGCAAATAATCCGGAGTCGTATGGAGTGCCTTAGGTATACGTGGGCATATCCATTTTCCGATCATCACTTAGGCCTAATGTCATCAATTATTTCTAGAATCGATTGATATCATCATTTCTTACGTCTAAAATCATTACTTATTTCTAAGTTCAATGCTTAGAATATAATCACAGCTTATGACTAAAATCAGTACTCATGTTCAAATCATCACCTAATGTTCAGATCACCACTTAATTTCTAGAGTCAATATTTAGTATCATCATTCCTTAAGTCTAAAATCGTAACTTATGGGCAAGGTCATCACTTAACTTCTAAAGTCACGTCTTATTTCCAATAAGATGCTTAATATATAATCAGTGCTTATGTCTAAATCAGTGCTTAAGTCCAAGATCAAGTCTTAATCAAAATCGTCGCTTATGTCTAAAATCGTTACTTATGGGTAAGATCATCACTTAATTTCTAGAATCATGGCCTAAATATAAGTTTCTGGCGTGGATCTAGAGCCATGCTCTGATACCACCTGTAGAGACATGTCCCCAGCCCTAATACTCAAAACGACTCACCCGTCGCATCTCACTAAGGAGAATACAAGGCATCAATACGAATCAATTACACGTCAGTAAAGTGACGCAAATCAATGTCAGCAGAAGTCATAAAACATAAATCCTCAATAAAATAATCGTCATTATTATTATTAACGTCTAGGCAAATCTAGTTCGATACAAATATCAAATGTAGATACTAAATTCTAAATCTCCCAAAATGCATAATGTCAAACCCATAAACTATGTCTCAACTAAATCCTTGAAAAGCTCATCAGAATATCCTCAACCTCGAAACCTCTACTCTTGTCATCCTCGGGTGTACTAACTCATAAACCGGTCTATCTACAAAAACGATTAATAACGTGGGATGAGCGACATACGTCGCCCATCAAGTAACCTGACTATATTTACCATGGGATCATACACGGAAAAGCGAGTGTAATAAAAATAAATAAGTAACGATATGAAAAATATCATGCTTCTCTTTGCAAATAAAGTTTACCTTTTTACCCCTATACCAATCAAGAACAAAGGCACACGCAACTAAGTCAGCAACCCACAAGTGTTAGCACAATCAAAAATCGATGATGCACTTTCAAATAGATGCGATGCAAATCAATCAAACTTTCGATAATCAAATTCTATTTTCAAACTATCCATTTTCGATATCCAAATCCAATTTCAAATGTTCGATACGATATGATATGGTGCGATGGTCGATACGATATGATACAATGTTCGATACGATACGATACAATTTCCAATACGATACGTTACGATATTTCGATCATCGATACCAATACGATTCCAATGCAATGACAATGACTCTTACCTTACAAATGGCTTATATCGCAACACTTACGAATTGATCCCTCAATGGTCAAATATACCACAGGCGCACTATCGAAATAGTCAAATATGATTGGACGCTCCAATTGGCGGTCAAATATGCCCGGGCGCTCTATCAAAATAGTCAAGTATGCCCGAACGCTCCGTTTTTTGGGACCAACTCTACTTACCGATATATTTCCTTTGTAAGGGTGACTTTCAAAATATGCAATGCAAATTTCAAAACTATTTCCAAATATCGATATGATTTCCCGAATATGATGTCAAATGTCAACTTTCCAAAATAATTTCCAAATGTTTGATGTTTCAAATATTTTTCAAACGATCAATTTCGATCAAGTCAAATACCATCAATTCCGATCACATCCAATACGATTACACAAATATCTAATACGATCACATATCAAATAACGATATCGATGTCCTAATAACCACCAATCACATGTACGTATATACATATAGATGCCCACGCCCATACATGTGCATATACATACACGCACACATTCTTATATATATATATATATATATATATATATATATATATGTATGTATGTATGTATATATATACACATAAATACTCAGTACCACTCACACATACCCATCCTCTTATCAACGTCTCTACCAATTTGTAAAAAAGAAAGTTTGGCCGCTGTACAGATTTCATGCAATCATTACATTATCCAATTGAAAATCTAACCACTGAACACATAACTAGACAAAATATAAAACAATTGGTTTACTTCATTATTAATTCGACAAAGAATGTAAATGTGAAATGTTGGGTACATGCATATATCTCTGGTAACAAAAATAGTTCTACGGTGCCAGCCCAGCGTAAGCTTTTTGTAACAGAAAAAATAAATAGATATATAAATAAATGGTAAGAAAAAGCTTTCCATTGTACTACTGTCTAAAAACTAAAGAGAAACAAAGGTACTGTTTTATAGTAATTTCATGACTCCAAACAATAAATATACGCTCGAACATACAAATCTTCTATTTTATACACATTATATTCATATGACATATATCAAATTACCAAACTGGCCGGCCTATTAAAGTAACATATTTAACATGATTTTCGGTCATTACAAATAAAATACACAATTGTCATATTCATAAACTCAACTACCAAATTTACTATATTTGACATCTTTATATATAAATATCCCAATATAACGGCAACCCCATTTACAATTTCAACACACATTGTCTCGTGTGTGTGTCTATATATATATATATATATATATATATATATATATATATATATATATATATATATATATATATATATATATATATATATATATTTTGAAAAGAGAGATTTTTATTATAAATAAGCCTCACTTATGGCGGAGGAAAACCATATTACAGAAGTCTGAGTTTGCGAATTAAAGAAATAGGACGCTAGTAAAAGATATCTCCAATCGAATATGATATGCCGCATTAAAACCTTGCCAAGAAAAACCACCCTTGTGGATAAAACCTTGGCGAAGGAAAAAGCGTACATATTTATTCGATTATCATTGATATCAAAATGGTAAAATAGTGAATATAAAGATTGTGGATGTATTGCTGTCCAAGTAATTAGCTCCTTCGTAGCACAGTGAATATCGCGCAATGTGGCTCCGAAATGATCTAGAACATATGTGGCACGCATGCAATCGGTTTGAAGATCCATGCCGAGGCAGCGTCGTTGCCATGCAATGAAAAAAACCAATACTGAGCAAAGCAGCAGAAAGCGTAATGAACCAAAGGAACATTTACAGATGAAGATCATACCCTGCCCTGCCTGCCAGCACCAACTAGTGGGCCGGCAGTGATGACAAGCGTAGCCAAATCCTCCCGTAATTGTGTAACAGTGGGTAAAATGCCATGTGGAACAGCCATCAGTGGAATGCTCCAGCTCCAAGTGAATGCCAAATTGTGTGGTGGAGAAATGCACATCAAAAGATCAGCGCAGTTAAAATGATAACAAATATTGTGTGATAATATCCAATAGCGTAAAGGATTACAAAGCATACGAGCCTGCCTGCACTCAATCGAGGACAGGCAGAAAGGTCGTAAAAGAGCCAAAATTGTTGGAACGCATGCTCCAAATGAACATAACGGGAGCATCTCAGTGAAATAGAATAGAACCACCAGTGCACAATTATGGAGACAACGAGCAAACTATAAGCGTGACCAGGAAAAGGAAAATAACAGCACAAGAATGTTGTAGAAAACATACCATACCCGCCCGTACCTGATATGGTACGGGCAGGGCAAAACAAGACATGCCAATCCATGTGGAAGACTTGATGCTCAGCCTACGCGGATATTTGGTGATGTGAGATCGAGAAGTAACGAGGCACGAACCATCGGAGGCAAATTCTGTCTATCAAAAACTCCTGTCACTGGGCAAAGCATGGCATGTTGAGCTAAGTAATGAGCTGTCTTATTAGCTTCTCTATATACATGCCTTATCTCTATCCCGTGTGACTGAAGAAGCGATCGCAAAGTGGAAAGATGATAATTACCAAAAACTTGCTGTCTGGTATGCAGCCGCTTGACTAAATCTTCACAGTCAGATTCCAACATAATTGATCGATAGACTGGAAGAAAATACATTAGACCAAATAAGGTCGCCTGAATTTCCGCCATGAAAGGCGTGCTTAGAGGCAGTCGGAAGGAGATAGCACGGACACATTCGCCGTGATGCGTGCGCAGGATTGCGCCCCCTGCTGCAAATCGAGCTCCTACTGCAGCATCTACATTTAATTTGTACCTACCCGACGGAGGGCATTGCCAACGGACAATCTTTAGGCGAGGGGATCGAAGGCGCGGTATCCAAGCAAGTGAGAGGGAAGAGCCTGCTGTCAGTTTGGTGCCCTGAATCTTATAAATCCACGTATTTATGTCAAAGTGTATAGCATTCCGAAGAAAGGCCGTCGTAAAAGCTGTGGATTCCCCGTAGGTGAGTTGCGCATAGAACTTCCAAATGTTCAAAACCGTGATTGCATGAATTACAACTTTTAAAACGCCAGAGAGGGAAGATGCAGAAGATCGGTACCACCACGATAACAAATATTGTCGAAGGGTGGTCACTGTCGGCAACAAACCCTGAAGTTCAGAAGAAAAAAATGCCCAGATGGGAGAGATGCGACCGCAGCGCATAAATATGTGTGCAACTGTGGCAGAGGCCTGCCGACAAAAAGGGCACTGTGTAGGGCACATTACAGCATAACGACCAATGAAATCCCCAAATGGTAATGCCAAATTGAAAATACGCCATAACAACAGTTTAGCAGCTGGAGAGTGATGCTTGAACCAAATAAACTTTGATGATAGCAGCGTAGGGGTTGCGGTCCGGCAAACATTATAAGCCGATTTTAGTGTAAACTCACCAGTTGATGAAGGTGTCCATGAAAGGAAATGTCCGAAACCTGTCGTATGAGAGATGCACGTAGGATGTATGCAACAGATTAACTTCCATATTGGCGAATCTGGAAGCCGCGGTGTGAAATCATTTCGCCTGCCATACTTCATATGCATATAAGTGCTCCACAGGGTGTCAGTTGTATGATAGGACCACCAGATTTTACAATGATACGCCTTTTGTAGGGAATTGAGATCTCGGAGACCCAGACCACCCTCATCATAAGGACCACCAGGACTCCCCGGCGGCGCACCAAGATCCTTTGCGGCTGTAGTTGCAGCTTCTACGGCAACAGAAATCGCTCCAAAAGTGATTTCCAAGCATAAAGGACTTCCCTTCATCTCCTTTTTTGATGAGGAAATTGATGCATTGGCCTCTCCTTACCGGCTTGCACTCGTCGGAACATTTTGGTTTGGAAGGCCTTCGATCAAGATCATTCGCCAGGTATTTGAGAGAATTGGATTCAAGGCCGACGTAAAAATCACTCTTTTAGATCAATCCCACGTGCTTCTGAATTTTCTGCATGAGCCAGATTATATACGATGTTTCTATCGACGTTCTTGGACAATAGCCGGTTGTACAATGCGTGTTACAAAATGGACGATTGATTTTGATCCATCAGCAGATGCTCCAATCGTGCCTATATGGATTGCATTTCCAGGTTTACCAATTCACTTTCACCAAAAGGCTGCACTTTTTGAAATCTCACGTGCAGTTGGCCATCTGATCAAACTGGACGTTGCTACGGCAGATGGACTGCGACCCTCGGTTGCTCGCGTTTGTGTGGAGGCAGATGTCTCAACAGATCTCCCAAAGAAGATGTTTCTGCAGGGTAAACAAAAAATCATCCAACAACAAATAACATACGAGGACTTGCCATCTTTCTGCGCAGACTACCGCCACATGTGGTGACAAGGAAATTGAAAAACCTTCCAAACCCCAAAAGAGTGCCAGTAGATTGACTCCAAAAAAGAATCAAAAAGGCCAGACCTTAGATCCGGATACTGTTGTTTTGCTTACAAAAAGATCAACTCCACATGAGGCACATCATGATACTGCGCTTCATGCAAATACACCTCTCGTAGCCTCAGATCAGCCAGTGCAAAACGTAAGAGAACCTTCTGATGACATACCAGATGCTTTAAATCCGGAGAATGCCCACAATGCCAATATGGACCAAGATATCCCTATTGCCCCGGAGGATATAGTTGATCCCTTCCATTGCCATCCAAACACCTTCAATAACGCTCATGGTGCCACAGATGACACATATTTGACTACTCACACACAAGAGGATGATCCAGACTATTGTCAAGTCTCTGACTCAGACCTTCATCATGATATCCAACGAAATTCAATAGAGGATGGCTCACAATTACACATCCGAAGACAGATGGTCGAGGACGCAGAAGAATTTAATGAACGTCTATCCTCACGGCCATCAAGTACAAATGATGAGGATATCTTGCATGATTGTTTAACAAATACTATCTCTGACCATGATGGGTTTATTCCAGCACCAACTAGACGCAAACGCAGGCTACGTAGGGAACTACCTCCCCGCCCACCATCAACTGTGGTCACTCGAAGTGCAATCCGTATGGGCTCTACATCACCCCATCACTCCTTATGAATGCCATTGCATGGAATACGGGAGATATCCGAACATCTCTTAACAGACTGATGTCTCTAGTACGTGACACACACTTGGATATTCTAGTAATCATTGAACCTAAACAAAGAACAACGAAGCTTACCTCTTATAGATTAAAACTGGGATTTTCCAATGCTTTGAGCACTTGTCAGGAAAATATATGGGTCTTTTGGAAAGCATCTTCATTACATTTGCTTGATGTTCATCACGGTGAACAAACCTCCCTATTCTCTTTTCAATTTCTACCAACTCAACAGGATTTTGCATGGTCAATGGTTTATGGTAGACATACAATAGCTGATAGACGCCCTTTATGGGACTCTTTAATTGAGATTTCTCATTCCATCACTATGCCATGGATAATTGGCGGAGATTTTAATACATTTCTCTCATTAGAAGAACACAAAGGAAGATCTATACCCCCTCTTCGACTTATGGATGACTTCAAGGATTGTGTGAACATTTGTGGACTTCAAGATCTTCCCATCAAAGGCACATTATTTACTTGGGCACGTGGTACAGGTCAAGGGCGTGTATTGCGGCGTTTAGACAGATACTTGTGCATAGCCTCATTCTCGAATATGTTTGCAGACATTATGGTTCATCATTTATCACGTGCAACTTCTGATCACTCTCCACTTTACTTGAAATGTACTTTATCACAAACACGCCCATCCATCCCTTTTCGTTACATTAACTCCTGGGCGTCACATCCAGATTTTGTCTTATATGTCAAGGAAAAATGGCAGCAATATCCAATGACTGGAGGCATGCGTGGCTTGTATTCCAAACTCACTCTACTAAAGAAGGATCTTCGAACATGGAACCGAGAAGTTTATGGCAATATTTTTGACAATGTCAAGATGGCAGAGGCTACCTATAAACGACATGAATCCCAGTTTGATGCAGATCCTTCGCAGGATAATAGAACAACGATGAATCTTGCCCATGCTCAATTAATTCAAGCAGAAAAAGCTCAGACATCATACTGGGCTCAAAAATCACGCACACGTTGGTTAACGGAGGGTGAAGCGAACTCAGCCTATTTCCATGCACTGGTCAAAGACAAGCATCGCAGACAGCTTATTCGGGACTTGCAAAGCGGAGCAGGAATTACTTTGCATGAAAATGCTGCATTAGGCGTAGAGGCAGTTTCTTTTTTTGAGCATCTTTTTACGAAGGAGTCAGTGGATGGAGTTGACGAATTTATTATGGATATACCTACACTAATAACTCACGCAGATAACACCATCCTTACTGCTGTGCCAGACGAAATTGAGATTAAAAATGCTGTTTGGCACCTAAACCCTAACAGTGCTGCTGGACCAGATGGGTATAATGGACATATCTTCAGGACTTGTTGGGATGTAATTCATTTGGACGTTACTCTTGCCGTTCAAGAATTCTTTTCGGGGGTACCTCCGCCTCAGGTAATGGTCTAATCTTTAATAACTTTAATTCCCAAAAAATCACGCCCTTTGACATGTGCAGATTTTCGCCCAATATGTCTATCAAATTTTGTTAGCAAGGTGACTACCAAAATAGTTGCTACAAGACTGAATACCTTGCTACCAAAAATCATCTCCCATGAGCAAATAGGATTTCTAAAAGGCCATGATATCAGTGAACATGTTTTAATGGCAAACGAGATGGTGCATCTGATAGACAGGAAAGCTCATGCTGGGAACGTTGTGGTCAAACTGGACATGGCAAAGGCCTTTGATAGAGTTAATTGGATTTATCTACAAGCATTGATGCGCAAATTTGGATTTGACCCAAGATTCATACGTATTATTATGAATAATATGAGTCTATCTAAGCTTTCTATCTCCATTAATGGATCTTCATATGGATATTTCTCACCCACTCGTGGAGTTAAGCAAGGCGATCCTTTATCCCCCTTATTGTTCATCATTTGTTCTGAAGGTTTCAGTCGAGGCTTAAATAATCTCTTCCATAAGGGCTCTCTTTGCGGATTTTCTGCGGGAAGGACTCAGACAGTTTCACACTTAGCCTATGAAGATGATTTACTATTGTTTCTTAATGGCTCCGCACAGAACTTGCGTAAGTTTCAGTCTTTTCTCCATACATACCAGTCAGCATCTGGGCAACTAGTCAACTACACAAAGAGTCAATTTGTGGTTAGCTCTTATATTTCACAACAACATCTCAGTATGATCTCTCAAATCCTAACAATGCCTTCATCAACGCTACCAATAAAGTATTTGGGTTCTTATCTCTATCGCGGGGTCAATAGGCCAGCATACTGCACTACACTGCTTCAACACTTTGATGCAGCGCTTACAGGGTGGTCCAGCCACATGCTCACACCCAGGAGTCGTTTGATTTTCTAAAATCAGTTCTTTATGCTATGCCTCTACATATATTGGCCGCGGCCCGACTACCTAAGGGTGTTATTAATACACTTCATCGAAGGATTGCATCATTTCTTTGGAATGACAAGCATCATTGGGTCTCCTTCAAAGATATATGCTACGCCGACCCAGAAGGAGGTCTAGGAGTACGTAATTTGCTAGATATTCAGTGTGCTTATGATTGTAAACTATGGTGGACTTATCACACCAAAACAACAATATGGACAACTTTAATGCGCCAACGTTATAGAGCACGTGATGACTTCCTAGCCCGTATATATGACTCCCTAGGTTGGAAGAGATTATGCTCTATACACCCTTTATATAGTCAATTATCATCTGGTGGCCCCAATCCAGTGTGGACTTCAAGTGCCAGTGGCTTATTTTCTATTCGACAAGCATATGAAGACGTAAGGCCAGCTCGTGCAAAGTTGCTTTCGCATAAATTCATCTGGTGGCGAGGTATCCCAAAATCAATTAGCATATTTCTCTGGCGCTTACTTCACTCGGCAATACCAATAGAAGATAACCTTCAGAGATTCTCTACCATATGCCCAACGATCTGTCCATTCTGCCGCAACACATCAGCTACTCTTCAACATCTGTTCCTTACATGCCCAACAGTTCAGCACACATGGCTCAGACTATCTCTAATATTGGACGGCCCCCACTACAATCACGTCTCACTACGATCATTTCTACTGCAATGGTGGCTTTCATCCTCTTCAAAAACACTCAAAGGAAATCTGCGTGTGGTAGGTCCTATTATGTTGTGTTGGTCCATTTGGCGCATTTACACGAATCACACGTATGGAGATGGGGACTTGCCTATCACAAATTTATATAGTCTAGCCCCGCGTTCATGTTATGATTGGACAACTACGCTACATGGAACATCCTTAGCTCAATACGACCTCTCCCTTATCAAATCTGGGTTCTCCACAAAACTGCGGCCAAAACCAGTATTATCATTGAAGTGGAAGCTGCCTCCAACAGGAAAGTTAAAATTAAATGTTGACGCTTCAGCAACAAGAACATATGCTACAGCAGGTGCAATATTGCGTGATTCATCTGGGCACATGATTACTGCTCTATCCTTCAGGTTGCCACCATTAACACCTTTACGCGCAGAAACGCAGGCCCTCTTCTTCAGTCTTTTGCTTGTCGGACAACTATATCGCAACTTGATCATTGAAACAGACTGTCTTCAAGTAACCCAACCAAACGCGGCCTTGATGGAATTACAAGAATACAAACGCTTACAATCATTCTTTCAGCTTACTGGCAGTGAGCTACTATTCATCCCTCGAGAGATTAACATGGTAGCACATCATTTGAGTCAATATTCACGACTAATGCTGGCCACACAGATTTTCACGTCTCCTGCTCAATTGCCCTCAACAGTGCATGGATTTTATCATACAGATGTTTTGCTACACGCCATTCGAACCTAAATATCGCGCCTTCACACATTATACTGTTGCCTGTAATTTACAGTTACAGGCAACATGGGTACGTGTTCTCATAGCTCATCAGATCGCAATTTTATCTCATGCTCTATTTGCTATGATGCCCGCAGTCCTAGGACTACGGGCAACATTGGTATGTTGCAGTGCCTTATGTTTGACTATTAAGCGTATATACAGTGGATATTTTGATAATGATGGCTGCTCTTATTTTTACATGCGAGGATACTGCTCTCTGAGGGGTGGACAAATTCACCTGCTGCGTCAAGTTCATTTCCATGCATCAGATTTCGCTGTTCTCAACCTCATCTAGGCTGCCTCAATTTTATTGTATTATTGCGATGTACACTACTTTCCATAATGCTACTCCATAGGCAGATTCATTCCAATCATATAAATATGTACGCTTTTTCCTTCGCCAAGGTTTTATCCACAAGGGTGGTTTTACTTGGCAAGGTTTTAATGCGGTATATGATATATGATTGGAGACTGCATATTCTAGCCACTTTACATTTTTGTTTTTCGTACGATATACATTCTTGTAATATGGATGCCTCAACCATAACTGAGGTCTTTTATTTCAATAAAATCCCGCTTTTATTCAAAAAAAACCACAAATCAAGTTTTCCACTGTCCATAGGAACAATCGGCCTCCTTTACCCAAATTATCACTTTTGTTACATACATATATTAAGATCCATACACCCTCAGATTTCTCAAGGTTTACATAGTGAAGGCTGAAGCTTTTAACATATATTCTTATGAAACTTTTGACCCTTTTTCTTCTTTTTTTTTTGTCAAATACTTACAAAATTCAATTTTATATATACATACATATACAACCGATCATATTTACAATGATTAGATACGTATAAACAACAATCTATGCAAATCAAATCCGACTTGATACGAAAATAAAGCCATATGATTTGCAAAAACATAACAAATATAGGAAGGGTACTTGCCTCGATCCAAGTATACTATACAGTAAATCGAATCGGAGTTGAATTGTGGTACAAAATCTTCGTTCCCTTTTGTCAAAAGGATGGCCGCTGGAATGAATTTGGCACCAAGGAATTTGGTTGGTGCTGCAGACTCTTGTGTTTTTTTTGTTTGATGGGGGGCTACGGGTAGAATCTTAGGTTTCTCCCCTTTTTTCTTTTATTGCTGAGGGAGGGCGGCTGCATATCGAAGGGAGATAGGTAGGGTTTTAATGATATGTGTATATATAGATGGGAGAAAGAATAGATAGAGATAGAATATTCCTAACTAGATAGGAAAAATACCATATAGTAGTCTCTATCCTAAGTTTTCTTTTCCTATTCCAATTAGGATTACTATTTTCTTCCTACATATTAAATATACACAATTTATACAAAGAAAAAAACTAGGGTCATAACAGATTCACTTCAGTAGCACACCCGCAAGCAAATGGGCAAGTTGATTTGGCAAATAGGACAATTAAGGATGGTCTGAGGAAGCATCTATACAAAACGGGGACAAGTTGGATGGATGAATTCTCAAGTGTATTATGGGCATACCGTACTACTCCTTCCACCTCCACTAAGGAAACACCTTTTTCCTTAGTTTATGGCACTGAGGCAATCATTCCAGCTGAAATTGGTTCCAGCTTTGCTCGGTTAAATCATTACTCTGCTCAGATGAATGACCAAATGGTGCATTTGAATTTGGATGAGTTGGAAGAAAAAAAAAGAGAACAAGCCCATGTTCGCATGACTCAGTACAAAAATTTAATTGCTCAGTACTATAATTCTTGAGTGCGACCAAGGTCTTATCAAGTGGGAGATTTAGTATCATGCAATAACAAAGCAAGTCATGCAGCACCAACTGAGACTTTTAACCCCAAGTGGAAAGGTCCTTATTGTATAGTCAAGGTGCGATCAGCGGGAGCTTACATATTACAAACCTTGGAAGGCAAAATTTTACCAAGAACTTGGCATTCTGCGCATTTAAGACTTCTACATCAGTGATGTACAAATGCTTCACCTCAGTAGGACTGAGCTAGCAGAGCAGGTGTCAATATACGCTTGGGACAGGTTTCCCTACAAGTACCCCACCTCAGCAGGACTGAGTTAGCCGAGCAGGTCTCGACCGTAAAAGACCTCAGCAGGCCTGAGGCAGAGGCTCGTTTAGGGTCAATAGTTTTGTGAACATGATTCACAATCATCCCGATGCAGGGATGTCGAGGTGAATCATGACAGGATACATGAGCCTCATCAACATCTTGCAGGTCTAGAAAAAGTTGTATAAATCGTTTGTATAAATATCAGTAGTGCTGAAGTTTGAATAAAACAGTGTTTTTATGGCAGTGCCAGTATTGTGATTATGCAAAATGTTATCTTTCATCTTGCTTAACAAATCGAATGAAGTAACATGTTTACTTTAGTTCAGACACGTGGAATTAGTTTGTTCATGGTCCAAGTGTTAACTCGTATCTCAGCTTTAGCTAAATCGAAGTTAAGGACTTATCATTCAAGAAGCTCGGCAGGACTAAGGCCTAATAGGAGCAATATGAAAAGTCTTTGGCAGAGCCGAAGTCAAATACTTGCATTATGAAAAAACTCAGCAGGACTGAGGCCGAATAAGGGCGATATAAAACCTTTGACAGAGCTGAGGTCAAGCACTTGCTCTATGAAAAGATCCTTCTTTAATTAGAAATGAAGCCAGTTATTCTGTTTTAAACCCTTGGCAGAGCCAAGAGGAAGAGCCAAGGTCAATTACTTGTTATTTATGTTATGAAAAAATTACATGCAAGAATTCTGAAAACAAGAACAGGTCAAGCCGAAGAACACAAGTTGAAAGAAATAAGATTTTCATTAGAAAATTTGCAACTATTACAACTACTGAGAAGTGCAAAGATGGAAAAACCCTATTCTAATCTTCATCTGGGTCCCTGAGATCAGCCCCATTCTTGAACAACGCCAGTTGATTATCAAATAAACTCTCAGCTTCAGGATTGTAGAGGTTGGGAATTTGGGGATGATTTTTATCCAAGGCTAGATAAACTTCGGAGCAGGTGTCTATCGCATATGTTTGGCCAATCACCAGCACTGAGCTCTGCATCTTCAGGAGGTTGTCTGAAAAATATTCAGACTGTCTGAACTCAGCAACTGCATTCTTCTTGATATCTTCAGCTTGAAGCTTAAAATGATGAACAATTTCAGTTTTGCTCCTTTCTTCCTCCAGTTCCTGAGCCAGCTCAACCCTGCCTTTTTGTTCCTCCTCCACTTGTTTCTGTGAAAGATTTAGCTCATGCTCACAAGTGTTAAGCTGATTCTGGAAGAATTCCAGATCAGCTTGAATTTTTGTGGCGACTGACCCAATGTTAGTCACCACTTCCTTCATCTCATCCATTTCAGAACGTGTGATGGCCAGTTGAGTGTCAGATTCCTCCTTGCCTTCACGAAGTTTGGAATTTTCAAAAGACAAGAAAAGAACTTCAGATTTCAGCGCGTTCAACTCTGCATCCAGTTCTTCCAGCCTTGTATTGTTGGGTTTTGCTACCTCAGCCAACTCCTCATTAGTTTTTCTCAAATTGGCGTTACTCTCGGACAGGTGGACAACCATCTTGCGCATCTCTTTAGCACTCTTAAGCATATTGTACTCTTGAACTCGGTACTGCATCAACCAAATTATTTAGTCAAAAAAGGGCTTCAAGTAACCAAGCTGAGAAAGTGATGCGTGCAAGACGTGGGCTCCAACAATTCCACCTTCCAAATTTCCTTCACAAAGGGTTAGGCACAAGAAAGAAGACTTCCCCTTGCTTCCTTAGTGATAAAAACGTGTGGATCAAATGAGCAAGACCAACACTTCAAGATGGTCGTTGATTAGGCAAACCAATATGGCCCTCCTGGACGACACCTTTAAGCAATGGCAACACCTTCAAAATGCTCAACTTGGAAGGATCTTAACTTAGGTTTTTAATGCAAAACCAAGAAAACAAAGTCTCACAATAAGTGAAGGAAATATCAAGAAAATTTATTCATCAAAAGTTCATCTTTCCAATCGGCCAAAGGCTCTATTTATAGGCTACAATTCTCGTCCTATCAGCCTTTAAAATGACCAGAAATTAATTCAAATAAGCTAGCTAACAAATGTTTGAAAATTGTTTGATTTCAAAACTAAAACAAATTCTGGCTAAAATTTGAAATGCTTGCAAGATGTTATCTCCAATGTATCCAGCCATGTTTGAAGTCCAAATAATGTTTGGGAGAATCATATTTGATAAGTAGGAGGTGCTTGAACTTGAATTCAAAAGTTTGGTGAAGTTTGAATTCAAGTTAAGTTTGAATTTGAGTGCACTTTGAATTTGGTTGTTGAATCCCCTTCCACACTCCTTCCAGCCATGTTCAAGGTATCCAAGAGGTGTCTTGAAACCTGATTTGATGATGATAATATGGCTAGGATTGAATTCAAAAGATGTTTGAAGTTTGAATTCAAAATTGAGTTTGAACTTGAATTCAAACTTGGATTCAATTTGAATTGGAATCTATCCTTCTTTTATCCTCCAAGATGGCGTGTTTATGGCTAGAGATATAGGCTGAAATCTTCTTGAAATTTAAGTCTCCAATTGG
Source organism: Eustoma russellianum (assembly GCA_036186865.1). NCBI lineage: Eukaryota > Viridiplantae > Streptophyta > Magnoliopsida > Gentianales > Gentianaceae > Eustoma > Eustoma russellianum. Next base: position 17,146,094 of record AP025063.1, on the reverse strand, counting down.
TTGAAACTTGAATTCAAATCATGGTTGAATTTAAATTCAAGTTTAAATTTGAATTTAAATTCAATTAGATCATCCATCTTGCACCTTAAGTGGCCGGCCTCTTGTTGTTGCTTGGATATGATTTTGAGTTCAATTTTGAAAAGGAAATTCCATCTTGGACACATTTGAATTTGTCTTTGTGGAGACAAACATTCTCTTTAAGACAACATTCCTTTTGTCTCCCTTTTTGCAACACACGCCTACCTTGCTCCTTTTGGGCCTCCATTTCGTTTTGGATCTTCCATGTACCTAAGTTACCTACAAAGAAAACACATAAAACAAAGATCACAAGAAACAAGATAAAATTTAAAAGCACATGCGCACGTGCATAAAATGTTCAAAGGGTGGGTTCAATGAAGTGAACCCATGGAACCTTAGGTTCATCTTGAACATGCTTATACAAGAATGTTCCAACTTGATGACAAAGTTCTCTTGCCCTCCTTCTTGTCATAGGGCCCTTGACCTCTTGATGGGACCTTTGATCCTCATCGGACCCTTGATCCTCATCAATCCCCCCCTCCTCAAGAGGATTCATCCTTGAATCAAAAAGGTCATCAGTGAAAGGGGTGAGGTCAGCAACATCAAAATTAGGCGAAATAGAACCATACCTTTCAAGGAGATCAAGGATGTATGCATTGTCACCTATGCGTTTTAAAACTTTGAAAGGTACATCTCCTCGAAGTAACAGTTTTGACTTGCGCTCATTGGAAAATCTTTCTTTGCGCAAATGTAACCACACTAAATCACCAGGTTTAAGCACAACTCATTTTCGATGTTTGTTAGCTCGTCTTTCATAAGCTTTGTTTTTCTTTTCAAGTTGTGCTTTAACGTGTTCATGCAGTTTCTTTATCTTTTCCGCTTTTTGTTTACCATCAAGACTTGAACGTTCATGCACGGGAATAGAGATCAAATCAAGGGGAGACAAGGGGTTAAAACCATACACGATTTCAAAGATGCTGTGCAATGTACCGTGATGGACACTCCTATTGTACGCAAATTCGATATATGGTAAACAATCTTCCCAATGTTTAAGATGTTTTTGCAAAACGGCATGCAAAAATTGAGAAAGAGTACGATTAAAGACTTTAGTTTGTCCATCAGTTTGTGGGTGAGCAGTGGTAGAAAACAACAATTGAGAACCAAGCTTAGCCCACAAAACTGTTGGACCGTGCACCTGCAATAAACACCACTAGAGGGGGGGTTGAATAGTGGTTAGCGGAAATTACACTACAACCCTTTGTTAAAATCCCCTTTGAAAACAGAATCTGAGACCACCTCAGATTCAGAACCCGTTTTTAAAAACTTCACAAATTATTGTACACAACTCCAAAAATTATGAGACTTTCCAGAATTGAACTTCAATGAGTAACAAGACTCTGTCTAAAAATCAGACAAAACTAAGATCGTTTGACCCTTCAAACAAATAAAAAGATTTAGATGGTCAATCTGGACAGAATTGGACAGAATGTTGCTAATTTTGCAAAACGTGTTTCTCTTTGAATACTCAACCAAAAAGGTTGATCTTTATATCAAAACACTCCTTAGGATGTGTAGATGAAGTTTCCAAAAGGTCTTGACCTTAAACAATTCTTGAAAAATACAGAATTTAAAAACTGGTCAGATTGCAGCCAGATTGGAGCAGTTATCTTGCAAAGACTGAAAGACTAACTTTCCCTTGATCAAATCAAATGATTCTTGTTGAAAATGAAAGATAACAGTCTGAAGTATAACTCCACCAAAAATCACGAATTTTTGAAAATGTTTAGCTATTTATTCAAATTTTGTGAATTTGTGTGAAAACTACAATAAAAAACGGGCAGAAAACAGAAATAAAGAAACTAGAGAAGAACACTGAGGATTTATCTTGGTTCGGTCAATATGACCTACTCCAATTCCAAGGAACACCTTTCCTTGGATTTTACTATGAAATGAACACCTTACAACAAGAGCCAAGTTTGATCCTTGGGTTATACACCAACCCTACTCAAGACTTGGATAATCACCTTCTAAGCAACACTTAGTTGCAACACCTCTACAACCTATTGATGTAGCCTTATAAAGATGGCTAATCAATCTTACAAATGAAGCTCAAGAGGCTTGTAGCTCACCACAATACAATAATAACACCTTTGCTACAATGAACAAAACAATAACAACAAGAAGATGAAGATGAAAGCTAGACAATTCAACAAATGCTTGTGAGCTTCAAGTGTGTTTCATCTTCTTCACCATTGCCTCTATTTATAGTGTGATTTGAGCCTGGAAGATAAGAACTCCAATGTGTCATCATCTTCATCATCAAGTCCAAATGTCTTCTCATCATTGGTTGGCTTTGTACACTAAGCAAAATAAAACACAATGATTGCTCCACTTTGGATGTCATATTGCTGGCCGAAATTTTACACCTTGGCAAGTCATATTTATCCTTTGCAAAATGAAGATAATAAGAGGAATAATGCCACAAGATAACCTCAACTTCTAGTCTTGAAAATAGGCATGTGGGAGTAGACCATTTCAAAATCAAATTTCAGCTCCAAAGCCACAATGTAGTCGTTGGCTACCAAGAATTTCACCAAAAATATATTTGATTTTCTTAAATAAAATAAGGAAGGATAATACCACCAAATTATCCCCAACTTCAAGCACCATAATAGGACATATGAGAGCTCCATTTGACTTCATAAAATCTGCTGAAAATACACCAAGAAGCCATATAGCCGTTGGGTTTAAAATGAGAATTTCCAAGTTGGCATTTTTGCCAACTAGCTCCTTTTTGGTTGGTCCACTTGTCTCCAACTTATAAAATGAATAATGTATCATTCCCAACTGTAAACTCACGTTTTGACCATACATATATGTGTAGAAACTCAGATTTGTTAAGAAGAAATAACAATTGACAAGATTATGTCAACGTGTAACACCGAAATTCTCCAATATTTCTTCTTATATGTTGAGATCATTTCCACACCTTTGACACCTTTAATATCTCTTAATAATGATGATAAATGTTCTCTTATAACATATATAAGAGAGTCTTCAAGAAAAAATAGAATGTGACATCTCAAATCGTCACATATCCAGCTATAGTCAATAATATCATCGGTTGAGAGAATAAGATATAAGATCACCATATTGTCTTCAAAATAATAATAACACAGCTCCAGAATGAAGATAATAATATGCTCAAGAGATTCCTTGAGTGAAAATACCAAAAATACCCTTGGGGGTAAAATGACCAAAATACCCCTGGTGTGAGAAAACTCCAGAAATGACCTGGATGGTCAGAAATAATCACAATTCCACCTGTCATTATAAATAGGATGAGAATACATCCTTGAAACATTTTCAAAATGTGATGTTCCTACAAAACTCAAAATACCAATTTTGTCCTTTTTGGTAAGTTGTAGAAACTTCCAAGGCACGTTAGTCACAAGACAATAATAATCACCAAAAAACATAATAATCACATAATGAACATGTATAATTCATATACAAATGAAAACAATCATTTTAACACATTTTATAAAATTAATTCTAAAAACCCTAGACATCGATCGATCGAAGTCCTCAGCTTCAGAGATTGATGTCTCACAGAAAGGTCTTAAACTTTTCTGCCTTACATAGATCGATCGATATGAGAGATCTATGTACATAGATCGATCGATGTACAAAAACCTGAGAGATCGATGTCAACTTTTTCAACTTTTATTCAGATATAACACCATGTGTGACATTTTTAAGTATTCACCACTTAAAATCATGTCTTTGAAAATTATCCAAACATATTTCTCAACAAAAACACGCCAAAAATGACTAAGAAATTTCGTATCTCTATCACTTACAATTGTACGTGGCATGCCATGCAATCTCACAATTTCTTTAGAGAATAAATCAGCAACATATGTGGCGTCATCAACTTTCCTACATGCAATGAAGTGTGCCATCTTTGAAAATCATTCAACCACAACATAATATGCTATCGCGCCCTCCTCGAGACCTAGGAAGTCCTAAAACGAAGCCCATGGAGATGTCAATCCAAGGGGAATCAGGGACGGGTAAAGGCGTGTAAAGGCCATGTGGTTGGGACTTGGATTTGGCTTGTTTGCAACTGATGCAACTACCACATAACCTCTCGACCTCTACGCGCATGTAGGGCCAATAGAAATGTTCCTTAAGGGTTTCAATAGTTTTGAACACTCCGAAATGACCTATTAAATCTCCCCCATGGGCTTCTCTAGTCAATGCTTCTCGTAGAGATGATTGGGGAACACACAACTTATGTTTTTTGAAAAGATATCCCTCATGTATGTAGAATTTCCCAAATGGTGCCTCTTTACATGCCTCGAAAATGGTGCCGAAATTATGGTCATTTGTGTACAATTCCTTAAGTGATTCGAAGCCTAAGAATCGTGAGGATAATGTAGTCACTAACGTGTATCTCCTAGAGAGTGCGTTAGCAACTATATTGTCCTTTCCTTGTTTGTACTTAATCACGTAAGGGAATTGTTCTATGTACTCTACCCATTTGGCATGTCTCTTGTTCAACTTTCCCTGCCCTTTAAGATACTTAAGGCTTTCATGGTCAGTGTGGATCAAAAACTCTTTAGGTTGAAGGTAGTGTTGCCAAGTTTGTAGGGATCTCACAAGGGCATACAGTTCCTTATCATAGGTAGAGTAATTCAATGCAGCACCTTTCAACTTCTCACTAAAGTAGGTTATGGGTTTCTTACTTTGGGTCAAAACTGCGCCTATACCCACTCCACTTGCATCACACTCGATCTCAAAAGTCTCGTCAAAATTTGGTAACCTAAGTATGGGTGCAGTGGTTAGCCTATGTTTAAGCTCATCAAATGCCTGTTGTTGCGGCTCTTCCCACCTAAAAGGCACATCTTTTTTTACAATTTCATTTAGGGGTGCATCTATGGAAGAAAAATCTTTGACAAATCGTCTATAAAAACTTGCAAGTCTGCGGAAACTGTGAACTTCCCCTACAGTCTTGGTATGGGCCACTCTACAATTGACCTAACCTTTTCCTTATCCATCTCTACTCCCTCAGCCGAAATGACAAATCCTAGGAAGACTACTCGTTCCAAACAAAAAGAGCACTTCTTAAAGTTGGCGTAAAGTTGTTCTTGCTTAAGTTTGTCAAAAATGGCCCTAATATGGTCAAGGTGATCTTCTACGGTTTGGGAATAGATTAGGATATCATCAAAATAAACAACAACAAATCGTCTTATGAACGATCGTAAGCTTCATTCATTAGCCTCATAAAGGTGCTAGGGGCGTTGGTGAGCCCAAAGGGCATCACTAACCACTCATAGAGCCCAAACTTGGTTTTGAATGCAGTCTTCCATTCGTCTCCTTCTCTAATTCATACTTGGAAGTACCCCTGCTTAAGGTCGATTTTGGTAAAGAATTTAGATCCATGCAACATATCCAACATATCATCCAGCCTAGGTATGGGGTACCTATACTTGACGGTAATTTTTTTTATGGCACGGCAATCAGTACGCATTCTCCAAGTTCCATCCTTTTTGGGTACTAAAATGACAGGGACGGTTGATGGGCTTAGACTCTCTCAGACTTGTCCACTCGCTAGGAGCTCCTCTACTTGCCTTTGGATTTCCTTGGTTTCTTCAGGGTTGGCTCGATAGGCTGGACGATTTGGTAACACGGCTCGTGGGACAAAATCGATTTGTTGTTCTATTCCTCTAATAGGTGGTAAAATGGATGGTGGTTCGGTGGGAAATAGAACTTCGTACTCTTGGATAAGGGACACAACTGAGGTAGGCAAGTTGGGTGGGAGTTCTTCTAGGAAAAGGTGACACGCCTTAGGTATGAGAATAAGGATGGTTTGGTTTCTATAAAGGGCTCGTGCAACCTCTCTTTTCTTTGCAAAATACCCACACTTCTTTTTGGACTCGGTGGCTCCTATGGGTACTACCACTTTTCCCTTGCTCTATTGTTTTTTATTCTCACTTTTCATGCATTCCACGAATTTTCTCTCAGCTTCTTTTTCCTTAGGATCAGCATTAGACTTAGACATGCGTTGTTGATCCTCGTGGACTTTGTGTGGTGGAAGTGCATGCAATTTGTAAAGTTTGCCATTCAACTTGAAATAATAATGATTCAAGTATCCATCATATGTCACATGTCGATCAAATTTCCATTTCCTACCAAGTAAGATATGACTAGCATGCATTGGTGAAACATTACATAAAACATCATCTCTGTAACTACCAATGCTAAGAGAAATCAAAACTTGTTTACTTACGGTAACTTCACCGCAATCATTTAACCATGCAAGTTTGTAAGGATGCAGATGATTAGTCATAGGCAAATTCAGTTTTCTTACCAATTCGACGCTAGCAACATTCGCACGGAATCAATGATCATGGTGCACACTTTACCATTTATCATGTAATGAATATGGAAAATGTTTTCTGTATGTTGTTCGTGATCATCTAATTTCGGATATGCATTCAAACCTCTACGCACAACAAGAAACTCCTTAGTGTCAAAATCATCTAATGCGCCTAAATCCTCTTCAGGTTCAATTTCATTATCATGCTCAGATTTGTTTTCATGCTCGGACTCAGACACATATTCGTTTGTTTCCTAAATTAACATGATTCGTGTTGCATTAGGACACTCTTTTCCTATGTGACCACGTCCTTGACATTTATAGCATTTAATGTCCCTAAACCTGTTTGAGAGATCAGAAGGATTTCCGGTAGGAGCCTTTTGTTGGCCGCGGTCATCTCGCCTTTGTGTGGACTGCACACGGTTGTCCATCCTTTGTGACGCACCTTGGTCACGTGTTTGGCCTCCTGTAGACCGTGAGCTTCCCGTTCCTGAAGGCTTGCTGGAAAACCTTGATGAAGACTGATTAGTACAATAAGTGGAATTGAAATTGGAGGAACTACGTACCTTTAGCTAGTGTTCGATCTTCTCAGCCATATGGACCATGGTTGTGAGGTCGAGGTAATGTTGAAGCTCAACCCTTTGCGCAATCTCCCGGTTTAGTCCATGTAAGAAACGAGCCTTGGTGGCTTCTTCGGGTTCTTGCAAGTTACACCTTTCCAACAAAATTTCTAACTCTTTGTAATACTCGTCTACACTTTTGGAACCTTGTCTTAAGTTTTGCAAACTTGTGAAAATAGAACTCTCAAAATTTTTTGGGATAAAACGTTGTCTCATTTCAAACTTCATTTCTTCCCAAGTGGCAATTGGAGGTTGTCTTGTCTTAGTTCTATTTTGACACAAATTTGTCCATCAATTTAGTGCATAACCAGAAAACTCAATAGAAGCGTACCTCACTTTTTGTAATTCACTGTAGTTGATACAAGAAAAGATTAGATTCACTTTTGTTTCCCATTCCAAATATTCCTCCGCATTAATTTTAACATAAAACGTTGGAATATTTATTTTTGTTTTGAGAAAATCGTCATCTTGAGGGAAAAGGGGATTTTAGTGTCTTTAGTAACTACGGGGAGGGTGGTCATCAAAGTCATAATCATCATGCTCAAATGGAATGTAATCATCATTGTACCTTCTTGGAGCGTACCTTCTTGGTTGTGTTAGAGGAACAAACCTTCTTGCCTCGACGTGTGGTGGTCTAAGGTTGTCATCCTCAACTTCTTCTGGGGGGTGACGTCTTGGTTGTGGCATGGGAACAGCCCTACTTGTGCCTTGGCCATCACTTGTCTTGTAGCTCCGTTCAACATCCTCCAATCGATGTTTGATTACCTCATTGTCATGCATGAGCTTCTTTAACATCTCCAACATTTGTTGTTGTGTGTTGTCTACGGTCTCGGCTTTCTTTGACTTGGTAGAAGCAGAATGACTGATGCTCTCTATGTTTGACCTAAAGAACTTTAACGAAAACAAAAAGAAAAGAAAGAATCAAACTAACACAAAGACAAACAAATGTTAAGTGATTAGTAGAAAAAACGAAATATGAACACTCCTCTTTCTTTTCTTTCCATTCTCTTAACACTTTGCATCTTGAATAACCTGAAGTTAAGAAGATTCAAAACGATCAATTAAGAAAGTGTTTTGCCAATTCTTCTCCAAATCACAACGGTCTACACTTGTTTCTCCCTTTTGCTTTCAAGTTGCACCAAATAGTATCAAAATAGAATCAAGTGAAATGGAACAAACTTGAACTTTCTACTAAGATTCAAAGAAAATAAGCAACCAAAATTGATGTATAAGGCTGAACCAAAGATGAACTAAGGGTTGCCGTGGGCAATCTTTAGTTAATTTTGATTCTATGTACTTACTTTCCACGAAATGGTTCAAGTCATGCAATAATCGAGCAACCACGTGTGTGATTGATTCAAGAAAAGCAAGATAAGGAGAATGAGATGTGGGAGGACGGTTGTATGTAGCAAAAACAAAATACGGTATCCAAGGTTTTCAAATTGCACCAAAAAAAATTTCAAGTAATGCACAAACTTTTCTCTTGTTCTTTTGTTTTTCTTTCCTTCCTTGCTATTTCAACGTAAGCAAGGTTCAGATTCCCTTTTTGTTACTAGGGGCAGAATTGAAATTTCACGCGTTTTGCACTCAGAACTTTTGTTTTTGGGCAGAATAGTGTAGTGACTTTAAATTGCAGTTTGCAACCTTTAATTGCAACAAAATAACCTTGGAAAATAAGGGAAATTGAGGTTGGGCAGAATTGGGATTAGGGTTAGGGTTTTCAATTTAGGGTTTTTGGACGTTTTTGGGTATTTGTAGGATTAGGGTTTGGGAATTGACTATATGGTGTATATGGCTGTTTGGGTTGGTAATTGAGGATTTGTGTGGTCAATTTGGATAATGGATGGGTGTAGGACAGAATTGAACAAAATTAAAATTCTAGGGTTAGGGTTTTTTTGAATGAGTTGGGAACTTTTGATTCTGATTTTGTTTGGCAAAATTGGGTTGGGGCTTTTTGTTAAGAGTGTAAATAAGGAAGTTTGGAATCTGGTTGGTGAGTTTTAGGGTCAGGTTTGGGTGGGGTTGTTTGGGCCGTGGGTTTTGGAAATAATTTTAGGGTTTTGTTGATGTTGGAAATGGCTTGTGAAGACAAACAAACGTAGGACTAACTTGATTTAAAGCATGAAATCAATCACAATGCAAATCACAAGATGCATACAATCATCACCAACTAAAAGCTTCGGTAGCAACAAGATGATTTGAAGCCGAGATAGCTTCATAGGCTGATGGTTGTAGTAAAAGATCTGAATGTAACCTAAATGCACAAACCCTAATTGTTCAAGTTTGAATGTTAAAACTCAGATGATTGATGCCCTATATGAATGAGACGTGACACTAGGACAAGAATCAACAAAGATGCTAGAATGATGAAAAACAAGATGCAGCAAAATGCAAAGACTCAAAGCAATTGTTGGACTTTTTTATATGATAGACAAATGACGTGTAGAATGAGGTGTAGAAGAAGGACACAACTGAACTTGAAATGAATAGACTCAAACGAAAAGAAAAGGATAGAATACGGTGGAATAGAGTAACATGGCTCTAAACCAAATTGATGCGTGCAAGACGTGGGCTCCAACAATTCCACCTTCCAAACGTCCTTCACAAAGGGTTAGGCACAAGGAAGAAGACTTCTCCCTTGCTTCCTTAGTGATAAAAACGTGTGGATCAAATGAGCAACACCAACACTTCAAGATGGTCGTTGATCAGGAAAACCAATATGGCCCTCCTGGACGGCACCTTTAAGCAATGGCAACACCTTCAAAATGCTCAACTTTAAAGGATATTAACTTAGGTTTTTAATGCAAAACCAAGAAAACAAAGTCTCACAATAAGTGAAGGAAATATCAAGAAATTTTATTCATCAAAAGTTCATCTTTCCAATCGCCAAAGGCTCTATTTATAGGCTACAATTCTCGTCCTATCAGCCTTTAAAATGACAAGAAATTAATTCAAATAAGCTAGCTAACAATTGTTTGAAAATTGAAAATTGTTTGAATTCAAAACTAAAACAAATTCTAGCTAAAATTTGAAATGCTTGCAAGATGTTATCTCCAATGTATCCAGCAGTGTTTGATGTCCAAATAATGTCTTGGAGGAGCTGATTTGATAAGTAGGAGGTGCTTGGACTTGAATTCAAAAGTGTGGTGTAGTTTGAATTCAAGTTAAGTTTGAATTTGAGTGCACTTTGAATTTGGTTGTTGAATCTCCTTCCACACTCCTTCCAGCCATGTTCAAGGTATCCCAGAGGTGTCTTGAAACCTGATTTGATGATGATAATATGGCTAGGACTGAATTCAAAAGATGGTTGAAGTTTGAATTCAAAATTGAGTTTGAATTTAAATTCAAACTTGGATTCAATTTGAATTGGAATATATCCTTCTTTTATCATCCAAGATGGCGTGTTTATGGCTGGAGATATAGGCAGAAATTTTCTTGAAATTTAAGTCTCCAATTGGTTGAAACTTGAATTCAAATCATGGTTGAATTTAAATTCAAGTTTAACTTTGAATTTAAATTCAATTTGATCATCCATCTTGCACCTTAAGTAGCCGGCCTCTTGTTGTTGCTTGGATATGATTTTGAGTTCAATTTTGAAAAGAAAATTCTATCTTGGACACATTTGAATTTGCCTTTGTGGAGACAAACATTCTCTTCAAGACAACATTTCTTTTGTCTCTCTTTTTGCAACACACGCCTACCTTACTCCTTTTGGGCCTCCATTTCATTTTGGATCTTCCATGTACCTAATTTACCTACAAAGAAAACACATAAAACAAAGATCACAAGAAACAAGATAAAATTCAAAAGCACACACGCACACGCATAAAACGTTCAAAGGGTGGGTTCAATGAAGTGAACCCATGGAACCTTAGGTTCATCTTGAACATTCTTATACAAGAAGGTTCCAACTTGATGACAAAGTTCTCTTGTCCTCTTTCTTGTCATAGCGCCTTTGACCTCTTGATGGGACCCTTGATCCTCATCGGACCCTTGATTCTTATCAGAAAGTAAGAAATTGTTAGAAAAGCTTACCAAAGACATGTTGCACAAGTATGAGTTCAGGTCTGCACCCCAGTCCCGGTGACCAAAAAGCTCCCAATCTTTGGGCAGTACCGTCAACTCAGTCAACTTCCTAGCTATTCCTGGATGGGCGGCAGAGTAAGCATAATAAAACTCCATCGTCCTCTTACCGTGATGGTGCCTATAGGAAGGTTCTCCTTCCTCCTGGGGGATTTTCCATGGACATGTTGTTGGAAAGCCCCCCAGCATTTACTCCCTCTGAAACATTTTCCCTAACTTCAGCAAAAGAAGGGGCTTCAAAGGGGGCAGACCTTGACTGAGGCACAGGTGCCTCAGCTTCGACAGCAGGTGGAGGAAAGGCCAAGATTGGGGCCTCAGATCCCCCATCCTTGTCCATTGGCTGAGCTGCAGCCTGAACAGGAATTTGGGCTGCAGTCTGGATGGGGCTAGTTGAAGTTTCAGCTGCAACAAAAAACAAAGGTTAAAGGGCTGAATGAAAGCATGAAAGTCAATTGATTCCAACTGGCAAAGAATAAGACACTACCTTGGAATCCAACTTCCCTAGGAGTGGATTCAGCAGGGAGTGTTGTACCGTGCACCTGCAATAAACACCACTAGAGGGGGGTGAATAGTGGTTAGTGGAAATTACACTACAACCCTTTGTTAAAATCCCCTTCGAAAACAGAATCTGAAACCACCTCAGATTCAGAACCTGTTTTTCAAAAATTCACAAATAATTGTACACAACTCCAAAAATTATGAAACTCACCAGAATTTAACTTCAATGAGTTAACAAGCCTCTGTCCAAAAATCAGAAAAAAAATAAGATCTTTTGACCCTTCAAACAAATAAAAAGATTCAGATGGTCAATCTGGACAGAATTGGACAGAATGTTGCTGATTTTGCAAAACGTTTTTCTCTTTGAATACTCAAACAAAAAGGTTGATCTTTATATCAAAACACTCCTTAGGAGGTGTAGATGAAGTTTCCAAAAGGCCCTAACCTTAAACAATTCTTGAAAAATACAGAATTTAAGTTTTCTCAAAATTGGTCAGATTACAACCAGATTGGAGCAGTTATCTTGCAAAGACTGAAAGGCTAACTTTCCCTTGCTCAAATCAAGTGATTCTTGTTGCAAATGAAAGCTAACAGTCTGAAGTATAAATCCACCAAAAACTGCAGTCTGAAGTATGTTTAGCTATTTTTTCAAATTATAAGAAATTGTGTGAAAACTGCAGTCAAAAACGGGCAGAAAACAGAAATAAAGAAACAAGAGAAGAACACCGAGAATTTATCCTGATTCAGTCAATGTGACCTACTCCAGTCCCAAGGAACACCTTTCCTTGGATTTCACTATCAAATGAACACCTTACAACAAGAGCCAAGCTTGATCCTTGGGTTATACACCAACCCTATTTAAGACTTGGATAATCACCTCTATGCAACTCTTGGTTACAGCACCTATACCACCTATTGATGTAGCCTTATAAATTTGGCTAATCAATCATACAAATCCAACCCAAGAAGGTGTGTATAGTGTAGCTGGACAACAGAAAAAATTGGAACACCTTAGCTGCACAAAGTATGAACGAAAATATGAGAAGAGAATAGCAAGACAACAATCTTCAATTTTTGCTTTCAAGTGTGTGTCTTCTCTTCTTCATCTTGCCTTCTATTTATAGTGAATTGATGGCATATTTCCTCCAACTTTTAGACCATGTGATGGCTGAGAATTTTAAATTAAAGCACCTCCATAATCATCTCCAACAACCTTGTCTCCATTACATTCAAATTTGAAATTTCAAGTTGGCAACTTTTGCAAACTAGCTTGTTTTTTAATTTTCCACTTGTCCAAAAGTCATAAAATGAGTACACCACCTTATCCACCTGTTTATGGACGTTTTTGATGTTGTATGTATGTATACCAACTCAAATTTTGTGAATAAAAAATAATGAATAAGGGTTGACAAGATTATGTCAACATATAACACCAAAATTCATACTTTCTTCTACTTTACATATTGTGATGAATCTTGCACCAAGGACACCTTGTAATCTCTAAAAGATGATGATTAATATCCTCTTATAACATATATAAGAGGGTCTTCAAGAAAAAATAGAATGTGACATCTCAAATCGTCACATATCCAGCTATAGTCAATAATATCATCGGTTGAGAGAATAAGATATAAGATCACCATATAATCTTCAAAATAATAATAACACAGCTCCAGAATGAAGAAAATAATATGCTCAAGAGATTCCTTGAGTAAAAATACAAAAAATACCCTTGGGGGTAAAATGACCAAAATACCCCTGGTGTGAGAAAACTCCAGAAATGCCCCCGATGGTCAGAAATAATCACAATACCACCTTTTTCATGATAACTAAGATAATAATATGCACTTGAAATATTTTTCACCATATGATGTTCCTACAAAACTTAAAATACCAATTTTGCCCTTTTTGGTAAATTGTAGAAACTTCCAAGGCACGTTAGTCACAAGACAATAATAATCACCAAAAACACATAATAAGCACATAATGAGCATGTATAAATCATGTACAAATGAAAATAACCATTTTATCACATTTTAGAAAATTATTTCTAAAAACTCTAGACATCGATCGATCGAAGTGCCTCAGCTTCATAGATCGATGTCTCACATAAAGGTTCAGGTTTTGTCTCTGACCTACATCGATCGATCGAAGTGAGAGTTCGATGTGCATCGATCAATCGATGTGTCTCAGGTTTAGAGATCGATGTCTCACAAAAAGGTCTTAAACTTTTCTGCCTTATATAGATCGATCGATGTGAGAGATCTATGTACATAGATCAATCGATGTGCAACAACCTGAGAGATCGATGTCAACTTGTTCAACTTTTTCAACTTTTAATCACATATAACACCATGTGTGACATTTTTAAGTATTCATCACTTAAAATCATGACTTTGAAAATTATCCAAACATATTTCTCAACATTCTCCCCCTTTTGGATGATTTTCAAAATAACTTAACATGATTTTAATGTCACAACTTATAACCAAAAGTTTAACCAAAAGTTTAACCAAATGTTTTCAACTATGTTTTCAACTTTTAAATAGTATGCCGCTCCCCCTCAACTCATACTCTCCCCCTTAACCTATGCTCCAAAATTTATACCAATAAAAACTTAGCATATGATTCATCATGACTTACCAACTAAAACATGACTTACCAACTAAAATCATGCTCTTATTCTATCTCCCCCTTTATTTTGCAAATCATGCAAAAGATAGAACAATACAATGGTATCGTAAGTCATCATCATCCCTAATTTGGCTTGTAAGTTTTCAAAAGTGGCTTGATTAAGGGGTTTGGTGAAGATGTCAGCGATTTGGTAATCAGTTCTTATATGGTTTATCACTATGTCCTCATTTTGAACATGATCGCGAAGAAAGTGGTATCGCACCTCAATGTGTTTGGCCTTAGAATGAAGCACCGGATTCCGGGAAAGATTGATTGCACTTGTGCTATCGCAGAAAATTGGAATCTTATTCATTTTAATGCCAAAATCACTAAGTTGCTGTTTAAGCCAAAGTATTTGGGTAGTACATAAACTCAAAGCGATGTACCCGGCTTCAGTGGTAGAAAGAACTACACTAGCTTGCTTTTTAGAAAACCAAGAGATCAAATTGGTTCCTATGAATTGACATGTACCGCTAGTGGATTTTCTATCTAACCTACAACCACCATAATCAGCATCACTATATGCGTGTAATTCCAGCTTAGCGTTCCTATCATACCACAGTCCTAAGTGAGGTGTATGCTTAAGATATCTAAAGATCTTTTTCACTGCATTGTAATGTGATACCTTAGGACAAGATTGAAACCTAGCACACATACACACACTAAACATAATATCAAATCTTGATGCAGTTAAGTATAATAATGAGCCAATCATAGACCTATAAAGTGTGTCATCAAAAGGTTTACCATTTTCATCCTTATCAAGTTTGGTACTAACACTCATAGGGGTAGTTGTAGGTTTCAACTCTTCAAAGCCAAACTTCTTAATCATATCATTGACATACTTAAGTTGGCTAATGTGAATTCTTTGAGGGGTTTGTTTGATTTGAAGTCCTAAGAAATAATTCAACTCTCCTACCATTGACATTTCAAACTCTGACTTCATACATTCTTCGAAGTCTTTTACTAAAGTAGGGTTGGTTGAACCAAACATTATATCATCTACGTATATTTGAACCATTAACAAGTCATTACCTTTTCTTCTTAGGAATAATGTGTTGTCTATGGTTCCCCTTTGATAATTGTTTGCAATAAGAAAGTTTGCAAATCTATCATACCAAGCTCTTGGAGCTTGTTTTAAACCATATAGAGCTTTCTTAAGCTTATAAACATGGTTAGGATTCTTTGGATCTTCGAATCCAGGGGATTGTTTGACAAAAACCTCTTCTTGGATGTATCCATTCAAGAACGCACTCTTGACATCCATTTGGAAGAGTTTAATGTTACTTAGACTTGCAATCGCAAGTAGCAATCTAATTGCTTCTAGTAGTGCAACGGGTGCAAAGGTTTCTTCATAGTCTATTCCTTTTTGTTGATAATAACCTTGTGCGACTAGTCTAGCCTTATTTCTTGTAATGTTTCCTTGTTCGTCCATCTTATTTCTAAAGACCCATTTAGTTCCTATGATAGATTTGTCTTCAGGTTTAGGCACTAAGTCCCACACATTGTTTCTTGTGAATTGATTTAATTCCTCATGCATAGCTTCTATCGAAGATATATCACCTAAGGCTTCCTTTACGTTCTTAGGTTCTAATTGTGAGATTAAGCTATGTCCTTCAAGTTGACTTATATTTCTACGTGTTTTAACCCCAACACTTGGATTCCCAATGATTAATTCTCTAGGGTGCCACCAATTCCTAGATCGACTAGGTTCACCCTCATTTTGTTCAAATGTTTCATTAGTGTGAACATTATCATATGTAATTGGATCATTAGTTACATTATCTTCCAATTGCAAAGTTTCTTCATTTATATCATCTAAGGGTTCATGCACGTCTTGTTCAGGGGGAGTTGGTTCTAGATGATCAAGTACAGGCTCAAGTAATACATCATCATCAAATATATTTTCAACATTTGTTTCTTGTTTATGTTGATATTTATCACTAACTTCAAAGCATGCATTTTCATTGAATTTTACATGTATGGATTCAATTATCTTTCTAGATACAGGATTATAACACCTATATGCTCTTGAGTTAGTTTAATACCCAACAAATATGCATTCAATAGACTTTTGTTCAAATTTATCTAGATTATCCTTAATGTTCAGCACAAAATATTTACATCCAAATACTTTAAGATAATCTATCTTAGGTTGTCTATTGTTTAGCAATTCATAAGGCGTTTTATTTAATTTCTTTCTAATAGTGAGCTTATTTATAATATAGCATGCACAGCTAACAGCTTCAGCCCATAAATATTTAGGTAATTATTTTCACACAGCATTGTCCTGGCAACTTCTTGAATCGTTCTATTTTTACGTTCAACAACTCCATTGAGTTGTGGTGTTCTAGGTGGTGAGAATTCATGTTCGATTCCATATAGTTCGCAAAATTTGATTACGTCTTTGTTTTTAAATTCTCCACCTCTATCGCTTCTAATTCTTTTAACATTTTCTTCATAAGTGTTTTCAAGTTGCTTAATAAGGGTTTCGATTGCTAATGGAGCATCGTCTTTGTGTGTTAAGAACAATGTCCATGTGTAGCGTGAGTAATCATCTACTATGACACACACATAGTAGTGTCCACCTAGACTTCTTGTCCTACTTGGACCAAATAAGTCTAAGTGAAGCAATTCTAGTACATGACTAGTACTCACTTCATGTTTCGGTTTTAAGGTTTCTTTAATGTGTTTTCCCTTAATACATGTTTCATACATTTGAAAATTATCTAAGTCTAACTTAGGCATTCCTCTAATTAAATTCTTCTTAGACAATTTCTTAATAGTTGAAATTCCTATATGGCCTAATCTTCTATGCCATAAATTTACATCTAAATCATGTGATATTAGACACATAACCTTAGCATCTAACATGTTATCTAAGGTAAGAGTATAAATATTTCCATCTCTATTTCCTTTTAAAACCGTTTCTCCTTTTCATTCATTATATCACAAGAATTGGGAAGAAAAGAGACATTATAACCACAATCTATAAGTTGAGAAATACTAAGTAAATTATAAGATAGATTGCTTACTAATAACACATTTCGTATTTGAAATGTTTTAGGGTCCCCAATTGTTCCTTTTCCAACAACTTGTCCTTTGTTGTTGTGACCGAATGTCACTTTTCCTCTATTCTTGATATGTTCCAATTCGATGAATAGTTTGGGGTTCCCCATCATATGCCTCGAACATCCACTATCTAAAAACCATTTGGTTTTTAGATTCTTTGACTTTGCCTCCTTCTTGCATTCCTTGCATTTATCCTACAATGGAGACAAAGTTTTAGGTACCCTTTATTTGGGTCCTTGAATGTTAGGGGCACTATTCTTGTTTAGATATCCCTTAGGTATCCAAACTTGAATATACCTTCTAGGCACATTTTTAGCATTGTTATAATTTGGAAAATAAGAAGAATTAGCATATACATGATTATTCCACTTAAGTGAAGATGCATTGTTATACATGTTGTGCCATGGTTGAAAATTATTATAGGATGGTCGAATTGTATAAGGCATGTGACTTTGTTTCTTATATAGCGTTATATAAGTGTGTTCATATGTATTTCTAAAATATTTATATGATTGTTGTCTATACTTAGGTTCATAATAAGTTGTATGCATTTTATTCGATCTAATTGCATTTGTATACAAGTAGGCATAATTTATAGGTTGTCTAGATGCAAAGTTTGTCCTAGATGTATGTTTATGCGTGTGTGCTTTTATGGGTGTATGTTGCATTTTTGCAAGTTATGGAATTAAAGTGGTGATATTATTGAATATCACACATGCTGAAAATTTCAGCATGTGTGGGAATGTATATGGCCGATTTTTAGGCCTTGTTGATGATGAATTTTTATTCCGAAAATTGATAAAGATGTCTTGTACTAAACGGTGATTGATTTTTTGGATTAAATCAAAGTAAACTTGGAAATTTTTTGAATGAAAAGCAAGTGTTACACATGCTGAAATTTCAGCATGTGCAAGAGCTTAATGGCCGAAATTTTCATGCCTTATTGGAGAAAATTGCCTAGCTAATTTTGTGTGATGATCTTGGAAATTATGGTAACCATTTTATGATGATTTTGGCACATGTTTTAAGTGTTATTCTCAGATTTGTCTAGTCATCAAGTGATGAAAACATCCAACCAATCAATGAGTGCCAAGTAAGCAAGAGCTTAATGATCATCCAATGCGAACATGCCAAGTAAGCAAAGACATGTCACAATGATGCCATATACTCTTCCAAGGACTTAGAAGATAATTTTTAAGAGGGGAAGAGCAGCAATAGGGGGCGGCCAAGGTTGATAAAAAGGAAGGAAGAAGAGCAAAACAAAAACAAGAACAAGTCTTGCAATTTGAAGCATCAAAAACATTTTTAGTCTCTCCTTCTACACTCTCTTTCTTTCTTCTCTCTAAAAGCCTATTGTACTTATATTCATATACTTGAATAGGCTTCTCATAGACCACAACATATACTCTTTATCATTGTAAAAGATTGATCAAGGTGTGATCAATCTTGAACTTGCAAAGTGGTGGTGTTCGTGTGCATTGTATTCACATACAAGGTTTGTAAAGGGTTGGAGTTGGTTTGTAACTCCATCAACCCTGTGGTAAGGTGTTCTTTGTGTTGTGTGATTAGTGTGAACCGAGGAAGGTGTCCTCGAAGACTGGAGTAGGTTGTTTATAACCGAACCAGTATAAAATTCTTGGTGTCATTTACTTTCAGCACTTACTTTCAGTTTCAGCACTGATTATCGTTTTTGATCACGTTCGTAGAAATAGTAAACAAATTTCAAAAATCACGAAACTTTCAGG
The DNA here is from genome assembly GCA_036186865.1 of Eustoma russellianum. Classification (NCBI taxonomy): domain Eukaryota; kingdom Viridiplantae; phylum Streptophyta; class Magnoliopsida; order Gentianales; family Gentianaceae; genus Eustoma; species Eustoma russellianum. The sequence goes on along the minus strand of AP025063.1, from coordinate 17,127,000 downwards.
AAACATAGCCACACGTTTTAAGGTTCTTTTGGCATAAGTTTCAACCCTTTTGGATAAGTATAAGTCACCCAAACGTCCAAAGTTCTGAGACTAGTGCAGTCTGATTTTCAGGCTTGCAAAGGTTGAGACTTTGATCGTATTTGACTAACTTTCCAAAAGAATTTTTCAAAAATGTTTCAACCCATTTAAATAAAACTTATAAGGGGTTAGTCTTTAAATTTTTAGAGCGTTTGGAGTTATGTACAAATAGGAATTAATTTTTCAAATCAGTCTACCGTTTCTGGCAGATTTGCGGAATCTGACCACCAACGAATTTTCAAGGGGTTAGAGGTTGAATTTAAATCTGAAATTTTTAGGAGACACTCATAACATCTGAGGCTAAGTTTTTTCCAAATTTCAGAATTTTTAAAGACCTACAACCTAGTTTTTAAAATGTTTTAAACTGGTCCTGAAAACAGAAACTGTTTTCAGAAGTTGGGTTTTTGGTTCAAAACAATTTTAAAAACCAAATTTTTCGCATCCACTATTCAACCCCCCTTCTAGTAGTGGCTTGCAGATCCTACGCCAGCCAAATTCCTTGGTTCCAAATTCATTCAAGCGGCCATCCTTTTGACAAAATGGAACGATGATTTTGTATCACAATTCAACTCCGATTCGATTTACGGTATGGTATATTTGGATCGAGGCAAGTACCATTCCTATATTTGTTATGTTTTTGCAAATCTTATGGATTTATTTTCGTATCAAGTCGGATCATGATTGATTTATTTTTGATTTGCATAGATTGTTGTTTATACGTATATAATCGTTGTAAATATGATCGGTTGTATATGTATGTATATATAAGATTGAATTTTGTAAGTATTTGAAAAAAAAAAGAAAAAGGGTCGAACTTTTCACAAGAATATATGTTAAAAACTTCGGCCTCCACTATGTAAACCTTGAGAAATCTGAGGGTGTATGGATCTTAATATATGTATGTAACAAAAGTGATAATTTGGGTAAAGGAGGCCGATTGTTCCTGTGGACAGTGGAAAACTTGATGTGTGGTTACACACACACACACACACATATATATATATATATATATATATATAGAGAGAGAGAGAGAGATAGAATCTTCTCTAATCATGACTCTAGTTAGAAAAGTATTTTTATACCATTGAAAATCACTAAGTTTTCTACATCTTAAATTTGCTAATAATTCAGCATTTTTATCTTTAATATGTGATGGGTCGCCTATAAAATGTAAAGATATGCATAATATAAGTGTAGCAACCGAATCAGATATTGTTCCTTCATCTATAATTATAGGATTATTTTCTTCATCAACTTTTATTGCATTTAATATTTCTTGTCTCTGTATGGGAGTTAAATAATGATCCCACCAACCTTTAAGTTGTCCAGAGAAACCAGCAATAAGATATTCAGCAATTGCTTTATCATCAGGTGTTAACTGAGTTCTATAAGCATTGGCTGCCATTGTCATTTGTTGTAATACATTTATTATTTGATATTCTGACATACCATCTATATTCCAAGAATATATTGATTGTGCATTAAAACGATATTGGGAAATAGGTTTTATTTTTAGATCGGTAGACATTTGGAAATAGGTTTTATTTTTATTTTCCGTGGGATATTATTGTCATTATCCGCCGGTAGCTTTCCTTTGTCTTTGGACTTCCTCGGCATTATGTCTGTTTTGGAGGAATTCTCTGGTCAGAAAGTCTGGAACAAAATTTGTGTCTCCTTTTATATATTCAATATCAAAATCATAAATACTTAATAAAGCTTGCCATCTAGCAAATATTTGTTTTGAAGCTAAATTTTTAACATCTTTTTGCAAAATTTCTTTCGCAGATTTGCAATCAATACGTAAAAGAAATTTTTTATTTAATAAATCACTTTGAAATTTATTAATACATAATACGATACTCAAAATTTTTTTTTTAATAGTAGAATATGATTTTTGGGTATCATTCCAATGACCAGAAGTATATTGAACTATAGACTCTTTCTCATTTTGTAATTGTTTTAATATTCCACCATATCCTATATCAGAAGCATCTGTTTCAACTATTTTAAATAAATCTGGATCTGCTATATATAAGCAGGGTATATCAGATACTAGACTTTTTATTTTCTTAACCACTGAAGTATGTTCTTCAGTCCATATTGGTGGATTTTTCTTTAATCTATTATGTAATGGTTTTGCAATTATTATTATATTTGGAATAAAATCAACAACATAATTTAAAGATCCAAGAAATCTTTGTAATTGATTTTTGTCCAATATTTTATCTGGAAATTTGGATGCAAATTCTAAAGATCTTTCTATTGGTAAAATTGTTCCTTGAGTCAGATGATGACCCAGGAATCTTATTTTAGTTTGAAATAAAGACATTTTAGATTTAGATAATACTAAACCATTTTTCTTTGCTATATAAAAGAAGGTTTTTAAATGTTTAAAATGTTCTTCTATTGATTTGGAAAATATTAATACATCATCTATATAGACAATTCAAAAATTAGAATAATCCATAAATATATTATTCATAATTCTTTGATATTCAGAAGGTGCATTTTTTAATCCAAATGGCATTACTTTCCATTCATATTGCCCAAATAGAACTGTGAATGCTGTTTTGTATCTATCTTTTTCAGATATTTGTATTTGCCAAAATCCTGATTTCATATCAAATTTTGAATATATCCATACAGAATGTAATCTTGTTAATAAATCTTTCTTATTAGGTAATGGGTATCTTATCCATTTTAACGCTTTATTTAGTGGTTTATAATTTATTACCAATCTAGGTGTTCCTCTTTCTATTTCTGCATTTTTATTGACATAAAAAGCAGCACAACTCCAAGGAGACTTTGATTTTTGGATTAATCCTTTTGTTTCTAGATCTTGTATTTCTTTTTTGCAATATTTTTCTAATTCTGCATTCATCTGAATTGGTCTTGCTTTTGTAGGTATATCTTCTTCTCTGAATTCTGGAGTATATGGAAGATCAACTATATGTTGTTTCCTTGACCAGAAAGCATTTGGAAGATATGAACAAAGTTCATTTTCAAATGATAATTTAAGATTTTGTATTTTAGTAATTATCTTTGGATCCTTTAAATATTGTTCTATTTTATTAATATTTACTGTATTTTTTAATGATTGTAATTGAAAAATTTTACTTTTAATTATTGCATTTATTTGTTCTTTATGAATAGAACAAGCTTTTATTTTATCTAAATTTTTTGTTTTAGGTTTTTCTAAAAATTCAAAATGTAATTTTTTATTTCTTATTTTAAAAGAAATAGAATTAATTCCTACTTTATATGGTGTAATTAGATTCATAAAAGGTGTTCCTAGTATAACTGCATGATGAATATCATCTACAACTAAAAACATTGTTTTAATTGATGTATTGGATTTTATAATATAAGCTTCAGTTTTACTTTTGACTTGTAATTTGGTATTATTTGCTGTAGAGAGTCTAGTAGTTGTAGATTCTCTATATGATTTTGGGACCAAATTAGTTTTAATACAATTAAGATCTGCTCCTGTATCAAATAGAGCAATTGTATCTAAATGATATTGTTCTGAGAATTTTATTGTTATTCTTATTAAATATTTTCTTGATGTTATCTCTCTTAAAACAAATAAAAAATCTTCTGGCACATTAGAAATATTTTCTATGATATTGTTATCTATATTTATTGGTTCTGTTTCTGAAGATTGATCAGACTCTTCTGTAGTCTGTAATTTTGTAAGTATTAATTTCATAACTTCTGAATCTTGTTTTTGTTTATTTTTTAACTCCTTTAATTCTATTTTTATTTCTTTTATTTCTTTTTGTAAATCTGGGATTGTTGCATTTTTATTCTTTGTATCTTTGTTTTTATTTAATATACTAGTTAAATCATAATAACTAGTTGAAACATTTGGTAATATAGCTGGTTTATTTGTTTCTTTTTGTTTTAAATTTATATCTATTATTCTATCTAAATATTCTTTTTGTAATTGGGGATTTTCTATATGTTTTAACATTTCTAATATTGTTTCTTGTTCTTTTGTTAGAACATAAAGATGTTTTTCTTCATCAGAGGTTTCTGAAGAAGATGTGTATATTTCATCAACTTGAAGATCTTCAGAAGACTCGAAAGATGTTTCTTCTGTCTCCGAAGAAGATTCAACAAGTAGATTTAAAATTTTCTCTAGTATAGATTCTTCTAGATTTAATTCTTGTAATTTTGTTTTTAATCTACAATAATTTGCAGTATGACCTTTCTTATGACATTTATAACATTCAATATTTTTATAATTTTTTGTATTTTTATTTTTCTTGTAATTTGTCTTTCTGTAAGGTTTTTTTAGTATACTTATTGTTGTATTTATTTTTATAGAATTCATTAGAGGATTTATGAAATCTTTTATTATATTTAGTGTTTTTATTATATCTATTGTTATATTTATTATTATAAGGCTTTCTAATATTTCTATTATAAGGTTTTCTAGAACATTCTCCTTGACATTCTTTATGATAAGGTTTATATGGATCATTATCAAATTGTTTGCAGAAAGTTCCTAATTCAGACTTAGTCTGTCTTAATTCTTTCTTTAAACCACTTTGTAATCTTATGTCTTGGCATAATCTTAATCCTTCTATTTGTATAAAACTTATTAATTCTCCATATGTATAGTTTGAATAAGATATTATTTGTTGTCCTGAATTTTCTCTAATTTTATTTCTAACCTTTTCTCCTAGTAAATTTGGTAATCCTGCAAGGAATTTTTCTTTCCAAAATGGTTGATTAGAATCTTCTCTAATCATGACTCTAGTTAGAAAAGTATTTTTATACCATTGAAAATCACTAAGTTTTCTACATCTTAAATTTGCTAATAATTCAGCATTTTTATCTTTAATATGTGATGGGTCGCCTATAAAATGTAAAGATATACATAATATAAGTGTAGCAACCGAATCAGATATTGTTCCTTCATCTATAATTATAGGATTATTTTCTTCATTAACTTTTATTGCATTTAATATTTCTTGTCTCTGTATGGGAGTTAAATAATGATCACACCAACCTTTAAGTTGTCCAGAGAAACCAGAAATAAGATATTCAGCAATTGCTTTATCATCAGGTGTTAACTGAGTTCTATAAGCATTGGCTGCCATTGTCATTTGTTGTAATACATTTATTATTTGATATTCTGACATACCATCTATATTCCAAGAATATATTGATTATGCATTAAAACGATATTGGGAAATAGGTTTTATTTTTAGATCGGTAGACATTTGTACTGGTATTATAGATTTATCCCATTCTATTTTTTCTACTTTATTAGAATTGTTATTCTGGAATTGTTTAAATGCTTTGCTTATTTCATTATCTGAACTATCAGAATTATCCGAATTATTTGAAGATCCATTTTCTTCTAAATTATTAATTTTAGAAGAAGTAACTTCTTTTTCTTTATTTCTAGTTCTGCTAGCTATAGAAGTATTAACATTTGAATCTGCAACTACCTCATTTGTTATAGAATTACTATTTTCTAGACATTTTTCTATACAACTTAATTGTTGTTTTATAAATTGATTGAAATCATCTTTATTAGATATAGTTTGCATACTAGAAGATGATATTTGAAAAGGTTTGAATAATGGTTGTTTAAATTTTTGGTTAGGTATTTCTTCACTTGTAGATTTTATTGTTGTTGTTTGGTAATATTTTTCTAACTTATCTAATTGTTTTCCTATTGTATGTAGATGTGTATTTGTATAATTATTTTGTTGAATAATATGTTTAGTATTTGTAAGAGAATCTTCTGTCATATTTTTGTAAGGAATAGCTTCTATTGGATTCCCTGATACATCTAACTTTATGCCTCCTAATGGTGGATGATTTGACACTATCTTTTTTGATGCTGTGATGGTTATCCATTCTTTTGGTTTTTCAATTATTGGGTTTAAAGTTTTAAAAGGAAATTCTATATTATTTTATGAAACATATATTTGAAACCAATCAAAGAAATATATATGTATTTTATGAGTATTTATAAATTCATAATATTCTTTTTGTATTTGTTTTCTAATATTACAATAATGTTTAAAAACCCATTCTCTTTTACTAGTATTTTCCTGGCTATAAAAATCATTGTGTAATATAATTTTATTTACCTCAAATTCTTTTTCTATAACATTTAATTCATTTGCAATATTATCTGTTATTGCTGATTGTGTTGGACTATTAGGTTCACTAAAGTCTGATTTATTATAAATATTTTGTGATGTACTGGGTGCATTAATATCAGATTTAGAATAATACTCTTTTTTAGAATAAACTTGTCTAGGAATTTCCGTAGAATAATCAGCTTTTCTAAATGAAGAGGTTGCATATTCAACATCTGATGTTGAAAATAATCTTTGTTTTTGGTAAGGAACATCTATCACAGATGGTATCTGTGAAAATCTTCCTAAATTTATTGTGCTAGAAATAGATGCATTATCTCTTTCTCTAGCGGAGAAACTTCTAGCAAAACTTAGTTTAATTGATCCATCATTTAATTGTCTTATTTTGTTGATCTCAGTATTTGGTTCATGTATTTTATTTGTAGCTTTAACTGCTCCTTCCAAGACCCATTCATCTGGAAGATTTACATCCTTCCATTTTATAGATCTTGAAATTACAGCATTAGATCTGGTCAGATCTGTATGTAAAATCATTGTTTCTCCTCTTTTTAAAGAGTGTTTGGGTTTTGGACCAATAAACATGGAACTCATTACCTTGTAATGAATCCGATATATTAAAGTCAATGGAATTGATCCTGGCAACATATCATATCCATGTGTTTTGATTTGAAGTACTAAAGTTTTCAATATTTGTGTATCTTTCAAAGAACATGAAAAATTAGGATAACAATCAAAAGAGATTGGTCCTGTACATAGACTGGACTCTACAGAACTAAGAAGTGATTGTTCAAAATTATTATGTCTTATATCTCGTAAGACTACTAATATTGATGTATCTAAACCTTCTCTTGTTAAAGGTTTGATACCCACTTGAATTAAACCAACATGTAAATATTGATATCCTTTCTTTTTATGTTTTCAAGTGATTTATAAGATAAAAGTTGTATTGTTTCAAACGGTTTAGAAAGTGGAATATCTCTTTCCTCCGTTTTAATTATATAATCTGATTTTAATATATTGAATATTGAAGACTCATATATTTCATTTTTCTTGATCTTTGGAATGACCCAGTTAGTTACTGCTTTGTCAAAATTCTCTATTATTATTTCTTCAGTGTTGACAATTTTATTCTTATTTGCACATGTTACCGAGCTGCACGAAGCAAATCCTTCGAACATATCTTCATTTTTATATATGCTTTCTTTTATACTTGTTTGGATCTTTGGCTATAAACACTTTGACGCATACAGGATTTATTGCTCTTCAAAACGAGACTTATAATCCAGCGTGTACAAAGCAAACACTCACCAAAGATTTACACAAATATAATTAAAAGATATATAAAACAGAATATAATTAAAAGATTTACACAATATTCCAAACGGTTCAGATCTACCGACAGCTCATTCAGTTTTATATATCTTTTAATTATATTTGTGTAAATCTTTGGTGAGTGTTTGTTTTGTACACGCTGGGTTATAAGTCTCATTTTGAAGAGCAATAAATCTTGTATGCGTCAAAGTGTTTGTAGCCAAAGATCCAAACAAGTATAAAAGAAAGCATATATAAAAATGGAAGATATGTTCGAAGGATCTGCTTCGTGCAGCTCGGTAACATGTGCAAATAAGAATAAAATTGTCAACACTGAAGAAATAATAATAGAGAATTTTGACAAAGCAGTAAATAGCTGGGTCATTCCAAAGATCAAGAAAAATGAAATATATGAGTCTTCAATATTCAATATGTTAAAATCAGATTATATAATTAAAACGGAGGAAAGAGATATTCCACTTTCTAAACCGTTTGAAACAATACAACTTTTATCTTATAAATCACTTGAAAAACATAAAAAGAAAGGATATCAATATTTACATGTTGGTTTAATACAAGTGGGTTTAACAAGAGAAGGTTTAGATACATCAATATTAGTAGTCTTACGAGATATAAGACATAATAATTTTGAACAATCACTTCTTAGTTCTGTAGAGTCTAGTCTATGTACAGGACCAATCTCTTTTAATTGTTATCCTAATTTTTCATGTTCTTTGAAAGATACACAAATATTGAAAACTTTAGTACTTCAAATCAAAACACATGGATATGATATGTTGCCAGGATCAATTCCATTAGCTTTAATATATCGGATTCATTACAAGGTAATGAGTTCCATGTTTATTGGTCCAAAACCCAAACACTCTTTAAAAAGAGGAGAAACAATGATTTTACATACAGATCTGACCAGATCTAATGCTGTAATTTCAAGATCTATAAAATGGAAGGATGTAAATCTTCCAGATGAATGGGTCTTGGAAGGAGCAGTTAAAGCTACAAATAAAATACATGAACCAAATACTGAGATCAACAAAATAAGACAATTAAATGATGGATCAGTTAAACTAAGTTTTGCTAGAAGTTTCTCCGCTAGAGAAAGAGATAATGCATCTATTTCTAGCACAATAAATTTAGGAAGATTTTCACAGATACCATCTGTGATAGATGTTCCTTACCAAAAACAAAGATTATTTTCAACATCAGATGTTGAATATGCAACCTCTTCATTTAGAAAAGCTGATTATTCTACGGAAATTCCTAGACCAGTTTATTCTAAAAAAGAGTATTATTCTAAATCTGATATTAATGCACCCAGTACATCACAAAATATTTATAATAAATCAGACTTTAGTGAACCTAATAGTCCAACACAATCAGCAATAACAGATAATATTGCAAATGAATTAAATGTTATAGAAAAAGAATTTGAGGTAAATAAAATTATATTACACAATGATTTTTATAGCCAGGAAAATACTAGTAAAAGAGAATGGTTTTTTAAACATTATTGTAATATTAGAAAACAAATACAAAAAGAATATTATGAATTTATAAATACTCATAAAATACATATATATTTCTTTGATTGGTTTCAAATATATGTTTCACAAAATAATATAGAATTTCCTTTTAAAACTTTAAACCCAATAATTGAAAAACCAAAAGAATGGATAACCATCACAGCATCAAAAAAGATAGTGTGAAATCATCCACCATTAAGAGGCATAAAGTTAGATGTATCAGGGAATCCAATAGAAGCTATTCCTTACAAAAAAATGACAGAAGATTCTCTTACAAATACTAAACATATTATTCAACAAAATAATTATACAAATACACATCTACATACAATAGGAAAACAATTAGATAAGTTAGAAAAATATTACCAAACAACAACAATAAAATCTACACGTGAAGAAATACCTAACCAAAAATTTAAACAACCATTATTCAAACCTTTTCAAATATCATCTTCTAGTATGCAAACTATATCTAATAAAGATGATTTCAATCAATTTATAAAACAACAATTAAGTCGTATAGAAAAAAGTCTAGAAAATAGTAATTCTATAACAAATGAGGTAGTTGCAGATTCAAATGTTAATACTTCTATAGCTAGCAGAACTAGAAATAAAGAAAAAGAAGTTACTTCTTCTAAAATTAATAATTTAGAAGAAAATGAATCTTCAAATAATTCGGATAATTCTGATAGTTCAGATAATGAAATAAGCAAAGCATTTAAACAATTCCAGAATAACAATTCTAATAAAGTAGAAAAAATAGAATTGGATAAATCTATAATACCAGTACAAATGTCTAACGATCTAAAAATAAAACCTATTTCCCAATATCGTTTTAATGCACAATCAATATATTCTTGGAATATAGATGGTATGTCAGAATATCAAATAATAAATGTATTACAACAAATGACAATGGCAGCCAATGCTTATAGAACTCAGTTAACACCTGATGATAAAGCAATTGCTGAATATCTTATTTCTGGTTTCTCTGGACAACTTAAAGGTTGGTGGGATCATTATTTAACTCCCATATAGAAACAAGAAATATTAAATGCAATAAAAGTTGATGAAGAAAATAATCCTATAATTATAGATGAAGGAACAATATCTGATTCGGTTGCTACACTTATATTATGTATATCTTTACATTTTATAGGCGACCCATCACATATTAAAGATAAAAATGCTGAATTATTAGCAAATTTAAGATGTAGAAAACTTAGTGATTTTCAATGGTATAAAAATACTTTTCTAACTAGAGTCATGATTAGAGAAGATTCTAATCAACCATTTTGGAAAGAAAAATTCCTTGCAGGATTACCAAATTTACTAGGAGAAAAGGTTATAAATAAAATTAGAGAAAATTCAGGACAACAAATAATATCTTATTCAAACTATACATATGGAGAATTAATAAGTTTTATACAAAAAGAAGGATTAAGATTATGCCAAGACATAAGATTACAAAGTGGTTTAAAGAAAGAATTAAGACAGACTAAGTCTGAATTAGGAACTTTCTGCAAACAATTTGATAATGATCCATATAAACCTTATCATAAAGAATGTCAAGGAGAATGTTCTAGAAAACCTTATAATAGAAATATTAGAAAGCCTTATAATAATAAATATAACAATAGATATAATAAAAACACTAAATATAATAAAAGATTTCATAAATCCTCTAATGAATTCTATAAAAATAAATACAACAATAAGTATACTAAAAAACCTTACAGAAAGACAAATTACAAGAAAAATAAAAATACAAAAGATTACAAAAATATTGAATGTTATAAATGTCATAAGAAAGGTCATACTGCAAATTATTGTAGATTAAAAACAAAATTACAAGAATTAAATCTAGAAGAATCTATACTAGAGAAAATTTCAAATCTACTTGTTGAATCTTCTTCGGAGACAGAAGAAACATCTTTCGAGTCTTCTGAAGATCTTCAAGTTGATGAAATATACACATCTTCTTCAGAAACCTCTGATGAAGAAAAACATCTTTATGTTCTAACAAAAGAACAAGAAACAATATTAGAAATGTTAAAACATATAGAAAATCCCCAATTACAAAAAGAATATTTAGATAGAATAATAGATATAAATTCAAAACAAAAAGAAACAAATAAACCAGCTATATTACCAAATGTTTCAACTAGTTATTATGATTTAACTAGTATATTAAATAAAAACAAAGATACAAAGAATAAAAATGCAACAATCCCAGATTTACAAAAAGAAATAAAAGAAATAAAAATAGAATTAAAGGAGTTAAAAAATAAACAAAAAAAAGATTCAGAAGTTATGAAATTAATACTTACACAATTACAGACTACAGAAGAGTCTGATCAATCTTCAGAAACAGAACCAGTAAATATAGATAACAATATCATAGAAAATATTTCTAATGTGCCAGAAGATTTTTTATTTGTTTTAAGAGAGATAACATCAAGAAAATATTTAATAAGAATAACAATAAAATTCTCAGAACAATATCATTTAGATACAATTGCTCTATTTGATACAGGAGCAGATCTTAATTGTATTAAAACTAATTTGGTCCCAAAATCATATAGAGAATCTACAACTACTAGACTCTCTACAGCAAATAATACCAAATTACAAGTCAAAAGTAAAACTGAAGCTTATATTATAAAATCCAATACATCAATTAAAACAATGTTTTTAGTTGTAGATGATATCCATCATGCAGTTATACTAGGAACACCTTTTATGAATCTAATTACACCATATAAAGTAGGAATTAATTCTATTTCTTTTAAAATAAGAAATAAAAAATTACATTTTGAATTTTTAGAAAAACCTAAAACAAAAAATTTAGATTTAATAAAAGTTTGTTCTATTCATAAGGAACAAATAAATGCAATAATTAAAAGTAAAATTTTTCAATTACAATCATTAAAAGATACAGTAAATATTAATAAAATAGAACAATATTTAAAGGATCCAAAGATAATTACTAAAATACAAAATCTTAAATTATCATTTGAAAATGAACTTTGTTCAGATCTTCCAAATGCTTTTTGGTCAAGGAAACAACATATAGTTGATCTTCCATATACTCCAAATGTAGCGCCCCGCCCGAAACCAGAGTTCCGGCTCAGTGCACCCGCCATACTCTACTCCATAGAGTATAAGGCGTCGATACTATACATGTGCATGTCGACATGAATTATAATCGATATAGCAGAAGCATCTTAAAATAAACTCACGACACGCATATTATTATTACAAACCGTTCAAATCCACACATCCACAAATACAACTTCTCACGATAATTTTATTACATCACAATAATTAAAGCTCACACCACAGGTACATAGCTTCAGCCTAAATCTTTGCTCACGGGTACTCTATCTGAGGTTCCTCCTCAATGAACACGGCATCAGGGTCCCTGTTCTCTGAAATGTTAAGAGGCAAGTATGAGCGATAACCACCATCTTTTAATCGCTCAGCAAATATTCTTTATAGATACTTCATGTGGATCATACATGGGAAAACAAGTATTAATAAAGTAACAATATATATAATTACATCTTCATTTACAATTGACAGTATTGTATATAAGGGTAAAACAGAACATAAGATTTTGCATCATACCTTATAGATCATATCATTCTTCCTCAGCATATCCTTAGCCTACCTTCCATGCTTGAACACTAAACCATCTTATACTAAGGTCATAACTTATAACCATCACCTCTACGTACATAATTTTCCTTAGTCATCTTAAGGCATCATGATTGTATAAATATATTAATCAACCTAAGGGCATGATCATGACATGATGCATAAAACGTGACTTTTCATAAAATGGCTTTTCGTAAACATGGCTTTTCATAAACATGACATTTCATAAATTGATAAGATTTTCATAACTTGCGTAAAATGACGTATTCATAACTTGCATAACATGACATTTTCATAACATGAAGACATAACATTTTCATCATTGGCTATAGCACTTTTCATAAGAATAATAACACACGACATACCGATCGATTTCCCATGTAGTACATGTACGACATAAAACATCATAAACAAATGTACATGTACTAACAGTGACGCGCTATGACAGAGATCCCGTGTCCCAGACCCGGTGTTACACTCGGCCATATACGTAATCATATGCCCCTGACATCTATCACCCCGATACCGATGTCACGCCGGCGAACATAACATAGTCATAATCATGAACATAACATATCGTGTGTCAATGAAATCGATCGTCTCGCGTTTATTATTCACATGCATATGAACTTTTAAAACATGATATGCGTAAAACAACTTTCAAACTTTATCTTCGTGCAGCATGAGACTTGTTCGTATGAGGTGTTATGGTAAACTACATCTTATAACACCACTTACTTATTTTCATCCTACATATCATAACTTAAAGGGATTCACGCTTTGACCAACAAAAGGCCATTCGGCCATGAGGCTAAAACATCCCACTTTTCTTCATTTTTCATTCAACACCACTTTCTTAATTTGTATTCTTCAAATACAACTCATATTCCAACAGTTTAGGAAATCGACTTTTAATTCCTAACTCTTCACGTACAAATACCTCACTTATACCATACTTTATTCATTTTCCACATATCCTACATAACATGAAGCTTAATTCATTATATTACACAAATGGCCTTAAGGCCGAATGTGTATAATATGTGTGTATATATATATAATATGTCGTATATATATATATATATATATATATATATATATATATGATTTATATTCTTAATACCTTAAGCCGTGTATATATATGTATGATTATATTCATGTATACTTCTTTAACATGTCACATTTCATTTTATCATTTTACTATCATGTGGCCGAAAGTTTGGCCATGGATTATACACATTTATATTTCATTTTCCTTCCTTCTATGTACATGTTGTATGTTGTATAATTTCATAACTAATATGTACATATTGCTTTCCTTTCTTTTACCTATTCTTAAGATTATAACACTAAGAAAATGCATAATCATAAACATGATGGAAAACATAAAAAGGTGTACTTCTTGAGTCATATTCATCATCTAATACACATCTTGAAGATGGAATGATGAGACTCAAATGGAGTACTCACCTAGGTCACTTGACCATGTATATGTGGCATATATATGAAGATGATGATCATCAAGCAACCATTGAGACCATGTGTATAAGTCATGCTTATGATGCATACATAAACATGTTAAAGACATGATCTTGAAACATATAAACACAAAACATATAAAAATATAAACATGATGATCATCATAAAAGAAATCATAATCAAAACAATAAGAATTGAATTCTTTGTACATCTTTCTTAATGTTCTTCATTCCATATCATTTGTTCAAAGTTTATATCTATATGTATGTATATATGTGTGATGCCGTATATATATCTTCTGTATGTATATATATATACAACAACCGTATATATATATATGTTTCATTTATATACATATAGCCTTTTATAGTTATGTATTTGTATATTTCTAACACTACAAGCATAGATCTTGCTTATTCTTAAAACAAAATTTGAACATACTACATGATGATCCCATTTTTGATATAAACATAAGTATTGAATCTTAAATCCATGAAGGATCTAGGAAGAGTACTTGCCTTGGTTCACCTTTCTTACACTTAGAAGATGGTTCCTTCACTTGGTTTGGAAGAGACTTCTTCTTCCTTCCTTCCTAGTATGCACGGTTTTAGGGTTTAAAAGGAGGGTTAGTGAACAACTTATGAAACTAATTATATAGAAGAATCAAACTTAAACTTTATAAAGTTCTTACCTTGATTTCCTTTAATTCTAGATGCTACAACCTTCTTGAATCCTTCTTAGTTGATGGAGTGTTTATGATACTTGATTTGAGTGATGTTGGTGTGAAGAAAGGAGAAGAAAATCTTCTCCTTATGGAAGGTGAAGTTTCGGCCGAGAGGGAGGGGAGAGGGTGTTGGAGTGTTCTTGAGTTTTTCTTGGAGGTAGAATGAAATTAGTTAATTTGGAGATGTATTATTTGAGGAGTTGAAGAAGAAATAAAAATTCCTTCTTTCTAAATGTGGGGGGCGGTCAAGCATGGGAAGGGATGGGGTGGGTGACAACCTTTAGACAAGTATGGGTGTAATGAATGGGTTTTATGACAAGATTCCTAAGCATGCTAATTTTTTATGCTAAATGTTTAAAGTGTGAGACAAGTTGTCTTCACCTTCTTTTTCATTTTCTTTTTCTTTTTCTTTCATGTATGTATTTTATTTTCTTTTATTTAAGGTAGTATAATATTGTTGTGTCATGTATTTCTTTTTGATTTAATTTATACTAATAGTTTAAGTTGTTACTAACTAAGTTAATTTGAGCTTTTATTGTGTGGATTCAAACATTTATGATATATTTCCTAATGAATCGTACACCTATGAGATTATGTTTACGGTATTGGAGGTTGATACTACATAACGAATTTTCCGGGCTGTAACACCAGAATTCAGAGAAGAAGATATACCTACAAAAGCAAGACCAATTCAGATGAATGTAGAATTAGAAAAACATTGCAAAAAAGAAATACAAGATCTAGAAACAAAAGGATTAATCCAAAAATCAAGGTCTCCTTGGAGTTGTGCTGCTTTTTATGTCAATAAAAATGCAGAAATAGAAAGAAGAACACCTAGATTGGTAATAAATTATAAACCACTAAATAAAGCGTTAAAATGGATAAGATACCCATTACCTAATAAGAAAGATTTATTAACAAGATTACATTCTGTATGGATATATTCAAAATTTGATATGAAATCAGGATTTTGGCAAATACAAATATCTGAAAAAGATAGATACAAAACAGCATTCACAGTTCCATTTGGGCAATATGAATGGAAAGTAATGCCATTTGGATTAAAAAAATGCACCTTCTGAATATCAAAGAATTATGAATAATATATTTATGGATTATTCTAATTTTTGCATTGTCTATATAGATGATGTATTAATATTTTCCAAATCAATAGAAGAACATTTTAAACATTTAAAAACCTTCTTTTATATAGCAAAGAAAAATGGTTTAGTATTATCTAAATCTAAAATGTCTTTATTTCAGACTAAAATAAGATTCCTGGGTCATCATCTGACTCAAGGAACAATTTTACCAATAGAAAGATCTTTAGAATTTGCATCCAAATTTCCAGATAAAATATTGGACAAAAATCAATTGCAAAGATTTCTTGGATCTTTAAATTATGTTGTTGATTTTATTCCAAATATAATAATAATTGCAAAACCATTACATAATAGATTAAAGAAAAATCCACCAATATGGACTGAAGAACATACTTCAGTGGTTAAGAAAATAAAAAGTCTAGTATCTGATATACCCTGCTTATATATATCAGATCCAGATTTATTTAAAATAGTTGAAACAGATGCTTCTGATATAGGATATGGTGGAATATTAAAACAATTACAAAATGGGAAAGAGTCTATAGTTCAATATACTTCTGGTCATTGGAATGATACCCAAAAATCATATTCTACTATTAAAAAAGAAATTTTGAGTATCGTATTATGTATTAATAAATTTCAAAGTGATTTATTAAATAAAAAATTTCTTTTACGTATTGATTGCAAATCTGCGAAAGAAATTTTGCAAAAAGATGTTAAAAAATTAGCTTCAAAACAAATATTTGCTAGATGGCAAGCTTTATTAAGTATTTATGATTTTGATATTGAATATATAAAAGGAGATACAAATTTTGTTCGAGACTTTCTGACCAGAGAATTCCTCCAAAACAGACATAATGCCGAGGAAGTCCAAAGACAAAGGAAAGCTACCGGCGGATAATGACAATAATATCCCACGGAAAACGTGGGCAGATAAAGTTGAAGAAGAGGAAGAACTTCTTCAAAAAACCCCAATAGCCGCAGTTCCAATATCCCAAATATCTCCAAATAAAACACCAATATCCATTATTGAAAGCCTATCCAATAGTTCTGAATTTCAAGCTTTGGTTGAAAAATTCAATATTCCAAAATCTACAGAAATAGCAGAGACTTCATCAGCAATATCAAAACATCAGCCAACTACTTCAATAACCCAAAAAACCAATAAAGTTTTCCTACCATACTACTTACATTTTCTCTCTCATAATTTCCACTTTCCATTTCCATCCAAGATACTTCCAAGCTTTCTCCCATACTATCCTATACCAAGAACACTTTATTTGTTCTTGAATATCTTTGAATAAGCCTTTGAAACCAATATCCCTGAAGATCTTCAATCTTCAAACAATAGTTGTATCTCCAATATTTTTGAAGAAATAAATATATAGTATGATTTGAATTCTTTTACTTTTTGAGTTCTTTAATATACTGTTTTTAATTTTATTTCTTTGTTTTATATATTATATATCTATATAATTGGGTAGGTTTATACTGCCTAATTATTGTTATTAATATTGTTTATATATATATAATTATATTATTATAACTGGCTGGAATTAGTTCCGCCTAACCTAATTCTCTCTCCCTTTTTATTTACTGTTCTTTATTCATATTATTATGACTGGCTGGAATTAGTTCCGCCTAATCTTATTCCCACTCCCTTTTATTTTCTGTTTTTATTTATATTCTTGGGGAGTTTAATCACCCCCATTTAAATTCTATTCATTTAATTTTGTTTTACTTATTGTTTTTATATTTTGTTTTACTTATAGTATTTACTTTTGTTTACATTATTGCTTTGTTATTTTGTTTATTATTATTATCTTTTAGTGTCGGTAGTTATTATTCCTGTTTGTGGTGTGGTAAAATGTAAAGATATACATAATATAAGTGTAGCAACCGAATCAGATATTGTTCCTTCATCTATAATTATAGGATTATTTTCTTCATCAACTTTTATTGCATTTAATATTTCTTGTCTCTGTATGGGAGTTAAATAATGATCCCACCAACCTTTAAGTTGTCCAGAGAAACCAGAAATAAGATATTCAGCAATTACTTTATCATCAGGTTTTAACTGAGTTCTATAAGCATTGTCCCATTCTATTTTTTCTACTTTATTAGAATTGTTATTCTGGAATTGTTTAAATGCTTTGCTTATTTCATTATCTGAACTATCAGAATTATCCGAATTATTTGAAGATTCATTTTCTTCTAAATTATTAATTTTAGAAGAAGTAACTTCTTTTTCTTTTTTTCTAGTTCTGCTAGCTATAGAAGTATTAACATTTGAATCTGCAACTACCTCATTTGTTATAGAATTACTATTTTCTAGACTTTTTTCTATACGACTTAATTGTTGTTTTATAAATTGATTGAAATCATCTTTATTAGATATAGTTTGCATACTAGAAGATGATATTTGAAAAGGTTTGAATAATTGTTGTTTAAATTTTTGGTTTGGTATTTCTTCACTTGTAGATTTTATTGTTGTTGTTTGGTAATATTTTTCTAACTTATCTAATTGTTTTCCTATTGTATGTAGATGTGTATTTGTATAATTATTTTGTTGAATAATATGTTTAGTATTTGTAAGAGAATCTTCTGTCATATTTTTGTAAGGAATAGCTTCTATTGGATTCCCTGATACATCTAACTTTATGCCTCCTAATGGTGGATGATTTGACACTATCTTTTTTGATGTTGTGATGGTTATCCACCACAAACATGAATAATAACTACCGACACTAAAAGATAATAATAATAAACAAAATAACAAAGCAATAATGTAAACAAAAGTAAAAACTATAAGTAAAACAATATGGACTGAAGAAAAATCCACCAATATGGACTGAAGAACATACTTCAGTGGTTAAGAAAATAAAAAGTCTAGTATCTGATATACCCTGCTTATATATAGCAGATCCAGATTTATTTAAAATAGTTGAAACAGATGCTTCTGATATAGGATATGGTGGAATATTAAAACAATTACAAAATGGAAAAGAGTCTATAGTTCAATATACTTCTGGTCATTGGAATGATACCCAAAAATCATATTCTACTATTAAAAAAGAAATTTTGAGTATCGTATTATGTATTAATAAATTTCAAAGTGATTTATTAAATAAAAAATTTCTTTTACGTATTGATTGCAAATCTGCGAAAGAAATTTTACAAAAAGATGTTAAAAATTTAGCTTCAAAACAAATATTTGCTAGATGGCAAGCGATATTGATATATAAAAGGACATACAAATTTTGTTCCAGACTTTCTGACCAGAGAATTCCTCCAAAACAGACATAATGCCGAGGAAGTCCAAAGACAAAGGAAATGTTATGCCCCGCACCCTCCGTAGGGTAATTTAAAAGACAAAGAAGGATTTTGCGGAAATTAATGTCGGTCAACGAAAATTAATTAGACATTAATATGAGGATTAATTAGAAATAAATGGAGGATTTATTATTAGAGTTTAATTATAATTAATTTTAGAATTAAATAATTAGGATTTATCCTTTAAGATAAATAAGAAATAAAGTATAATTTAGAAACACCAAACTTTACCCTGGCCATATAAAAACTGACAGAGCGTCAGTTTTCTCATTTTTCAGAAAACATCGACGCTCTGCAGCCTCTGCCCTAGCCGTTTCCCAGGAGTAGAAGGAGACAACCTCCGAGAATCAATCCAGCCGTAGTCCGTTCTTCAATCCGTCTTCGAGTAATCAAAGGCAAGTAATCTGTTTATAAGTTCCTACGTTTTGCGAAAGAAAACGGCCTTTTTAATTATCAAATCGGATCACCATGCAGTAGATTTGTTCTTTGATTATTTGATTATGATCTATGTGCTCTCGTCTCGAGATTTGGCCAATGTATCTGGAAAAGCGTTCGTTGTGGTTGTTGATTATGTGAAAACATGCAAATCCCTACCCTGAATCCCCTCTTGGTGTGATGCCATAGTTGGGCGATGGGTTGAGAGGAAAGATTGGATTTTTGGGTTGGAAGAGTCGGATAATCGCGTTTTAGGCGTGGATCGTGAGTTGGTGTGGTGCGTAGCGGTGAATCCGTAGTTCAAGTATGAGATCATAGCAGGGTTAGGCTTGAACACGGGATTGGTTTTGAGAGGGTTTCAGCGTTGAGGATTTAAGAGTGGATTCTAGAGAGGTTAAGCTTGGAATGGTGGAAAGAAAAATTGGGAATTGTGGTTGAAGGTCTGCAGAAAATCGCAGAAAGATTTCTGGAATAGAACTGACATCGATCGATCGATGTCAGAGATCGATGTCCCCAGTTGGACATCGATCGATCGATGTAGTAGTGGCTGAGAGATCGATGTCCCCAGTTGGACATCGATCGATCGATGTAGGTTGAGCCTGAGAGATCGATGTCCTCAGAAGGACATCGATCGATCGAAGTGAGAGATCGATGTCTCCAGTTGGACATCGATCGATCGATGTATAGGGGATGATGTCCTGAAATTTTGTGGAAAATAGAGGAAGAAAAGGGGACGTTCGGGGAGCCTTTGGGTGACCTTAGTGACTTCTTAAGACCTGATTAAAGTTAGTCTAAGTCTTGGGAACATGCCCTAGGATGGTGAGTCAATCTTGGTGCTTTCAACGGATTTTCGAATCGAGTTTCAACGGGAATGACTTAGACGGGTTAGGAAATGAACGTACGAGGGGTCTCAAAGCTCAATGAAGGAGAGATGAGGATACTCGCATCGGTTATGAACTTTAGAATCAAGGGTGAGTGTTGACGAGCGAGTTGAGGGCTAAGTATTGACGGATAAGTTAGTGTACTCTTGTGTATGTCACTTGTACTTGCGCATGTGAATGTGAATTGCATATGTGATCGAGGAATGTGAACGAGCAAGGAGTCTTGCATCATGGCACGTGCATTTGCATATTGATTTGAAAAAAGAAGGTGCTTCGGCACAGATTTGCGAAGGTGACCTGCAATGTAAACCGGGATGGAAATTTAAGCCGGGGCGCATTGCAGGGCACAAAAGACTGTAACGTAAACCGGGATGGAAATATAAGCCGGGGCGCGTTACAGGGTATAAAGTTGTCTGTAATGCTACTCGGGATGGAAATATAAGCCGAGGTGCATTACAGGGTATAAAGTTGGCTGTAGCGTAAACCGGGATGGAAATATAAGCCGGGGCGCGCTACAGGGTATAAAGTATATGAAGTGACCGGGCATTATGTCATGCATTGCACTGTTTTAAAAGAGAAAGTGTTCATGCATAAGTGATTGAGTAGAGTAGTGCATATCTTGACATGTATCATGAGAGTCAATGTGTTTCGAACGTGTGTGATACTTGCTTGCCTATGAATTGTTAAATGTGAACAATTTGTCGTACTTGCTTTATTGCTATAATTAAATGTACAGTTGGAAAATTTCAAGACGTGTGCCCCTCAATTCCCTCAACTTATCTATTACTCATGTCTTGCCATGTGATGATCCCGTACGTCTTATAAGTGGGTTACTTGCTAGCGTTTTTCGCTAAGGGTACTACCTTTTGTCATTGCAGATGAGCCTAGTTTCGACATGATCTTTATCGAGGATGACGGCGAGTGGGCTGAATGGGATACCTAGACCTTGTTGAGGAGATTGATTAGCTAGTTACAACTGTTTCCATTTGTTTCATTTACTTGGTTATTCATTTGAGGTTTTAGATGGCTGCGACCATGTACACTGTCGGTGATCACATTGTCTTTGACGTACTACTTTGATGATTTAGTTGATTTGATATGTTTCCGCATTTATTTCTCTTACGTCATTGATGATGTATATTCGAGAGATGAGACGTCTGGTAGTCTTCTCAGTAAGCTACGACGGGTGAACCGGTTCGGATTCCGCTGTCCGGATCGGGGCGCTACAGGAAAGCTACCGGCGGATAATGACAATAATATCCCACGGAAAACGTGGGCAGATAAAGTTGAAGAAGAGGAAGAACTTCTTCAAAAAACCCCAATAGCCGCAGTTCCAATATCCCAAATATCTCCAAATAAAACACCAATATCCATTATTGAAAGCCTATCCAATAGTTCTGAATTTCAAGCTTTGCTTGAAAAATTCAATATTCCAATATTCCAAAATTACAAGAATTAAATCTAGAAGAATCTATACTAGAGAAAATTTCAAATCTACTTGTTGAATCTTCTTCGGAGACAGAAGAAACATCTTTCGAGTCTGCTGAAGATCTTCAAGTTGATGAAATATACACATCTTCTTCAGAAACCTCGGATGAAGAAAAACATCTTTATGTTCTAACAAAAGAACAAGAAACAATATTAGAAAGGTTAAAACATATAGAAAATCCCCAATTACAAAAAGAATATTTATATAGAATAATAGATATAAATTCAAAACAAAAAGAAACAAATAAACCAGCTATATTACCAAATGTTTCAACTAGTTATTATGATTTAACTAGTATATTAAATAAAAACAAAGATACAAAGAATAAAAATGCAACAATCCCAGATTTACAAAAAGAAATAAAAGAAATAAAAATGGAATTAAAGGAGTTAAAAAATAAACAAAAACAAGATTCAGAAGTTATGAAATTAATACTTACAAAATTACAGACTACAGAAGAGTCTGATCAATCTTCAGAAACAGAACCAGTAAATATAGATAACAATATCATAGAAAATATTTCTAATGTGCCAGAAGATTTTTTATTTGTTTTAAGAGAGATAACATCAAGAAAATATTTAATAAGAATAACAATAAAATTCTCAGAACAATATCATTTAGATACAATTGCTCTATTTGATACAGGAGCAGATCTTAATTGTATTAAAACTAATTTGGTCCCAAAATCATATAGAGAATCTACAACTACTAGACTCTCTACAGCAAATAATACCAAATTACAAGTCAAAAGTAAAACTGAAGCTTATATTATAAAATTCAATACATCAATTAAAACAATGTTTTTAGTTGTAGATGATATTCATCATGCAGTTATACTAGGAACACCTTTTATGAATCTAATTACACCATATAAAGTAGGAATTAATTCTATTTCTTTTAAAATAAGAAATAAAAAATTACATTTTGAATTTTTAGAAAAACCTAAAACAAAAAATTTAGATTTAATAAAAGCTTGTTCTATTCATAAAGAACAAATAAATGCAATAATTAAAAGTAAAATTTTTCAATTACAATCATTAAAAGATACAGTAAATATTAATAAAATAGAACAATATTTAAAGGATCCAAAGATAATTACTAAAATAAAAAATCTTAAATTATCATTTGAAAATGAACTTTGTTCAGATCTTCCAAATGCTTTCTGGTCAAGGAAACAACATATAGTTGATCTTCCATACACTCCAGAATTCAGAGAAGAAGATATACCTACAAAAGCAAGACCAATTCAGATGAATGCAGAATTAGAAAAACATTGCAAAAAAGAAATACAAGATCTAGAAACAAAAGGATTAATCCAAAAATCAAGGTCTCCTTGGAGTTGTGCTGCTTTTTATGTCAATAAAAATGCAGAAATAGAAAGAGGAACACCTGGATTGGTAATAAATTATAAACCACTAAATAAAGCGTTAAAATAATAAGATCTAGAAACAAAAGGATTAATCCAAAAATCAAGGTCTCCTTGGAGTTGTGCTGCTTTTTATGTCAATAAAAATGCAGAAATAGAAAGAGGAACACCTAGATTGGTAATAAATTATAAACCACTAGAAAGAGGAACACCTATCCCATACCAAGAACACTTTATTTGTTCTTGAATATCTTTGAATAAGCCTTTGAAACCAATATCCCTGAAGATCTCCAATCTTCAAACAATAGTTGTATCTCCAATATTTTTGAAGAAATAAATATATGGTATGATTTGAATTCTTTTATTTTTGAGTTCTTTAATATACTATTTTTAATTTTATTTCTTTGTTTTATATATTATATATCTATATAATTGGGTCGGTTTATACCGCCTAATTATTGTTATTAATAATGTTTATATATATATAATTATATTATTATAACTGGCTGGAATTAGTTCCGCCTAACCTAATTCCCTCTCCCTTTTTATTTACTGTTCTTTATTTATATTATTATGACTTGCTGGAATTAGTTCCGCCTAATCTTATTCCCACTCCCTTTTATTTTCTGTTTTTATTTATATTCTTGGGGAGTTTAATCACCCCCATTTAAATTCTGTTCATTTAATTTTGTTTTACTTACTGTTTTTATATTTTGTTTTACTTATAGTTTTTACTTTTGTTTACATTATTGCTTTGTTATTTTGTTTATTATTATTATCTTTTAGTGTCGGTAGTTATTATTCATGTTTGTGGTGGATAACCGTCACAGCATCAAAAAAGATAGTGTCAAATCATCCACCATTAGGAGGCATAAAGTTAGATGTATCAGGGAATCCAATAGAAGCTATTCCTTACAAAAATATGACAAAAGATTCTCTTACAAGTACTAAACATATTATTCAACAATACAACTTTTATCTTATAAATCACTTGAAAAACATAAAAAGAAAGGATATCAATATTTACATGTTGGTTTAATACAAGTGGGTATCAAACCTTTAACAAGAGAAGGTTTAGATACATCAATATTAGTAGTCTTACGAGATATAAGACATAATAATTTTGAACAATCACTTCTTAGTTCTGTAGAGTCTAGCCTATGTACAAGACCAATCTCTTTTGATTGTTATCCTAATTTTTCATGTTCTTTGAAAGATACACAAATATTGAAAACTTTAGTACTTCAAATCAAAACACATGGATATAATATGTTGCCAGGATCAATTCCATTGGCTTTAATATATCGGATTCACTACAAGGTAATGAGTTCCATGTTTATTGGTCCAAAACCCAAACACTCTTTAAAAAGAGGAGAAACAATGATTTTACATACAGATCTGACCAGATCTAATGCTGTAATTTCAAGATCTATAAAATGGAAGGATGTAAATCTTCCAGATGAATGGGTCTTGGAAGGAGCAGTTAAAGCTACAAATAAAATACATGAACCAAATACTGAGATCAACAAAATAAGACAATTAAATGATGGATCAGTCAAACTAAGTTTTGCTAGAAGTTTCTCCGCTAGAGAAAGAGATAATGCATCTATTTCTAGCACAATAAATTTAGGAAGATTTTCACAGATACCATCTGTGATAGATGTTCCTTACCAAAAACAAAGATTATTTTCAACATCAGATGTTGAATATGCAACCTCTTCATTTAGAAAAGCTGATTATTCTACGGAAATTCCTAGACCAGTTTATTCTAAAAAAGAGTATTATTCTAAATCTGATATTAATGCACCCAGTACATCACAAAATATTTATAATAAATCAGACTTTAGTGAACCTAATAGTCCAACACAATCAGCAATAACAGATAATATTGCAAATGAATTAAATGTTATAGAAAAAGAATTTGAGGTAAATAAAATTATATTACACAATGATTTTTATAGCCAGGAAAATACTAGTAAAAGAGAATGGTTTTTTGAACATTATTGTAATATTAGAAAACAAATACAAAAAGAATATTATGAATTTATAAATACTCATAAAATACATATATATTTCTTTGATTGGTTTCAAATATATGTTTCACAAAATAATATAGAATTTCCTTTTAAAACTTTAAACCCAATAATTGAAAAACCAAAAGAATGGATAACCATCACAGCATCAAAAAAGATAGTGTCAAATCATCCACCATTAGGAGGCATAAAGTTAGATGTATCAGGGAATCCAATAGAAGCTATTCCTTACAAAAATATGACAGAAGATTCTCTTACAAATACTAAACATATTATTCAACAAAATAATTATACAAATACACATCTACATACAATAGGAAAACAATTAGATAAGTTAGAAAAATATTACCAAACAACAACAATAAAATCTACACGTGAAGAAATACCTAACCAAAAATTTAAACAACCATTATTCAAACCTTTTCAAATATCATCTTCTAGTATGCAAACTATATCTAATAAAGATGATTTCAATCAATTTATAAAACAACAATTAAGTCGTATAGAAAAAAGTCTAGAAAATAGTAATTCTATAACAAATGAGGTAGTTGCAGATTCAAATGTTAATACTTCTATAGCTAGCATAACTAGAAATAAAGAAAAAGAAGTTACTTCTTCTAAAATTAATAATTTAGAAGAAAATGAATCTTCAAATAATTCGGATAATTCTGATAGTTCATATAATGAAATAAGCAAAGCATTTAAACAATTCCAGAATAACAATTCTAATAAAGTAGAAAAAATAGAATGGGATAAATCTATAATACCAGTACAAATGTCTACCGATCTAAAAATAAAACCTATTTCCCAATATCGTTTTAATGCACAATCAATATATTCTTGGAATATAGATGGTATGTCAGAATATCAAATAATAAATGTATTACAACAAATGACAATGGCAGCCAATGCTTATAGAACTCAGTTAACACCTGATGATAAAGCAATTGCTGAATATCTTATTTCTGGTTTCTCTGGACAACTTAAAGGTTGGTGGGATCATTATTTAACTCCCATATAGAGACAAGAAATATTAAATGTAATAAAAGTTGATGAAGAAAATAATCCTATAATTATAGATGAAGGAACAATATCTGATTCGGTTGCTACACTTATATTATGTATATCTTTACATTTTATAGGCGACCCATCACATATTAAAGATAAAAATGCTGAATTATTAGCAAATTTAAGATGTAGAAAACTTAATGATTTTCAATGGTATAAAAATACTTTTCTAACTAGAGTCATGATTAGAGAAGATTCTAATCAACCATTTTGGAAAGAAAAATTCCTTGCAGGATTACCAAATTTACTAGGAGAAAAGGTTATAAATAAAATTAGAGAAAATTCAGGACAACAAATAATATCTTATTCAAACTATACATATGGAGAATTAATAAGTTTTATACAAAAAGAAGGATTAAGATTATGCCAAGACATAAGATTACAAAGTGGTTTAAAGAAAGAATTAAGACAGACTAAGTCTGAATTAGGAACTTTCTGCAAACAATTTGATAATGATCCATATAAACCTTATCATAAAGAATGTCAAGGAGAATGTTCTAGAAAACCTTATAATAGAAATATTAGAAAGCCTTATAATAATAAATATAAAAATAGATATAATTAAAACACTAAATATAATAAAAGATTTCATAAATCCTCTAATGAATTCTATAAAAATAAATACAACAACAAGTATACTAAAAAACCTTACAAAAAGACAAATTACAAGAAAAATAAAAATACAAAAGATTACAAAAATATTGAATGTTATAAATGTCATAAGAAAGGTCATACTGCAAATTATTGTAGATTAAAAACAAAATTACAAGAATTAAATCTAGAAGAATCTATACTAGAGAAAATTTCAAATCTACTTGTTGAATCTTCTTCGGAGACAGAAGAAACATCTTTCGAGTCTGCTGAAGATCTTCAAGTTGATGAAATATACACATCTTCTTCAGAAACCTCGGATGAAGAAAAACATCTTTATGTTCTAACAAAAGAACAAGAAACAATATTAGAAATGTTAAAACATATAGAAAATCCCCAATTACAAAAAGAATATTTAGATAGAATAATAGATATAAATTCAAAACAAAAAGAAACAAATAAACCAGCTATATTACCAAATGTTTCAACTAGTTATTATGATTTAACTAGTATATTAAATAAAAACAAAGATACAAAGAATAAAAATGCAACAATCCCAGATTTACAAAAAGAAATAAAAGAAATAAAAATAGAATTAAAGGAGTTAAAAAATAAACAAAAACAAGATTCAGAAGTTATGAAATTAATACTTACAAAATTACAGACTACAGAAGAGTCTGATCAATCTTCAGAAACAGAACCAGTAAATATAGATAACAATATCATAGAAAATATTTCTAATGTGCCAGAAGATTTTTTATTTGTTTTAAGAGAGATAACATCAAGAAAATATTTAATAAGAATAACAATAAAATTCTCAGAACAATATCATTTAGATACAATTGCTCTATTTGATACAGGAGCAGATCTTAATTGTATTAAAACTAATTTGGTCCCAAAATCATATAGAGAATCTACAACTACTAGACTCTCTACAGCAAATAATACCAAATTACAAGTCAAAAGTAAAACTGAAGCTTATATTATAAAATTCAATACATCAATTAAAACAATGTTTTTAGTTGTAGATGATATTCATCATGCAGTTATACTAGGAACACCTTTTATGAATCTAATTACACCATATAAAGTAGGAATTAATTCTATTTCTTTTAAAATAAGAAATAAAAAATTATATTTTGAATTTTTAGAAAAACCTAAAACAAAAATTTAGATAAAATAAAAGCTTGTTCTATTCATAAAGAACAAATAAATGCAATAATTAAAAGTAAAATTTTTCAATTACAATCATTAAAAAATACAGTAAATATTAATAAAATAGAACAATATTTAAAGGATCCAAAGATAATTACTAAAATACAAAATCTTAAATTATCATTTGAAAATGAACTTTGTTCAGATCTTCCAAATGCTTTCTGGTCAAGGAAACAACATATAGTTGATCTTCCATATACTCCAGAATTCAGAGAAGAAGATATACCTACAAAAGCAAGACCAATTCAGATGAATGCAGAATTAGAAAAATATTGCAAAAAAGAAATACAAGATCTAGAAACAAAAGGATTAATCCAAAAATCAAAGTCTCCTTGGAGTTGTGCTGCTTTTTATGTCAATAAAAATGCAGAAATAGAAAGAGGAACACCTAGATTGGTAATAAATTATAAACCACTAAATAAAGCGTTAAAATGGATAAGATACCCATTACCTAATAAGAAAGATTTATTAACAAGATTACATTCTGTATGGATATATTCAAAATTTGATATGAAATCAGGATTTTGGCAAATACAAATATCTGAAAAAGATAGATATAAAACAGCATTCACAGTTCTATTTGGGCAATATGAATGGAAAGTAATGCCATTTGGATTAAAAAATGCACCTTCTGAATGTCAAAGAATTATGAATAATATATTTATGGATTATTCTAATTTTTGCATTGTCTATATAGATGATGTATTAATATTTTCCAAATCAATAGAAGAAAATTTTAAACATTTAAAAACCTTCTTTTATATAGCAAAGAAAAATGGTTTAGTATTATCTAAATCTAAAATGTCTTTATTTCAGACTAAAATAAGATTCCTGGGTCATCATCTGACTCAAGGAACAATTTTACCAATAGAAAGATCTTCAGAATTTGCATCCAAATTTCCAGATAAAATATTGGACAAAAATCAATTACAAAGATTTCTTGGATCTTTAAATTATGTTGTTGATTTTATTCCAAATATAATAATAATTGCAAAATCATTACATAATAGATTAAAGAAAAATCCACCAATATGGACTGAAGAACATACTTCAGTGGTTAAGAAAATAAAAAGTCTAGTATCTGATATACCCTGCTTATATATAGCAGATCCAGATTTATTTAAAATAGTTGAAACAGATGCTTCTGATATAGGATATGGTGGAATATTAAAACAATTACAAAATGGGAAAGAGTCTATAGTTCAATATACTTCTGGTCATTGGAATGATACCCAAAAATCATATTCTACTATTAAAAAAGAAATTTTGAGTATCGTATTATGTATTAATAAATTTCAAAGTGATTTATTAAATAAAAAATTTCTTTTACGTATTGATTGCAAATCTGCGAAAGAAATTTTACAAAAAGATGTTAAAAATTTAGCTTCAAAACAAATATTTGCTAGATGGCAAGCTTTATTAAGTATTTATGATTTTGATATTGAATATATAAAAGGAGATACAAATTTTGTTCGAGACTTTCTGACCAAAGAATTCCTCCAAAATAGACATAATGCCGAGAAAGTCCAAAGACAAAGGAAAGCTACCGGCGGATAATGACAATAATATCCCACGGAAAACGTGGGCAGATAAAGTTGAAGAAGAGGAAGAACTTCTTCAAAAAACCCCAATAGCCGCAGTTCCAATATCCCAAATATCTCCAAATAAAACACCAATATCCATTATTGAAAGCCTATCCAATAGTTCTGAATTTCAAGCTTTGCTTGAAAAATTCAATATTCCAAAATCTACAGAAATAGCAGAGACTTCATCAGCAATATCAAAACATCAGCCAACTACTTCAATAACCCAAAAAACCAATAAAGTTTTCAAATCCTAATCCACAGAAATTACCAGCAAAATGCTCACATATAAAAAAGCCGTGCAGACAACCCAGTTTGTGGAAAAGTCTTTTTATCAATGTATTACTACTATAGAAAAATCATATTATGATAAAAATCCATTAATTTCTTTACAAAATTATTTTGGAAAAGATTTTTTCTATAAATCATGGAATATTGCAAAAACTACAGAATATTATCAACATCTGTTGATAATGACAAATTCTGTTGAAATAAAACATCATTTTAATAAAGATAATATAGAATATGCCTTCTCCAACTTTAAAATAGTGTCTATAATGACACCGGAGCAATGACAAAAACAATTTGGATCTTTATCTGAGGAAATTGATTTTCCTGCAGAATATAATTCAAATTTATTTTCAAATGTCTCTTTTAATTATTGGGATTACCAACAAGCTTGGTATAATTCCCTATATTTTCAAAACTCCAGGGGTTCACACACCTGGTTGATATTTTTTGATACCAGAAGAATAACAACGAAGAATATTCCATATTGGTTCGCAGCATGGTGGGATCATTTTGGCTCCTGTGCAGAATATTTGAATGATGTAGTGAGACCATCACTACAAGTATTTACGAAGATGTATTCTCCTACAGATGAAGAGAAGATATTTTCAGAAATGATGATATTTCATATGAAGTTCTATTTACCATGGGTATTCCAATGGAGAGCAGAATATACTCCAAATATAAAAGTACCCTTGATAAAAAGAAAATTTTATATCAAATGTTGGACAGCATTCAATATTCCAGAATCCATTTACCCTCACAAAGTAATGGAACAAATAAAAATATGGAATGCACAAAAACAAATTGCAGATAGCAGAAATACAATAACAGCACCGGTGAAGCCCGGACATGAACAATTTTTATTACACAAATCAAGGATGCAATCTCAGCTGGCAATGGCAAAAGACCCTGATGAAATGCAAAATATTTTGATGAAATTTGCTCCTTTATTATAAGAAGCAAAACCTTCATCATCTTCAGGATCAACGAATGCAGTGGATGACGACGTTGATTTGATAGAATAAGTTGATCATTTGTAATATTTGTAATAATTTCATATTTGTAATATTTGAATTGATGTAATATTTCAATGATGTAATAGTTGATATAGAATGCAAAAAAAAAAAATTTGCGGAAATATCCACGCAAGTTAAAAAAAATATTTAAAAAAAATTATTAAAATATTTGTGCGGAAATGACCAAGCAAGTTATAGTAGAGGGACCCTTATTTTGGCCATATTCCTCTCAAAATTCCTATAAAAAGAGGGGGTATGCTCATTTGAAAGAACACAAGTTTTCCTACCATACTACTTACATTTTCTCTCTCATAATTCCCACTTTCCATTTCCATCCAAGATACTTCCAAGCTTTCTCCCATACTATCCCATACCAAGAACACTTTATTTGTTCTTGAATAACTTTGAATAAGCCTTTGAAACCAATATTGTTACAACCCGCGTTTCTGGGTCAGTGAAAAGTAAAATAAGATGATGAAAAATAGAACGCAAATGTGATGCCGATGGAAATTTCGATGGAATTTAAACTTTTAGTTAAGAAAAATGAAGACATCAACATTATATATCGGGGTTAGAAACGGTCGGAAAACTAACCGAAGGATAAGATATCGGATACAGCGAGACTCGACGGGATTAGATAACAAACGTTTCGGACACACGTTACAAGTGATATCAGTTAGTCGGTAACAACCCAAGTCGCTAGATATAAATTAAACCAAATAAGTGTAGCGCCCCGCCCGAAACCAGGGTTCCGGCTCAGTGCACCCGCCGTACTCTACTCCATAGAGTACAAAGCGTCGATATTATACATGTACATGTCGACATGAATAATGAATTGATAAGCGGAAGCAACATAACATAAACAAATCTTCGTCGACATGCACTGTACTACCTCATAAACTGTACAATCATCATATACAGAATACTGAAATCATATATCATACATCATAATCCGAAACTTAATGCCTTCGAAATAATCTCTCAGTATGCTCTTCGTTATCAATGGTCTATGTAGCATGTCTTCAACGAGCTTGTATTTTGATACCTGTTATCTGGAAAATTATAAATGAGGCAAGTATGAGCGATAGCCACCGACTTTTAATCGCTCAGCAAGTAGTCTTACCAGATCCGACATGTGGATCATACATGGGAAGACGGGGTAACAAATCATAATACCATACATTTTGAATATAATAAGCACGTCTCCTTTTTAATAAGTACAGTATCATATCATATCAATAAACTGCTGTAAACTGGAAGCAGATAAATAAAGAAGATTTCAAAGCATACATAGCATAACAGCATCTCATTCTCCTTAATCCGTAACATCATACTACATCCATACTTAACTTCTAATCCATAACTTATACCATCTCCGCATATCTTACATGTACTACATTCTCATGCTTAACACTACATTGTCCATTGTAGTGCTATCATATAAGAATTCTTAATCATACCCTAAGGTGACATGGTCATGACGTGATGCATAAAACATGACTTTTCATAAAATGACTTTTCGTAAACATGACTTTTCATAATCATGACATGATTTTCATAACTTGCATAACATGACATATTCATAACTTGCGTAACATGACTTTTTCATAACATGAAGACATAACATTTACATCATTAGCTATAGCACTTTTCATAAGAATAATAACGCACGACATACCGAATGATTCCCCATATAGTACATGTGCGACATAACATCATGAATCATATGCACATGTGCTAACGGTGACACATTATGACTGAGATCCCGTGTCCCAGACCCGGTGTTACACTCAGCCATAACGTAAACATGGGCCCCTGACACCTACCACTCCGGTCCCGATGTCAGGACAGCGTTTCAACATAACATAACATAATCATGATCATGAACATAACATAACATATCGTGTCTCATCGGAATCATTCGTCTCGTGTTTATTATTCCTATGCATATGAACTTTTAAAAACATGAGATGTGACAACATAACTTTGCAAATCTTGTTTTCATGCAACGTGAGACTCGGTCAAATACGGGTATCTTGTCATACTACCACTAGTAACATCACTCACTTAATTTTCTTCTTCATATCACAACTTAAACAAAATATCATTTTCACCTACAATAAGTACCATTTGGCCAATCATACTAAAACAGCCCCCTTTTTTGATTATCATCACACAATAATTTGGTAGCATCTATTCCATACGTGCATATCATAATTCATAACTTAAATGCCTACATCATGAAAATTTCTAAGTACTTTACATTTCATCTAAGATTTCATAACTTACATTTATCATCACCTATCTATGTTAGCATATATAACATGTAACATATCATGTACATACATTGTAAAAGTTAATAGTCTTATATTTACACATACATAAATATGGCCTATTTATGTTTCATACTTTTCATAACTTAATACATAATTTAAATACTTAACTTATTTTCATAACTTAACATATTCATCATATATACATATGTATTTGCGTAAAAATATAATAAAATCATTTTGTCACCAAGCCTAAAAGCCGAATATATATACATGATATATATATATATATATCATTTTATGCTATATTATATAATATCCAAAACTTATTCATTTTCAATTTACATACTTAACTTACTTTCATAACTTAACATATTCATCATATATACATATATACTTATAAAAATATGATGAAATTATCTTTGTCACTAAGGCCTAAAGGCCGAACATATATATACATAATATATACATATATAAGTCATTTTGTGATATATTATGTATTATCCAAAACTTATTCATTTTCATATCTTAACATATTCATCATATAAATATATATACTTGTACAAAATATTATGAAATCATTTTTGTCATCAAGGCCCTAAGGCCGAATATGTATATATACTATATATACACTTATAAAATCTTTTTACTATATAGTATGTAGTACACCAATACTTATTCATTTCCTCTCTTTAAAATATATATTACACATATGCATATATACATATAAATCCGTATGTGTACCTACATAGATCTATACACTTATGCGTGTATATATATATATATAAACCGTATGTGTATATATATTATACAAAAAAAACGGATGTGTATATATATATATATACATTGATACTCAAAACCAAATGTGTATATAAATATACATTTATACATCTATACATACTTATATGTAGATCTATACACTTATACATATATATATATATCAACATACATACTTATAATATGTATATATGTATGCGTGCTTATGTATAGTGTATATATATATGTATTTAGTGTGCATGTATATATAGTGTATATATGTATATACTTATTATTCAAATATAGATCTATACTTTCTTGAGAAGAGAATCTTGAACATACTACATGATGATCCAACTTTGATATGAACATAAATACTTGGTATTTGTAAAACCATGTAGGATCTAGAAAGAATACTTGCCTTGATTTACTTTCTTACTCTTAGATGGTGATTCCTTCACTTGGATTTGAAGAACACATTTCTCCTCCTTCTCCTTGGTGTATACGGTTATGATGCTCAAAAGGAGAGTTAGTGTACAACTTATGAAACTAATTATATGGAAGAATCAAACTTAAACTTCATAAAATTCTTACCTTACTTGCTTTTGATTCTACATGCTACAACCTTCTTGAATCTTTCTTAGTTGATGGAGTGTTGTTTAAAACTTGGTATAGGAGTTGTTATGTGGTTTGAGATAAAGAAGAAATCTTCTTCTTGATCTTGTAGGTATGACCGAAAATGTAGAATAAGGAGGTTGAATGTTTGAGTTTTCTTGATGGAGAGAAGAGAGAGCCTGTTAGATGAAGAAGATGAAACTTCAAATGTGCAAGATACACACTTTCGGTTGAGAGGCATAAAAAGAGTGAAGAAACAATAATTTATGTAGTGAATATTTTATTAGAAAGTATGGTGTAGGAGAATGTGTAAAAATAAAGAAAAGAAGGCTTTTGACTTAATGAAAAGGGAAGAGGGACCGTGTGAGTGCAAGTGAGGAGGGGAGGGGAATAATGTGTGATATTTTATTGTAAGGATTAGGTGTGATGTAGTGGGAGTGGAAGAAAGGTGGTAAAAGAAGAAAAAGAAAAGATGTTGGCATGTGGGTTGTGGGGGAGGGGGCCGGCCATGTGAAAAATAGTGGGGAAGGGTTTTATTTTATTTCACATATAGGGTAAAGTGGGAGAAAATGTGATAATAGTGTGTATTGTAGTTATCGTATCAGGTATTTTTATTCGTTTTGATTTATCTCTATCTACTTATGTTGCTACCGACTAATTTATTTAAATACCTTGTATGTCCTATACGGTCATTGTCTAGTCCCAACCAGTCTCGTTATATTCGTTAACTTACCTTAAGGTTATTTTTATGTGTGTTTCTAACCCTGATATTTAATGTTGATGTCTTTATTAATTCTAAATAAAAATTTAAAATTCCACTGCAATTTCATCGACATCGCATTTGCTTTCTATTTTCATCATTTCCACTAGCCCCAATCTCGGGTCGTAACAATAAGAATACCCGATACGATAATTTTAGTAAACATTTTCTTATCCTACATGGTACAAAAGACAAATTTTACCCCTTTCTAAAGACCCTAGGTCGGCCACCCTACACCATCCCACACGTCAACATCCACTCTTCCCACTCCTTACACACTTTTTGCTTTTTCTTACACATTTGCTTTTTCTTGTACCCAAACCACATAAAAGACAACACTCTCTCATGCTTTATTTCACTACCCACGTTGATAGCAAAGAGAAAAAGGACAAAACATTTCTCCACTAACTCATCATTTCAATTCCTTACACCTCTCAACCCTATTTCCTAGACTTCTCTTTACCTTTTTCAAGTTACTACTAGACAAATTTTTCTCTTTCTTCCCTTGATATTCGGCTGCAAGCATGAGAGGGAATTAAAATCCCTTACACTTCACTCTTTATCCACCAAGAGATCTACCATTACTACTCATTATGTTTCTTTACCTCTTACAATAAATTATTATTCTTTCTCCTCTCACTTAAATTTTCGGCAGCCTCAATCAAAAAGGAGGAACCTCATTTGCTCTATGATACCTCTCTTTCTCTCAAGAATTTCTGCAGGCACAAGGTGAGAGGAAACCCATTTCCAACCTCAATCCTCTTTCATCTAATTTCACAACATTTCCATAACCCATAAAAGCACAATTTCTCCATTCTTTCTCTTCTCAACCGTGAGCTTAGGTAGTATAGAAGAGAGGATCTACTCAAGCTCTATGATGCAAGAACAAGGAACTATAGGTTAAGGATCTTCTTTAAACACTAAGGTAAGATTTGTTGGTATGTTTCTTTAACCCTCTAGTTTTCAAGAAGTCATTTTTATCCTTCTTCACCTCTTCAAACCGTGGTTTTCATAGGATTGAGGGAATGGAGATTTCTTTCAAAACCAAGACAAGAATCAAGATCTAAAACCATCCAAGTTATCATCAAGCTCAAATGTAAGACTTTCTTGAAGATTTTTTCTTTGATTTCCTTTCAAGCCCCACTTATGAACTTGACTCCATTTCATTCTTTTCTTCAAGTTTTCGGCTGAACCTAAGGTGAGAGAGAAGAAAGTTTTAACACATCTTGTTCAACCCAAGATTTAAGAAGGCAAGTAATCTTCCTAAATACTACATGGTTTTACAAAATGTTTAGTATATATGTTTTTACCAAAGTTGGATCATCATGTATTATGTTCAAGATTTCTTTTCAAGAATATGTATAAATCTAACTCTCATATGATATAAATATGTATGTGTGTGTATATATATATGCATGTGTGTGTATGGTATATATTTGTTTGTGCGTGTATGTATTATGTATAGGTATATATGCGTGTATACATTATGTATATGTGTATCTATATATACGTGTATAGAATATGTATGTGTATATATGCTTGAATAGGAAAAGTAAATTCAAATGCATGTAAATGATATGTATATGTATATACGTGTATATATTATGGAGATGTATAAAGTGTATATATGGATGTATATATTATGTATATGCATATATACGTGTATATAATGTATATATACACATTCGGTATATATATATATATATTAGTTTTATATATATATCTTTGGCCTAATAACCTAATTTTGGTGAAAAGTATATTTTCAGGATTTAAGACGTGATATATTTATTCATATATGTGTATTATTTAGAAAAATATATATAGTATATCTATATATACATTTCGGCCTAGAGGTGTATTAGTGGCCTAAATGATTTTAGTTTCATAAAAAGTGTATTTAAATGATTGTGACATGAATATATATATATGTATACATATATATAAGTGTAGCATTGAGCAAACATATATAAATAATATATGAATATTTCGGTTCTTTTATATATATATACTTTTGGCATAATGACTCTATTTATATGAAAAATATATTTAAATGATTTTGGACATTATATATATATATTTATACATATATATATATATATATATATATATATAAATTTCGGTTATAAAATACTAAGTGGTTAAAGAATTTTTAAATAACTATTTACACATATGTATGTTAAAATTATGGAAATGAGCAAACTTTTAAATAATATATTATGTCTTGAAATGATTTTATATATGTGTGTACATTCACATAAAAATTTCAGCCATATGGCCTTTTGTAATAAATGATTTATTTATATTACATATGCGAGTATATAAGTATGTATTAAAACATGAAAACGAATAAGTTTGGATATTATATAATGTAGGATCTGCAAGGCACCACTAGAAGGGGGGGGGGTTGAATAGGTGGTGCGGAAAATATGGTTTTTAAAATTTCTTTAAACCTAACCAATTCAAGTTATGAAAACAGATTCTGTTTTCAGTACCACTTTTAAAACGTTTTAAAACCTAGGTTAGAGGTCTCCAAAAATTATGAAATTTTGAGAGAACTTAGCCTCAGATGTTGTGAGGGTCCCCTAAAAATTTCAAATCAAAATTCAACCTTTAACCCCTTCAAAAACCGTTGGCACTCAGATTGTGCAAATCTGCCAAAAACGGTAGATGGTTTTGAAAAAATTAATTCCTATTTGTGTGAATGTCCAAAGGATCTGAAAATTTGACCAATAACTCTTCACACACTATATTTAAATGGGTTGAAACAGTTTTTGAAAATTCTTTTGGGAAGCAGGTCAGATACACCCAAAGTCTCAACCTTTGCAAGTCTGAAAATCAGACTGCACTAGTCTCAGAACTTTTGATGTTTGGATGACTTATACTTGTCCAAAAGGGTTGAAACTTATGCCAAATTAACCCTAGAACGTTTATGTATGTTTCTGGAAATTTTTATAATTTTTAGAAAACGTTTACTATTTTTGCGAACGTGAACAATATGAGTAAACAGCGCAGAAACTGAAACGTAAATGCAGAAAGTAAATTGCACCAAGAATTTTATACTGGTTCGGTTATAAACAACCTACTCCAGTCTTCAAGGAACACCTTCCTTGGTTCACACTAATTTCACACATGCAGTACACCTTACCGCAGGGTTGATAGAGTTACACCTTAACTCCAACCCTTTACAAACCTTGTATTGTGAGTACAATTTGCACGAACACCACTACCTCGCTAGAATGAAGATTAATCACACCTTGATCAATCTTGTACAAAGATATATGAATGGTGGTTTCTATGAAGCCTATTCAAGGATGAAAGAAATAAAATACAATAGGCTTTTTACAAGAGAAGAAAGAAAGAAAGTGTAGGAGAAGAAAGCTTTTGCACTTTGATCACTTTTGAATATGATTCTTGGTGTTTCTTTTGTTTGTTCTTCTCTTCTCTTTTTAATCAAGTCCAGCCGTCCACCCTATCTTCTCCCCCTCTTGAAAATTTCCTTTTAAGTGCTTGAGAGGGTGTGAGACATCATGGTGACAACATCTTGCTTACTTGGCATCACTCCATTGGACCATCATTTAGTCATTGCTTACTTGGCATCTTTTGATTGGCTCAATGTTGTCATCATTTGATGACATGGATATTCTGAAAAAAAATACTGAATATTTGCCAAATAATCATCACATAATACATTCCATAACTTGAGAGATATTCACATAAATTGTGAGACATAAAATTCCTTTCTTTCCATCTCAAAAAAATCGGCCATATCAAATTGTTAATGCTGAAATTTTCAGCATTTACCACATGTGATAAATCAATATTTCTTCCATTTTTCTTTGAATTTCTTCCATAAAAATACATCCATTATTTAAGGCAAGTCTTGCTACAAGATTGAGAATGAACTTGGACACCAAAAGGAGACACCATTCGGCCACAACCCTCCTCACACATGCTGAAAAATTTCAGCATGTGTGATATGAAGAATATCACACTTAATAACCTTACATACAATTCAAATCATTTTCATAACTCCTTTGATTTATTCCTTAATAAAAAATTGACAATTTATATTCCTTAATGATGAAGAAATCGTCCATGGCTAGTGTGACATGCTGAAATTTTCAGCATGTGACATAAGAGAGTTGTATGTTGAAAACTTACCTTTTGTAGCTTCTCTCTTTGATTCATCAACATTGTATGATTGATTCTTGATCAATCAACATGCCAACAAGGCTCCACATGTGCTCCATCTCAGCTGTAGGTGGCGTTGAGTATGTATATACATGTGCTGAAATTTATTTTTGCTAACTTTGAAAAATAGTGCACATTTAATATTACACACATATAATATTCCAATCAGCCCTTAATTTAATTTTCTAGAAAACTTTAAGATGTATATTATATGTACAAAGTGTCTAGATATGTGCCACATCATGTTCAAGAAAAACGTTCCATGTCAAGTGCGTAGAAAACCGAATTTTCGATATTTATCGATTACCCGATTTTTCTCTAATTTAAATTCCAACTTTTGCACATGCTATATATATTATGTTATACATAATATATATAATATATACTTTAATTTCCAGCACTTGGCTGATTTAAAGTGGTACCATAAAAACATGTGACAAAAATAAAATTGGAATCTTCACATTTTGGCCTAAATGTGGGATGATTTGTGTGTGCCAACATGGAAAGTATTTTTGTCTCAATATACAGTGTATGGCACGAAATTTTTAATAAATTTTGATGTATATGGGCTGGCCATTTATTTATGGCAAGTACGTGACACGTTGGCGAAGTTTCGGTATCGCCCGATACGACAAATTTCGGTTTAGAACCTTTTATCGTGTCGTATTTAATTTGTCATCACCATATCTTATATCATATGATATAAGACCTGAATGTACTCATAGATATGAGTTAAGTATAGTGGTGTGACGTAAACGTACGTACGTGAAATATATAACGTGTCGGTAGTACGTTGGAATACATGTGTATGTGCCTTTAAAAAAAATCTGAAAATATAGTATATATATGTATTAAAATGGCGTGTGACATTGATGTAGGGAGGAGGAGAGAACTTTCCTTCCATAGCCATGTTGCCTTCATGTCTTTTCCAAATGCATCTTCCTTTAATGAACTACTTAGTTTATTAAACTAAGTACTTCACTTAATGAACTACTTTAGTTCATTAATTGTGGCACCTGAAAATAGTATAAACTCAACAAATGTTCGCCATATGATGTAAGCTTTAAAGCTTCATGGCTCGTTAGTTCGGCAACACAATATATAAGCTAAATAAGGCAAGTTATCATGCATACATGTACACTTATGTATATATATATCCAACGTTTATATATATATATTATATTCAATTTCTTTATTTTGAAATCACTCAAACCCTCATATTTCTACAATCTCCCCCTTTTGATGATTTTCAAAATAACTAGTGTACATGATTTAAGTGTTATCTCTCCCCCTTGAATTATGCACAGATTTGAAATTTGAATTTCGAATTTCAAATCCGGCTCCCCCTTGATTCATGCAATTAGTATCAATCAGTGATCTCTCTCCCCCTTAAATCTCTTCCCCCTTAAATCATGCTTCTCTCTCCCCCTTTATTTTGGAAAGTTAATCAAAAGATTCCTGTCAAAAAGGAAAGTAAATCAAATGATATCGCATTAAATCACATCAACAGGAAGCATGCCTAATTTAGAACGGAGAGATTCAAATGTGGCTTGATTTAAGGCCTTTGTAAATATATCCGCTACTTGTGATTCTGTGCGTACGTGATCTATGACAATATTACCATTGTTAACGTGATCACGAAGAAAATGATAGCGAACTTCTATATGCTTAGCCTTAGAGTGTAATACGGGGTTCTTAGACAAATTTATTGCACTCATACTATCACAATATATAGGAATTTTATCTACGGTAATTCCAAAGTCCGAAAGTTGTTGTTTTATCCACAACAACTGTGTGCAGCAAAGGCTAAGAGCCATATACTCAGCCTCAGTAGTGGACAAAGCAACACTTGCTTGCTTTTTGGAAAACCACGAAATAAGGGAATTTCCTATAAATTGGCAAGTTCCGCTCGTGCTTTTTCTATCTATTTTGCAGCCACCATAATCTGCATCAGTGTAAGCATGTAAGTCGAATGTAGAATCCTTATCGTACCAAATACCTAAGGTGGGCGTGTGCTTAATATAGCGGAATATTCTTTTCACCGCATTTAAGTGTGACACCTTAGGTTGACTTTGAAAACGAGCACACATGCATACGCTAAACATGATGTCAGGCCTACTAGCAGTTAAATATAGTAAAGAACCTATCATAGATCGATATAATCCATTATCAACGTCTTTACCATGTTCATCTTTGTCTAATTTAGTAGTAACACTCATAGGCGTGGGGGATGGTTTCAAATTTTCAAAATTGAACTTCTTGATCATGTCATTTACGTACTTAGCTTGGCTTATATGAATTCCTTTACTCGTTTGCTTAATCTGCAAGCCAAGAAAATAATTAAGTTCACCAACCATAGACATTTCAAATTCAGCTTTCATACAATTTTCAAAATCCTTAACGAGTCTATGTGAGGTAGAACCAAAAATAATGTCATCTACGTAAATTTGAATAATAAGTAAATCTGATTTTTCTTGTTTCAAAAATAGTGTACTATCTATAGTACCACGTTTAAAATTATTTTCTAAATGAAAAGTAGCAAAACGATCATACCATGCTCTAGGCGCTTGCTTTAGTCCATATAGTGCCTTCTTTAGTTTGTACACGTGATCAGGATGTTTCAAATCTTCAAAACCGGGTGGTTGCTTCACGTATACTTCTTCTTGTATAAACCCATTTAGAAAAGCACTTTTGACGTCCATTTGATATAATTTAAAATCTTTCATGCAAGCAATAGCAAGTAAGAGTCGTATGGCTTCTAAACGTGCTACGGGTGCAAATGTTTCATCGTAGTCTATTCCTTCTTCTTGATTATATCCTTGAGCTACGAGTCTTGCTTTATTTCTAACGACCTTTCCTTCTTCATTCATTTTGTTCCTAAATACCCACTTTGTGCCTATTATTGTCTTATCTTGTGGTCGTGGCACTAAATCCCATACATCATTTCTAACGAATTGATTAAGTTCGTCATGCATAGCATCAATCCAAGATGAATCACTCAAAGCATCATGCACATTTTTAGGCTCAATTTCAGAAATCATAGCATGAAATTCATTTATTTCATCCGAAGTGATTCTTCTACGTGGTCGCACACCGTGAGTGATGTCGCCTATGATGAGATCATGTGGGTGATCTCTATGCCATCTTGGTTGATTATTTTCTAAGTTATCATGCATTTCTATATGATCATGCATTTCTAGTGTTTCATTCATCTCATGCATATCAAAAGACTCATTTTCTTCATCCAAAACGGGTTTCAAATCAAAGTCATCATCATATTCCTTTTCTTTATCAACCTCTCCAAATTCATTGAATTTAACATGAATAGATTCTATGATTTGTCTAGTGAGAGGATCATAACATCTATATGCTTTTGAATTTATGGAATACCCAATAAAAATGCACTCAATCGATTTGGATTCAAATTTATCTAAGTTATCTTTTGTATTCAAGACAAAACATTTGCATCCAAACACACGAAAATAATCTATCTTAGGCATGCGATCATTCAAAATTTCGTAAGGCGTCTTGTTTATTTTCTTTCTTATAGATAGGCGATTTACAATATAGCATGCACAATTTACGGCTTCCGCCCACAGAAATCTAGGTAATTTATTTTCGCAAAGCATAGTTCTAGCGATTTCTTGTAGTGTGCGATT
Source organism: Eustoma russellianum (assembly GCA_036186865.1). Classification (NCBI taxonomy): domain Eukaryota; kingdom Viridiplantae; phylum Streptophyta; class Magnoliopsida; order Gentianales; family Gentianaceae; genus Eustoma; species Eustoma russellianum. The sequence continues at coordinate 17,083,424 of AP025063.1, read as the reverse complement.
CTTTCTTTCTACTACTCCATTTAATTGTGGAGTTCTAGGTGGCGAAAACTCATGTTTAATTCCTTTTTCTTCACAGAATGAAATCATCTCTTTATTTTTAAACTCACCGCCTCTATCGCTTCTTATTCTTTTCACATTTACGCCGTATTGATTTTCAAGTTGTTTAATTAATTTAGCGATTTCTACGGCGCTATCATCCTTATGTGCAAGAAATAAAGTCCAAGTATAACGAGAAAAGTCATCAACAAGTACACATGCATAGTGACGCCCACCAAGGCTTGTAGTACGACTAGGACCAAACAAATCGATATGCAATAGTTCTAGTATTCTAGTCGTGCTTATCTCATTTTTAGGCTTAAGTGACTCACGTGTTTGTTTGCCTTTTATGCAAGATTCACACAACTGAAAGTTGTCTAAATCAAGCTTAGGCAATCCCCGTACTAGGCTCTTTCGTTGCAATTTTTCTAGTGTAGAAATACCTATGTGTCCTAGACGTCTATGCCACAAATTCACATTGGGTTCATTTGACATAAAGCATTTAACTTTGGCATCGACTACATCATCCATAGATAGTGTGAATATATTTCCTTCACGTTTTCCTTTTAAAACAGTTTCTCCATTTTTATTTATTATATTACAGTAAGGGTGAGTAAAACACACATTGAAACCATTGTCAACAAATTGCGAAATACTAAGAAGATTGTAAGATAAGTTGCTTACCAAAAACACGTTGGAGATTTGAAGTGTATCCGGATTTCCAATCGTACCTTTACCAATGATCTTGCCTTCATTGTTGTCTCCAAAGGTCACGGATCCGCCTTTTGTGACCTTCTTTAATTTGGAGAAGAGGCTCGGGTCACCTGTCATGTGCCTCGAGCAACCACTGTCAAGGAACCACTTTATTGATGTGTCTTTTGATGAGTGGTCTCCCTGCAATGTAAAAAGGTGATTTAGGTACCCTTTTAATTTTGGGTCCTTTCGAGTTAGTTAATCACCTTTTAGTAAAGGTACCTTTTGGTACCCATACTTGGGTGATCCTTCTCGGTCTATCATATGGCAAGAAAGTGGATGAAGGTGCGACATAGTATACATGTGGTGCATGTACTTTGGGTCTTTGCCCAAGGACTCCCCTATACTCATTGTATGAAGGACGTTTGTGATATGTCCTTGTGTGTGCGTGCGTGGTGCGTGGATGATATGTATTCCGTGTATGCATTGATCTCTTCTTCTCATATCTATATGGTACAACATTATATTTCACATGATATGAGGGAGTGGGGCGTGTGGAAGGGGGTGCTTTCTGCGTCATCTTAGACGCCACTTTAGGGGTGTCTACCTTTTTAGACACAACAAACTTGGTTGGTTTGGTTGATACTTCGTTAGTATCAACGTATCCCAATCCAGTTTTGTCACTGTCATGCTTTTGTGATAATATGATGCGATGCAACATGTTTGACCCTGTATCGAATTGTTTCATCATTTTCTCTAAGTCTGTATTCCTTGATTTCAAATTTGAAATCTCGGATTTCATTTCATTATTTTGAGAAGTCAATGATGAGATCTCGGTTTTTAATGCAGTGATGACACATGAAGACTCTTTCTTTGAATCGCTTAATTGAGCGACAAGATTCTCGTTAGAAGATTCTAACAGTTTCTTGTCTTCAATTAAACGTTTCTTTTCTTTTGCGAGAGTCTTAGTAAATTTGTGTAATTCAAGATACTGACTAAAAAGATCATCATAAGAAGGTTCAGAGTCAGAGTCAGAATCGGATGATACCTCATTAGACGCCTTTGAAGCGAAGCAAACTTGAGCGGTCTCCTCTTCGGTCTCAGTTTCAGAGTCTGATGAGTCACTCCATGTGGAGGCCTTTAGTGCACGTTTCCTTTGTTTAGGATCTGAGACGGGTCTATTTTTGTTCCGCTCCTTGTCAGGGTACTTATTAGTTTGCTTTTCTTTGTTTGGGCAGTCATATGATAAGTGTCCGAGTTTGCCGCATTCATAACATTTAATGTCCTTATCATTTGACTTGTTTTTATTTCTCTTAGATGTAGTGCCCTTGTTTTTATTTCTAAATGATTTTCTCATGAATCTTCTTAGTCCTTTTGCCAATAGAATTAAGTCATCATTATCCGATTCGGAATCACTATCATCTATGTGATCGGAGGGAGGGGAGACGTATTCATTTGATTTAAAAGCAATTGTCTTACCTTGTTTGGTTGATTCCGATTTCCGAATAATGAGTTTGTTTTCATACACTTTTAGTGAACCAATGAGTTCTTCCATTTTTATTGACTTAGTCTCCTTGCTTTCTTCTATGGCAGTCACTTTAGGATCCCATTCTGAAGGGAGGCTCCGTAGGACTTTCTGTACTTTTTCCTGCGTTGTAAAGGCCTTACCAAGAGACTCAAGAGAGTTATAGATGTTAGTCAAACGAAGATCCATATCAACAATTGACTCATTAGGCAACAACTTGAAAGACTCAAGAGTAGACATAAGCATATTGATTTTAGACTCTTTGACTTGACTCGTGCCTTCGTGTTTCATTTCTAAGATTCTCCACATTTCTTGTGCACTCGAACAATTGGACACATAACTAGACTCACTCTTACTTAAGCCATTTAAGAGTAATTGCATGGCCTTAGCATTCATACTCAGTTTCTTTTTGTCTTCACTAGTATAGTCTTGTCTCGTTTTAATTACTTCTAGTGTGACTCCATCTACAATGGACAATTTAGACGGGACATATGGACCATCTTCAATTATTGACCAAAGGTCTATGTCTATAGCCATAAGAAATAATTTCATCCTAAGTTTCCATTGAATAAAAGACTCACCGTCAAAGAGTGGAGGCCTTTGGCTTGACATACCTTCTTGTTCGGTTTTGAGATTTGTGGATGCCATCTCACCGAATCGTTGGATTCCTTGTAGTGAGTATTCCTGCTCTCTGATACCACTTGTAGGATCTGCAAGGCACCACTAGAAGGGGGGGGGGTTGAATAGGTGGTGCGGAAAATATGGTTTTTAAAATTTCTTTAAACCTAACCAATTCAAGTTCTGAAAACAGATTCTGTTTTCAGTACCACTTTTAAAACGTTTTAAAACCTAGGTTAGAGGTCTCCAAAAATTATGAAATTTTGAGAGAACTTAGCCTCAGATGTTGTGAGGGTCCCCTAAAAATTTCAAATCAAAATTCAACCTTTAACCCCTTCAAAAACCGTTGGCACTCAGATTGTGCAAATCTGCCAGAAACGGTAGATGGTTTTGAAAAATTAATTCCTATTTGTGTGAATGTCCAAATGATCTGAAAATTTGACCAATAACTCTTCACACACTATATTTAAATGGGTTGAAACAGTTTTTGAAAATTCTTTTGGGAAGCAGGTCAGATACACCCAAAGTCTCAACCTTTGCAAGTCTGAAAATCAGACTGCACTAGTCTCAGAACTTTTGATGTTTGGATGACTTATACTTGTCCAAAAGGGTTGAAACTTGTGCCAAATTAACCCTAGAACGTTTATGTATGTTTCTGGAAATTTTTATAATTTTTAGAAAACGTTTACTATTTTTGCGAACGTGAACAATATGAGTAAACAGCGCAGAAACTGAAACGTAAATGCAGAAAGTAAATTGCACCAAGAATTTTATACTGGTTTCGGTTATAAACAACCTACTCCAGTCTTCAAGGAACACCTTCCTTGGTTCACACTAATTTCACACACGCAGTACACCTTACCGCAGGGTTGATAGAGTTACACCTTAACTCCAACCCTTTACAAACCTTGTATTGTGAGTACAATTTGCACGAACACCACCACCTCGCTAGAATGAAGATTAATCACACCTTGATCAATCTTGTACAAAGATATATGAATGGTGGTTTCTATGAAGCCTATTCAAGGATGAAAGAAATAAAATACAATAGGCTTTTTACAAGAGAAGAAAGAAAGAAAGTGTAGGAGAAGAAAGCTTTTGCACTTTGATCACTTTTGAATATGATTCTTGGTGTTTCTTTTGTTTGTTCTTCTCTTCTCTTTTTAATCAAGTCCAGCCGTCCACCCTATCTTCTCCCCCTCTTGAAAATTTCCTTTTAAGTGCTTGAGAGGGTGTGAGACATCATGGTGACAACATCTTGCTTACTTGGCATCACTCCATTGGACCATCATTTAGTCATTGCTTACTTGGCATCTTTTGATTGGCTCAATGTTGTCATCATTTGATGACATGGATATTCTGAAAAAAAATACTGAATATTTGCCAAATAATCATCACATAATACATTCCATAACTTGAGAGATATTCACATAAATTGTGAGACATAAAATTCCTTTCTTTCCATCTCAAAAAAATCGGCCATATCAAATTGTTAATGCTGAAATTTTCAGCATTTACCACATGTGATAAATCAATATTTCTTCCATTTTTCTTTGAATTTCTTCCATAAAAATACATCCATTATTTAAGGCAAGTCTTGCTACAAGATTGAGAATGAACTTGGACACCAAAAGGAGACACCATTCGGCCACAACCCTCCTCACACATGCTGAAAAATTTCAGCATGTGTGATATGAAGAATATCACACTTAATAACCTTACATACAATTCAAATCATTTCCATAACTCCTTTGATTTATTCCTTAATAAAAAATTGACAATTTATATTCCTTAATGATGAAGAAATCGTCCATGGCTAGTGTGACATGCTGAAATTTTCAGCATGTGACATAAGAGAGGTGTATGTTGAAAACTTACCTTTTGTAGCTTCTCTCTTTGATTCATCAACATTGTATGATTGATTCTTGACCAATCAACATGCCAACAAGGCTCCACATGTGCTCCATCTCAGCTGTAGGTGGCGTTGAGTATGTATATACATGTGCTGAAATTTATTTTTGCTAACTTTGAAAAATAGTGCACATTTAATATTACACACATATAATATTCCAATCAGCCCTTAATTTAATTTTCTAGAACACTTTAAGATGTATATTATATGTACAAAGTGTCTAGATACGTGCCACATCATGTTCAAGAAAAACGTTCCATGTCAAGTGCGTAGAAAACCGAATTTTCGATATTTATCGATTACCCGATTTTTCTCTAATTTAAATTCCAACTTTTGCACATTCTATATATATTATGTTATACATAATATATATAATATATACTTTAATTTCCAGCACTTGGCTGATTTAAAGTGGTACCATAAAAACATGTGACAAAAATAAAATTGGAATCTTCACATTTTGGCCTAAATGTGGGATGATTTGTGTGTGCCAACATGGAAAGTATTTTTGTCTCAATATACAGTGTATGGCACGAAATTTTTAATAAATTTTGATGTATATGGGCTGGCCATTTATTTATGGCAAGTACGTGACACGTTGGCGAAGTTTCGGTATCGCCCGATACGACAAATTTCGGTTTAGAACCTTTTATCGTGTCGTATTTAATTTGTCATCACCATATCTTATATCATATGATATAAGACCTGAATGTAGTCATAGATATGAATTAAGTATAGTGGTGTGACGTAAACGTACGTACGTGAAATATAGAACGTGTCGGTAGTACGTTGGAATACATGTGTATGTGCCTTTAAAAAAAATCTGAAAATATAGTAT